>CM065128.1:9834212-11046869 GCA_033026305.1 Cirrhinus molitorella
GGGGATAAGACTTTCACATCCATGTTGACAACAGCCACTTTTCCACTGGTGGGCCAGTGCATACCAGGGCTAACAACGAGCCCAACTGGGCCAATGGCTTTACACCTCAAGCCACAAGCCTGAAAATCAAGCCACGCTTCCACTGTCAGACCAGCACTTCTGTAAAACCTACCCTTAACACGCCTCTCTGAAGCAAACATCACACAACCCCAGGGAAAATTAATGAAACTACAGTGGGTACGGAAAGTATCCAGACCCCCTTAAATCTTTCACTCTTTGTTATATTGCAGCCATTTGCTAAAATCATTTAAGTTCATTTTTTTCCTCATTAATGTACACACAGCACCCCACATTGACAGAAAAACACAGAATTGTTGACATTTTTGCAGATAAAAAAGAAAAACTGAAATATCACATACACTCATATATTTAACTGAGGTGCTGTCCATTTCTTCTGATCATCCTTGAGATGGTTCTACACCTTCATTTGAGTCCAGCTGTGTTTGATTATACTGATTGGACTTGATTAGGAAAGCCACACACCTGTCTATATAAGACCTTACAGCTCACAGTGCATGTCAGAGCAAATGAGAATCATGAGGTCAAAGGAACTGCCTGAGAGCTCAGAGACAGAATTGTGGCAAGGCACAGATCTGGCCAAGGTTACAAAAAAATTTCTGCTGCACTTAAATGGAGGACGTTTGGGACGACCAGAACCCTTCCTAGAGCTGGCCGTCCGGCCAAACTGAGCTATCGGGGGAGAAGAGCCTTAGTGAGAGAGGTAAAGAAGAACCCAAAGATCACTGTGGCTGAGCTCCAGAGATGCAGTCAGGAGATGGGAGAAAGTTGTAGAAAGTCAACCATCACTGCAGCCCTCCACCAGTTGGGGCTTTATGGCAGAGTGGCCCGACGGAAGCCTTTCCTCAGTGCAAGACACATGAAAGCCTGCATGGAGTTTGCTAAAAAACATCTGAAGGACTCCAAGATGGTGAGAAATAAGATTCTCTGGTCTGATGAGACCAATATAGAACTTTTTGGCCTTAATTCTAAGCGGTATGTGTGGAGAAAACCAGGCACTGCTCATCACCTGACCAATACAGTCCCAACAGTGAAGCATGGTGGTGGCAGCATCATGCTGTGGGGGTGTTTTTCAGCTGCAGGGACAGGTTGCAATCGAGGGAAAAATGAATGTGGCCAAGTACAGGGATATCCTGGACGAAAACCTTCTCCAGAGTGCTCAGGACCTCAGACTGGGCCGGAGGTTCACCTTCCAACAAGACAATGACCCTAAACACACAGCTAAAATAATGTGGCTTCACAACAACTCTGTGACTGTTCTTGAATGGCCCAGCCAGAGCCCTGACTTAAACCCAATTGAGCATCTCTGGAGAGAGCTGAGAACGTTTACCATCCAACCTGACAGAATTGGAGAGGATCTGCAAGGAGGAATGGCAGAGGATCCCCAAATCCAGGTGTGAAAAACTTGTTGCATCTTTCCCAAAAAGACTCATGGCTGTATTAGATCAAAAGGGTGCTTCTACTAAATACTGAGCAAAGGGTCTGAATACTTAGGACCATGTGATATTTCAGTTTTTCATTTTTAATAAATCTGCAAAAATGTCAACAATTCTGTTTTTCTGTCAGTATGGGGTGCTGTGTGTAATGAGGGGAAAAAATGAACTTAAATGATTTTAGCAAATGGCTGCAATATAACAAAGAGTGAATATGCTGATGTATGCTGTGACACTCAACTCTCATTCCTCTCATTCAATCCAGATGATCCAATGATAGCTGTTCACATTTCAGCTTGTCTAACAGACATTTCTTACTGGATGAAGGACCATCATCTTCAACTCAACCTTGCCAAGACAGAACAGCTTTTGGTTCCATCAAACCCATCATTTCATCACAAACATTCAGTTGGGCACATCAATCATAACTTCTTCAAAAACAGCCAGAAACCATGGAGTTGTGCTTGATGATCAGCTGACTTTCTCAGACCACATTGCTAAAACTGCCCGGTCCTGCAGATTAGCTTTATTCAACATCAAGAAGATCTGGCCCTTTCTTTCAGAACATGAACTCCTTGTTCAAGCTCTTATTCTGTCCAGGCTGGACTATTGCAATGCTCTTTTTGCAGGTCTTCCTGTAACACTTTACCAAAAGAAATATTAACATTTCTGTTTCACTGTCTCTCAAATTAACATTCTACTACTACTACTACTACTACTACTATTATTATTATTATTATTATTATTATTACTACTACTACTTGAACTACTATTTGATGATTTCTTACTGTCTTA
Source organism: Cirrhinus molitorella (assembly GCA_033026305.1). Classification (NCBI taxonomy): domain Eukaryota; kingdom Metazoa; phylum Chordata; class Actinopteri; order Cypriniformes; family Cyprinidae; genus Cirrhinus; species Cirrhinus molitorella. The sequence continues at coordinate 9,836,519 of CM065128.1, forward strand.
CAGTTTTTCTCAGTCGCTTTGGTACATTTCTCGAATCATCCTTGAAATTTGCAAAACAGTAAGTGCATTTTTCAAACAAATTCATACAAATAGCAAAACACCATGGATTAACTGCAAAAGCCAGTCCCTTGCTCAAAATCCTTAGTTCATCTCTCAAAAATAAATACCTGTGTCAATGACATCAGAATGACTAGTCCTTGTGTCATTGTGCACAGATAAGACAGTCAAATTGTTTAATCATGTTGTCAATATAACAGTGTACTCTGGAGGGATGTTCTGATGTAAACTATAGCTAAAGTTTTGATGATAATTATTGTAAATTGTAGATTCCACCTCAGTGTATGTCCAAATCCTTGTCCTTCCATTGTCAGATATTGTAACATTGTGTTGTGCTCTGGTTATATATATATATACTTGCCAGCTGATTTAGAAAAAAAAGTCTAATGGAAATATATAGAAATATGCTTGACATATTATGACAACTTGTTCAACCATTTTGCATGTAAAGACTTATGCTATGAACTAATGCCTAAATGTTGTGGGGGTTGAGACTATTCAACAGAGACCCATATAATACATTTTGAACAACATGACATAAAGCATTTGATAATGTAGGAAACAGCAGAAAATTCTACAGAATAATTTGCATGGATGTACCAAAGCATTTGCAACTTGTTCAAAGAAATGATAAACTGCTTTTTTAATGTGCGCAAGTGACATGATGTGAAGATTGAACAGATAGTTTTGAGAATTTAAATTCTGATCTGAGAAATGTACCAAAGCGACTGAGAAAAACTGTAAGCATTGATGAGGGTTGCAATTATCATATAGTTGATACTAAACAGTACTTGTTTGTAATTATAGAGAATTCAATGAAGGATCCGAGGATCAACTGCAAGAAGCTTGTCAGTGGTTTTTTTTAACAACAATTATTATGATTATTATTATAATGAAATGTTAAGTGGATTAATTTTTGACAAAATAATTTGAACATACTGTATATTACCATAACATTTTTCTTATAATATGTTCCCTCCAAGAAGAATCCCCTTCTTGAGACAGCAGCAATGCCTGCTGATGTTGCAGAGGATGCTGCTCCAAAGAAATAAAAATAAGAAGGGCCTGGAAAGCTTCTTCAAGGTCATCACAGATAAAGCTGCTGGATCTCCCCTGCAACAGGTCCAGGGCATTACACTTGAGCTACAGTCATACCTGCAGACACTGGGACACTGGATGCTGAGGAAGACCCACTGAAGTGGTGGAGGGAATCTCCCAACCACGTTCCTGGAGGCCCCCCAACACTGCACATTTTGCATCTCTCCTTTATCTGACACACTCATTTCAGGTCTTGGAGTCTCTAATAATGAGCTGATGATCTGAATCAGGTGTGTTTGATTAAGGAGACATGGAAAACATGCAGTGTTGGGGGGCCTCCAGGATCGTGGTTGGGAACCACTGTCATAGGGTCTACCCATGGCTTTCCAACCTGGCAAGGAAATATCTTTGCATTCTAACCACAAATTCTTCAGAGCGAGTCTGTAGCACTGGCAGAAATATTGTCTTCTGTTTGCGTTCATCACTGAAACCAGATCATGTGAATAGGCTGGTGTTTCTGGCTAAAAACCTTTAAGGTTTAGATGTGTAAACCTTAAAGGCACATACATGGGCAAACTTATTTTGGTCTAATTTATTTATTATTTTATCTAATATTTATATTTTATTTATTAAGCTTTAAAAGATTGTGGAAGTGCACTACATTGTTTATCTTTTTTGCTTTTATCTGTTTTAAGGAGAATTCACAGTGTTGTTGAATAAATGCAACATATTTCCAAAGTTGATGAGTAATCGTGTAAAATAATCATGATTATGATTTTTTTTCCATAATCAAGCAGCCCTAACCTGGAGGACTGTATGGTACTGTAGAAAAGTGAGTTTATTGCTCTTAAATATTGAAAAATTTCACCTTGAATAACCACAATTATTCACATCTTGAATGTTGTGAATAATTGGGATTAACTTCACTGGTCACGTTCACTGTTTGAAATAGCTTGAATAAATAAGATAAAGATATCACTAACCTTAAATGCAACTTCCCACTTTATTAACTTTCTAAAGTGTCAAATTAAGTGCAAACGCCTATAACAGTTAGATCTGGCAACAGGCCGGATACTGCGCCTGCAGCTTCATTTCATACACGGGCATTAAACATTCTTGCAAACTGTCCAAACTGAATTATACATGCTGACTATATCACTACAAGCGTCTCTTGCTCAAGTGGCACTCTTTCCTCTTGATCGTTCTCTCCCAGAGCTTCTTGGAGAGGTGGGATGTTTGGAGTCATTATAGGCATCCATGAATAGTCACTAGGCACTGTCAAAAGCCAAAAAGCTCATAAAATGTGGACCAGCAGCTTAGGCTGTTCACACCAAGAACAATAACTATAAAGATAACTTTAACAGTAATTATGTGAAACATAAACACAAAGCAGTACTGGCTTACCATTTTGAATATCAGTTATTTTGATAGCGTTATTAATTTTAAGGCCCAACATGTTAAATCATGCAAACTCTCACCAATTTGAGCCCGACGTGTGGAACACACCTAAAAGATGAGAACGACAGGAGCTGCCCAACGGCCTAACAAGAGCCAACGGTCTGTGTGTCCTGGCCTGAGGCATTCAGTAAACTATTAAAGGGCCAGCCCTATTTAAGTGAAAGCTAAAGCTGTCACCAGACTTTATTTAGCATACTTCATCATTACATCAGAGCAATTAGACCACATGCACACAGCTTTTATTTAACTATTTCAAATGTTAGTCAATCCTAGCAGTGAACATTAACATTTAAATATTAAATGAGACACAGTTCTTTAAATGTTGCTTTAAATCAGATAAAAGAATTTTAAGGAAAAAAATAAGCTGAAACCATTTTAAAAAAAGCTGCAGGAGGGCAGACAAATATAAAGTGTAGAAAAATATAAAAGGCAAATGAATTGAGAAAATGTACAGGACATTTCATATGATAGTTCAGCTTTAATGGAAACCAACCTGTTTGTTCCTCAGTATCTTCATGTTTGACTCTGGATGTTTCTTCAGTCTTCATGTCTTCACTCTCCTCTTTAATAAACACCATCTTTATAGTGTGTCAAGGTTATGTCAGTTGCTCCACCAGATTTTTTTCTGTGTGTTTTGTTGTTTAAGATGAGAATAAATAACAAAAGTAAAAAATCAATCAATCAATCTTTGGGTACGTCTCAATCAGCCCTAGTTCAGTAGTAAGCGCACAGGTCAGTGATAACTAATGGACTTAAATGATCTGATTAGACAAACACTCAAAACGTACTATTAACTTCTGATGAACATTTAATAATTAGTATATTACATTACACATTTAAAATTTGCTTTTATATTTTAAGGTTGTCATTACAACAACAACAACAACAGTTCCAATAGTTTGTAAAAGTTGTCATTACACATGTTTGTTGTTCTCGTTGTATTTACAGTGTTTTGAGCAGCAGGTCTCATCAACGAGCGGCGATTCGAAACAGTGAATCACTTTGTGAATCAACTGATTCAATTGACTCGGAGTTTCGAATTCGTGTTTATGATTATCTGAATCACTACACAGAGAGAGAAATCAGACGCTGTTTGGATGCGCTTTACTCACAATAAATAACGTTCATAAAATATTACAATGTTGCATTAAATAATTACTAAGTTGACATCGTTTGTAAACCATATAAATGCAGACTGAAAGCCTTGTGTGAATTTAAACGCTTTAAAAGAGTAAAACCACAAACCTTTCTTCAGCTGAAACACTGATGCAGGAGCTCGGTGCAGCTTTATGGCGTCATACCTCCAGATCAAAATAAAAGTCCTGTTCACACGCTGCTGTGTCTACAATCCAGAAAGTACATAGATATTTACAGAGAAACACACAAATGAACAATAAAACTTACATCAGTGGTGTTCAGAGTTTTATTCTTGTTGAAATAAACATATTACAATATTTTATATATATATATATATATATATATATATATATATATTTTTTTTTTTTTTTTTTTACAATTTTATTTACTTATGTATTACTAATTATATTTTTCCAAATTGATTGATTCATTCTTTTATTTATTCATTCATGTGTTTATGACAATGTTTATGTCCACAAGTGTTACTTAATTTTGTATTTAGTTATGCATTATGTCAGCATTTATTTATTTCTAGATTTATTCACTATGATATTCATTTATTTAGACCTTTCTTTGTCAGGAGGGGAAATGCTCTGAGCCCACAGTAGTATCATGTGGTGTGACCAACCAAAAAACAATTGCTCTTTTTTTTGTATCAAAAACACCAAGACGGTGGCTGTGTAGTTGCACAATTGTGCAAATGTGTAGCATGAACTAACAAATGATTCATTGAGTATTTGCAATTTAAAGAACACAGGAAACAAATGACAGCACTTTCTTTTTGTTGTTTGTTTTTGTTTCATTCTACCACTAGATTCTGTGTGTAAAGATGCCCAGAGCTGGGCTTATATTTACACTAGAGCTGTCAGTCGATTAAAAATTTCCATGATGTGTTGATTAATTAGTCTAATTAATCATATATTAGTTGAAAAATAAATTTGACTGTGAAAATACACAAAAATATTTAAAGGTATTTTTGTGTTAAATACAAAAGTAGCAATTAGACATTACAAAATGAAAGAAATATTTTATTTGATTCAGCATACAATTTATTACACAAACATTTAGGCTCAAACTAATGGCCCAATGTAAAATATGGAACATTAAAGAAGATTATTTGAGAAACATCTCAGTATTTTTTGTTCATATGATGAAAGTCACTGTGACCAAAACAGCTTACCAACAGTCTTCAAAATACTTTCATGTTCCACAAAATACATAAATAATAAAACAAAAGTATAAATACTATTCATTTATTTTTACATTTATTATCAGTTTGTTTAGTCTGCTTTAAATTTCCAAAGATGCTTGTTTTTCTCTGAATATTGGATGAGCCTTACACTACTTCATTGGGAGTTGTGAGCTGTTTAATTGTGTGCTGGTAATAATTCAATATGGATTTTACCAAGAATAAAATTCTGAAAACCTCTGGCATGTTTTATTAATTGTTTGTTTTCTTTCTGTTGACTAGACACAACAGCATGTGAACAGGACTTTTATTTTGATCTGGTGGGGTGACGTCATAGAGCTGCACCGCACTCCTGTGTTTCAGCTAAAGAAAGGTTTGTGCTTTTAATATTTTACAGTGTTTAAATTGATACAGTTTGCATATAGTGTTTACAACGATGTAAAGTTCATTCATTATTATTGAATGTAACATTGTAATACTTTCTATAACATTAATGTTACTTGTGTAAATAAAGCGCATTCACGCATTAGTAGCAGAAATGGTGCATCTCATATCGTTCCATATACAGTGAATCAGTTCATCCTAAACACGAATTCAGTCAGAGGCAAGTAATGATGAAGAAACGGAGCTTTTCGGAACTCCGAGTCAATTGAACCAAATGCATCGCAAAACGATTCTCTGTTTTGAATCACTCGAGTCGGCGCGAGCTGATGAAGAGACCTGTGTAAACGCGGTAATGACATTTGCGAATAAACAAACGTTTTCATGAAATTGTAATTCATTAAACATAACCTACAAATGAGCAAATACCACATATAATTTTTAATTTGATCTGAACCTTAAAATTGCCCCTTTATTAATTTGATTGTTATTTTTTATCAGGTAATTTAAGGCCAATAACTTTCACTCTGACTGACTCCCTTTCCAGTGCGCCGACTGAACTATGGGATCTGAATGAGACCAAAGAGATTTAATTTACATGTATTTGTGTTAATTATTCCATTTTATTTAAACATTACAATGTATCCAAACTCATAGAAAAAAAACTGCCGAATCAACTGAGATCTACGTGACACACTATTATAAAGATGACGTTTATTAAAGAGGAGAGTGAAGACATGAAGTTTGAAGAAACATTCAGAGTCAAACATGAAGATACTGAGGAACAAACAGGTTGGTTTTCATTCTCACAGCTCAGCTCATTCATTTGATCCTTATTAAAATATCCAGCTCTTCAGAACTCATTTTGGCATGGTCAGCTGTGACCCATATGTTTACAAAGTACTAAAGTACTGTCCCACTTTACTTGACAACTTCACATAGATTGCAAGACTATGACAAATTCTCATTAATAAACAGTGTAAATTAAAGCACATCCAAATTATTTTAATACAATAAAGTTACTAAGCTGGTATGAGCCACCAGATTCATTTAAAACCATAAAATAGTGAAATAGTGTAGCATTTTGGGTTTACAGAAACTACAGTTACCAAGGTAAATGCACAATGTTATCAGTGTATAAACATAAAACACACACACACAGCTGTTTGTTTGTGGGTCTGTTCTTCGTATGTCACTAACTCAGTTAGCTGTATTTGATTGTTGATGATTTGGCCTGATCTTGGATTGGTTGGTTCTTCAAAACTCATCATAAAAGTTTAGTTTGTGCTGCTTTGGTTTTTAAAATATTACACATCTAATTATAGAGATGATGTCACCACACCTCTGATAAAGGGTAAAAAGAAAGGCTCTGTAGGTATTTTTGAACGAACATGGTTATGTACAGGTCATTGCTTTCCCTATGCGCTCTTTCATATTTTTCCTCCAGTGTGATGCCTCTGGGTATAGGACATATACTTCACATGTCTAAATGTTTTTTTGTCTGTTGCGTCATGCCATTAAACTGCTGTTAATTTGTATTTGTCTCTTTTTGCCTTAGATCTGATGGTGCTTAAAAAGGAGAGAGAAGTGCTAATTGAAATGGAGGAGAAAGATCAATATAAGAAGCATGATTTCATAACAGGAGAAAAATGTTTTAGTTGCTCCCAGGCTGAAAATACTTCCTCACAACAAAGGGCTAAAAGGACAGGAATTAGAAGTAATTTTACCCACCAAAAGTGTAAAATGTGTTTCAACCAATGTGAAAAGCTTAAAGTCCACATGGAGCTTCACTCTGGAGAGAAACCTCATACCTGCCATGACTGTGGAAAGTGTTTTTCTAAAAAAGTAAACCTTATAGTCCACATGAGAATTCACACTGGAGAGAGCCCTTTCATCTGCCAACAGTGTGGAAACAGATTCAGTCTTAAAGGAAGCCTTAAAAAGCACATGAGAGTTCACACTGGAGAAAAGCCTTTCACATGCCCCCAGTGTGAAAAAAGTTTTGCTCAAAAAGACAGCCTTAACAGACACATCAGAATTCACACTGGAGAGAAGCCTTATATATGCTCTCAATGTGGAAAGACCTTTGCTTTTAAAGTAGGCCTTAACAGACACATGAAAATACACAATGGAGAGAAGCCTCACGTATGCTTTAAGTGTGGAAAGAGTTTCACTCAAATAGGAAATCTTAAAGTCCACTTGAATGTTCACACTGGAGAGAAACCTTACACCTGCCAACAGTGTGGAAGAAGTTTCAACCGAAAAGGAAATCTTAACATGCACATGAGAGTTCACACTGGAGAGAAACCGTTTACATGTGGACACCGTGGAAAACATTATGGATGTAAAAAAGCCCTTAAGCACCACATGAGTATTCATGAATGAGAGAACTGTTTTTGTATGTTGGGTGGAAGTCATTTCACAGACAGGAAACACCTCACGTTTGAGAGACTACTAAATATTAATGTTCAGTGACTATGAGAGGAGTAAAGAAGCCAGAGTCATGAATTAGATTTAGTGTATTGATTAGTCAAATGGAGAATGAACTAGTTACAATTTTACGTCAACTGAACTATAAATCATACTGAATATACGTCGTCATTGACAACTCTGCAAAGTTTTGCTTTGACCCTAATCTATGAAGGACAAGAAATGACTTAAGTATAAATGAATTAATTGATTAATAAATACATGAATGCAGAAATAATTAAATAAATGTAGAAATACAAAAATAAACAAATACATAATTAAATGCTGAAATGCAGATAAATAAATTAGTATTAATAAATTTATTAGCATAAGTTAATGAAATAAATAATTTTGTCAAAAGTGTCAGACGCTTGACTTTGGAGGTGGAGCAGCTGCGAAGACACTTGACTCTGGAGGAACAGCAGAGTCCGTTCTGTTTGAGAGAAAGCAGCTGGTCGAAGGGGTCCATGGTTGAGCTGGTGGGTGAAATAAAGCTGCTGGATCCGGGGTTGGTGAAGTCTTCTATCATAAACTGGGCTGAGGCGAGTGGATCCATACGCATAGCTTTATTATACAAACTCATGGTCAACAGGCGTGGTCAAAAACAACAGACGGGTACAACACAGGTAATCCAAAAGAGCAAACGATAGTCCAGGCAGATCAAAGGGGTAATCCAGAAACAAGCGAGGGTCGAAAGGCGGGCGGAGAACAATCACAGGAGCCAGGGAACAAGGGGGGTAGACACGGGAAAACAAACACAGAATAAATGCTCGGAAATGACAGTAAACTGATCAAGACTTCACAAAGTGACTGTGGTGAACCGGGCTATTTATGCAGTGAAAAGCAAGATGGCCGACAAAGGTGAAGGGTGAAAGGTGACAACAGAGGGGTTATGGGAAATGTAGTTAATAGTCCATAATACATTGAAGGCTCCCTCTAAAGGCGGACGGAGGGAGCCATACCAGCACAGTTCGTGACACAAATGAATTTTAAAGTTATCATATTCATTTTATACAGTAAAAAAAATTAAAGTAACTTTGATAATATATGTTAATATAAACTGTCTTGCTATAAACATATTAAAAAAAGGTCATACATGAGACCCGGCTGTGAATCTCCACTCTTAAACTTTATTGGTTCCTTCATAAACATGTGACTCTTCATAGACACACAGCTGGGCTCTGGTTCTGACATCTTCTGCTGAACTGGACTAAAACAGAACAAATTTAATCATTTAGTAAGAGAATTGTCTTATACAACATAATGATCTGAATATACTTAAATAATATTTGTATTTTATTTCTATAAGAGAACAGCTTTATTGTGTTACCTGCATCCTGGTAAATAATCTTCATCTCCAGATGTCTGAGTGTCATTCATGATGGATCTGAATAGTTTGAGCTCCACCACTGACTCTACATGAATGTGACAAACAATCACAAAAAGGACAGTAATTAAACTGCTCATATTATAAGCATTTTAAACATTTTAAGATGTTCTGCATTCTGAAGAATTAATTCTGTCTATATAACATGGCAAAAGATCAACTCTGTGCATTTGAAGAGTTCAGATGCAAAACCCTCTAAAAGCCACCTTGGTCAAAAATTAGATAATGACAATAAGTGAATGTTCTTGACACATATTATACATCCATCAAATACAAATACCAGTACTTCATAGAAACCTATACATTGGAAATGATAAAAATGCTTTTTTTTTTTAAATGCCGAATTCTGATGGCAGTAATTAAATTGCTGGAGTTCACTGGTTAATGTAGTTAATGATTTAGCAACATAGATGGTACAATGACAGACACTGATGGACTCATTTGGTGGTTGAATGATCTATTGGTCAGATTGAATAGGTCTGATGTGTCACAGTTATGAACTCTTTTGTTGTGTTTTGTCTCCTATATTGGTTTTAGTCCTTTTTGAGTTTGGTTTCTTCCACTTCCTGTCTGCCCTTATTTGGTTATGTTCCTGTTCATCCCCTCATTAGGTCATTATTAGTTAATCACCATCACCTGTCTGTGTCTCATTTACCATCCTTCTTAAGTTGTATTTTGTTCAGTGTTTGGTGGTCTGTTCTCATCAATGTGTGCGTGTCTCCTTGCCTGCGATATCTGGATTAGCTGTTGTGGATTTATTAAAGACTTGTTTTTGCACCTGACCTTCATCCTCTGCTCCTTCCTTCGCTCTATCCGCTCTTTCCTCATTCTCCCCCACATGACCCAAGACATGACACAACTGAGAATTATACTGATCTAGGTATTTTATACAAGTCTATTTCTCGGGCATAGGTTTAATGCTCATTTGGATATTTGATTCTGAAACAAGACAATTCTAAGTGATTTTAAGCAAATGTAATGTGTAATGTGTGATTTTAATGCATGTCTCCTATTCAATTTACACAACATCAAGATCAGCATAAATTATAACAATGCTATATTATAGTCCTTTAATTAGAAGAGATTTACTTCTGCACTTCATGTTACATGTCAGCTTGATCACAGTCATAAACCTTTTTTTATACGTATAAAAAGCAACAAAACTAATCTGAATCATGGTTTGATGCCTGTTAACTTTGCTTTATGAAAATGAAATTTTCCTTAGAAAATAAACAATTTTATAATATCACCAACTGAGAAAAAAATCAGTGTTCCAATCTGAAAACAATGTTATGGGTTTATGTATTAATAAATGTAGAAGTGAATCTGGCTCAAAATGAAGATGAGATATTCTCCTTACATTAATTAAGAAAGACATGAGAATGCATGAGTAATATATCAAATGCATTTGTTACATTTCAAACTACTTACAGTGAGTGTAAGTGTAATACAATAGATCTGGTGACACTACTGTAGTGTATGATTGAGAATTATTCTTCTCTATGTATTTTATACACATTTATTTCCCATGCAAATATTTTATGCTTATTTTAATATTTTATTATAAAACAAGACAATGATACTAATGTTTTTAGCACATATAACGTGACATTTACAGCGTATGTCTCCTATTCACATAATATCAAGATCAGCATCAATTATAACAGTGCTATATTAGTCCTTTTAATAAAGGAGATGTAGTCTTGCACTTCATGTTACATGTCAGCTTTTTTAATATGTTAAAAAAATTTAAAAAATTTAAAAATCTGAATCCTGCTTTGGCAGCTGTTATCTTTGCTCTATGCAAATAAAAAAATAAAATAAATTTTTTTATAGTGTCATCAAATGAGGAAAATCCAGTGTTTCAGTCTAAAAACAATGTCATGGGTTTATGTATTAATAAATGTAGAAGTGAATCTGGCTCAAGATTACACAAAGAACATGAAGATGAGATATTCTCCTGACATTAAGAAAGACATGCGAATACAGGAGTAATATATCAAATGCATGTGCTACATTTCATATTACTTTTAATGTAACACAGCCTTAAAAACACTATAGGGTAGGTTGTGACAACAGTAGGCTAGTTCATTTACACTGATCATTATATCAGTTATATGAAAGTTAGAAAAAGTGTTTATAAAACATTAGAGTGAAACACCTTAAACTTATAATCCCAGTTTGTCCATATTTAATTATATTTTTTGAGTGTTTCATGTTAAAGTTCGTATTTTCTGCTTACTTACCTGAATAAGGAAGTGCCTTTGTGCTCCACACCTGAAAACTTGTTTTGATTTAAATGTTCAGCTACTAGACAAATTCTCAATATGTCCTTGATCTCCCATCATGTACATGTAACTTCCCACATGAGCAAAGCAAAGTTTAATGATTAGTTTTTCAAAATAGAGAAAAAAATCTTACTATCAGGTGTAAATGTTGCATATAAAACAATCTGCTTTCAGTGCAATAGCAATGTTGTCAAACCTGTTTTGAAAGAAGACAAAAAAGATCATGGTTTTTAAAGTCTGAATGTGAGAGTGACTAGAGGCTGTTTTGATCATTTTTTTGGTAACTTTGTATAATAAACAATGACCAATTATAATTCCTTTCAAATTGTTTTGTTAATGATTAACTAATCATTTACTAAACATTAATATGCATTTGTAGATGATTAATAAGTGATATGTTAACATGCCATGTGTTTTAAGTTATCTAAAATGTTTTTGACAATAATTAAGTGATCAATACGTGATAAGTAATTATTTGATGTATTATAAATCAATTACTTTCACAGATGTGTTGTTCTAACAGTCATACGTTAACACTATGATATTTTTTTTGTGAAGCTCTTTGTTGTTAAAATTGATTGAAACAGAACAGAAAACATGGCGTTCCTCATATTTTGTTGGCCACAAACTCTAAAAGATCTGTAGTAAGGTCTGTAGTGCAGCTTGGATGTGCTATGTTTGATTCACACAATCTCAAGCTCATGTGTCTGTCTTGCTGTGTTTATGTTGTGATCTAAGCACAGGGAGCAATATTTCTCCAGTATACAAGGTGTCAAATGTAAATCTTGTTTAGCTTTATTTCTATCTCCATCAGCCAAAACATGTATGTCCCTCTTTCGCCCAGGGCCTACATTAAGATTTTAACTTTCTTCACTTTTTTCATTACACTTCTTGAGCTTCTAAAAGCCCTTGCATTTGTTCTTTCCAGTCTCTGTACCAATAAACTTGGCTACTCAAGGGGCCACAAAAAATATAAATAATGATAAAAAAAAAAAACATACCCCAGACCCTAATTTTCAAATGTAAAAATATTTATGTGCTAATAATTTTTACTTTCTTCTGTGGGGCATCAGTGGAAGATGCACAAATTGTTTGCCTTGCACTCTGTATATGGTTCAGAGGTGGACTTATTCAAATAGCAAGCTATATACGTAGAAACTGGCTGCAAATTTGATGACACAGTTTCCGACTCAGACAGCTCATAACAAAGTCACTGTCGTAAAATCTTATTTTATGAGCTGGCAGACACACCATAAACCTAACTAAATGAAAAAAGGTTTAAAGGGATAATTCACACAGAAATGAAAATTCTGTCACCTTCTTGCTAACCTTTATGTTGTTCCAAACCTGTAAGACCTTTGTTCATCTTTGGAACACAAATGAGGATATTTTTGATGAAAACCCATAACTCTTTTACACTCTATAGACATCAAGGATCCTTCAATGGTCAAGGCACAGAAATGTAGGAAGGACATCATTAAAAAAGTCCATGTGACATTTTACAAAACTTATGTGCAAAGAAAACAAAAACTTCATTACACTGTGTCATGGAGTGACCCCGTGACTATGTGCATGTACACCTATACCTCATGTGCATACATGTAACGTAAACGTGTCAATGCCAGTGTTCTAACAAATAATGCTACCTATCATATTATACTACCAACACTGTATTTTTAAGGGAGGTGATGGTGTTGAGTGTGTTGTACAGTTGCTTTGTTTTTTTCTCTCTTTTTTTGTTGTTTTTCACTTTTTGCTGGGTTGGCATTTTAAAATAAAGTCAGCTGCATTGAAACGTCCTGTCGTCAGAGTCGTGAAATGGATCGACAGCTCAGAACTTCCTAACAGTTCTCAAGGGCGGCATTGTGTCTATTAAAGTTGCGGTTTGACGTCATTACACAAGATGCCAGGTTCAGGAACAAGATTTCAATGGAAAGGTTCAATACCATCACTGTTTCAGTTGCAAGTGGCTACTGTTTGTACAAGCCTATCAGCCAGCTGTGAGTGCTGCAGTGACATTTGCTGAAAACTTTGGTGATCGTGAAATGAAGTTTAATAAGTATGTGTAATTTATGGTAATTAAAATGTAGTATTTTGTTATATCCTGCACAATTTGGAGGAATAATCAAGAACAAATATAATGTAATATTCATGGCAAATCAGTTATTAGTAAACATTTACTGATGCGCAAAAACACAATTCCTGCATTAAGAGATATAAGGGTGTAAACTATCTGAATTGGATGATCAGGGTAAACTACTCATCTTGTCTGAAAAATATATTTTTTTTTACAGCAGCACTAAAAGATCAAATATGATTTACATCACTGCCCTGACTTTACAGTGTCCATTGTAAGTGTATTCATTATTGTTTTCAGCTTAATGATTTACTGATTGATTAAATATTCCAGTCCTGTTGCGTTTGCTGAATAATATATGCAGCATTTGCTGGAAAAAAAATTGTTATTACTTTGCTGTGTTTGTGGCCTCACGAGTTAATAATATGAATGAATCTGTCGAAGCGCGCCTGGACATGATTCATAGTGCTTTGGGCGACATAAAATAATCTGTCGCATCGGTTGAACTCTCTCTTTCTAATCTATCTAACCGGGCAAATGACTTAGAAAGACGCATGGATGAGGCCGAAACTCGAATCTCTGCTACTGAAGACAGTTACAGCAACCATGACACTCAGTTGTCCACTATGCAAAAGACAGTGGATATGCTACGGCTGAAAGTCGATGATCTGGAGAACCGCGGCCGTCGGAAGAATTTGAAGATTGTTAATCTCCCGGAGGGAGCGGAGGGCTCTACCTCATTAGCGGTCTTTCTTCAAAGTTTCATCCCGACTTTACTCGGCCTACCTGCTGACTTCCCACCATTGGAGATAGAACGCGCTCATCGAGCTCTGGCTCCAAGCCCGCTTGCGAACAAGCCTCTGAGAAGTGTCCTGGTTCGGTTCCTCCGATACTCTCAGAAAGAAGAGGTACTCAAGGCAGCTTTAAAAAAGCGTGATATCTTTTATCTTTTATTCCGACCTGTCGGCAGAGGTTTTGTGCAAACGCCGTAGGGAAACTGAGGGCCCGTCGCAACATGTACCGTGGTTTTGCTTATCCAGCGCGGCTCCGCTGTCTTCACAACGGGCAGATTCGCCTTTTTGACAGCCCTGAAACAGCTGCCGCTTTCATGGAAACTCTTTCATCTCTTTTCGTTTGCAACGGAGGAATATAGACTTGACCTTCACTGGGTCCCCATCATCATTTTCTACAGTTCTGAATGACAGTGCTGGAACTGAACTCATCTACAGAAGTACCCCCTTATTTATTTAATTAATTATTATTTTCATTATAGGTCATTTCTCTGCCTCCTTAATTTTAATTAAAAAAAAATCTTCCACTTTAACTATTTATTATTCCCGTTTTACCTTTATTATATATTTATGTATTTTTCATGGTTGGTTCACTTAAACTTGTTACCTGGAATGTCCAAGGAATTGGCCATGTAATAAAAAGGAAAAAAAAAATTAACTAATTTGAAAAAACAAAAACCTGACATAACATTGCTTCAGGAAACAAAACTGTCTGATATTGAACATTCAAAGCTTAGGAGAGATTGGATAGGTCAAGTTCATTTTTCCTCTTATTCACAGAATAAGAGAGGTGTAGCCATTCTTATAAACAAGAATCTACCTTTTATTTTGGAACACAAAGAATCTGACCCCGAAGGAAGATTTATTATGATCACAGGCTCGATTTTTAAGTGCCATATAACAATTCTCAATGTTTATGCACTGAATTTAGACTCACCTAATTTCATATCACAAATGATTTTATTGTTTAATTATTATTGTAAAGGCTTAGGTTTCCTGGCTGGAGACTTCAATTGTATAATGAATGCTTCTCTAGATAAAACTTCGTCAGCAAATGTTTCAAATCCCAAATCATCTAATGTTCTTAATAAATTATGCACAGATACAGGTTTGATAGATATATGGCACCAATTAAATCCTAAAGTAAGAGATTATAAATTTTTTTCACACCCCCATAATTCTTACTCTCGGCTTGATTTTTTATCCCTAAACAGTTTTTAAGTGCGGTTCAGTCCTGTCGTATTGACTCTATCAGGCTGTCAGATCATGCAGCAGTACATTTGCAGGTTGATCCTGCTTTCAGTATTCCTAGAACCTCATACTGGAGGTTTAATACATCTCTTTTAAATAGTGACCCTTTTTGCTCTTTTGTTTCAGACTGTTTGTCTCAATTCTGGCTTGATAACAGAGATTCCCCAGTGTCTTCAGCCATGATTTGGGATGCAGCTAAGGCTACTCTGCACGGTCATCTTATCTCTTACACTTCTCATCTTAAAC
The DNA here is from genome assembly GCA_033026305.1 of Cirrhinus molitorella. Classification (NCBI taxonomy): domain Eukaryota; kingdom Metazoa; phylum Chordata; class Actinopteri; order Cypriniformes; family Cyprinidae; genus Cirrhinus; species Cirrhinus molitorella. The sequence goes on from CM065128.1 coordinate 9,852,288, forward strand.
GAGTTAGAGATAGTAATAGGAAAATTCTTGAAAATGAAGTCTCCAGGTTAGAACAAATACATAAGAAATCCCCCACAGTTTCAAATTTTAAAGTGTTGGTGAATGCTAGGACTAAATTGAATATGGATCACACTAGCCATATTCAGAAGCTTTTGCTTTTATCATGAATATGGCAATAAATCCAGCCGATTGCTTGCTCACCAATTAAAGAACCAAAATAACGATCGTTCAACCGTTATGATACGGAATGTGAGTGGTGATATTTTAAGCGACCCTTTGACTATAAATAAAACGTTTAAGGATTTTTATAAATCTCTTTATAGTTCAGAATCAGAAGCGACGGATTCAGACATTGGCAACTATTTAAATAATATTTAATTAATGTTGATTTCAGAGGAAGATCGTTCTAGCTTAAATGCTCCATTTGCAGTGGAAGAGGTTTGGGCGGCTATTCAGTCCATGCCGAATGGGAAATGCCCTGGCCCAGATGGTTTCTCATTAGAATTGTAAAAAAAAAATTCTGGCCTAAAATCCACCCAATTCTTATACCTGCTATTAATAATATCTGGAAAGGCGAAATCCCACCTTCCTGGAGACACGCTTCCATTAGTTTGCTCTTAAAAAAAGATAAAAATCCCCTTGACTGTTCATCCTATAGACCAATCAGTCTCCTTAATGTGGACTATAAGATAGTCACAAAAGTACTGGCCCGTAGACTTGAAAAGATTCTCCCCGAAGTTATAAATTCTGATCAGGCAGGCTTCGTAAGATCTAGGTGCGGTATGGATAATGTACGTCGTGCTCTTAATGTTATTCATTATTTCAACACTCGAAACAAATCTGCAATGATTTATATATATGTGTATATATGTGTAATAATTATTATTATTATTTTTTTTAATTTTTTTTAATAATGTAACAAATGAGCAAAAAATACAAATTATAATATAATAAATATAATGATTATAAATGTAATATATTTAATAATAATAATAATATATAACATAGTAATTGTATTTTTCTTTAATATATAATTATATTTTATATAAAAAATAACAAAAAATCAATAATAATAATAATAATATGATCTTTGCTTTATTACTATTTAAATTATAACAAATGTATTAAATATGGTACAGTTGCTGTAAAGTAAAAGTATTGTTATTTAAATTATGTTATTATAATTAATAATAATAATAATGAATATTGAGTTTTTAACTTTATATTACAATATTATCATTGCAGTTACAACAGATTTATTTTATCATCTTGTAATTATAATTAATTTTTTCACTTTTACTGAATAAAAAATAAGAAATCCATTGACTTTCCATTAAATAAATATTGCAATAATAATTCTGCATTAATAAGTTTTGTTTTTGTAATCTAAATAATGAAATTATAATGAATATATTATTGATAATTGTGTTATTATGATTATTGCAATAATAACATTTTTATTTATTATATGTTTAAGCATTTACATTATAATAATTGTCAAAATAATAATGCAGTGTGTAATAAAACATGCAATGTGATTATTGTCATTTTTGTAATTTTTAAAATTAAATTAAGATTTATTATTATCATCATTATTAATCGTAATTGTTGTAATATTAAGGAAAAATACTATTAAATACTATAATACTAAAATATTTATTATTTTTCTGCTTAGTTTATGTCATTTTTTATTTTAATTATAACAAATGAGCAAATAAATATTACAATTGCAATAATCCAACTGTACTGTAAAATAAAAACTATGGAATAATATCCGAACTATTGTATTTTTCTTTAGTATTATAAATTATAATAAATCAATAATAATAATAATAATAATAATAATAATACAATATTACAATATTTGTAAACATAATAGTAACAATAATATTACAATATTATTATTGAAATTCCAACTACTTTATTTTATTATCATCTTATAATTATAATTCATATTGTTTTTTTACTGAAGTAAAAAAAAATCTATTGACTTTGACTAAATATTGCAATAATATTGCATTAATAATAGTTTTATAATAACTTTATAATGAATATATTATTGATATGATTATTGCAATACTATTTTTTATAATATTTATTATAGTTTACATTATAATAATTTGCAAAATAATATTTTAATTTTATTATTAAATACTGAATTCTTTAAGTGCAATATGATTAATGTAATATTTGTATTTTTTATTTAACATTTAAATAAGCTTAAATTAATATTTATTGTTGTTGTTATTATTAATAATTGTAATTTGTATAACAATAAGGAAAAATACAATGAAATGCTATAATATTAAAATATTAAATATGTTGGTTATTTCTATTTTGTTATTATTATTATTTTTATTTTATATTATTAAAAGATAAATTATGTTGGAATTGCAATAATAATAATAATTATTATTATTATTATTTCTAATTGTTACAATATTAAGGAAAAATACAATTGAATGTATTTTGATGTATTATAATTATTATTATTATTATTATTTTATTATTAATGTTAATAAAAGGTAACTAATTTTGTAATTGCAATATGTACATCAATATCAATTATTATTTTTATTACGTATTTTAACTGTTATAACACTAAGGAGAAATACAATTAAATTCTATATGAATATATTAAATATGTTGGTTACTTTTTTAATTTATTATTATTGCAATTTCTGTTTATTTGATGTTTTTTATAATGTCAGAAGCTCATTTCAGTCTTGTGATGAATTTATTACATTCATGATACAAACATCAATTAAAATCTGATCTCAATTTTGTCATTGTGTTTTATTATTTCTGGACAACAACAAGAGAGAAATGAATGACATGTTCTTAATAAATCATGTTTGTGACATTTTTACATTTTGACAGTAATAAAACATGATTGATGAAACATGACAGTAAAAACACAAATATAGACACACACTGATCTTACTGTCTGTATGAGGATTTGTCACACATTTATTCTGTTATTTGAATGACAGAAGTTGAGCTGCAGTATTAATGTCATGAAGAGACTCTGGAACATCTCACTGTTACTGATTTATCAGCAGCTCAAAGCATTATGGGTACAATCTCTCATCAGTCTATTTTCATTCATCAACACAGTTTCACTGATGATCCAGACCAAAGATAAAACCCAGGATAGAGCGTCTGAGTGAATGTGGTGTGTTCTGTGTGGATGAGGCTCATTGTGTCAGAGACGCTGTAGAAGGACAGAGTTCCTGCACTGAAATCCACATACACTCCTACTCTATAGATATATTTATAAAACTCAATCTCCCAGTAACAGAGTCCACACACACACACACACACACACACACTCTCTCTACACAACACCTGATCCCAATAATCAAATCTGTCTGGATGATCAGGATACGACTGATACTCTCTCACATTTGTCACCTTTCTGTTCTCCTTAGACAGACTGAGATATTTGTTTGTGTTTGGATCCTGTGTGAGAAAACAGGCATCTGAACACAAGAACAGAGACATTTATAACAACAATCACTACAGCTGTGTGTGTGTGTGTGTGTCATCTCCATTATTGCTCACAGGATTTTAAAATGACAAAGAGACACTGAGGTGTCACAGAACACCAACCTAAATCCAGCATAGAGAGATTCAGTGAATGTGGTGGTGAATGTGTGTAAGTGTGTGAGTGTGTGTGTGTCAGAGACACTGTAGAAGGACATATTTCCGGCCGACACGTCCACATACACTCCCACTCTCTTAGATGAGCCTGAAGAAACATGTATGTCAGTAAACGTATTATTGTGACAGACAGTGAATCTGTCATCAGAGCAGAAGAGACTCCAGGAATTTTCATTTAATCCAAGTTCACAATCATCACTTGCTCTTTTCCTGCTGATTCCTTTATATATCACTGATATATCAGCACAACTACCCCACCATTCAGCCTCCCAGTAACAGCGTCCAGTCAGACTCTCTCTACACAGAACCTGGGGACACTCATCAAATCTCTCTGGATGCTCTGGATACAGCTGCTCCTCTTTCACATGTGTCACCTTTCTGTTGTCCTCAGACAGAACAAGATGAGTGTTTGCTGTGTTTGGATCCAGTGTGAGATTACAGGCATCTGAACACAAGAACAAGAGACATTTTGGTTGATCACTTTATCTTGTATCTTTCAACACTGTGTACATATGTTGAAAAAAAAAGATTACCTATTGTAATAAAGTTGAATTGCAAAAAACTAAAGGTGTTTGTGTGTATATTTGGTGTGTATTTAGGTTTCAGGCCACTTCTTCTACATTATGAGCACATCCAGCTGTCCTCATTATTCAAATTACTAATGTAAGGAGTAAAATTTAAATTATCTCCCCATGAAATCAATGTCTAGAAACTCACAAAAACAAATGCCATGCAACAAAGCAATAAAACTAATCTGGAGAAGTGATCTTCAAAGAGAGCAAACAACACCATCACCTTCCTCATTTGCAACCCCCTTCCTCTCTCTCCTCTCCCCTCCCTCTCACTCTTCTTCCCCAAAAGCAAGAATATCCATATACCCTGTGTGTTGTATCTTGTGAATATATTGTTCTTCCTCTTCATATTTAGCATCGTTCTAGAGATCTATGTGTTACTGGTAAAATGGTCTCAATTTCACAGAAGTTATTACATATATATTATAGTGTGAGAATGATTAAAGTCTTTTGAAGTATTCTATTCTGTTGTGGAGTTATGTGTCCCCCTTATATTAATTAAATGCATGATAAACAATTTAATTGGCATGCTACCCTTTTACCTGACAAATAAAATATTATATTAGATTTTTTTCAGATCTCTTCTGAAATCATTATTATTAGTAGATCATGTGGAGACTGATGTTACCTCAAATCTATGGCCAGGAAAAAAAAATAGACCCAAAGCAGTGCAGATTCTGCATCAGGAAGAAGGCATCAGGGCTTTGGAGCATGAGATGGATATGTATGAACACAAAGCTACACTACCCACTGACAAAAACCCTCTTAGTTGGTGGCAAAAATCATATCGCACATGTATCTACATATTGTGCAGCTGGCAAAGACATACTTGACCATACCTGGGACATCGGTTAGAGCTGAGCGCATTTTCACCAGCTGGAATCATTGTCAACAAAAAAACGCTCAGCACTTGCTGCAGAACAAGTTGACCGTCTGCTGTTTTTGACTAACAATATGTAGGCTATTTGTGTAGTGAGCGGATTGTTTCTGAATGGCAGTTTGCTGTTTTGTGTTCACATAGTACAAACATAATTTCTGTTTATCTCTGATTTAGCAAGTTGTATGAGAAATGACTAAGTTAACTACACTTTTTTTTTATCAAAAGCAAGCAGTAGGCGGTGGATATTAAGTGTTTAGTCAGCCTGCAACCTCTGACGAAAAACAGACTGGCAAATTTGTGGTTGAATGAACACGTAAATCCAACATGAGACATAAATGTGGCATTGGGTCCCTGATGAACAGATAAATGAAGGTATGAAATGTCTAGACCAGTGGTTTTCAGTCCTGGTCCTGGGGACCCACTGCTCTGCACATTTTGTATGTCTCCCTAATCTGACACACTCAATTCAGTTCATGGATCTCTCTCCTAACAAGCTGATGATCTGAATCAGGTGTGTTAAATAAGGGAGACACACAAAATGTGCAGAGCAGTGGGTCCCCAGGACCAGGATTGAAAACCACTGATCTAGAACATGGATCTCCAACCCTGCTCCTGTAGAGTTACCATCCTGGTGATTTACCTCCGTGAAGTTGGCCCCCCACCCAACACAAAACGTCGGCAAAATAGTCTCATTCGTTCGTTCTCTGTTTGTGCTGCAAAAAATTTAGTTTGTGCTGCTTCGTTTTTTTAGATATTAAAAAAGTATTTATAGGTCATTCAGTGGTCATGCAGCCCCCCACATGCTCAAAATATACCCCAAATAGTCTCGTTCATTTGTGCTGGTTTGTGCCGGTGAAAGTTTCGTTTGTGCTGTTTCTGTTATTAAAATATTACACATTGAATTCTGGGCGATGGCGTCACCAGCCCCCCACATGCTCCAAATTTATCCCAAATAGTCTAATTCGTTTGTGCTTCGTTTGTGCTGGTTTGTGCCGTTAAAAGTTTTGTTTATGCTGCTTCGGTTTTTTAGATATTAAAAAAAGTCACACAGCCCCCCACATGCTCCAAATTTATCCAAAATGGACTCATTCGTTTGTGCTTCGTTTGTGCTGCTTTGTGCTGGTGAAAGTTTCATTTGTGCTGTTTCTGTTATTAAAATATTATACATTGAATTCTGGGCGATGATGTCACCAGCCCCCCAAATGCTCCAAATTTATCCCAAATAGTCTCATTCGTTTGTGCTGGTTTGTGCCGTTAAAATTTTCGTTTGTGCTGCTTAGTTTTTTAAAGCAGTAGCGTAGCCAGGAATCAAAATGTGAGTGGTCCCAGAGAAAATTGGGTGGGCCGAGCCAAAAATGCATCTGTTATCAAAATTGACCATTGCAAGTTCACCTGCTTACACACCACAATTTATTCAGAGCATAAGCCTGTATGTCATTATAAGCAGAACAGAACAAGAACAACATATGAGCAAGGCGGCACCGCACATCTGAAAGAAAACAACACCACTTTACAGATGACATAATGAAAGGTTTTTTTTTTATTAATATGTTAATGTGTTTCGATAAGTAATATTTAAAGCATTCTATTTATATATTTATTATTTTTATGAAGGATGTATGCGCTGATTTTCCGTTCGTTTTGTGAAGCGCTCCTATTCAAGTAGGCTACACGACAGCAGAAAGCGCATCATGTTTGTTTTCTTTATTTTATAAAAACAGTTTGTAACGTTTTGTTGATATTATTACAAATAAAATGTAGACCCTTTATATTTCCGAATGATGTGTTAAAAATTATGGATAATTATAGATTGTTTCCACTGAAAAAAATGATAGCGCTGGCGCCTTCATGTCCCGCAAAACGGCTTCAGCATCCCCTTTCCGCAAAAACGATTGGATGTGCGCCTAACAGCACTCATTTATCTAGGTTTAATGTTTGAACTAACATTGCTTTATTGCCCTGTTTTATATCTATAGATTTTAGTGTTTTCTACTTGCCTATTTTATTTGAGGCAAGTCGTGATGATTTAAGAAGGTATAAATTGATCAAACAGACTATGAGCAGTCTTCTGCTGGCCGATCCTTGAAAAAACGAAAATCAAAATTTTCGATACAAACAAAGATTATTTGGGGTACATTTGGAGCATGCATAGGGGGGACGTCATCAGCAAAAAAACATGTCTATTATTTTAATAACAGAAACAGCACAAACAAACTTTTCACCGGCACAATCCACACAAGCAAATGAGATAACCGGGGTGAATCTGGAGTGTGTTTGGGGCTGCGTGACCTCAGAAACTAGTAGGCTAATTAATTATTATTTTAATATATTTAAAAAACTAAGCAGCACAAACGTAACTTTTAACGGCACAAATCAGCACAAACGAATGAGACTTTTGGATCAATTTGCAGCATGTGGGGGGTTGGTGACGTCATCGCCCAGAATTCAATGTGTAATATTTTAATAACAGAAACAGCACAAACTAAACTTTAACGGCACAAACGAAGCACAAACGAATGAGGCTATTTGGGATACATTTGAAGGATGTGGGGGACTGCGTGACCGCTGAATGACCTATACATTCTTTTTTTAATATCTAAAAAACCGAAGCAGCACAAACAAAAATGTTAACGGCACAAAGCAGCACAAACGAAGCACAAATGAATGAGTCCATTTTGGATAAATTTGGAGCATGTGGGGAGCTGTGTGACCGCTGAATGACCTATACATACTTTTTTTAATATCTAAAAAACCGAAGCAGCACAAACAAAACTTTTAAAGGCACAAACCAGCACAAACGAAGCACAAACGAATGAGACTATTTGGGATAAATATGAAGCATGTAGGGGGCTGGTGACGTCATCGCCCAGAATTCAATTTGTAATATTTTAATAACAGTAACGGCACAAATGAAACTTTCACCGGCACAAACCAGCACAAATGAACGAGACTATTTGGGGTATATTTTGAGCATGTGGGGGGCTGCGTGACCGCTGAATGACCTATAAATACTTTTTTAATATCTAAAAAAAAAACGAAGCAGCACAAACAAAAAATTTTGCAGCACAAACAAATGAGACTATTTTGCCTACATTTTGTGTTGGGTGGGGGGCCAACTTCACGGAGGTTGTAGATTTCAGCTCCAACCTCAATCAAACACACTGAACCAACTAATCAAGCTGTTCAGGGTTACTTGATAATTACAGGCAGCTGTTGGAGCAGTGAAGTTTGCAGGATGGTAGCTCTCTAGGAACAAGGCTGGAGATCCCTGGTCTGGAATGATCAAATATCCAAATTGATTCATAATTGATTTTTGTGATCAGCTTTTGATTAGACATACAGTCTAAATTTAATGATCACTTGAGATTGGAGTCAGATTCAACACAGAGCTAGAAAACATTTTAAACAAAATGCTGATAGTGAACTTTGCAGAAGCGCATGTAAAAGACCAAACACACATTAAACCATCATCCAGGCTGCTGGACTTGGCTTTTTGGGCCAGTGGGTGGGATCCTTACACTAATTAACTTACTAATCTTTGATCTGTTCAAAGATTGTAGTTCAGCCCCTTGAGAAGCTATATGATTCAGCATATTATAATAATCTGTTGAGATTGGCCAATAATATAGTTCCCCCTCAGTCGTTCTCTACGACGTTACGTCAATGACGTAATATTGGGGATCGGCTACGAGACCCTATCACCTCTGAGCTAAAGAGAAAAAGCCAATGACAATTGGCGAGTGGAATTTGCATGCCGCGCCACTCCCCCGGACATACGGGTATATAAGATGGCGGCGTGCATCCACTCATTCAGATTTCTGCTTCGGAGCCTCGCCTGTGAGCTGTTTCTGGAGAAAAGAAAAGAAAGAAAAAGACGGAGAAGAGCGAGTTCCTGTTCCTGCTCCTGTTCCTGCCTGCTGCTCGATCGTGTTACCGGCGCTGCCGGCATCTGTGCCAACCAGCGATTCCTGGCTGTTGCCTTCCCTGGGGCACGCCGATCTAAAAGAGCAATTTTCTTACACGGTCGTCGATAGCGTCTTCCGGGATGTCTGTCCGACCGTGTGCTGCTGGATGTGGTGGCTTTCTGTCATCTAATGACGGCCACGAGCGCTGCCTCTCGTGCCTGGGCCGAGAACACGCTGAGGTGGCGTTTGTGGATGGATCGTGCACTCACTGTGAGCGCATGTCCATGGCCACGCTAAGATCGCGCCTCTCGTTCGCGAGATGGCGCCCTTCATCCTCTACCCCTTCCAGTTCGGCGGGCCGTCCCGGCTCCTCGGCTGCATTGGTTAGAGGTGAAGGTGATCTGAGGGTGACAGTACCGAACGTTCCGTCGGGTCAGCCCCCGCGGAAGTCCGGTCCCTCAAAGCGTGGCCCCGTGGAGCTGCCAAAGCTCAGCACTCGTCCACCAGCTGGACCCAGTGTTACCTTTGGCGCTCCAGAGGATGATAGAATGTCCGTCACTGCATCAGAGGAGGGGCTTACGCCTGCTGATGCTGAAGCTTCTACTGGGCAGCCCCCCGCTGCGGCGGCTGCTCAGTCGGAGGCAGACGCAGAACTGGCGGCCATGCTCCGTCGGGCAGCCGCGAGTATCGGGTTGGAGGTGTCTAAAGCGCCTTCTCCCGAACGCTCGCGGCTCGACGATTGGTATCTGGGCGCGAGTAGCGACGTCGCCACACCTCGCTCCGCCCCAGTGCCTTTCTTTCCCGAGGTGCATGAGGAGCTCACTAAGACGTGGAAAGCCCCCTATTCGGCTCGTACACGTCAGGGCTCCTCCCTTCTCACTACCCTCGATGGTGGGGCGGCCAGGGGGTACGTGGATGTCCCTCAGGTGGAGCGTGCGGTTGCGGTGCATCTATGCCCGCAAAACGCCGCCACCTGGCGGGACCGTCCGCGTCTCCCGTCCAAAGCTTGTAAGCTCTCGTCAGCGCTTGCTGCGAGGGCTTATAATGCGGCGGGCCAGGCTGCCTCAGCCTTGCATGCGATGGCCACCCTGCAGGTCTATCAGGCCAAAGCACTAAAAGAACTGCACGAGGGTAGTTCTGACCGGAGGATGATGCAGGAACTGCGCTCGGCTACCGACTTCGCCCTCCGGGCGACGAAGGTAACGGCGCGGGCCCTCGGTCAGGTGATGTCTACGTTGGTAGTCCAGGAGCGCCATCTCTGGCTGAACCTGGCGCAGATGGCTGACGTCGACAAAGCTCGCTTTCTCGACGCACCCGTCTCCCAGGCCGGCCTCTTCGGCGACACCGTTGAGGACTTCGCCCAGCAGTTCTCAGCGGTCCAGAAGCAGTCTGAGGCTATAAGCCACATCCTGCCCCGGCGCAGTGCCACCAAGCCGCCGGGTGCCAGGCCTCAGGCTGCTCGTCGCCGAGGGCGCCCCCCTGCGGCTTCTGCTCCGCCCCCTGCACCACCAGCTGAGCCCAAGACCTCTCAGCCCGGGCGTAGAGCCAGTCGCAGGAAGGCGGCGCAGCCCGAGACTCAGCGGCCCGCTAAAACCACCCGCAAGTCTGCGAAGCGGCCCTGACACGGGCTGCCCGGAGATGAGGGAGATTGCTCTTCGGGGGACGTCACCATCAGTCCCCCCAGCTCCGGGGGAGGGCCGGGGCTTAGTAACATCGCTGCTGCCACTGACCCCCGGGTCAGTGGTACCCACTTCCTCAAAAAAAGAGCAATTTTCTTCACCTCTGGGCCTAGTGCCCCGAGTTTCGTTCCTGAGCGACGCACTGCCTCCTCGGACTCGGACTCGGAGCCTGAATTCGCCAGCGCGGGATCCAGGGAAGGTAAGCGCTGCCCCGTGCAGCTCAGCTCTTCTCCAGAACGCCCCGCTTTCTGGGATGAGCCCCCTTCCCCTCCCCCCTCCCGGCTGCCCCACCCCCGGCATGTCAGTTACTGCTCCGCTGATCCCACTGGCACGTCGACTGGGAGCCTGGCTAGCGCTGCCCAGTCCGTCCCCGTGGTTGATCAGGACAGTACGACTCGGCTACGCGATTCAGTTCGTGAGGCGACCGCCCAAGTTCAGAGGCGTCCATTTCACGTCTGTTCGTTCGGACACGGATGCCTCTGTTCTACGGGCGGAGATTGCGGTTCTCCTGGCGAAGGACGCAATCGAGCCTGTCCCTCCAGCCGAGATGAAATCAGGGTTCTACAGTCCCTATTTCATCGTGCCCAAGAAAGGGGGTGGGTTACGACCGATCCTGGATCTTCGAGTGTTGAACCGGTCCCTGCACAGGCTACCGTTCAAGATGCTTACCTCGAAACGCATACTGTCTTGCGTACGACACCAGGATTGGTTTGCAGCCATCGACCTGAAGGACACGTACTTTCATGTCTCGATTCTGCCTCGACACAGACCGTTTCTTCGGTTTGCTTTCGAGGGTCGGGCATATCAGTACAAAGTCCTCCCATTTGGCCTGTCCCTGTCTCCCCGCGTCTTTACCAAAGTCGCGGAGGGTGCCCTGTCCCCCCTTTGGCGGAAGGGCATCAGAATCCTCAACTATCTCGACGACTGGCTGATCCTAGCTCACTCGCGAGATGTGTTGTGCGAACACAGGGACCTGGTGCTCCAGCACCTCAGCCACTTGGGGCTTCGGGTCAACTGGGAGAAGAGCAAGCTCTCCCCCGTGCAGAGCATCTCTTTTCTCGGTATGGAGCTGGACTCGGTCACCATGACAGCACGCCTCACCAACGAGCGCGTCCAGTCAGTGCTGAACTCCCTGAGGTCTTTCAGGCACAAGACAGCGGTCCCTCTCAAAGATTTTCAGAGGCTCCTGGGGCATATGACAGCCGCAGCCGCAGTTACGCCGCTCGGGCTGCTTCATATGAGACCGAGTCCCGAGATGGTCATGGCACCGTGGCACATTCCGGGTGGGCGTTACTCCGGAATGTCGCCGCCTGTTCAGCCCGTGGTCGGACCCTGTTTTCCTCCGGGCAGGAGTGCCCCTAGGACAGGTGTCCAGGCATATTGTGGTCAACACAGATGCCTCCATGACGGGCTGGGGTGCTGTGTGCAACGGGCAGACAGCCTCGGGCTCCTGGACAGGACCTCGACTGCAGTGGCATATCAATTGCCTCGAGTTGCTGGCCGTGTTTCTGGCGCTCCGGCGGTTTCTTCCGCTGCTGCGCCACAAGCACGTGCTTGTCCGCACAGACAACACAGCGACCGTAGCGTACATCAACCATCAGGGTGGTCTGCGCTCCCGTCGTCTGTTGCAACTCGCCCACCATCTCCTCCTCTGGAGTCAGACGCGGCTCAAATCGCTGCGGGCCGTTCATGTCCCAGGAGAGCTGAATCGTGCAGCCGACGTGCTCTCACGACAGCTCACCCTTCCTGGAGAATGGCGACTCCACCCCCAGACGGTTCAGCTAATTTGGAGTCGATTCGGGGAAGCTCAGGTGGACCTGTTTGCTTCCCCAGAGTCCTCCCACTGCCAGCTCTTTTTCTCCCTGACTCAGGCCCCCCTCGGCAGGGACGCTCTGGCACACAGCTGGCCTCGGGGCCTCCGCAAGTACGCCTTTCCCCCAGTGAGCCTCCTTGCACAGACCCTGTGCAAGATCAGGGAGGACGAGGAGCAGGTCCTGTTGGTTGCGCCGTTTTGGCCCACCCGGACCTGGTTTGCCGACCTCATGCTCCTCGCGACAGTCCCTCCCTGGAAGATTCCCCTGAGGAAGGACCTTCTTTCTCAGGGGGACGGCACGATTTGGCACCCGCGTCCCGATCTATGGAACCTACACGTGTGGCTTCTGGACGGGACACGGAGGACCTCACTGGCCTCCCCCAGGCCGTGATAGACACTATCACTCAGGCTAGAGCCCCCTCCACGAGGCAGGCCTACGCCCTGAGGTGGGGTCTGTTCGTTGACTGGTGTTCCTCTCGCCGAGAGGACCCACGGAAATGCCCGGTCGCAGTGGTGCTTTCCTTCCTGCAAGAGAAGTTGGAGCGGAGACTGTCCCCCTCCACTTTGAAAGTGTATGTCGCAGCGATTGCGGCATATCACGATGCAGTGGATGGTTCATCCCTAGGGAAGCATCACCTGATCGTCAGGTTCCTCAGAGGTGCGAGAAGGATTAACCCTCCTAGATCGCACCTCGTACCCTCTTGGGATCTCTCCGTGGTCCTCCAGGGCCTTCGGGGAGCTCCCTTCGAGCCGCTCGGTTCAGTTGAGCTGAAGTTCTTGACGCTCAAGCCTTCGCTCCTGGCTGCGCTGGCCTCCATCAAGAGGGTAGGGGACCTACACGCATTTTCGGTCAGCGAAAAGTGCTTAGAGTTCGGGCCAGGTAACTCTCACGTTACCCTGAGACCCCGGCCCGGCTACGTGCCCAAAGTTCCTACCACTCCCTTTCGAGATCAGGTGGTGAACCTGCAAGCTCTGCCCCAGGAGGAGGCAGACCCGGCCTTGGAGTTGCTGTGTCCCGTCCGTGCCCTGCACGTCTATGTGGACCGCACCCGGAGCTTCAGACGCTCCGAGCAGCTCTTTGTCTGCTTCGGGGGACAGCAGAAGGGGAATGCTGTCTCCAAACAGAGGTTGGCCCACTGGGTAGCTGATGCCATCACCTTGGCGTACGAAGCCCAAGGTGAGCCGTGCCCCCTGGGAGTGAGAGCCCACTCCACCCGGAGTGTGGCCTCCTCCTATGCGCTGGCGCACGGCGCCTCTCTAGCAGACATCTGTAGAGCTGCGGGCTGGGCGACACCCAATACTTTTGCGCGGTTCTACAACCTCCGCGTTGAGCCAGTGTCCTCCCGTGTGTTGGGTAACATCAGGTAATTTGCGGGAGGACGGCTCAGGTGTCGGCTTGCTGCGCCACTCCTCTCGGATCCGTGCGCTATTCTCCCAGTTGTTCCCATGGTTGAACTCTGGGTCCTCCTTGCCCCGCAGTTCTGGACTAGACGGAGTAGTCCATACTGTGCTCCGGAGCGGGGCCTCCTTCACCCCCCTCCGGTTGTGGCATCATGTCTCAGTATCTCCACAGAACCTTCCGTGTTTCCCCAGTCTAGTTAGACTTACTTCTAAAGCTTCCACATGACTTAACCGTCATTGTGCTCCGCCCCCCAACGGCTGCTTCAAAACTTGGCACCCCTGGTGGGCCACCACGTGGTCTACAGGGCGTTGGGACGGTTACGCATTGAGCCCTTTGTTCCGACACGCTTGCCTGCCGGCATTGGGTCTCAGCTGCGTAACGCAGTTCAGGATTGTGGCGTTTTCCAGAGGTCCCCAATATTACGTCATTGACGTAACGTCGTAGAGAACGACTGAGGGGGAACGTCTCGGTTACGAAGGTAACCCTCGTTCCCCGAAGGAGGGAACGGAGACGTTACGTCCTCCTGCCACAATCCTGGACTGCGCTGAAGCCGGGTTGCGGCTCGGCTCCTCAGCAAATCTGAATGAGTGGATGCACGCCGCCATCTTATATACCCGTATGTCCGGGGGAGTGGCGCGGCATGCAAATTCCACTCGCCAATTGTCATTGGCTTTTTCTCTTTAGCTCAGAGGTGATAGGGTCTCGTAGCCGATCCCCAATATTACGTCATTGACGTAACGTCTCCGTTCCCTCCTTCGGGGAACGAGGGTTACCTTCGTAACCGAGACGTTTCCGATCCTAACCATGTTCTGCACAATGAATTTGAATTAGTACCATCAAACCGGAGATATAGAGTCCCAAAATGTAATAAAATTAAGTTAAATTCTTTTGTGCATCATGCAATCTTAGAATTGAATAAGAACTTTAACCAAAAGTCAATAATCAAGAGTACTATGAATGGGATGTAATCAATGGTGTATATTGTGTATATTTGATTGTTGTAAACATAATACTGTGAGGCAAGAAAAATTTCAGACTCGTCTGACAATAACTGTGTTTAAGTGTAAGTGTAAACTTTAATCAAAAATGTAATAATGCAGAAATTTTTCTGTGAGAGTTGTGTGGGTGGGGTTAGGGGATTGAAAATATCACAAGCTAGGTATAAAGAGCATTACATAATGTAATTTCCTAATAGTGTGTGTGTGTGTGTGTGTGTGTGTGTGTGTGTGTGTGTGTGTGTGTGTGTGTGTGTGTGTGCGTGCGTGTAAACATACATTTCTTCAGTCCTGCTGTAATCCTAAATTTTCCTCCATGATCCACACTAGAAAACACACAGACACATTCAGTCAGTTAACAAACTGTTGCTATACAGTTGCCAAGATACTAGAGTGCTAGGGTGTTACTAATTAGTGGCTAGGGTGTTCTAGGTGGTTTCTAGAGTGTTGCTATGCAGTTGCTAAAGTGCTTGGGGTGGTTGCTATGGTGTTGCTGTATGGTTGCTAGGGTACTTGGGATGGTGTCTAGCACTGTTCCCTCTAAGCTGCATGCATGCGCAATTGTGCACTGCTGACACGGTAACACATAACAATTCATTCTGTGCTACTTTGCAATGTGAGTCAGTGACACCGGTGACTGGCTGCTCCAGCCAATGATGCGATTCACATACGTATTTACGCAGCTAATCAATGTCATTGACCTTTTTCACATTCAGCACAAAAGTAATTTGAAAGCGGTTGGAATTGTACAAAGGTGTAAAATCAGGGCCGTCACCAGAAAATCTTCAAAGGGGGGGCGTTTCGTTTTGTAGTAGGCTACATATTTATATATACAAAGTATAAAATAAATCACAATTTATAATGCCATTCTTTATAAACATATATAAGTCTAACCAAAACAAATTTAAGAAACAGATAAATTATAAAATTAAACACAAATTATAATGGCATTCGTTATAAACAACAAAGTCTAACCAAAACAAATGTATTTAAGAAACAGACAAATTCTAAAATAAAATGCTAACTATAATGGCAAAGAAACTAATTTTAAAATAAAACACAAATTATAATGGCATTCGTTATGAACAACATACAAAAGTCTAACCAGAACAAATTTAAGGAGAAACTGAAATACACTGATTCTCATTCGGCATGAATACAAATATTTTTTCCTTGCAGTATCAGAAACAACTTAAACTACTATGCCATTTTTGGTAATACAGATAAGAATAAGACATTATTCGGAACTGTAAAAGGTTCAGAGCGTGCAGATGAAACACGGTCATGTTTTCTTAATTTTAGAGTCTGCTGCGGGAACCGTTCTGGGAGTTAATTATAATGAAGCACTTCGATGAGATTTTGCCCAAGCATTTTAGAATGACAAAACTAGCATTTCAGATGCTATGCCAAAGAGATTGGTTTGCTAGTTAGTCCAGTTATGCTGTCCCATCGCAAAGTCACATGTATTTTTTAATGTGCATTAAGGTGTTTCCATTGTAGTTTATGCACACGTTTTCTTATTTAACCTAGTTGAGCACATAAGCTTTTTATGCGCATTTCTAGAATTTATGCACATCTTGGCATTTTCATCTAACATTTTTTATGCAATATTCCAAAATGTGCATAAAAATAGGTATGTCATGAACTGTGCCATTTCACCATGGACCATTTTTCACTACATTACCCATAACCCCATTCTCGTGCACTTCCTGTGTCCTTTCACCTCTCTTAGTCAGCCATCTTAGTTCACACCCTCAATATAAATAGACTGGTTTCTCCTCTGTTTGTTTGCGAAGTTTTGATTTGTTTTTACACAAATTCACAATACACAATTCCTAACGTTATTTCCTGGTTGCCCTCCCGTTGCCAAGCTCCTTGTTCCTGGTTCCCTGACTGTTCTCCGCCCGCCTATCAACCCCTAGCCTGTCCCTTGGATTTCCCTGCTCGCTGGTGGCCCCAGACCTTCACACTCGGACACTGACGCTTCTTTGTTTTGTCCTTCGTTGCCCATGTTTGTTCCTGTCTGACCCTTGTCTGTACGACTACGTTTTCCGTCATTAAAGCTTTGCATTTGGATCCACCTGTCTTCGTCATTGTTACTGAAAACTTCGCCAACCCCGGATCCAGCAGCTTTATTTCACCCACCAGCTCAACCATGGACCCCTTCGACCAACTGCTAACGCTCAAACAAACCAGTCTATTTATACAAAGAGTAGGTGAACTAAGATGGCCGACTAAGGTGAAGGGTGACAACAGAGGGGTTATGGGAAATGTAGTGAAAAATGGTCCATGGTGAAATGAAGGCTCCCTCTGATGGTGAAGGGAGAGAGCCACAACGGCACAGTTCATGACAAGGTATAGAAACACTGAGTTGTTAGCTTTATATTGTAGAGGTTTTTGAGCTAAATGATTTGCTTGCGAGTATTTCTTGCTAGATCAGGACAAATTAATATTATTCATTCTCAATAGTAAGTTTGCTCGTTATCATGTGCAGGGGGGCCCGTCAAATCATTTGGAATCATTGATGTTTTTTGTTGTAATTTTGATGATTAGATTGTACAGCTCATGAAAGTCAAAAATCCATCTTAAAATATTCAAATGAAATGAAAATTTACATTTGAGTTTCATTAAATGACCATGTATACAGTATAAATTCTGGATATTTCTTGTTCTTCGAAATCACACTAATGGTTTGGCAATGGTCCAGGAGACAATCACTGACACCCTCCACAAAGAGAGTAAGTCACAGAAGGTCATTACTGAATGGGGTGGCTGTTTACAGAGTGATGTATCAAAGCATATTAATGGCAAAGTTGACTGGAAGAAAGAAATTGGGTAGGCAAAGGTGCACAAGCAACAGGGATGACCACAAGCTTGAGAATACTATCAGGTAAAGCTGTCAAGTAAACACTTGGGAGAGCTTCACAAGGAGTAGAATAAAGCCGGAGTCAGCGCATCAAGAGTCACCACACTCAGACGCTTCAGGAAAATTACTACCAAGCCACTCCTAAAACAGAAACGTCAGAAGCATCTTACCCGGGCTAAGGAGAAATAGAACTGGACTGTTGCTTAGTGCTCCAAAGTCCTCTTTTCAGATAAAAATACATTTTGCATTTCATGTTGAAATCATGGTCCCATGGTCTGAAAGAAAGCTGGAGAGTCACAGAATCCAAGCTACTTGAAGTCCATTATGAAGTTTCTGAAGTCTGTAATGATTTGGGGTGCCGTGACGTCTGCTGGTGTTAGTCTATTGTGTTTTATCAAGTGCAAAGTCAATGCAGCCATCTACCAGGAGATTTTGGAGCACTTTATGCTTCCATCTGTGGACAAGCTTTATGGAGATGCTAATTCCTTTTCCAGCAGGACTTTAGCACCTGCCCACATGACCATGATATTATTGTGCTGTATTGGCCAGCCAACATGCCTGACCTCATTGAGAATCTAGGGGATATTTTCAAGCGAAAGAAGAGAAACAGTTGATCCAACAATATAAAGATGATCTAAAGGCTCAATAGTGCCTCAGCAGTGCCACAGGCTGATCACGTCCATGCCACACTTCACTGATGCTGCCATTTGTGCTAGGAGCAAGTCATTTGCTGTAGTAAGTGCTGCCAACCAAGTATTGAGTGCATGAATGAACATACTTTAAGGAATTTGCACTTTTCTGTTTCGCAAATTTGTCTTTTGATTTGATTTATTTAGGAAATATTCTAATATTTTGATATACTGGATTTTTGTTTTTCTTGTTTTACTTTATATTTAATGAATCTAGAATATATGAAAGTTTAAAACTTTGAAACAAGTTACAAACAAAAAAACTTTTTCACAATATTCACATTTTTTTAGATGCACTTGTATAAGAAGACTGTTTATCCTATTATTTATGAATGGGAGAAAAAATTTAACCTGCCTCCTACATGAAAGAACTAATTGCTGATTAGTAAAGTCATCACGTCATGAACAGCTAACATTAGAAATAGAAACGGGCAGCATTCACAAATTTACATGCACATTGTCAGGTCTAGCATCAAAAAACAAGTTTTTTAACGCTACTAGAGCATAAGGAAGACCATTTATGAAGCAGCTGTTTTCAGTTTTCATTTGTGATTTCAAATATGAAATTTATTCATAAACTTGCCTAACAGTTTTGCAGAATTTAATATTTCCCCATTCAAAGAGATAGGAGCTGCACTTGCATGCCTTAGAGGCCTTTCAAAGCTGGCTGCCATGTGAAATGACTTTCCTTAAAGTACTAGGCTACTGTTTGTGTAAAATGTACAAGGCACATGATAACACAATATTAAACATTCCTGAAACTTCTGCCATCACAACTCAAATATAAAAAAATACGTACAGTGATGGCCAGAATTGTTGGTACCCCCATGATCAAAAAGGCTGTGAAAATAAATCTGCATTATTTATCCATCTTTTATTTAAAAAATGTACAAAAATATAACCTTTCATTGGAGACTAAGAATGTAAAATGGAGAAAATAGTTTCATAACATTCTATGAAACTAATGTTTTTATCTAATTTATGTTGTCCACAATTAATTGTACCCTTTTATTCAATACTTTTCACATCTTCCTTTTGCCAAGATAACAACTCTGAGTCTTCACCTATAATGTTTAATAAATGTATCTGAACAAGATTTATAGGGCCTTTGGAAGAAATATAGGCCCACAACATTAAGATAAGATAGATATCTTATACTCTCTATCTATAAGATAGATATTTCATTGTACACATGGAGTACTTTTTTAGTCATGTGTGCACCAAACCCATCTTGTTTGCTGCTAAAGATGCTGTTTTATTTTTATCTGACCATTGAATCCAGTCCTGTTTGAAGTTCCAATCATATCTGGCAAATTAATATGTTGGAGTTTGATTTTAGTTAAGAGCATTTTCTTTTCCAGATTTTTTTTTTTTTTTTTTGCTTAAGGGAATTTGGCCTTTGTATTATCACATTTCTACTCCTGGATAATGTCATGTTCCTAGTCACCCTGGTGTGCTAAAATGGAAATATGGATGCAACTATACTTTAGAGATACTTATAAGAATTTCTAAGGGTAGGCCATTGTGTATTATAATAAATTATTTATTTACACAATGATTTAGATATTAGATTTTTTTTATATATTAAAGATGAAATGGATAAACAATGCAGATTTATTTTCACAGTCTTTTTTGAAAACATTTGAACACAAATCTGACCATGATTGTACATATAAAATAAAATAAATTAGTCAATTACACTTGCACAAATTAGATTTGTAGAAAGCACATACTTTGTCAAAATGAGCCCAAAATGCAAAATAATAATCCTGATTAGGGATAGAAAAGATTGATTTCTAAAAGAAAACATACAATTTGGAAAGTTGTAATTACTGCACTCGGTTTGTGAAAATGTTAAATACAGTTAGAAAATATTAAACATTTGTTAAATACTGTTTTCTAATGTGTTTTCATATTTTCCATATATCACAGGATATCACACAGGCAGCAAGCGAAATATGCCTATGACAGAAGTGCTAATTTTGTCCGGTCTGTCACAAGCTTAAATGTTAAAACAGTTCAGTAAATAAGAAGTTGATATTGTTATATTTTAAAGACAATATTGTGTTTTTGCTTGTTTTGAAGAGAACATATGACCTTTGAAGCCATAGCAGAATTGTTGCATCTCTCAAAGAAACACAGTGGTGTTTAGTTTCTGAATGAATCATGTGAATCAGTGATTCAAAGGCCCATTCATAAAGAGAGATATTTATTAATTCCTGAATGAATCAGCCATTTAAGTGAATCAAACCAAATGAGTGAATTACTAATAAAGAGATTTACTGCCACCTGCAGACAGATTTCTTATTTAGTGTATCATTTCATAAAAATTAATAAATAATAAAAAAATAATAACATGAAATGAATAGTTCACCCCTGAAGAAACAAAGTCACCTACATCTTGGATGCCCTGGGGGTAAGCAAATAAACATCAAATTTTTTGGGTGAACTATCCTTTTAAAGTATTATTTTGTTGTTAATTAGTTTTGTCTGAACAGACTTTACACCTCAGCCTATTGCACTTTAAATCCTTCATACTGTTGCATCCTCTAGAAACTCATAGACTTGTATAGATATACAGAGACACTGAAACGTTTAAACAGTAAACCCAAAAACTCCCCCTGCTTGACATACTTGAGTTTGTTCAGTGAGCAGTTTGGATCCCTCAGTTTCTCAGAAAGCAGCTTGACTCCTGAATCTCCTGGGTGATTGTAGCTCAGATCCAACTCTCTCAGGTGTGAGGGGTTTAAAGTCAGAGCTGAAGACAGATGATGACAGCCTTTCTCTGTCACCATACAGCCAGACAACCTACAAAAACATACAACAGTCCACATCACATTAGTGTGTTGTTCATTTTTTTATATTGAACTGTTTATTCAGTACAAACAACTGGTCACAAAAATCATTTTGTGCTCATTTAGCATTATCAGGAAGAAAGAAATATTCCCCCAAATCACTTTTTGTCCAAAAAAATCCTTAATTGTGTGTAGACATGTGCCGGTATTTGGTAATGCGATATATCACGATAATGAATATGCACGGTATTGTTATCGTGGGCATTTCAAAATACTGAAAATAATTGTTTATTAAAAGTTATTCCAAATTTTGAAAGCATTTTAAGCATACTATTCCCATTAACTGGTTTAATGCACAGCACACTTGTAAACTGATGTTAACGTAAACGTGATGTAAACAGAAGCACAATTGCAGAATGCCTAAGGGAAGCTCCGGATTAAAGTGAAAGTGTCATTCACTCTCTGACAGCAGATGGCGCTAAACCGCAAATGCAACGTTAACCCAGAAACAAAGCAGCTGCGCTACTTTCTAAAACGTATTTAAATAATTTATATAGCCATTCAGATTTTTGTATTTGCAGTGGTGTTCATCACAGCACCAAATACTTTAATATTTAGACTCAATAGGCTATTTATTTTAACACTTTTTACATTTTAATCTGGACTATAACAACATGCCCTAGATATTGTTTGAAAGTGTATTCTAAGTGATTCTTTATTGTTCGGTCACACTTTACTTTAGGGCTTCATTAGTTAACATTAATTAATTAGTTAACATAAACTGAAAAAATCTTCTAAACATGCATTAATAAACTTAAAATCAAAGTTTTTTTTTTTTTTTAAATAAACCGAGCTAACATGAACTAAAAGTTGTGTTATTTTTAACAAAGACTAATAACTTCTGTATCAAATGTAGCTTTTGTTCACTGATCATGTTAACTAATAATAATGAACTAATAAGATCTTACTGTAAAGCAATGCCTATTGGTCTTTTAATTCTTTTGCACTTTAATCTATGTAAAATTTTGAACTTTATACATTTTTTGTGTATTGCTTTATTGTGTTTTAATGTTCAGAATTTTTTGTACTGTATTATGACATCACTTTTTTGCAACTAAATTTCAATATCGTGATAATACCGTATACCGTGATAAAAACATTATCAATTTATTGCAACATGAAAATTTGATACCGGCATATCCCTAATTGTGTGGTGTTATTACGATTCATTTAATGCTCCTGATCACGTCAGAGCCCGCAAGATCCCAAATCAGAAATAGCAAACATATTTGGAATTTATGATTTTTGATCATGCTGTTGACATGAGACCCGCCATAGTTATCCAGATCTCAATCCAAAAGCATCTGTGGGATGTGCTAAACAAACAAGTCTGATCCATGGAGGCCCCACCTTACAAATTACAGAACTTAAATGATCTGCTGCTAACATCTTGGTGCCAGATATCACAGCACACCTTCAGGGGTCTAGTGGAGTCCATGCCTCAAAGAATTAGGGCTGTTTTGGCAGCAAAAGGGGGACCAACACAAAATAACAAGGTGGTTATAATGTTATGCCTGATCGGAGTATATCCATACGCATACATATATACCAGAGGCACGTTAACCGAACATTGTCCATGTCTATTGACAGATTTTTTTAATCAGTGACAGAAAAATCTGAAGGACATCTATAACTTTGACAGATTACACTGAGGATGATATTGTGGGACCTCGGTCGAACAGATCATCAAACTGCAGAGATCACCACATTCCAGTCGAATCCAAAAGAGTCATCTCCCCGGCCATGTGCCTATTGTAAAACTGGCCAGACCGGCTCCCCCTTTTCCTGGTCACTATCTCTTAGGGAATTTAAATGGCTAAAACCCTAATTCAATCGACTGAAGACAAGAACTCCCCTTTCATCTAGGCTCATTCAGGCAACCAGAGCATGCAGTGTATCTCTTACCAGGTACACGTGAATTGACAATCAAATATACAATGAAAGGTTTATAATGATAGGAACCAGCCGGTAAGGTTCAAAGGGGCTTCACAGCATGACCTCCGGACACTCTGGTCACCCAGACCCCTCCTTTCTGCATTCTACTAAACTGTGGACGGCTATTCAGAATACACAAACTCTTAAAACAGACTATTTCTACCACAATTAGAGTAACAGTACCGATGAATAGTGTGTTCTTTACCTTTCGTTATGTGTGGTGTGTTTTGTGTAATCGAGTGTATGTGTATGAGTGAATATATTCCCCTTTTATGTGTTTGCATTATATTTCCTTTAGTAGATAAGGCTACAAAATGTATTTGACTGTATGCAAGATATCTGATGTTTGGTGTTGACCAGAAGCTTGTTTTATTTCCAATATGTTTAGATGAATGAGAAGTTACTATTGGTTACAATATTCGCATCACAAAAGTTTATTGAAGTTATTGACAAAACTCACAGATATACCACGTGTGGGACACAGGTTAATTTATG
Organism: Cirrhinus molitorella; assembly: GCA_033026305.1. Classification (NCBI taxonomy): domain Eukaryota; kingdom Metazoa; phylum Chordata; class Actinopteri; order Cypriniformes; family Cyprinidae; genus Cirrhinus; species Cirrhinus molitorella. The sequence goes on from CM065128.1 coordinate 9,876,037, forward strand.
CAAGGAGAAATCACCTGAAGCATGGCTCCGCCCCACAACCCGATCTGATTGGAGCAAACCTGAATGAGGACGGACCAAGATGGCGGGTTTAAAACCCTATGTTCCTAACAATGCCTTGCCTTTCGCTGTGCGCCTTTCGCCGTGTGATTTCCACCTGGCGCCTTTCGCCGCGTGCCGCCATTCCACCGCGCTGACCATCACGCGATTGTGCCATCCAGAACCCTACAAGAAAGACTCAGCTCCGCTAACCGGCCGAATTCTTCAAAGACTTTGCGTCTGGCAACTCTGACTGCAGAAGAAACTCCCAGCGCATCACATTGCGTAACCCGGGAACCAATCGGAGCCATCCGGCCAAGCAGCTCACTCATCACTGACGTGTTTCCCAAAGACATCATCTACGAGCACCAATCAGGACCCCCGGCAAAGTCACGGAGGAAAACCCCGGCTGTTCAAACAGGACGCAAGTAAACAAAATCTTCTTTGCTCGCTGAATTGGTGCATAAAATCCTTATTAGCAGCTAAAAGACGAATCTCTGCTTTTGTGGTTCTACCAGGGTGCAATCTAAGAACTATAGTAGCAGTTGCTGGTAATGTTGCTTTGGGATTCCGTTTAAGCTCTGTTAACCCCATAACCCTCTAGAACAGTATGAATGTGTGTGTGCGTGTGTATGTTTATGTGTTAGTAGTTTAGTGTGTGTGTCTTAGAGTAATTCGAATAAATTCGTGTTTCATTTATAAAGAAGCATTGTCTTGTGTTGTGTATTTTAAGGTCAAATATGCCAAGATCCTGGTTACCTTGCTCTTAAGAGTTAACAAAATAACTGTTTGTAGCACTGTCGGGCCCAAGAAGTGCTATAAACCTCAGAATTGGTAAGATGTACTAATTTAACCCTTTCGCTGGACGAACAGTTAATGGGTGCAAATTATTGATTCTGAACCAAGTTAATTTAATCAAGCTGAATCGAATAACGAGATATGATTCCCATTTGATTCCCTGATAATAATAATAATAATTTGAGCTAATATCTTACAATATACTGTCAATTGTAACTGCAAGTGTGCTCCAGTGGGCAGCAGATGCCAAATCAAAGAGCACCAAAACAATATTTATTGCTTGCATTTCCTAATAAAATGGATAGAGTTTGATATCTGAGACATTTTCATTTTGAAAGTAACAAAGCACAGAGCTTAGCCTTAGCCTATTATTTATTGGATAGGATGCATGCTATGTAGGGTAGAGTAGGGGAAAAAGTCCCCATGGGTTAAATCTTGATTTTCCACCTAAATGTACTCAAAATTCAATTATGAATAATGTTGGAACATTTACATGTAAAGAACAGAAGTTGTCCCAGGAGGACTACAAATCTGAAATCAAAAATCATAGCATAATATTTATAAATATAGAATTGTATTGACAAACTCTTTAAACTATGTTCCCTAGCATCTATAAAGGAGAGACCATGATTTTTTTTTTTTAGTCTATTAGGCTAACTCTAATTTAATTTGAAATTTGTCTTTACCTCCCACCTCTCCTTCCACTTCGTTTTACACTTCTCTGTCCAAGTATTCTTATAGTTTCTCCTCTTGCTCTTTCCAATTTACCAGTGCCCTCTCCACTTGTCTCTTCTTTCTTCCTTTTTATATCCACCTCTCTGTCTACCTCCACTCTTCTTCTCTCTCATTACACACCCTAGTCTACCAAATCCACCCACTTTCAGACTTAAGACTTAAGTGTTTGTAGAAATGTGTCAAACCTATTACAATGACGCGCACTTCTCAAAGCTTTGTAATTTGCAGCATATTAGGCAAACAATTAAGAGTGAATGTGTACATATTTTAAAAATAAAAATATTATTTATGAATAATATTTTTAATTTTGTTATAAGTGGCCCAAACTCACAGTGCTGGCTGAGCTGAGTTCATGCGACAAGTATTTACAATACAATACAATACAATACATTACAACACCAATTTTATTTCTATAGAATATAAAAACTCTTTGATTTTAATCTAGTTTTAGGGACATGAAGAATCATCTGATTTGAAGACCTCATATTTCTAAATATGGATAAGTAATCAAAATATCAACAATATATTTTAGGGCAATGCCATGCAACACTTTAAAACCATCAACAAGACCTTAAATTCTGTTCTACATTTTACAGGCAACCAGTGTAAAGAAATAAAAACTGGGGTAATTCTCTCTCTCTTCTACCCATATATTACAATAATCAATGTGTGATGATACAAACGCATGAATAACAGTCTCCAGGTCCTTGAAAGAGAGTTGATAAAATGCAGGCTTGACAACAATACATACAAATTCTTGACATGATCTGAAACACTTATCTTCATAGAGGCCAACCTACTTATAATTTTCATGGAAGCAGATGAGGGTCCAAAGATGACACACTCTGTCTTATAAGTATTAAGGTTAAGAAAATTGCTTGCCAAACAATCTCTTATCTCGCCTAACACTGAACAAGTCATCAAACAATTGAGAGCCATTTGGATCTATTGGAATGTATAACTGGGTGTCATCTGCATACAAATGATACATAATGTAATCTTGTTTAGCCTATACGTGATCAGACTGAGTTAGGTAATAAGAAAGAACTGCAGCTCATTCAGAGCACTGCTGCCAGGATTTTGACAAGAACCAGGAAATCTGAGTGTATCACACCAGTCCTCAGGTCCTTACACTGACTTCCAGATATATTTAGGATTGATTTTAAAGAATTGTTACTAATTTACTATCACTAAATGGCCTAGGACCTAAATACATTGCAGATATTCTCACTGAATATAAGCCTAACAGACCACTCATTAGGATCAAGTCAGTTAGAAATACTAAGGGTTCACTCCAAAGTCCAAGCAAAGGTTTGCATTTAGCTATTATGCCGCCCGCAGTTGGAACCAGGTTCCATAAGAGATCAGATTTAAATCTAGACTCAAAACACATCTGCATTTACTGAATGAGCACTGTGCTATGTCCAAACTGATTGCACTGTATTTTAAATATAATCATTTTCATAGTTAACTGTTTTAATTCATTTTAAATCAATTTTAAGTCATTTTATATTTTTTTTTTTTCAAATTTCCTTTTATTTATTGTTGTGATTTTATATTTATAATGATTATTTTAATTCCTTTTATATGTTAAGCACTTTGAATTACCATTGTGTGCAAAATGTGTTATATAAATAAACTTTGCCTTGCCACAATACAATCCACATCTACAGACAATTGTATAAACATGAAAAAAAAAACATGCAAACCCAGATAGCAAAATTCCTAATTCCCAGATCAGGTGTACACCTGACAGTTTCACCCACATATTGAGTGGAATGATGGCACTTTGGTAGTCCACTCCTGTTTGCCAGACAAGCAAGCAAAAAAAAAAGGCCCAATGTCAGTCATCAACCATATAAAATAGAACTGTCTGGGCCACATTTATTTTATTTTTGGCCTAGATCCAATAACTGTGGGCTCCCTTTCACACTGCGCGTGGATTGCCAGAAAATTGGTGGAGTGCCTTCTGTATGAACGCAAACATGAAAGCACAAGACAGAGTCGCAAGTCATGAAGTACACAAGTCAGTAAAAAAACAAGCTCAACAGTCTGTCAGTTTGTGATCTGCATGAGTGTCATTCTACAATGGTGTTCGGAAGTGAAGACACGTAGCAGTGACCTGACCGAGTGGTTTGCTTACCTGGAGCTGATGTCGGAGTGTTAGTGGATGTTGCGGCGACCTGCCATTTTCCAACTTTAGGCTCACACCCTTATTAACCATTGATTACAGTATCATATTTTTGCCAAAACTGACCCACGTACGTTATAGGATAACTGGGCCACATTTGTGGCATCATATGCTGGCCACTTTAGGCTCACAGCCATATGTGCCATATCTTTGCTAAAACTGGCCCACATACGTTTTAATATACCTGGACCACATTTGGTTTACACCCTGATTACTGTATCATTAGTAGCATTTTGTTAATTATTTTATGGAAAACCAGCTACCTCAGTATCTCCATCTGACAGTTTGGACTCTTTAATCCTTCAGAAAGAAGCATCACTCCAGAATCCTGCAGGTCATTGTTACTCAGGTCCAAGTCTCTCAGGACAGTGTTTGAGGATTTTAAAACTGATGACAAACTCCCACAAGACTGAGCAGTGAGATTGCATGTGGAAAATCTGAAAGAAGAACACAGTATAATTTATGTTTATTCATTTATTTATTTTTGTTTTTATAAAGTAATTTAATAAATAATCAAGTATTTCAAACTCAAACCTCAACATCTCCAGTTTAGAGTTTGCACTCTTCAGTCCATCAGAAAGAAGCTTCATTCCAGAATCCTGCAAGTCATTGTTACTTAGGTCCAGCTCTCTCAGGACAGAGTTTGAGGACTGTAAAGCTAAAGACAAATTTTCACAGGACTGAGCAGTGAGATGACACCTGTACAGCCTGTGAAGAGAACAAAACAAACAGCTATATTAATGTGAATTTATCAGATATGTTGTATAGTCTAACCATGCATAATATTTTTTTTCTACAAAATGCAAACATGTACATCCATCTTTCTCACATATTATTGTAGCACAGTCTGTGCTGAATACAAAAAAAAAATATGTATGGGCAAATAGCATGTTATAAGTAGCTGAAATAAGCACAAATGTCAACACACCTCAAGGGCCCCAAAATCACCTCAGACCCCAGAGAGTTAACAACATGATCTAATAATTTGTATGCATTTCATATTGACAGCATTGTGCTATTTAATTTTTTAAGTGGTTATGTGTAAGGAGGGCCCTGAGGCTGATTTAGAATCCATTAGCAGAAGTTTATTAAGGTTAGTTTTAGCAGACAGAAATGTGAAGACAGGCAAAGGGTCAAAACCAGAATAATAGTCCAATCTGTCAACATACACAGGGGTAATCCAAAAGATGAGAGTGAGTAGGCAGGCAGAAGGTTCAAATCACAATCAGTCCAAACAAGGCAATCAAAACAAGGGGGATAATCCAGGTAATCAGAAGTTGGGTAAACTGGCAGATATAATACACAGAACAAGCAGGCCAAAATAACTAGGGAAACACTTGATAAGGCAGGTAAACTGGCAATATTTCACAAAGGGCATGTGCACAGTCTCTGGCTATAAAGCTACCAAACAGGATGTGAGTTGTGAAGAAGCGAAGGAAGTGGAAGACAGTCAGTACTCAGCTGAAGGTTTACTCTGCTGGTTTGGCATTACATTATGTTTGATTGTGGGCATAGGCTTCATGTACGTTTAAAAAAAACTGATAAACTCTGATAAAACTCTACTAATGCAAATAATGACCAATAAAGGTCGGTTTTAAGCACTTTATTAATGACATTTTTCGATATACTATGACCTAATTTAAAGCGAGAACTACACTCAAACCAAAAAGTATTACATTATTACACCAGATTAAATGTTTTCATAAGTAACAATTCTGAGAATTGTTTCTAGAGACATTATAAATGTTAGAAATGCATTGCTTAAACATGCTACAAAGACTGTGAACTAAGTAGTACTTAACTGTGAAGTAAGACCGGTAAACGTTTTTTTCCACAGTTTTCATGTTCAGCAATTTCTGGGTGGGGTTAAGTCATGACTCGATGACGAAATGTTAGTTACTACGGTCTGTGCCTTTAAATGCATATTACCTGGTTGCAATGATTTACAAATCAGCTCGATCTACTTATTTAAATGAAGCTGTTAAATGGAGCATCCATTCAGCTTGTAGCGTATTTTGAGAGAGAGACAGGGTTGGGCGAGGCTTGTCATTCAAAAAAGTTATCAACACACTGAATCCGTCCTTGTCATGAATCCGGTTCGTGGACTTCTGGTCAATTGCTATGAGAGTTTGCTCTTCCATTATATTGACTTTCTCACTACACAGACATTCATGTCACCCCAGACTACATTTCCCATCACCCATTGCACTGATTACACACACAGCTGCACCCAATCAAACACTTTCTCTTCCTGATCGCTGAGTATTGTTTGCACTTATCTCTGTGTCTAGTGATAGCAACATTACAGATGCTTTCTGTGTTCCCTGAGTTCCAAGCCTAGTCCAGTCTGTTCCATCTGTTTCTTAATCCCAGCCTGGATTATCTTGTTTTGTGTGTTTCGCTGCCTGCCCTGGATTCATAGCCTGTCTTGTGGATTACCCATTTGCCTTGTCCCCTGGTTTATGTTTGCCATCAATCAACCCATGCATGTTTATTGGACTATTCTTGTGTCTTGCCCACTATTTACCTGTTTGCAAGTGTTTGACCCTTGCCTGTTTTGACTATGCTTGTGAATAAAACTTTTGCATATAGATCCATATGCTTCACGTTCTTGTCACTCCGGTAACAGTGGCAAGAACCTTGCCTGTTTTGACTATGCTTGTGAATAAAACTTTTGCATATGGATTCATATGCTTCACATTCTTGTCACTCCGGTAAATGAGGCAAGAACCACGATCAGAGCTGAGGATTTTACTGATTAAGTAAAATAATGCTATTGTAATAATCAGATCCATACGGAAAGGGCACACTTTTTAAATTAACATAAAACAGTTGTTTGAAACAAACTGTTCAAAGTCATTAGGAAGTTTAGATATTATTTCATTTTCATAACTGTAACACTGCATTATAAGATTCTAGATTTTCCAGGATGGCTGGGCACTCTGACTATTTTCTCTTTAGGTTTCATTGCCTGCCTTGTGTTCTTGGAGAAAATGCCTCTGATACAACCATACTACAATACAGACAGGGGAAATATCTTCTAGCTGTAGTTATGAAACACCTATTTATCCACATATTTTAACATAGTGATTCAGTGAATGTCAATGTCAAACCTCAGTATGTTCAGTTGACAGTGTGGACTCTTCAGTCCATCATAAATCAGCTTTACTCCTGAATCCTGGAGCTGATTGCTACTCAGGTCCAGCTCTGCCAGATGGGAGTTTGTTGATTGTAGAGCAGAAGACACAGTTTCACAGCATGTTTCATCAAAACCACAGCTGTCAAATCTGCCAAAACATAATGTTTTCAGCCACATTAATTTTTGATGTTCAGTTTTTCTGCAAAAACATATTATACTCTTCATAATCGGGGGAAATATTTAGTGATGTAGAACAAAACATTTAATTGAACAGCAATAAGTGAAATTACTTTGCTTTTCTGCAGCATCTCACAGCTGGGATGAGTCTCTTGTAGTTTGAAGGTGACGTGAACCTCTTTGGGTTGAACACATCCAGCACCTTCTCTGACATCAGCAGTACATAGGTCAGCACTGTGCACATTGAAGATGAAAGGTCCCTTCCTGGATGTTCATTTAAACTGAGATAACTCTGGATTTCCTCATATAAAGAAAGATCTTTGAGCTCAATTAAGCAGTAGAATAGGTTGACTGAAGCTTCATCTGTGATATTCTTGTTTTGTACTTGTTTAATGTATTCAGTTGTTTGTCTGATGCTTTTTGTGGTGTCTTCAGTGTGTGTAATAAGGCCTTTGAGCAGATTTTGACTGGATTCTAGTGAAATTCCCATGAGAAACCGCAGGAACAGGTCCAGATGTCCTCTCTTACTCTGTATTGCTTTATCAGTGGCTCTCTTTGTTAAGTCATGTAATTTGACTTGTCTAAAATCTAATTTAGGCTTATGTAAGGCTGTAGTTTGTGAATCTTCAAAGAAAAACAGAAGCTCTTTCCTGTTCTTTTTCAGGTAGCAGATGAACACATGAACAGCAGCGAGGAATTCTTGGACACTCAAATGCACAAAGCAGAAGACCTTTCTCTTATAAAGTCCATCTTCCTTCTTAAACATCTCAGCAATCATTCCTGTGAACTCAGTGTCTTTACTCGCATCAATACCACATTCTTTCAGATCTTCCTCATAGAACACTATGTTGTCCTCCTTCAGCTGTTCAAATGCTAACTTGGCTAACTTCAAAATCATCTCTCTATTTAACTGTAAGTGCTTTGAACATTTTGTAAGAACGTTTTCTTTTTGTTCATATTTCTGGTTCTTCATGTTCATCTGTATCCGCAGGAAGTGAATGTACATTTCAGTGAGTGTTGTGCTGATTTTCTCTGCATTGTTCTCAATAAGATCCTGAAATACTGTGGCCGTTATCCAGCAGAACACAGGAATGTGGCACATGATATAGAGACTTCGAGATGTCTTAATGTGTGCAATGATTTTGGAGGCCTGAGTCTCATCTGTGATTCTCTTTCTAAAGTACTGCTCCTTCTGTTGGTCAGTGAATCCTCGCACCTCTGTAAACAAACCCACATACCGAGGAGGGATCTGATTGGCTGCTGCTGGTCGTGATGTCACCCAGACGAGAGCTGATGGAAGCAGATTTCCTTTGACCAGACTTGTAAACAGCACATCTACAGATGCTCTTTCCTCAACAGTGTTCAGTGTTTTTAAAGTGCCATTAATGTTCAATGGCAGCCAACTCTCATCAAGTCCATCAAATATAAATGCTAGTTTATATTCCTTATATAGCTTTGATTGCTCCAGGTCTTTTAATTCAGGACAAAATTTCAGCAGAAACTCATGGAGATTGACCTCTTTGTCTTTAATCATGTTGATTTCTCTGAATAGAAGCAGAAATACACAGTCTATATCCTGATTGGTGTTTCCTTCTGCCCAGTCCAGGATGAACTTGTGCACAGAGACAGTTTTTCCAATGCCAGCGACTCCCTTGGTCAGCACAATCTTCTCTGTACTGTTTTTCTTCAGTTCAGTAAATATATCATAGCATTTGATAGGTTTATCCTGTGTTATTTTGTTCTTGAAAGCATCATCAATTTTCAGAATCTCATGTTCCTGATTGACATCTTTCATATCTCCCTCTGTGATGAACAGTTCTGTGTAAATAGTGTTGAGATCTGTGTAATTTTCGTTGTTGCCCTCAAAAATATATTTTGCTTTCTTCTTCATATTGTTTTTGTGAGTTTCCAAAAATTTTTGTAGCCCTGCAATAAAAAAAAGAAAGAGAGAAAACAACATTATATTATATAAATATTTTCATGCCAGCATGATCATAATTATTAATAACTGATGCAGACAGATTAAATTAATACTGCTGAAAACAGCACTGCCCCTTACCAGCTTGGTTTCATTAAACATTTCTAAATATGTTTTTTTTTTCCAGTCATTGTGTTCATTGAGATCATCTTTAGTCCATGCCGACTAATGTTACTAACAGCTGATGAATGGTTTCCACATCATCTTGCACATTAAAACAACCTACTTAAATTAATCTTTGTATGCAATCATGTCTTGATTTTACTGAATGACTTTGGTAATAGTGCCACCTATTGGTCAACTTTAATAAACAACTGTGTTACATTAAAATATGTGTAATTAAGGTTTTTAGACTATTGTGAACTCTATATCACTGGAGAAACACTGTTTTGTTCTATATATTTATTCTATTGGCCTTGTAATTGCTGCTTGCTGTTATATTTTCTTTTGTTTTCATTTATAGGCAGTGATTGTTATTTACTCTGGATCTGTTGTGAATCATCTCCAAAAGGGACAGATGCCTTCATATTTCCCTTAGCCTGAGCTGTGAGGGAAAAAAAGATAATTACTCACTAACAAAAAAAAAAAAAAAAAAATCACACAAACACATTAGCAGAGCGAAGAGAAAAAGAGGTTTAGGTCAAACCATATCACTGGTAAATGTTTAATCATGTTACAGTCACTGTGAATAAATGTTACCTTGCTTGTGTTCACTCTCCAACTGTTTTGCAAGATCATTTCTGCTGATCTTCCTCAGGGTGTCCACCATGACCTTCATGGCTTCTTCTGGTCCAAAATACATCACCATCTTATCTACTGTGGCAAATATATTTGTCTTCTCTATTTCAGACTTTGATATACACTTATTATATCCATTCTTTAAGCGCCAATGAAACTCCTTCAGTTCAGCTTTTTCCAGCTCCTTCAGCGAGTCCACGAGCAGCTCTTTAACAATTTCCATCGTTCTTCACCAACTCGCAAGCTGCAGGTCAATAAAAAAAAGAAAAAGATAAGAAATTATCTGAAATACTTCCACTCTTAATGTGGACCTTCATAATCCACTTAAAGTGGATTATGAAGCCGTGAACTGACACATTCAAATAATCAGAAATAAGTTTTAAGCAAATCTGCTATAATTGCTTTGAGTTTTGTTGGGAAAAAGTACTGTACACAATGGGCCTCATTTATCAATCTAACGTAGAAACGAGCGTAGATTTGAGCGTACAAATCAACTTACGACAGAGTTCACGTGTGATTCATGAAATATTCATATGCCGCCAATCCCGTCGTACGAATGATCGCACGTTGATAAATTTGGCAGCTGAAAGTGATCATCATTTAAATATCACGCCCCTAAAAACACCCCGCTTTAGAACCCTAGAGTTTACGACACGGAGAAACAAAACCCCGCCAAAAAGAAGTAAACTCATGAAGGAAAAAAAATATCTTACTCTGAAACACCCTTTAACCTTATATTTGCAAACAATGACATTCATTTATACCTATATTAAATACCAATAAATACAACGTAATATTTATAACCATTATAGCCTATTTAGTTCTCCTTAATCCACAACAAACCCTTTAAATTTAAAGGTATTAAAGAACAAGAATGAAAAATGAGTAGCTATAAAATTGTATATTAAACTATAAAGTAAAACACCAATTAGACTAGTGAATATAGAATACAAATATCGAGCTAAAATGAATAAATGAGCAAAGTGAAACTAAACGGCATTGTCCTCTAAGCCTTTCTCATCGACATCCAAATGTTTAAATTTTTTTTGCCATGTAACATTTGGTTGCTAAACACGGCTACTTCACTTGTGTTCCAATATCCACGTAAAACACCCTACACATGCGCAATTTTTTTTTCATTTTGGGGCTGCACGTTGACTTTACCTTTTAAATAACTTAAGTTTGGTTGACTGCATTTTAGCTTGATTATTGGCTAAAATGTCAAGTTAGCAATGCTGAAATGTAGTGTATGTGCGCGTGAGGCGCCTGCACGATCAGTTACATTTAATAAAGTAAAGATATAAAGAAAACAAAATGCATTAAGAGTGTCACAAAAACACAAAGAGTTGTTTTTCTCCTTTTTAAAATCTGTTAATTAATTAAGAAAAATATATTTCGTGTCGACTAGCCCTCTAGATAGCCAGTTGGGTGATGTGAAGACGTGTGAATCCTCATGGTCTGTTTTTCATGCTGTCATTTGCGCATACAAATCTAACACCCTAAAAGAATAAAAAAAAGTTTTGTTTGTCAACAACAAAATGCTGTCATTACAAAGTCCTCCCAAATTCTCTAGGCTGCACGCAAATTCAGGCTAACTCAAAAACTTGCGTACACAAGCTCAGACCTGACATGAGATTTGAATGTAGCCACCGCTCACGTCCATATTGATAAAATCAAAGTTTTGCGTAGAAACGACGTTTGTTTCATAAATGAGGCCCAATATCTCAATGCTGTTTGATACTGTAAGTGTAGAATTATTAAAGTATGTGACACTTCTCAGTATCTCATAAAGTAGTACAGTATTATTTACTAACCTTGAATAATGATAATGTTGATATTTCTTGCTTCTCCAGTTAATTGTGTCTTGAGCAGAAATTCTGAAACTCCTTTCAATTCAGTTTTTTTATGACTCTGGAGGGGGATGTTTTCTTCAGAACTTAAACCTGTTAAACCAGAATGATTTAAGGAAATGAATGAAACCGGTTTTTCAGACTCAGAGTAAACCATATGGAATCACTGTCTGTCATCAACAGACCCACATGCAACATATCTGACATACCATTGAGTAAAATAATTGACAACATTAAAAAAACACTGATAAACACAGTATGGATTAGGGCTGTGCCGATATTCGGCCGCGAATTATAATGCGTATCTCGTCAGTAATGCCGGTTCTCTGATTAGCCGTAAATCTTACTCACCTGTTCATTCATGCAGCCGCGTTTACTACACAAAGCCGTAGTTCGCTTACAAGCTATGCAGTTTCACGTGCAGAATCGATATGTATCGCCTGCGATACTGAAGGCGATACTTGCGTAGCTTGTCAGTGAACTACGGCTCTGTGTAGTAAATGCGGCTGCATGAATGAACAGGTGAATGAGATTTACGACTAATCAGAGAACCGGCATTACTGACGAGATGCGCATGATATCGCGTCTGAAAATCGGCACAGCCCTAGTATGGATGCACTGATTATGATTTTTCATGGCTGATTCCACTATTTCAAAAGCAAATGGGCCGATTTCGATACCAGTTTATAATTTTTTAAAAAATTATAAATTTACTTGTTGTTCAAGTAACACTTAAGGGACCTATTCTCACTATTAAAGGGGACATATCATGCAAATCTGGCTTTTTCATGTTTAGGTGCTATAATCAGGTCCCTGGTGCATCTACCAACCTGGAAAACATGAAAAAGGACAACTCAGTAAATTTTATTCTAATAAGTCTTTTTATACATACCTCACTTTATATTTTGTGAATGTTTGCAAATCACCTTTCTGAAAGTGCTTGTTAATATGTTTTATCTTACTGTATACACAGAGACCAGAGCTATGTTGATATTTTTATTTTAAACCCTAAAATGTTTGTCACTGTTTATTTAATTCATAAATGCACGTGTAACATAAGGGCGAGTCTGGTTGGATCCATATGCAACTTTATTGTAGAAACTCATAGTGAACAGGCAAGGTCAAAACACAGCAAACGGGAACAGCACAGGTAATCCAAAGAGTAATCAGTCCGAGCAGAAGTACAGGCGTAGGTCGAAGGCGGGTGGAGAACAATCACAGAAGCCAGGGAACAAGAAAATAACCAGGATAAAATGCTCGGAATTGAGAGTGAAACTAATCAAAACTTCGCAACTAAACTGTGGAAAAACTGGTCTATTTATACAGTGAGTGTAATGAGCAAGAGAGGTGAGAGGTGACAGGGAGTCCATGAGGATGGGGTTATGGGAAATGTAGTGAGTTAATGGTCCAAGTGTATAGTGAAGGCTCCCTCTAACGGAGAGAGGAGGAAGACGCAGTGGCACAATTTGTGACAGCACGTTTATTGCTTCTTAAATATAAATAAAGATATAGCTCTGCTCTTTGTGAATACAGTCAGAGACAATGGGAACTTCAACCATACATACAGTGTGCAATTTTACAAACATTGACAAAATATAAAGTGCAATGCATTCTGGATATGAAGTTGGATCACGAACAGTTGTTACTAGAGCTGCACAATTAATCATTAAAAGATTGCAATCTCAATTCAAACACCCACACAATCTAATTTCTAAATAACAAATTGGATATATAAACATTGATGTCTATGGTAGCGATCAAAATAGAGCAAGTCATCTTTTGAAAGTAATTGCTGCTTCAAATAACATTTGTGTCAAATGCATAATTTTGCGACTAGGTGGCAACAGGTGATCGTTAAAATTTTTTATTTGTCATTGAATCATTAAATCAAGAGATTTGTTAAAAAAAATGCTGATTTATCCAATAATGAAACAAGTATTTATGAATGAGTCATTGAATCAGTCATTCAAACCACTTTTTGCATAATTTTAATCTTATCAATTGGTGCATTACATATATAATTGTCACGTGGGTGTTTGGATTTTGCTTTGGGTTTCTGTTCCATGTCCAGGTTTTCATGTCTTTTATTTTGAAGTCTAGTCTTGGTTGTTGTCTTATCTAGCTTCCTCTTGTTCTCCTGCTTGTCCATGTGTCTTGTTCTGATTGGTTGCCATGTGTATCTCTGTGTTTCTATTGGTTGGTTTGTGTCATGTGATCCTGTCTTTTCAGTATAAGTTGCCCTCATGTTTCATTGTTCGTTGTCGAGTATTAATGTTGTAACCTGCTTTGGTGAGTTTTCAGTTCCATGCCTGTTCCACGTCTGCTCCATGCTAAGTCTGCTCCAGTCTGTTTTATAGTCATGTCAAGTCTGTTTATATCTGTTCACCATTTGGATTATTGTTTGTCTGTCTGGAATTCACCTTGTTACAATAAACTACACCTGGGTTCATCATTTCAACTCGCCTCAGTGGACTCATCCGTTACAATAATATTTTAAATGCATATACAGTGGGTACAGAAAGTATTCAGACCCCCTTACATTTTTCACTCTTTGTTATATTGCAGCCATTTGCTAAAATCATTTAAGTTCAATTTTTCTTCCTCATTAATGTACACACACTGATCAAAATTAGAGAACAACAATGACTGTAGCATGGAAAAAGATTACAACAAAATTTTCTGAAGGTTACAACAGTCAGCAATTAGTAGGAAGTGTACAGGCCTCTGCTCTGAATGACTTCAGCACATCTGCGGATGTCCACAGGACAGCACTAGTCTCTCACACTGCTCTGGTGTGATTTTGGTCCACTCTTCTTCCAGTCTCCTCCACAGTTCGGTGACTGTAGTGGGTTTCTTGGCCATAACTTTGTCGCCAAGGATTTTCCAGAGGTTCTCTATTGGGTTGAGATCAGGACTCTGGGCAGGCCATATTTCAATGTTTTCAGTTTCAAGGAACTGCTTTACCCCTTTTGCTGTGTGACATGGAGCGTTGTCCTGCATGAACACTGCGGGCTGATTGAGTGATGAACGCAGGGAAGGAACCATATGTTGTTGAAGAAGGTTCTGATAAACATTTGCATTCACTCTGCCATGTAGCTGTATAAGAGGCCCAACTCCTGCTGCAGAAAACATGCCCCAAACCATGACACTTCCTCCTCCACTTTTCACTGAATTCTTTACACACTTTGGATGCCATTTCTTGTATGAACACAATGGCAAAAAGATGTAGGACAGTCTCTGGTTGTGAGTCACAAAAAAATACAGTTCACATGCTTACTTTGAATTTTGAAACAGCAAAAGGAGTGGAAACAGAATCATTAAGAAAACGGAAGTGAATATTTCAATGTAGATTTAAAGCCTATTCCATCTACATATGTGTCAACTGTATCTGGGAGAGGCATTTCAGAACTTGTCAAAGTACTGTTATAGCCCTTAAATAACATAATTACACAATTCAGGAAAGCACCACCCATAGGAAAGAAAAATCTAAAGTGAGATCTCTTTAACATCTCAAATATTTCTCCTAGACAGAAATGAGGTTACTTTAAGATCGAATGAAGATTATTGCTTGAGTCACCTGCTTCTCAAACTTGTCTCCTGAGAAAAAAACTCTAACACTCTTACAATGGTCTCCTTTAAAGCTGTAAAAGAGTGTGTCAGCATCAACATCACACACTGTGCTCAGATATTTCTCCTTAGCTAAATACTCTTGATCTCTCACGTCTCCTCAAATGTTTAGATAAGAGATCTCAACATTATCACGTTCTGTGGTCAGTGTGTAATGTCACTG
Source organism: Cirrhinus molitorella (assembly GCA_033026305.1). Classification (NCBI taxonomy): domain Eukaryota; kingdom Metazoa; phylum Chordata; class Actinopteri; order Cypriniformes; family Cyprinidae; genus Cirrhinus; species Cirrhinus molitorella. Next base: position 9,891,469 of record CM065128.1, read on the forward strand.
ACTTTATCTGCAGCCATCACTCAGACAGAAAATCAGCAAATTCTTTAATAAAGTCTATATGGTGCCCTGGAGGCCTATATACAGTAGCCAGTACAAATGTCACAGGGGATTTATCATTAATACTTTCTTCTGCATAATGTTATATGAAGCACCATTACTTCAAACAAGTTATACTTGAAGCACATTCTCTGAGAAACACTGAAAATATTGCTATAAATTGTAGAAACACCTCACTGTTTACCTTGTAGACTCGACTCATGTTTATAGCAGCAATTTTGAGGGGTAGACTCGTTCAAAGTAATGTAAGCATCTGGTTTTAGCCAGGTTTCTGTCAAACAGAGCACATCTAGGTTATGATCACTGATCATATTTACAAACAGTGCTTTTGTAGAAAGGGACCTGATATTCAATGAGCCATGCTTTATCATTTGTTTCTCTGTATTATGTACATTTTTTTATTTGTTGAACATCAATCAATTAAATTGGTTTGGATGTTTTTTGGATTTTCTAGTTCAGGGAACGGACACAGTCTCTATAATATGATATCTAGGTAAAAGGTTGTCTATGTGCTGAGAATTAACTGATTTCTGTGACGTGAGGTGGCTAGCAGACGGTTGGTTTAGCCAGTCTGTCTGCTTCCTAACCTGGGCCTCAGTTAGTCAAGAGATGGACAAAGTTTAGAAAAATAATTTGGACGAATGACGGAGAATGTCTGTGCTGAAAAGCTTACTTTGGGGTTGGTATTATTTATGAGTGGATAACAACATAATTGGTCAAGTATGCGGCACGCCACCAGTCAGGGTACAGTGCGTGTTCTGTTTTGAATTGTTTTAGCTGCTGCTTGATGGTGTCAACTTGGCGCTAATGCAGTTCAGAGTCAGTTCAACAGCAGCATTTTGAGAGTGCCAGTGCATTCATAAAGGATGAAAGAAACTCCTGACTCTAACTTGCCACAACATCCGTGGCCTTATCTGCGCAATTTTTTTGAAGTTGTTGAAAAGAAGAAAGATTCCTTCATTTTCAATTGCCTACTATGTCTGCTTCGGCCCTGTAAAATTTCTTCTTACAAGAATTCTCCTTCCAATCTATGGAAACATAGAGGTAAGCCATTTTCATTCTGGTAGTCATTTTTAAAGTTTACTTAAAAATACTTAAAGTATTTTACTTACTTAAAGTTACTTAATCTTACAGTAGCTTGCAGAAAATGATTTTGTTGTGTATGTTAAATTAGTTGCTTTCACCAAAGTATATAGCTTTTTTTTTAAAGATTTATTTTTGGTGTTTTGCCTTTTTATTAGATAGGACAGATCAAATTGACAGAAAGTGAAGCGGGAGAGAGAGAGAGAGAGAGAGAGAGAGAGGGGATGGGATCGGGAAAGGTCTGCAAGCCGGGACACGAACTGCTTAAACTACTTTCATTCTTTCTGATTGGTTATGCTGCTATTTGGGCAGTAGTCTGATATTAGATTGGTTATGGCTGCGAGAAGTTGCGGTCTAGAGACAAGTCCGGAGCACAGAGCGAATATGGTTTCTAAAGCACGCAACGATGTCTGGCAACACTTTGGAAAACTTGAGGGAAAAAACTGTCAAGTGTAATTTACAAGTGTAAGATGGACAGCGCCACACTCCTCTACAACCCCACAAAGAGTTAGCGATAGAACACACAGACAAGTGAACGTTTAGATATTATTTCAGCTGTTAAAACAGTTCAGTTTTAGTCTTGTTTTTTATTGTTACTTTGGAAATTTGTTGGGAGAATTTTTTATTCGTCAAATCTAATTTTTTTTTTTTTTAAGTAGGCTAATGAACAGCGGTCAGCGGAAGACTCTTCATAGTCTGTTTGATCATTTTGCCTTCTCAAATCATCACGACTTAAAATAAAATCTATAGATATAAAACAGTTAAAGTATAAAACAATGTTGGTTTAAACGTTAAACCTAGATAAATGTGTTCTAGCCGCATATCCAATCTTTTGAGAGTGCAAGCAAAGCCACTTTGCAGTACATGGAGGCGCCAGCGCCAATACTTGCATTTTTTCCCCAGTGGAAACAATTTAAAATTACCCATCAAAACAATACATGCTTTACAGACATGATAAATACATAGGCTATATAGAGAGCTTTCAATTATTGCTTAACGAAATAAAACAAATCAAAAACAAAAACTCTTTCATTATGTAGCTATTCTGTAAAGATGCATTTCTCGCGTCAAAGAGGAGACTTCGAGTCAGGAACTTTGCGACACTGATTCAGAATACACTAGTTTTTTCATAAATAATTCAAATATCTCCTTACCCTCCGACACATTCATTATTTATGTTTGCCGGTGCTTTGTGGAAAGTTTCAGTCTATTTCTTGAACGCTCCACTGAAGGCACTGCTGCTGGCTGATACACTAAACGGCGTCCGAGCCCGGCAATTTTTTTTATCAGCATCATTGATGGAAACGTAGAACGTTTATTAGCAAAGCGAATACGAAAGCTTGGAGGTACGGCATACACCTTGATGTAGGCTATATAAAATAAAAAATACTCGGTTTAAATAAATACAAATCAGCAAACACCGTGTAACCAAATAAATATGAAAATTCCGCTAGATAAATGGCAGAGGTCAACAGGCTTTTAAAAATCCTAAATATTTTTTAAAACAGAAGCTTTTGCATTTTTTTTTTTTTTTTTTTTGAAACTCCTCCGCCATCGTCTTGTTCTTCTCATCTCTCTCTTCTTGTAGTCATCCAGACTCACTCTCTTCACGTGATAAATGAAATCTGATCTGTGATGCCACTGTGGTTCGGCACACTGCATTGAGCAGCCGTGATCAGTTTTAATTGTATGGTCTGTTCTCTAACTGAACAAAATTATTTTTATCAAAACGACGGTGAGGGCGGTGCTACGATGAACAAGTGTCTATTAATGTCAACACCGACTATCGCAGCAAGCCTACCCCGGGCTTCAGTTGTCGCTGTTGTAAAGCGCCCTGTAACAGGAGAAGAGCATCCACTTTAATTATTTTCTGAATCCTGTCATAATTTTATCAAAAACGTTTTTAACAAGGATTTAATTAAAATATTTTAATTGTAACCAGGGGCATAGCAACCAGGGGGACACGTCCCCCGCGCTTTTAGAAACAGCTGATTCTGTCCCCCGCACTTTTTTTTTTTTTTTTTGACCCAGCACCAATATTTCTGCCCGCCTTCTCTGATTTGTTACTTATATTTGAGTGAACTAACATTGAGCCGCGTGTCTGCCATGAGCTTCCAATCTCTTGTTGCTCTTGCAAATTTTCGTTCGTTCATTTACTATTTGGCCGTCTGGGATAAAATGCACCCCAGAAAACGTTGCTCAACCTCTCCAGAATGTGTACAGGTGAGATATAAAATGGATTCACTATTTTAAGCAGTGTTTTCTTAATTGGGACTATTTGCCAATATTTTAAGTCTCCAACATGTCACTACCAGTAGCTCACGGCCTGATTTGAGGTAGCTGGCTGAAAACGCGGACAGAATTGCGGAATCCAGTCATAAAATCTAAATTTACAGTTTAACGCACAATGTCACGGAAATTAAATCGCTACTATTTAAATATAAATCCTGCATGTTGTGCACGTCTCCTGGTCTGAATTAATGAATGAACGCACAGACACGCGGTTCGTTTACTACAAACAAGCGTGCAGTGATTTCAGCGTCTGTCATTTCACTAAATGAGGACACAAATACATGAACAACGTCATCCTCATATGCACGTGTAAAGGAGTGATTGATTGTTCGCAGCACTGTGTACAAAAAAATACTTCACTAATTATTTTGTTAATTTCGTTTAAGCTTATTAGCGTTAGGCTATACAGAAAGGTCTGATCTACGCACTGTTACTTACAGCAGTCACTGTTTTTTTTTTTCTTTTCACAATGACATATGAGTTCATGATTTTAAGGTTGTTTTTTTGAGGCAGACTAAAGACTAATGACAGACTGTTGATCTTTGAATAAAAATATGTTTGGTTCAGGTTTGAAATTCATTATCTTTTATTATAGGCTACGCAGTCTAATATAATAAAAGCCAAGGTGGTGTAAAATGCCATTTTGCATTATATTTAGAATTTATTATTATGAACGTCACGTCACCATACAGCTGTCCCCCCCACTTTTAAAACGGCTGCCAAGCCCCTGATTGTAACTATGACGCATACGCCCCGTCCCTTGCTTAAGCTCCACCCCCGATTAATTGAGTACTCGTTTCTCAAACCTGTGGATTAATCGAAATGAAATATGATAAGAAATGCCCATCCCTATTGGTAAATAAGTCTACAATAAGACAACAATGATAACGGCATATTATAGCCATTAAATAAAAACATAATACTTTGGATACTTAAGTACATTTGAAGGCAAATACTTTTGTACTTTTACTCAAGTGAAAGTGTAAAGGGAGCAATTTTACTTTTACTGGAGTAATAGTTTACCTAGTGTATCTCTACTCTAACTCAAGTACTTGGTTTGTGTACTTTGTCCACCACTGCTGAATTCAATGATTAACTCCCTCTAACTGAAAATTGTTTACTGTTTCTTTTTGCATTATTGACACACTACCTTCCTATTTGATACTGTAAAGCTGCTTTGACACAATCTGTACTGTAAAATTCACTATATAAATAAAGGTGACTTGACTTGACATTCCATAGGCATATGTTTTTTATATTGTACAAACTGTATATTCTATGGGGACTGCAGGCTGGTCCCCACAATATCAAAAATGTCTGTTTCAAGCTTGTTCTATGAACCATAAACAATTATTGCACATGAACGTGGGGAGCAGTGCTTAAGACACTTAGGGTTTACAAGTGCAAGCAAATTAATGTCTATGCTCCAGTAACTGAGGACATTAAAGAGACCTTTCCACTGACTCTGAAAAACATCAGAAGAAAGATGTCCAGGGTTCCATAGTCAAATGAGACCAGAGCAATAAACTGCTGTAATGTCTGTAATGTAAGTGGCCTGAGACAGAGCTACGAGGAGAGAGAAGAACAACTGATCATCCTTGTAATGTCAGACCAACTGCAAAGTGTAATCTGACTGATTTCATAGACTGAATGAACTACAGTTAGTATTCGCTAGTTAGTTTGATAGCTGTGCTGGTGGATTATGTAACATTATTAAGAATGAGTAAAAATGATCCCTGATTATGTTCCAACCGCTTCTGATATTTCTATTTACTTTATTTGTGGGGGAAGAAAAATGATTTGCTGTAATAGTTACTAACCGGTGACTTTAAAACCACTGCAGAAATATGTTTGTCTTCAGAACCAGTTAAAACAGGATCATTTCATTAAAAAACAAATGAAACTGGTTTGACTCTGAAAACAGCAATAGGGAAAACAGCTTTATGTTTCTGAATCATGGTTCAGGGTTACTTTATATGAGACATCTCCAACCTTCAGATATTTTTAGCACATGCATGAATGTACAAGTTATGTGAATTCATTATAAATCATTATTATGGTATAAAACTACTCAGCCCTACTTTTCCAGGATCTACATTCAAAAGTGAACATGCTATACATTTTCTATAATTGGGAGATACTTGTATTTCTGTAACTCTGCTGTTTAAAACTTACTGTTCAGTGAACTAAAATAAAAGTGCTGATTTCATTAAATGAGTCTGTTATAGAGTTTACCATATAGACACAATATTTCATCGAAACAGTCTGCTGATTATGAGTGATAGTTTCTCTCAAAAAGTTAAAAGCATATGACAAATCCTGTTTGACAATCGCATACACAATAATTTTAAAACAGAAACATTGATTTGACACCATGTGACAACAATATGAGAATGCAAAGCTTTCTGTGATTTGCTGAAAAAGACACACTCGATTATCTGTTTAAATAAATCTTCAAAATCACTTCAGAACAACATTAAAGAAACATAAAATGACCAACGACATCTTAAGACATCACTCATTTATAAGAAATAGAGAAAGAAGAGACACCCACCTCAGTCTTTGTATGTCTGTCTTTTTCTTGCTCTTAAGTGTTGTATTGAACAGCAGCTCTAAAATGTCTTTCACTTCTACCAGGAAGAGAAGTAACAATAAAAAGAAAAAGAATGACAGTCAGTCATCTATCTCATCTGCTTTGTTATTCAGTCAGTTAAAATGAAAGGTTCATTTTCAGGAAAATCTGCTGAACTTGAACTTGAGAAGTTGTTTTACAAGTCTGTGAATATGCTGTGAATGTTGGAAGTGTATCAAGTGTCAGTCAGATATGTATAGTATTGTGTCATGTTTGATTTCCAACATGTCCTCCGACTTATACGCCCAACGTAAGTCGTTTTTACAGTCCTCAAAATACGTCTCCATAGAGCGTATTCAACAATTGCTCCCATATGAGGGACAATTGCTCCCATATCAGGAACAGGTATTCAATGCTCTTTCAGGATTGTGTGTAGCTCAGTCGGTAGAGCGTTGCATTAAAAGGTGTTGTAATCATAACGAACAGAGGTTCAATCCCAGAGAATGCACATGTTCTGAAAGCATGTTTTTTTTTTTTGGAATATTCACTATAAATAATAGGCTTGTTTGAGATGCAACTCGCCTTGCCTGAAATGTAGGCGAGAGCAGGCGGCTGCAGTCAGGGGAGGAGTGAAATAAGTTTGGTCAAGACGGACAGTTCTGATCCCTGGAAGTGGAACAGATACCTATGAGATCAAAGGCAGATACTGCGTTATCACACACACCTTCTGTGCTGCTGATAAACATGATATAATTTTAATTTTGTTGTTTTTATCTGAAAATAAATAATGAACAAGACACTCAAAGTGCTTGCTATTTATTTCCATACAAAAGGTGTCTGTATCATCCATTTTTACTTTAATACAAATGTGTATTTTAGATTTTTATAGAAATATTGCAAAAATCACATATTTCACACATAGATCGCATTGCCATAGTGTTTGGGAATATTCATGCATAATTCAAACAGATAACCACATAATATTAGATTAAAGATAAAACATTATAGAAAAGAACGGCAACATCACAGTTGTCTGAACCAATGAGCATTAAGCTGTGTCGTCAGCCAGTCGTTTCCCATCGTGCTTTTGGTCAGCGCAGTCGGTGGAGAGCTGCTGTGCTCGACTGCTCAATCCGACACAGCCGCCTCGCCTTCACGAGAGTTTTTTGGCTCACGTCAGCATGACATCAAAGCAAGGCGGACGTAACTCGGACACATTTCTAACCAGCATGCATCTCACCGATCTCATCTTAATCGGTTCTGCACAGATTTTGCTCATCTCAAATAAGCCTAAAGATTTTGCACTATTTCTGTAAGGGGTAGGTTTAGGGTGGGGTTAGGTGTGCTCATCCATACGCATTACACTTAGTAAAATATATCTGAATTACTTTGAGAGCTGTTTAAAAACTCATACGTCATTTCATGACGTCAGATCCAACGTGACACTGTAATTATTTTTTCTCTTGCTAGAGGGCGCTTAACTTTAGAATGTAAAAATGGGTCGTATAAGGTGACTAAAAAAAACATAAAATTGGGTCGTATTTTCTTTGAGGACAGTCTCCTTTATTGGGTGGTTGTCCTGTGCGCTTAATAAACAACTCCAGCTGATCCAAAATGCAGCAGCTTTCTTACTAGAACTCTTAGGTTTGACCATATTAGCCCGGTTCTGTCAACACTGCACTGGCTCCCTATTAAAAATCATACAGATTTTAAAATCTTGCTAATTACTTATAAAGCCCTCAATGGTTTAGCTCCTCAGTACTTGAGTGAGCTCTTATCGCATTATAGTCCCTCATGCCTTTTACGTTCTCAAAACTCTGCCAATTTGATAATACCTAGAATACCAAAATCAACTGCGGGCAGCAGATCATTCTATTACTTAGTGCCCAAACTCTGGAACAATCTACCTAACATTGTTTGGGAGGCAGACATACTCTGTCAATTTAAATCTAGATTAAAGACCCATCTCTTTAAACTGCCTTACACATAACACATATAAACATTTCTGTAATTCAGATCCATTAAAGTATTGTTAGGCTGCATTAATTACGTCAACCGGAACCAGGAACACTTCCCATAACACCTGATGTACTCATTGCATCATAAGAAGAACGGTATCTACGCTAATATTAGTTTGTTTCTTTCTTATTCTGAAGTCACTATTTTATGTTTTTGTGTATGTAGTTATGTATAGATTTTATGTGTTTTCATGTTTTTGATACGTAATAGTGTATTTGTGTGTGTGTGTGTGTGTGTGTGTGTGTATTGTGTGGACCCAAGGAAGACTAGCAGTGCTCTTTTGGCATAATGGGGATCCAATTAAAACAAATTCATGCAACAAAAATAGTGGAGACAGCTGTTACTGTTGAAAGTCATGTGGTTTTACTTGTCACGTGACACTGGAAAAACCAGTAAGCATCCATTTCTTGTGATAACTCCACTTTCATAGTTATTTTCAGTGTCACGTATGGCTTTGCATACCTCCAGACTTGAAATCTTGTTAGAAATCCTGTTATCAGAGGAATCTTTAAAGATGATTGATTGTTCTGGTGTTATCAGTGTGAATAGTGTTGACTGTACATACTGTTCCCCATCTGTCGTTCACGTTCGACGTTGTGTCGAAGTGACGACACTAGGGGTCGCTCTAGGGAGCCTGAACACCTCTGACAGCTTTGAGAAAAGGCCAATGATATTGGTGTGCAGTATTTGCGTAGCCAGCTCCGCCCCGGACATCCGGGCATAAGAGGAGGTGGCTAAGCACTGCTCACTGTTTCTTCTGAGCCGAATGCAGTATTCTCTTAGTAGAAAACAGCATTACTCACCTCTTGTCGTTGTCGTTGGATCTATGGCACGAGCAGCGGTCTCTCCCTTTTAACCCTCCTATTGGTAAGTGAGAGTACCCCTAGGTGCTTCGACGACGATCTCTAAGGAGCTTTTCCTCCTGAAAAGGAGTAATTTCTCTGAAAGAGACGACTCGGATGGGTTGTGTGTTTACATAGTGCCTTACCGTCTGAGTCTTGCTGGTTGCGGTTTCCTTGTAAACAATAACAATCGGCACGATCGTTGTGCTCAGGGCTGAGCTAGTCTCACGCTGGTACATCACTTCGTTGATAGTGTTCTGTGTTCTGCTTGCGGAAGGGAACATAACTATGGGTTTGCTGCTCACGAGCTGCGAAGCCGCGGCTCACCGCAACCGCTTTCCGTTCGACCCTTCTACTTCCGGGTACGAGGGCCGCTGCGATGTGCGTCGATGGCGAGCAATAGGAAATGAGCTTAGTTCCGCCGGGTTTCCCCAGCGGATCGCTTGTTCCTCGCGACCCCCGATTTGGTTTTTGAACAGATTATTAGTTCTTTTTACAACTTTACTCTGTTCAAAACCTTAAAACTGGTTGAGAGGTTGGCTGCGGCATCGGAGGGAGGGCTTAAACCATGGGAAGCTGATGCTTCGACTGAGCAAAGCTGGGGGGGCGAGTCACAGTTTGAGCAGACGCTGAAGTGGTGGCCGTGCTTAAACAAGATAATCGAAACACATTAGGTTTGAGCAGGGAAACACCTTCTGCCTCATCCTGTGTGTTCATGGCTTTGGTAACGTACGAGATTGACTGACTATATTGTGATAGGCCTTTTTTCGGCTGAAACACGATATATCAGGTCCTCCTCCCTCATCTCCCTCGACGGCGGTCCAGCGTGAGGGGTTTCGTGGATTCTCCAGGCAGGTGGGCGCTTCAGTACAGCGGTTGCATATCTGATGCCTTGCCCCCTGGTGGGACCACGTAGGCTCTCGTCCAGAGCGCGAGGGGGTTTCACGTCTTCTGGACAGGCTATGTCCACCATGCACACTTTTTGCCATCCTGCTGTCTGCCAGGCAAAGTGTTATAAGATCTGCACGTGGGGGATCTCACCTCAGAGTGTCGCAGGAACTGCATTCAGTTCTGTCTATGCCGAGCATCAAATGTCGCAACGCAGGCTCTGGGTAGAGCGTTGTCCACTACGGTGGTCCAGGAGCGCCATCGGTGGCTTAAACTGGGAAATGCGGCACGTTGGTAGCGCCCCATTTCTGCAGGTGAGTCTTTTGGGCACCACGAAAAGTTACAGTACTCCTCATGGCGAAGATACATACCTCCAGTGTTCCTCCTGCGGTCAGGTTAGCCCTGCTCCCCGGGACAACACTTCCGTCTGTTATCAAAAACCAAAAGACAGCCCCCTGCATAGACTGTCATGATCCCGCAGTTAACCGGTCCCACACTCTGGCCTGCTTGGCTATTTGCAGGAAAATGGCAGCACCATCCCGTCCTCTGGGCGACAGGGGCCTAAGGCGGGGGTGCCACGTTTCGGTGACGTACCTCCCAGGCTAGAAGGTTCTCTGTTATCTGGATCCTCTCCCGTTGGGAGATGGGAAGGGGATCCAGCCTAACTAGCGCTCCGGGGCATCGCTATGTTTGGTCTTAGAACCATCTCTTCTACCTGGATTGTTTCTGGCCCTCCACGGGATGACGGGTCACTGTCGGTTTACGAAACTCACCATATTGCAGCACGACATTCGTCATCCGGACAATATCCTGAGCTCAGGCGATCCTCCGTTCATATATTATCTCATGAATCCAGCGGGCAAAAACACTCGATGGCCTTGGGGCTTCTCACCTCCAACCACAGTGTTTTTTTACCCAATCAGCCACATATGTCCACATTCTCAGAAAAAGATGGCTTCGCGAAGTCTGTTGGAGAGTCTAAAGGATGGGTATCCCTCTCACTGGCTTTCTTTGAACTATCTAACTCCGCTACGTACCCACGCGCTGGGTGCCCGCTTAGGTTCAGCAGCATTCTACTCGCCAGCTCAGGGTGGAATGCTGCGGCCTTTCAGCTACCTGACTCGGCTCCACAATCCACGCGCTGGGCGCCTGCTTAGGCTCAGCAGCATTCTACTTGCACGGCTTGGGGTAGAATGCTACAGCCTTCTTACAAGAACCGTGCTCCTTTGGGTAAGGATGCGGTGAACCAAGTCCCCCTCAGCCAAATGAGACACGGACTCCGGTCCTCATCTCACTATTCTCAGAATGGAGGACTGTTATCAACCCTGTTCTGGGAGCTTTTTAAAGCAGGTCCTTCTTAGCGTCTGCTCAAAAAGTCTCCTCCAGTACAATGTGCCAGAAGCAGGGTTGGTCCGTGGGGTAAACCTGAAGGCTCCGGCCCCTTTTCGGCTCCCTCCCTCGGGCAGTCCCTGTTGCCTCGCACCTGTTTACGAAAGCTGCAGAGGCTGCCCCTTCCCCTTGGGGAATGGGCATTGCATCCCAACTGGCTCAGCGCCTCATTGTCTGGTTCACATCCATATGTTGGTTCGCATTGACGGGACATGGCTTCCAGCCACCTAGCCCTTGGGCGGCTTCAGGTCATTGGGAAAAGCGCATCTCTCCCTAGAGCAGAGTGTCCTTTTCTCAAGTTTACGATGGACCCGGGCTATGCTACCACATGCCTTCCCTAGGCTGTGCTCAGTCAGTACCTTGCTACTCAGAACTCTCTGAACATGCTACAGCATCAGTTCTCCTGCTCCTTTGTCTCAACCGCAGTTACGCCATTGAGCTTGGAAGCACTTGTAACCGCCAAGACACTGACTGCATACCCGGGTCCCGAGATGGGCATAGCGCAGAAGTTCACACCACGTAAACATCACTCCAGTAGGTCACATGACCAGGTTGTCTTGGGAAGACATTGAGTTCTACGGGCACGGGCTCCCCTAGGCCAAATGTCCAGACGCATTTTGACCTCGTCAGACATCCCCAAGACAATCAGTGGCGCAATATGCAACGGGCAAGCAACCATGGGTCTGGACAAACCCTCGGTTGCAGTTGCACTTCGAAGAAAAACTACCTCAAATTTGTGACCCCACTCTTGGCCCCGAAGGAGGTTCCGACCTCTGCTTCAGGGCAAGCATTGGCATGGTTCCGGCCAAGACAACACAGCGACTATAGTCCTCGCCTACCACCAGGGCCGAGTCCGCTCCCCTCCTATATCACAACCAGCCCACCATCTCCTGTCTGAGTCAACATAGACTCAAAAACCGCTGCTTATGTTCAAAGCGAACTCAGTCGTGCGGCTGGTGCGCTTTCACGACAGATTTCGCTCTGAGATAGGTAGAGATTGCACCCTATCTAAAAACAGTCTACCTGTTTTCAGAGTCGATTTTGCCAGGTGCTGGTTACAGGTTACCTCGCCAAAATCCACTCACTGCCAAATTATGTGGTACGGCCTGTCCGAGCCCCCCCTCGGTACAGATACATTGGCTCAAAGAGAAATATCGACCTGTTCAAGGTCCCCTCGGTTCGGTTGCGTTGGTTACACTACTACCCATAGGCTTCCATATAAAGCCTTCCTCAGTGAAGCCTCACTGACAGGTTCCTCTTAGGAAGCACCTCCTTCCAATGAGGAAGGGCACATTCCGGCATCTGCGCCCAGGTCTCAGGAACCTCCATCCATGGTCCCTGAATGCGACCAGGAGAGTTCCTTTTCACAGACCTACTACCAATGGTACATCCTACTCTCTGGTCCAGAAAGCCCCCCCCACAAGGCGGCTGCTCGACCCAGATGGCGCAAGATCACGAACAGGGTCTTCCCCCTCCAAGGGAAGAACCCGCAAAGTACGGGCATAAATTCAAGCCTACCCTTCGGCCAAGAAGGCCTTGGTAAGCACCTTCTGCGTTCAGGAGGCTGCTATATCTGCTCACTACAACATGGTAGCAGACAGTTCTTGGGAAATCTTGTTTTGGTTATCCGATGCTCATGGCTATTCCGTTTAGCCCGCATTTCATCCCCACTTGGATCTTCCTATGGTCCTTCGGTGCCTATGACAAGATCCTCTGAGCCCTCAGTCAGTCTACCCAGTGCCCTCAAAAGATGGCCTCTCTGACTATGCTCACAGAGTGGGGAACCCCCCAAACCCTCTTCGTCCGTGACTCATGCCTAGAATCTGGGCCGGCAATTCTCACGAAATCTTGGGACCCCGGTCCAGATAAGTGCCCAAGGTTTCCACTGTGGTCCAGGTGGTCACCTCGCAAGCACCCCTTCCCAGAAAGGGGATCCCAACCTGCCCGTTTGACCAGTCCGTACCCACTCCCAAATAGGTCTCCCACCGGATGTGGATGAGACCTACGGCCAACAAGGCCAGAGGTATACCCTGCCCCGTCGGAGGTGAGCTCCACCTGACCGGGGGCATTGTGGTCGTGGATGGCCCTAGCGATCGGGACCTCTTAACAGACATCCATAAGAGCTGCAGGTTGGGCTACACCTATTACATTTTGCAGTCCCTGGACGGAAACAGGGACCCAGAGTCCGGGGTGACTCCGGGATGGTGTAGAAGCTTGCTACAGCGGCATGCCCCCAATTGGGCGATCACGCTGCTCGGTTCAGTAAGTTTGCTTGAAGTGAACCCTGAACCACCCAATCCATCACTGAAGCACACTACACGTAGCTATGTTCGGCGGGGGAACTAGCTATCAGAATCTAATATGAGGTTAGGTTGCTTCTTGTGAACTCTCATATTAGGTTGGTGCTCCACATGTAGTGGCTCCTAAATGCGGCCCCATGTGTGTATTTCCACCTATATTCCCAGAGATGCGGTGTTTCCCTCAAAGACAATTTTGTCTCTGATCCTGAGTTCAGCAGTCTCTCCTTATGCGGAGCCTGTCTCAGGATCTTCCCTTTGTAGTGCTCCCCTAGTGCGAGCCCTCAGGTGTATTTTCCACACAACAACCTCCCTCCGGGTAGGGTGTGGTCTCCGTAGAGAAAGGGTGGAAAGGGTGATCATGAGGCATTTAATAAATTCTGTGAGTGATGTTTTAGATCTGTTGCTATTTGCATACAAGAAAGCTAGAGTTCTCAGGTAGTTGCTGAGCATGTACAAAACACTTCAAACTATGCAAGAATTTATTTATTTTTTATAGATTTTTTTGTATGCCTTTAATACTATGAAGATTCATATTTTGATTCAGCGACTGATTGATTTGAGGGTTAATGGGGGACTTATTTGGTGGACCAAAGATTTTCTCTCAAATCACCCACAAAGAGTGGCTGTCAATGGTAATTTGTCTGGAAAAATTACTTCAAATACAGGATCCCAACAAGGAGCAATTTTATCACCTATATTTTTTTCTTTGTATATTAACAAGTTTAAACATTTTAAAAAGTTATAAAAGTTTAAAAAGGTTTTTATTCTTTTTAAATATGCCAATGATATGGCTCTTGTGGGTCATCTGAGAGTAGGGGATGTTGGTAGGACTTTAATATATTATGAGCATATAAAATCCCTTTTTGAGTGGTGTAAGTCGAGTGTACTTGTGATACATACAGACAAAATGAAAGAGTTGGTAATTACTGGAGGTAAACGGAAAAACCTGGAGCTGAAACCAGTAGTGCTTGATAGGAATGCATCTGGGGATATATATATCGATGCTCAACATAAATTTTCAAAGAATACTGACAGCATTTATAAGAAAGCCCAACAAAGGTTGTATTTAATTAGGAGACTGAATCACTTTGTAAGAATATGCTTGAAATGATTTGAAAAAATTTGGTGGAAAGTATTTTGACTTTTAACATGACCTCATGGTATGGTATCGTGTATTGTGAGTATTATAAATAGAGCCAAGTTTCCAAGATAGTGAATGAGGCAAGTAAGACAATTGGTAAGGCACAGAGACTTTTGAGTGATCTTTATCAATGGAAAATCAAGCAAAAGACTTTATAGTTGAGGATGTGTCAATTCAATTGAGTTTCAATTGTTGCAATCAGGGAGATGCTATAGGCAACCATGGGCGACAAAGAAAATTTACCAATTATCTTTCATACCCAATGCCTAAATGTGGCTGGGTTTTTTTTGTGTGTGTTGATGTCAAAGACAATTTTCCATGAAGTGGATAATAAAAACTCTTTAACCTTTTAAACACTTTTTTTCAGAAGAAATTCAGTGGTTTTGGAATTATCACATTTTTGCATGAACTATTGATTCAGCTTCATTGGTGTAGCATCTGGGCCAATCAGACACACAATTATTTGTTACATTTAGCAAATACTCTCTAAAACCAGCAAGCCAGCTAAACGGTGGAGTTTCTGGTTTCAACCCCCCCCCCCCTCTCTTTAGACTTAGCAACTATCACCTTGTCTCACCATAGGAAAGACCATAAGTGAACTTTCCACCACTCTACCCATAGACAAAGCTTTCTATGAATTAACTTGCATCCCAGGACATTGTGTGTATCATTTGAACTGTCTTATATAGTGTCTCATGCACTGTATTTTTGTTTATGCATGCTTTAAGAGTGAAATACTAGTTAATATAACCCTACCTATGTCATGCCTCCTATCAAATTAATGCTAATGTGATGATACACACTTTGGTATACCTCACCCCTTCATAGGATGTCATGTGTGTTTGTTATTTAATCAGAATTTAGAATGTCAGAGCCAGTGAAACCATGCTCTCAGGCAAAGGATCGAAAAACCAAATATTTCCAACCTTTCACCTGGAAATTCAGCATTTCTCATTGGTCAGGCCCTTACTGATAGGCGTGACCCTTCCCAGATTTTAAAGGGCTCACACACCGTTCTGCTGTCTTCTTCGGCAAAATCTTCAGATTGTTTGTTGCGTGGAGGTCCTCCACGACAATGCTGTGGGCACCCCCTGTGGCCCAGCCACATGCGGTTCCCCCTAGCCCATGAGAGAGGGCTTTTGACCACAAGATTCAAACCTACAACACTGGACTTTGTTTTCACTCATCCCTGGAGCTCATCATCATGGAAATGTCCTCGACCAGACATTTCTTTCTCTGCATCTTCATCTCTGGATTTTGACCTGCAAATCCACTGTGGCCTACCAGAACCGCAAGTTCCATTTTATGCAAAGCCAGCTCACACAGGAGAGAGGACTCTCCCGAGCACAACAAAGTCAAGGGCAACCTCAGAGTTACAAGAAATTGCAAAGAAATCCAGACTTTCTTCAAAGGCTTCTCAATGCACTCACTCCACAGCCAAGTCAAATGCAAGTATTGTAATACCTTTTTCCAGACAGAGGTCTGATGTAAGCTATTGTATACTGTGCTTTGAACTAGAAACTGATTGGTTTCTTAGAGATGGTTAACTCTGACTCCCCCTCTTCCTCTTTCCGGTCCTATCCATCCACTTAACCTTACTATCCCTTAGCCTCACCATGAATGCTTGATGTGTGTGTGTGTGTGTGTGTATGTATGTATGTATGTTTTTTTTTTGTCTAGATTAGTTATGTGTTTAGTCCTTAGTTAATAAAGTTCTTGTACACAAATTACATGAGTTTCTGATTCTGCCTTGCAAATTCCAATGTCCCATTACGATTTCCGATTAAAGCTACATGCTCTAATGCATTATTATATGAGGAAGTTACATTCTGTGACCAGAAAATAGTTTTTCTGTGAATACACATGAATTTACCCTGAATGTTCACTGGACTAACAGGTCAATTGATTGTAATGTGAATACTGTTCTATCAAGATAATTCTTTTGAATTGTCCAAATATTATAATTAATTATAACAAGTTATGATTAATTTTTTATTTTCCACCTTTGAGCTAATTCACGACATTGGTTATAACAGAACTTGTGAGAACTTGTGAGATTGCGATGAACTAAGGCTGGCACCGATCTTAACCGATTTTAAATCCTTGGTGAACCACAAACATGAAGTCAGTTTCAACATAATTATTTTTATCCTTACAATCCGGTCTGATCAAATTGTCTAGTGTGTGAAGAAGATTATGAGACCACACACTTATTGACTGTAGGAATGATTTCACAGTGACGTGATCTTACAGAGACTCCCAAGATCAAATGTGAGTAGAGAAGGTCCCACTATTGCAGATATTTACAATTTGTTTTCAGGGGCGAATAAATAATCTTAATTTTAAGTTAAATAATTGTAATGACACCACACAATATAGGATTGGAGGGAATGGAGGGAAGAACCCTCCATGATTTAACTGTAGATCTGAGTCTTCTGTCATAGAAAAGTAGAGCCTGCACAATGACAGGAAATGATAATATATATATGTGTGTGTGTGTGTGTGTGTGTGTGTGTGTCCATAATCACTGTATTTTATAAAAAGTGTAAAAACATGTATGTACACAAT
Organism: Cirrhinus molitorella; assembly: GCA_033026305.1. NCBI lineage: Eukaryota > Metazoa > Chordata > Actinopteri > Cypriniformes > Cyprinidae > Cirrhinus > Cirrhinus molitorella. The sequence goes on from CM065128.1 coordinate 9,908,620, forward strand.
AAGTGCACTATCAAATGATTAATTTAAATGTAAGTAGGCTACACAGTAGTTAAGGCCAACTAATATAAAGTGGGACCAAAGAAAGTATTTATTATAAAGACCCAAGATCATGCTACTTTCCGTAATGAAATTGCATTGGCCTGTTTATTGTTTTTTTACCTTGACAAAAAATGGACTTGCATGTACTTTCATAATTCTAACCCATTGCACATAGACACCCGTATACGGCCAAAAATGTGAGATAAACAGTATGTACAGTCACTATATTGACAGTCAACACTATTCATACTGATAATACCAGAACAATTAATAATCTTTAAAGATTCTTCTGTTAAAAGAATTTCAGGTCTGGTGGTATGCAGAGCCATGCACTAAAGAAAAGAAAAAGGAAGGAAAGGATGTGACGTGTGGCCAAGTATGGTGACCCATACTCGGAATTTGTGCTCTGCTTTTTACCCATCCAAGTGAACACACAGTAGTGAACACACACACCGTGAACATACACCTGGAGCAGTGGACAGCCATATTGCTATTGCTGCGGCACCCAGGGAGCAGTTGGGGGTTACCTTGCTCAAGGGTCTCACCTCAGTCTTGAGGGTGGAGAGAGCATGACTACATTATGACCTTTAGGAGAAAAAAAACAACAACAAAAAAAGAAAAAGAGAATTATAGTGGAGTTATCACAAGAAGTGGATGCTTGCTGGTTTCTCCACAGTCTTGTGACAGGTAAAACCAGATTAGAGCCCTGTGCGGCCTGTTTCGTGCGCAATTATCAGGAGGCTGTTGTCTTTCCAGTGCTTTATTAAAGAACCATTTGTCAACACAGTATAGTTCTCCTCTAGTCCTAAACACTCACTCGGCTCTGTGTATTCAACTTACAGTGCTCCTTGAGCTCCACCTAGTGGAGTGAGTATAACATAACATATTGCACTACAATACCCTGACACCTTCCCCTAAAAGTCAATTACTTAACATTGTATTTCAATACACCTAACAATGCCATCTAATAAACCATTTCCAAACTAGAACAATGATGTCGTAATTTTCACATCAAACAACCTTGCTTTGGCACTATTGACATCACTACAAAAAAAATATACATGATACATTCAGTCATCACCAAGCTTGGTCACACAACTTAGTAAAGCCACTTTACTACATCCTTTTTCTTTACAGGTTTAACCGCTCCACAGGCTTAACTACTCTGCCTGTTCTAGTGATGTTGGGCTTCCTTACATTGTCCTCAGCAGGTAAGTTAGTGTCCACATGAGGTTGAACTTTTTGTGATGACTGTTCCGAACTCTCCTCGTTCCTCTCAGTAACTCCTGTAACACCTTCAGGAAGCAACTAAAGATGCCTGCGATTTCTGCTCTTCTCTCCCTCCGTTTCACTGAAGACTGTATATGACCTTGGGGTCACACTCTCTACTAACACCGTAGCAGATCCCTTCCACTTGGCTTCATCGTCTAACTTCAACAAGACTGAATCACCTGGTTTAAGAACAGGTAAGTCCTGTCCCCTGTTAAAGTAGTACCCTTGTTTTTCTTTTGCTGCTTTGTCTCTCACTTTTATGCTTGATTTGTTTGGCCACTTTGGTTTTAGGTTTGTCGGTAAAGTGGGTAGAGTTGTACGTATTTTCCTGCCCATGAGCAATTCTGCCGGGCTGACGCCTGTAGATGAAGTAGGAGTAGCTCGAAAACACATAAAGGCTAGAACTGGATCATCTCGTTTCAGAATGCGCTTCGCTGTCTGAACTGCCTTTTTCGGCATGTCCGTTGCCTTGAGGATTGTGGGGACTTGATGTAATGTGTTGAATGTCATGCGTAGTGCAGAAGCTTCTCCAAGTTTCACTGGAGAACTGCGGTCCATTGTCACTGACAATTTGTTCTGGAATACCAAACCTTGCAAACAACGCTTTCAGTCTTTGAATAATGTGTTCTGAGGTGGTAGACTGTAGCAGAAGGATCTCCAAGTACAGCGAATAATAGTCAGACACCACTAGATATTGTTTCCCTTTATACATACACAGATCCATGGCTATTCGCTTCCACAGCCTTTCTGGCAGAAGTGTAGACTGTAAAGGTCCCTTGTGCTGTGCACGTTTGTTTGCTAGGCAGAATTTGCATGTCTCTATTTTACGCCTAAGATCCTCTGATATTCCAGGCCACCATACAGTCTCTTGAGCACGCGCTCTGCACTTTAATAAGCCTTGGCCTTCCCTCGTGAATTCTGCTGATCTCGTGTCTCATCATTTTTGGAATTACTATACGATTCCCCAGCACTATCAACCGCTCAGTCACTGACAAAGAGTCTTTCCATTTGTAGAAACACTGTACACTGTTGGGAACACTTTTGGTGTATTTTTGGCCATCCATTCGTGCTAAATCGCTCCACAATTTGTAACTGTTCATCCTTCTGTGTCTCCATTTTTATCTCTGACAGCTTGCGTTGAGACACTGGCAGACAGCTGATGACAGCATTTACGTGACAGTTCACATCTGCTGTCCTAAAGTCCTCCGTGGTATGAATATCGCTGAATGCGCTTTTCTGTGGCTCACCCCATGTCCATACTCTTTCTTTCTTGAGCAGCTCATACAAAGGGCCTCCAGTTGTTGCCAGGTCAGGGATGTAATTACTCATATAATTTATGAGGCCTAATGCCCATCTCAACTCGGTTACATTGTTTGGCTCTTGCAAGTCACTTATCGCGCGCACTTTTTCAGGGTCTGCTCTGACACCTTGAGTGTCCACTACGTGTCCAAGGAAATTCACTTCTGCTTTCCTGAATAAGCATTTCTCCATATTCAATTTGAGACCCACATTTTCCATCCTTTTTAGCACTTCTCTTCGGTTGCTGTCGTGCTCTTCCATGTCCTTTCCATAAACAATCACGTCGTCCATGTACGCAACTCCTTCCATGTCTGCTAAAAGCTCGTTCATTTTCCTTTGATAGATTTCTGGAGCTATGCTGATGCGAAATGGTAGTCTCTTAAAACAGTAGCGCCCCATTGGAGTGATGAACGTCGTCAACAATCTGCTTTCATTACACAGTGGAATTTGCCAAAATCCCGACGCTCCGTCTAGAGATGTGAAGATACTTGCTCTAGCTAATTTAGCTAAGATCTCTTCTGTTGTGGGAATTATGTATCTCTCTCTCTTTATGTTGTCGTTCAGTTTGTTTAATCCTACACAAATTCTGACGGACCCATTGGGCTTCATAACCGGTACCATGGGTGCACACCAATCTGTAGGCTGTATGACTCTTTCTACAACACCCTGTTCCTCCATTCTTTGCAGTTCTGCTTTAACTTTGGGCATTAAAGGGAACGGCACTCTCCTCGCTGTATGCACTGCATATGGCACTGCATCTTCTTTCAGGTGGATTTTCACCGGTTCTGTTTTCATTGTGTCACCGCCTTCAAAAACTGTGAACTTACTTGCTCTATTCTCTTGACCAGTCCCATCTCAGAGGCTGTCTGTCGGCTTAGCAGGTTACTGACAGTTTCTCCTGCCACGACGTACACGGTCAGTGTGTACAGTCTACCCTTATGCTCCGCTCTTGCTGTGAATTTTCCTTTACAATTCAGTGAACCACCTGGGCTATTCAGAGCAATGTTTGAACGACAAAGCTGAGCTCTTGGGATAAGCTTTTCAGATGTTATTGTGTTCATTATATTAACATCCGCCCCCATGTCTATATTAAAGGCTATTGGGTTATCACCTATCTTAAGTGACACTGTCCATTTAGATACTTCCGTCTCTCTTTTGTTACTCACTGCACCCAGGTAGAAGCTCTTTTCTCTCTGCTCATTTGTTGTCACTTGCCTTACAGTCTTTGATTTGCACATGAAAATCAAAATGAAGATCAGGGAGACCAACGCGGCACACAGCACTCCCTTCATATTTTCTTTATTTGTCAAAAGCTCACCGTTTTATTGTTATTATGTGTCTGCACAAAGAAAAATAGACCCTTTACAGATTCGATTGATGTATTGATCTTATCTGTACGATCAAAACTGACGGAGCAGTTTAAGTTTTTTTTGCTGTCATCTAGAAAATATGCATGTGGTGTCGCCGGCGACCCCTGGGGGTTAAACAAGTCACCTTTTTTGTACACAGTTGAGTTTGTGTGTCACTTTGTTCAAAATTTACATCAGTGTCTGTTTCTGTGGATGGTTTCAAATTGCCTGGTTTCTCAATGTCAATGTCTGTGTCTGTCTTACTCTCCCCCTCTTGGCACTGCAGATCCTGCAGGGCCCAACCTAGTGTCCTCAATCTGCTGGTGCGCAGCAGCTCCAGTGGTACCAGATGTCCCCTTTACCTGCAACCCTCACACTGTGTGAAGTCCTTTCGACCAATTTAAAGGGACCTGTCCACCTGTGCTCGGTCCACTTCTGTTTGAACACCCTGATCAGCACCCACTCCGCCGTTGGTTGCGCTCTGTCTGTCACCTGTTTAGAGAAACCTTAAACAATAGGCGTTAGTTTGTCATAGTACAGTTTGTACCGTAAAGGTTCACGGGCATTATTCGTTAATGCTGATCCAGGTCCTGGAAACTGTTGTCCTGTTAAAAGTTCAAAAGTAGTGAACCCTGTGACTCTGTTTAGTGAAGATCGTATGGCCATCAGCGCTATGGGCAATGCATTTAGCCAATTCATTTTTGGCTCTGCACAGATTTTAGCCAATTTGCTTTTTACATTTTGGTTCATACGTTCCACTTTACCCTGCCTGTTGAGCTGCTACAATGCAGTCCCAGGTCAGTCTTGGTAGGAGGTCAGTGACTTGTGTCTCAGCACAGAACTGTATCCAGCTGCTTGTTTTGCGGCCTCATCCGCAGCCTGATTATCCCTAGATGTTTCTGATTCAGTTTTCTCATGACCTTTACATTTTATGATGGCCACCTCCTTAGGTAAGAGGATGGCTTCAGCCAATTATCTCATTTCTGCCTCATGTATGATTGGATTTTGTGAGGTAGTGAAAAACCCTGTTCTCTTCCACTTTGTCAATTCTGTGTGTACTGCTCCCACTGCATATGCTGAATCTGTGTATATATTTACTCTTTCTCTTCACTCTACTTCAAAGCTTCCTGTTAACGTCTTAGACACCACTGTTTCAAATCCATGTTAATTTTGTCTTACCACAGCGTACACTGCCTCTAAATCTCCTTTTGCATTCCTGTAACAACAACCATCTGTGTACAGTGCTTCAGCATCCCATTTGGTTGCCTGCAAGTCAGGCTTGATTTTTGATTCAGCAATGATGGTCACTTCACACTTGTGGGTATCCCCCTCAGTCATGCATTCTGCCATTATGTGTGAATGTCAAATTGGGACTTTTCAGAATTTTCATTATGTTGTTCTGTCTTAATGCAGACATAGTGAATGATGCAGAATTAACGTATGCCAACACTGAGTGCGAAGTCAAAATGGTCAAACTGTGTCCCATCACTAAATGTGCTGTTTTTTGAATTATCTTTGCCAAACCTGCCGCACACCTGGTGCACGGTGGTTCCCTTTGCTCAGTTTTATCCAATAAAATGCTCAAATACATCAACACATAAACAGAATGAACCCCTGAGGCACCCTGGTGTACCTCAGCTGTTGGCCTCTGCAGGTGAACGAGAAAACATCTCTCAGGTGCTCCGCTAGGGGCAGACAGAAAAAAACGTTAGCCAGATCAATACAGGAAAACCAACGTTGTTCTGGCATAATTTGGGCCAGTGCAGTATATGTATTACGTACTGGCAATGTGGGAGTTTTTATAATTGCATTAATTTTGCGCAAGTCATGAACCATTCTGTATTTTCCTGTGTTTTGTTTCCCTACTGGCAAGATTGGGGTGTTCCATGCTGAATTGGAAGGTTCAAGTACCCCTACATCAATTAACCTCTTAATTGTGTCTGCGATGCCTTCTTCGGCTTGTGGTTTGTGTGGGTATTGTGGTTGCCAAATTGGCGTGTGATCAGTCAGTTCAAATGTTATGTTGGCTAGTCCTACAATAGTCGGTTTAGATGACCATAAATCTTTAGGAAGGTCTTTTAACATTTGTTCAGCCAATTCATGATCGCTTTTTTCCCTCCCGTGCCACCTAGTGATCAGTCTGTGTTGTAATGTAACACTGTTGGTTGTTGATGCCGCTATCATATATTCCTGTTCTTAGTGTTAATATTGGACCCCCTTTATTTGTGTGTCGTGCCAGTCAGTGATTTCCCTCAGTGTCTTGGTCATTGGGCCTAAGTCTTTGGCTTGGTGATCTGGGTGCACAGCTAAAGTGATGTGCGGGCATGCTTCTCTCCCCATCATGTACCATTCCATTTGTTCTCCTGTCAATTCAACCTGTCCTACTACCCCTTCTTTTCCCACAAGTATCCCTGAGCACTGTACTTCCCAGGTTTTTCCCTGGAGGTGAGGACCAAAGGCTACTTCATACCACTCAGTGTCATTTCTGTCATAAAACAAAGTTACATGTGGAATGTCTGGGGGAGACATATATGGTGCCATGGCAGACACACAGGGCTTCCAGAGAGAGTACAACATAAGCAGACCCTGTCCGCCTGGGGTTTCTGGTTGGAGCTCACCCCAGTAGATGCTTGCTGCCTCCTGGTCTTTGCAGTTGGTCAGTAGCCATTGTCCTGGGGAAATGACAGAGTTTAATGAACAGTTGACTGCTTTACTCCCCGGTAGGGCCACAATGACCCCTTCAGGACTGCACAAAATTGATGCCCCAAGTTCAATGAGTAAGTCTCTTCCCAACAGGTTAGTGGGAGCGTTTTTCGAGAGCAGTAAACTGTGCTGCACACTTTGTCGCTGTACCTTGCACGCCTCTGCCCCGCACACCTTGTCCTTGTTCAATTGTCATCTTTCCTGTCATCATTACATTTAACTCATCACTTTCCTGTTCTCCCCTAAGCATTTCTCAGGTTTCCCTCACATCCTTTTCCATATCTTCCAACTGTCTATTGAGCCACCTTAGTCCGCGCTGCCAGCTGCTCCCGCTACCTGAAAGTCTCTATTCAAATCTTCTCTCCCTCTCTACTCTATGTCTTGCTGCAGTCTCCATCCGTTCCCTTTCTTTCACCACATCTTCTACTTCCCACCTATTCTTTCTTATTGTGTCACTTCGCTTCCTTCCTCCACGTCATCCAACCCTGATCCGTCCCACCTTATTCGAGGTTTCAATTCCTTCGCCATCGTCTGTGTCTTCCAGATCAGCCTCCCTGAATATCATAAGTAATCACCCCACCTTTTTCTCTCCTTTGCACCATGTCAATTGTCCCTGTGTTAACATTATACAGTGGCAAATGATGATAAGGAGGAGGCGTTGTTGGTAATAGTGGATACAGTCTTTTGTTCGGCTTGGTTTCCTGCCCTTTTAACAATTTCTCTTTTTTTTCCTCAGCTGCTTCTGCCCTGTCTACTTCCCTTCTTTTCACGTCCTCTTTCCCTCTTTCCCTCTGCTACTTTGCTCATCCATCTTCTTAACCACCATGGCTGCCATAGCCAGATTATGCCACATACCAAAATCTCTCGTTAATTTTTTTTCTCTTTTTTTCCATTTTCTTTTAGTCAAAAGTCCCTTCTTTTCTCCCTTCTATTCTCTTTCAACATACCGTGGGCCTGTTTTTCTTTTTTCCGCAACATCAAAGATAGAGATGGGTACCGAACTCGGTACTTTTATAGGCACCGACCGAATTGCGTCGGTACTACCGAATATCGATTCACATAAAATCAGTCGGTGCTCAATTTCGGTACCTGAGAGAACACGTCTGCGCGCCGTGTGAGTCTGGTACGTAACGAAAGCGCTCTAATGTGTGGGTTTCACAAAGGTTCATGCAGACAAATGGCTGCAATATTTGTAACAGTAAGTGCAAGACAGGCAGTGCTAACACATCCAACATGACGAAGCACTTAGTTAAACGCAACGTGCATTTAAAAGCGCAGTTTATGCAATTTATTAGATAGCCGAACCCAGGGCTGGAAATGTTGTGGGACGTAGTTTGGAGAGTGAATTTCAAGGGAGGACGGCTCAGTTCCAACGGGTTAGTTTTATTTAGAAATGAAAGTGATTTCTATATTTTATCAATTCAAAACACTACAAAAGCGATCTCAGTTCTGCACATAAACGTAGCGCAAGTAGACTAAAAAACGTAGCTATGGTCGGCGCTGATAGCCTTGTGGGCAGTGCGCCGACATATAGTGCTGTTGCGCTACGGGCGTCCCGAGTTTGAATCCCGGCTCGAGGACCTTTCCCGACCCTACCCCCTTCTCTCTCTCCCACTTCACTTCCTGTCAGTATTGATCTGTCCTGTCATAATAAAGCCAAAAAGGCCAAAAATAAAAATCTAAAAAAAAAAAAAAAAAAAAAAAAAACGTAGCTATGGTTCACACAGCTCACGCCAGACTCCACTGCGTATTTGTGTTTGTTTATCAATTAGAATCCACTCACTTTTCAAAACACCTTTTGTTCAGTTCTGCAAGCTAATTAATCCTCTTATTATAACAAAGCCTATAGACGCGCCTGTAGAATGCACCTTGAGAGCCGCCTAGTTTCACACGATAATTAAAACGAAACCGAAAGTTGAACGCGCACATGCATTCAAAAGGAATTTTAATACCCCGCGTAATTTGCGCGCATTGGGGGAGTCGCTCTCTAAACGCGTTCCCAATGCGCACAAATTAGGCTATATAACATATCTAGGCTTTATAACAGGTCTCTAGCTCAGTATCATTCTTGAAAAATTTGGTCTCTATAAGCACTTTGAATATTGAGCGAGTATAGCCTATTTTGATTATGGCTGTAATTAATAGGACAAAGACAGAACTGTGTTGTTTATTTGTTTTATAGGCCTACCGGTTTTATTTACATGTTCAGTATATATGTCCCCCCACTTTTAACTAAAGTTAGGGTCACAGCAATTTAAAAATTAAAAATAGGGTAATAGGGTAATGCTTAAAAAAGTTTGAAAACCACTGCATTACATGCCCTGGATGTTATAGGGATTTATTTATTATAAGGATTGTGTGTATTATTGAACATTTTAAAATAAATAACAAAAAGATGAAAATGAGAGGTTTGGGCGTATTATATCCACTGAAAGTCACTTAAGCCAGAGTAAAGTATCGAAAAAGGTACCGTTGGGTACCGGTATCGAATTTCGGGTACCGGTACTGGAACCGGTACCGGTAAAAATGTGAAAGGTACCCAACCCTAATCAAAGACAAATCCACCCTACTGTCATCTGACAATTTATGTGCCTGTTTTAATTCTTGGAATTTCTCAGCAAACTCCTTTTTTATTTTTTCTATTTGTTTTGTCTCAGTCCCACTTATCACCTGACCCATTGCCTCATCCCATTGCATTTTCAGTTTCACTTCATCACATGTTCCATATTCTTCAAATTCTCTTTCGAATTCACCCTCCATTTTGATTCATTTAATTAGTTTTATCTCTGTGGTATATCACTGTTGGGTGGTATTCTCTAGGTTTGGCATACACAAAACTTTTCAGTCCTGATCGCCACTAAAACCACCTTCGTTTATTGGGTATATTTCTATGTTGGCTCTCACCAAGATAAGCTCGGGTCATCCCTAATCTTCTTTTTTTTTTTTAAACACACGAAACACTACAACAAAGCGAAGCACTACAACAAAACGAAAAAAACATACAATTGTACACATCCAATTACACATAAAACTCTATTCTTTCCATTTAAGACCCTAGTCTAAAAAATAAATGTTTCCATACCATGCACATATTTTTCTTTTCTCTTTTTTATCAAAAAAATTCTTTCCCTTGTCCTTTAAATCCTAAGCTAAAGTTACCTTTTTCCCTAAGCTAATAGGGAGTTTAGGAGCTGAACCAAGTCTCCAGGGCACCCACTTTCCCAGATTATTTTGTCCACTCGTCAGTGGCTGGGCTACGTCCAGACCTCAGGTTCCCAGTACGTCTAGCGTCCTAGACGTTTGCGTCCCAGACGCCAATCCTTTGTGTCCCAGACACTTAAAACCTAACTCTCAACAACTAAAAATAACAATTCCCCCCTTTTTTAATGCTTTATTCATTTTTTAATTATAAAAATAATTAAATATTCAACTTCTTTTTGCTCCTGACATCAATTTTTTAGTATTTCCAATAGCAGAACTGGCGGACTTTATGAGGACATCCGGATTTGGTCCGCTTTTTGACGTTCACTGGCAGACGTTTGGAGGACATTCGCCCGAGCTATTTTGCGAACGTCCCTATTTAGTCCCATTTCATAACAACACTTGAAAATCCAGTCTCTTTATCATCAGATCTGGCACCTGCATCTCAGACAATGTTCATTATAATAAAGACAAAATGAAACTAAAGTATAAACCCATATTGGATTTTGGTTATTCCTTAAAACAAAATCCCTTTTATTTAACTGTGATAACGGAATGCAAAATACATACATATATATATATTTATTTATTTATTTTTACTCTAATATATATTATATAAACAGACCCTTTAAGACTCTATTTATTTTCTAACTGCTTGTTTTCTTTAAAAAAAGAAAAAAAATAATAACACTATCTTCTGTCTTTTTGCATTCTATTTATTTGTTTTCTTTCTATTTGTTTTCTCTTTCTATTTTATTAACAAAACAAGGCCTCTAACACTAGCTTACTCTGTTATTTTTATATTCCATTTCTATTTATTACATAATAAAAAATCTTACTACATGTACAGCGCCATAGCACTTCCATATCATTGCTCTTTTGTTGATTTTGATTGCTTCCATTGTCCTAATAAGTGGCTTTGGATAAAAGCATCTGCTAAATGACTAAAATGTAAATGTAATAATTAATAATTATTATAATTAATAACTTTCATTTCTGGAAAAAGAAAATGTCATCAAATCTGTTTTTAGCAGTTATATAAACTTCAAAAACATGATGCTCTTCAATAATATAATTCTACAAATAGGCCCCATGCATTAAGAAAATTAGGTTGCTCTAAAAGTAGCCTATATAGAGTGATGAATGCAGCCAAGATGAAGAATGGAAAATAACGTGGAAAATAACACCGGTAAGACAAATATTTTTTTTCTACATATTTACATATTAAACTGTTGGTAAGCCAAAAAGAAAAGTTATTTAGGAAAATTATTATTTTTGCATTTAAGATTGCTATACCACATTCAGACCAAAAAATGTTTATTACAATATAGCCACATTGGGAGGCTAAACCAAATGAGCGCGTGATTGAGTGACATCACTTGAGGGTACGCGCATGTATCCATGGCAACACTCAGCTGCGGCTTGACCGTTAACGGTTCTCCGGTGATTTCACAGCCTTACGTTTTCGCTTTCGTCGATCAAAAAGGTATTTATACTGTTATATTAGTAGACATTAGCTTCCGTACACTGCATGAAAAGGCGAGTTTCCGGACCTGTTCACGTCTGCGCACGATTCCGTAAACGGAACGTTTCCGGCCGTTTCCGTGCATGTGTCGTTTCTGCGTTTCTGATTTCTTGACACGGCCAGAAACGGACTCTTTCGTGTGCGGCAGTTTTCCAGTCCGCTCACAAACGCGAGAAACCCCCAGACACAGACGGAAATGCTGACGCACTCACCGGTAAATCCACGTATTGTCCAGGGCACAAGCAGTTAAATCTCCGTAAACGAGCAATCATACATCTCAGTAAACGTCTGTAAATTACCGTGCACTTAAAATGCTGCTGGCCTTTTACACAAAAACTGCGTCATATGCGCTCATAAAACGGTAAAGAATGCCACAAACACAGCAAATATCAACAAAACTCAATTTTATTTTTCAACAAATTGCAGGACTGCAAAAGTTTAACAGATCAGCAAATACTATTCAAGAAACGCAACTCATTTAGATTGAGAAAATGGCTTGCAAACAGACACTTAAAGTAAATAAACTGATTAAACAACAACAAAACATACTAATCAAACAAACATAACACAATATATAAAAACATAAATGTAGGAAAGTCTTTCCTTTTAGTTTCACTTCCAGATGTAACCACTAGAGGGCGCTTATATTCGTGCTGTTGATACTTCCCCTTTAAGACATTGCACTTCATTCACCACACGCGCTGGTTCACCGTGAGCATCCGAAGTTGTGTGCGTTCATACAGAAAAGTACGTTTATACCGCATTTTCCAGTAAAACCATGCATGTTAATGATGTTAATATTATTGTGATGTGGTTATGTTAATCTTGTAAGTGTATATTCTCACGCTGTGACGTGATTTGTTTATATACGGTGGGAAGCTAACATGCTAATTTCTGATACACGTGTAATCGCCCGTTGTTATTATGTTAATGCATAAGTCTGGATCTGTGAGCCATTTTGGGATCACAGTGGTGAATTTGTCAACGAATTTTGGAGAGTTGATTATCTGTTTATGTTCAGAATGTTTAATATATGTAACCTGCTAATGGAAACTGTAATATTGTCACATCTAATTTCCACAATTTTCTTATATTTCAGACCACACACACACACACGCACGTATACATACAACCCAATACTGTTTGCCTGTAAACCTGTATGCTCACCAACGTGGCCTGGATAAACCTAACTTATTAAAGCTGTATTGGATGTGACTCTCTGAGCCCTTTTTACTCTCTTACCGGAGTCCCCAGTTTTCAAGGCCTATCAGAACAATTCAGAGGTTCCACCTCTACAAATGGTCCTTCGAGCCGGATGATAGTAACCTTGAAGACAACATGCAGTCAGAACAGGAGGTCACAGAGCCAGTTGTGCGTCCTCGTACTCAGCGGGAGAGACATCCACCAGCCTACTTAAGTGATTATGACGTTGGGTATCAACCAAGCCACATTCCAACTTCCAGTGCAGATGCCATTCCAGCTGCACAAGCGGATGAAGTCCATGTGCCTTGCAGACCTCCTTCAACACATTTGGCTGCAAGTTCACGTCACAGCCAATCCAGAACAAAGACCAGCAGAAGCGGTGGATCCAGCCAGACAACAGCTTCACAACTGACAGAGCTACAGGCAGCTATTGTAGAAGAGAAACTCAAGAGCATGGAGCTTGCAGAGATGCAGAGGCAAATGGTGGAGGAGAGCAAAGCTGAAGAACAGTGTGAGTTCCTGGATCAACAAGCACGTCTAGCACTGTATGAAAGGGAGGATTTACTCAGAGAGCAGCAGAGGAGAAGTCGGCAGCTAGATGAAGAGGCTCGTGCAGCACACAAGACCAAAGAACTGATCACCAAACAGCTTGAAAGACAGCGGCGCATTAAGCAGAAGGAGATGGAGCTGGAGAAAGCACGTCTCATTGCATTACTCCTTCGGGAATCAGAGACTGAAAATGCATCAGCTGTTTCACAAACGAAAGGTGTACTTGACCCCGAGCAGGTACAGACTGATATACTCTGTTTACAGAAGGTAGAGGTTGCTCACCACACCCCACATCAGGTACCTGATAATACACAGCACTCTACACCTTACATACAGGGTAATCCTGTCACCACTCAGCCTATAATTTCACACTCTGTTCCTGACAACATTACATCTCCCTCTACAATTAAACCATTGTATGCAGAACCTGTAACTGTTGTTCCTTCTCCTATCTATCCTGTAGTAGTGCCACGTGTGCCCCCACAACAGGTAAAATTGTCTACTGCAGCTGTTTACCCCCCTACAACAGTGCCGCCATCCTTTGAAAGGAAAACCTGTAGTCTAGGTCAGTTTGGTGCTAACCTTGCATCTCAGGATTCGACAGAGACAAGCTATGCCCAGCCACCTACCTTTTCAGTCCCAGCAGAGTCTAAACCTCATCCTCCAGCAGGTCAGTTATATCAACCTGTTAGGCAACTACAGTTTAGCTCCCAGCCATTATCAGTGCCCAGTGTCTCGGGTGTACAGCCACCAACCCCAATCAATATGATGGACATGTTGATTGCCAGCTCATATGGTATACCCAAACCAGCGCTGCCTAAATTTGATAGTGGTAAGGAGTCCGACTTTGCCTTACTCAAAATGGCACTAGACAGTCTCATTGGTGGCCATGCTCATCTTACAGAGCAGTTTAAATATCAAGTGCTTCTAGACAGATTAAAGCTACCAAGTGCCTACAAATTAGCACAAGCCTACATGCATGACCCCACTCCATACACAACGGCATTGCAAGCCCTCCAAGACAAATACGGGCAACCTCGTCAACTTGTACAGAGTGAACTTGGAGCTATATTGAATTCTCCACCAGTAAGAGTGGGGGATGCTGAAGCATTTGATAACTTTGCGCTTTTGGTACATGGCCTTGTGGGCATGCTTCGTTCTTTGGAGGGTGAGAATGGCTACGAATTGAAATGTGGCTCACACGTAGACAGACTTTTAGTTAAACTGCCTGCCAGCTACCGTGATGGGTTTGTTGAACATTGTCTAAGTCGTGGTATACTCATCACAGGGACAGACAAAACATACACTCTTATGGACTTATCAGCATGGCTTCAGCTAAAATCACAAGCAAAGCGCATCTCTAGCAGAGCGGTTGACATGTTTCAAGAGCAGATGAAGCCTCAGAGGAAGGGAAAGAGGAGTCAGCCATCATCTTCTGTGTACTACAACACCAGTAGTAGTCCCGACAAACCACTACTTACCTCTCCGTCTCGCCATACCTTCCCGCCAAAGCCAAGAGACAAGCCTAAACCTTACTGTCCGTATTGTGACACGCGTGAGCACTATCTCAGTTTGTGTTCAAAATTCAAGTCACTGACGACTACTCAGATCGCAGAGTGGCTTAAAGGCAAAAGCTGTTATCGCTGCGGACGTAATCACAAACCAGAGGCTTGTACCCTCAAGAAACCCTGTAACATATGTCAAAAGCAGCATCTGACAGTGCTTCATGATGCCAATACACAGGAGCCCAACAAGATCCTCATGGTTAGTACCCCTCCAGACACCATTTATCTTGACCGTCCCAACCGTCCTCAACAGGTCATGTTAAAGGTGGTCAAAGTACTTTTGCATAATGCCGAACACTCACTAGAGGCATATGCTTTGCTGGATGATGGTTCTGAGAGGACCATCCTCCTTTCGTCTGCTGCACGTTATCTCAAGCTAAAGAAGGAACCAGAAACACTCTCATTGAGAACAGTACGACATGAGGTCTTTCACCTGAAAGGGGCATCTGTTTCGTTCGAAATTTCCCCAGCTGACAACCCTAGACATAGATACACGATCAATCATGCATTCACGGCTGATGATCTGGGTCTTTCCGAGCATAGTTACCCAGTGAAAGTACTGATGAAGAAGTACAGGCACTTACAGGGACTGCCAATCCCAGCAATTGACAAAGTGAGGCCAGTACTACTGATTGGTTCTGACTTTCCACATTTGCTCATCCCTACTCAGCCTATTCGTCTTGGCCCTTCGGGGGGACCTGTTGCAATATGTACCTCCCTTGGTTGGACACTTCAAGGTCCTGCCAGCTTGATTCACCTTCCTTTGGATGAGCAGCAATGTTTCTTTACTGCAGTTGGACCTACCCACATTGATCTCCAGAGGCATGTGGACAAATTGTGGCAAATTGACACTTTGCCCTATATCAGTGAGAAAGCAGCCACCCGATCCAAGCTTGATCAGCAAGCATTTGAATTGCTTGAACAGCGAACTGTAAGGGTGAATGTAAATGGTATCATGAGATATGCCACACCACTTCTCAGACGGAAGGACAGCCCTTGTCTAAAAGCACCCAAATCAGCTTGCCTTTCACTGCTTCGAAGTACAGAGCGAAGGATCGTAAATGACACAGAACAAACCAAGACCTATTGTCAAGAGATCCAGAAGCTGGAAACTGCAGGATATGTGAAGAGATTGACACCTGAGGTTGTAGATTCCTGTACTGAGTCATGGTACCTTCCTCATCACTTAGTCCACCACAATAACAAAGCAAGGCTTGTTTTCAATTGCTCATATCAGTACCAAGGACAAGTACTGAATGATCACCTCCTTCCCGGTCCCATCCTGGGTCCATCCCTTCTTGGTGTCCTGCTCCGGTTTCGTGAGCACACAGTGGCTATCAGTGGAGACATTAAAGCAATGTTCCACCAGATCAGACTTTTGCCAGAAGATCGCTCACTGTTACGCTTCCTTTGGAGGGACATGAAGAGAGACGAAGAGCCAAGTGTCTTCGAATGGCAGGTTCTCCCATTTGGGACTGCCTGCAGTCCTTGTTGCGCCACATATGCGCTACAAAGGCATGTAAAGGACAACAGTGAAGGTCATGAAGACATTCAAAGGTCTGTAGAACAGGCATTCTACGTTGACAACTGTATGCAGAGTCTCGACTCCCCGGAGAAGGCCCGTAACCTCATCGACAGGATGCGCAGTCATTTGTCTTCTGGTGGGTTTGAAATCCGCCAGTGGGCAAGCAATGTACCTGCTGTAGTAGAACACCTCCCTGTTGAAGCCAGAGCAGCCAGTACTGAACTGTGGCTTTCTGAGCACAGTTCAGACCCACAAGAGCCAGCTTTAGGGCTCCGTTGGAATTGTCTCACTGATCAACTTGGATATCAAAAGCGCCATGTTGTGTACTCTGAACCCACACTAAGAAATGTGTATAAAGTACTGGCCACACAGTATGACCCACTTGGTTATATTATACCCTTCACCACAAAAGCGAAAGTACTGATTCAAGATCTCTGGAAACTCAAGCTTGGTTGGGATGACATTATCCACCCGGAAAGCCTGTTAGTACAGTGGCAAGCGTGGGAAGCCGAACTGGCCAATCTGCACACTGTTGAGATACCTAGAGCCTACATACCACCATGCGCTGACACAGAGGGTACACAGAGGACCATCCATATTTTCTGTGATGCCTCTGAACGGGCATATGGGTCCGTCGCTTACCTACACACTCAAGATCAGCAAAACAAAATCCATGTATCCTTCATAATGGCTAGATCCAGAGTGGCTCCCCGCAAACAGATATCAATGCCCCGCTTGGAGCTTTGTGCAGCTCTCACAGGAGCTCAGTTGGCAAAGTTGCTCAGTAAAGAGCTGTCTATGCCTTCAAGTGATATTATTCAGTGGACCGATTCAACAACAGTTCTGAGCTGGCTAAGATCTGACTCCTGTCGCTACAAAGTCTTTGTCGGGACATGCATCGCTGAAATCCAGGACATGACTTTGGGTTCAAATTGGCGATATGTCAACACTGCCGATAACCCAGCGGACGACTTGACTAGAGGGAAGACTTTGTTAGAGTTGAGCAAATCTCAGCGCTGGAGGCAAGGACCACGATTCCTTCATCAACCTCCCAACACCTGGCCATCTCTGCCTGAATTAGCCTCTTCTGATCACTGTGATGAGCTAAAAAAACAATCATTCTGTGGAAATGCCTGTCTTGCCCAGTCTCCACCTGACATCTCCCACATTAAGAGCTGGAAAGAACTGTTAAAGGCTACTCACCAGTCCCTTCACGGGGCGGCTGCTATCATGACGGCAGCAGATGCCATAGCAGCTGAACTACACCTTCTAAGACAAGCTCAAAGGGACAGCTTCCCAGAAGAGTTGGATGCACTGGCCAAAGGTAAATCCATATCTGCCCAGAGCCGCCTTGTTTCACTTTCCGCTGAGTATGATCAAACACTTGGCTTAATCCAAGTGGGAGGACGACTTCGTCGAGCTGAGGGCCTAGATCCAGATACAATACATCCTATAATACTACACCCTAAACATCAGATTACCCTACTCTTAATCAAAGAATATGACGACCAACTTCTACATCCCGGTCCAGAACGTGTCTTGGGTGAAATCAGACGCAAGTACTGGATCCTGCGTGGCAGAGAATCCATCAAGAAACACCAGTACAATTGTGAGAGTTGTCAAAAATGGAGAGCAAGCCCGGTAATTCCGAAGATGGCAGACTTGCCCCCCTCACGACTAAGACTGTACAAACCACCTTTCTGGTCTACTGGTATAGACTGTTTTGGCCCTTTCACTATTAAGATAGGCAGACGCACAGAGAAACGCTGGGGCATCATATTCAAATGTATGACAACAAGTTGCATACATCTTGATCTTTTGGAAAGCATAGACACAGATGCCTTCCTGTTGGCATTAAGACGATTTGTATCACGCCGAGGTAAACCATTTGAGATACTGGCTGATAGAGGCACAAACTTCAGAGGAGGTGCCACTGAACTCCAGGAAGCCTTTGCATCATTAGAAGCTGAACTTAAAGAACACTTAGCAGGCCAAGAAATTGCTTTCCAGTTTAACCCTCCACACGCACCACACTTTGGGGGAACCTGGGAACGAGAGATACGGTCAGTGAAAAGTGCTCTTCAGGTAGTCTTGGGCAATCGAACAGTGGCTGAAGCAGTCTTGCGTACTGTGTTGGTAGAGGTCGAAGGAATCCTGAACTCTAAACCACTCGGTTATGTTTCGTCAGATGTTGCCGACCCGGACCCTGTCACACCGAATCTATTACTGATGGGTCGTCGGGATGCATCACTCCCCCAGGCTATCTACTCATCTAGTGATCTGTTAGGGAGAAGACGCTGGCGACACAGCCAAATTCTAGCTGATCACTTTTGGATAAACTTTATCCGACATTATTTACCAAACCTACAGCCCCGCCAAAAATGGCGAAAGGACACTGCCAATCTGAGTACTGGACAGATCTTCATGATAGTTGATCCACAGTTGCCCCGAGCTTTGTGGCCTATCGGCAGGGTGACTAAGACGTATGCAGGAGTAGATAATCGCATACGCACTGCAGAAGTGCAGGTGAAAGGACGCACTTATCTTCGGCCTGTAGCCCGGTTAGTTAAGTTGCCATCATGGGAGGATGAGGAAGAGAATAGTAACTGACTCTGAGACTTCTCTAACTAATTTCAAATTTAGATACTAAATTTGGGGGCGGCAATGTAGGAAAGTCTTTCCTTTTAGTTTCACTTCCAGATGTAACCACTAGAGGGCGCTTATATTCGTGCTGTTGATACTTCCCCTTTAAGACATTGCACTTCATTCACCACACGCGCTGGTTCACCGTGAGCATCCGAAGTTGTGTGCGTTCATACAGAAAAGTACGTTTATACCGCATTTTCCAGTAAAACCATGCATGTTAATGATGTTAATATTATTGTGATGTGGTTATGTTAATCTTGTAAGTGTATATTCTCATGCTGTGACGTGATTTGTTTATATACGGTGGGAAGCTAACATGCTAATTTCTGATACACGTGTAATCGCCCGTTGTTATTATGTTAATGCATAAGTCTGGATCTGTGAGCCATTTTGGGATCACAGTGGTGAATTTGTCAACGAATTTTGGAGAGTTGATTATCTGTTTATGTTCAGAATGTTTAATATATGTAACCTGCTAATGGAAACTGTAATATTGTCACATCTAATTTCCACAATTTTCTTATATTTCAGACCACACACACACACACGCACATATACATACAACCCAATACTGTTTGCCTGTAAACCTGTATGCTCACCAACGTGGCCTGGATAAACCTAACTTATTAAAGCTGTATTGGATGTGACTCTCTGAGCCCTTTTTACTCTCTTACCGGAGTCCCCAGTTTTCAAGGCCTATCAGAACAATTCAGAGGTTCCACCTCTACAATAAACATAATACATTTGCAATGGACAATGCAAAGCCAGTGCAGTGATTACCACTCCATGTACAACTCTAATGGCACCATCAGGACTATGCCATATTTTTTCATTTAATTCTGCCCATCAGAAGCTACATAAGACACTGTTATGCTCATAAATTTACATACCCCTAGAGGAATAGGCAATCATTTTAACAAAAAAAAAGGGATCATAAACATTGCGTGCTACTTTTACTTAGTAGTGTCCTGAATAAACAATTTACATAACATATATTTACATATACTGAATTTATATAAAAAAAAATTAAACTGAATTTGTAAAAACTAAAATGTATAATTTATAAAAATGTTACATACACTTGATTCCTAATACTGTGTCATTACCTGGACCCACAGCAGATTTGCATCTTTTTCATGAGTCCCTTCATTGTCCTGGGCTGCAGGTTCTACTTATTGTTTTGGAACAGCTAAAGAACAGCTGCCTGCTGTTCTTTAGAAAAATCCTCCATGTCTCAGAACTTTTTTTGTTGGTTTTCCAGCATCTTCTGCATAATTGGCCTCGTCCAAGAAATTCTTTTGATTTTGAGATCTGACTCATACTCAACTGTTATAAAAGGTGAAAACATTCACTGATGCTCCAGGAGGAAACAATACATTAAGAGCTGGGATGTAAACTTTTGAACAGCATGAGTAAATCATATCTGTTCTTTTTGTACTGCTTTTCCGAAGTTACATAAAATACTTATTTTTTTTTATACTTTTGAGACAAAATAAGTAATTTACATGATCATCCAATTCAAATAGCTTACACCCTGCATCTCTTAATGTATTGTGTTGTGTTGTTGAGCATCAGTAAATGTGTTTACCTTTTGTAGTTATCTACAGTCCCTCAATTGTCCTCACTGTCAAAAGATGGTTCTGGAATCATACATCACTGCTGGAAAGGGTTCAAATCTGCAAAAGATGCTGGAAAGCTAAAAACTTCAAAACCTTGAGGAATTTTCTGAAGAAAAACAGGCAACTGAAGTGCTCAGAACAAAAAAAGACACATGAAACACTAATACAAAAACATGAACCACTATTCCTTTTTTGTAATCCGTTTAATTATGACTAAATGTAAACATCTGTTAAATGAAACTGCTTTACTAGGCCAGTCCTAGATAATAAATAATAAAAAAAACATTATTTTAATAACATTATGCATATTCTGCAATGGGATGTAAACTTTTGAACACAAGCTTATGTATGTGTAAAACAGCAGGCTAATTTCAGTTAAATATCAATACCCCTATCATCCTCTGCCATGTTCTTTCTATTTACTTTGTAGAAACTGTCACTGGTGGTTCTGCTGGTGGTTCTGTCACATTTTCACAGTCCTTCTGATGAATGGTTGAGTCTAGGAACAGAGGATCCTGCAAAAAAAAAAAAAAACATCATAAAACACATTGTACAGTTTGCATTGCTTAAGCACAAGCTAGAATGATGAAACATAACATGATAATACAAATATAAGGATAACAGGCAGCTATTTTGTTAGCAGAATCACTTAGTTTTGTCAGGCCATGAGACTGTTTTGTTGAGGTAATATAACCTTATGTCATGGCCACGCAATATGAAGTTGTGGCCTCGAGATCCTATGTTGAGGGAAAAATATACATTTCTCATATATGTAAACAAACCTGCATGATTATAGCAACCTGGGATTATTAGAGATGGATAAAACAATTTTATATAATAAACTATTATAATAATAATAATAGTATTGCATTAACTGGTTAGGACTATATTTTTATATTGTTTGTTATATATGCTTATTTCCCCTCTCAATTTTTGTATCCTGTTACCTTATTTTTGTTCTGTATAATTGCTACTATTATTAATTATTCTAGTATCTATTAATTAGTTTTTTAAATCTATTTATTAGATTTTTACATTTTGTTAAATTCAACCTTTAAACTGCACTTCCAGTAAAAATTAATATTTTTTCAAAAAAGTTCATATAGCATAATCAAAGCTTTAGTGGCATGTCGAGCATTTACAATAGCCTATTAATTACAAAACTATTCAGAACGTTAAGAGATCGAGTGAAGAGGGAAAAATATCCATAACCAATATAAAAATATAACCAATAACAACAATAATAGTATACATATATTATGGAAAAAATGATCAGTTGCTGGACTTACAAGACTGGGATGGATAAAAATGTTTTCTTGTAGGCTGATTTTATTTTTTGTGCTTTATGTAACATTTATTTTGCATAAATAAAAAAAACACATTTGGCCTGCTGTCCTCTGGGAATGGAGGTGAGACTTACTGTGATGCTAACTGGTTGGACCATCTCAGGGATCCTTAAATCTGGCTCACAAGATCCACTTTCCTGCAGTGTTTAGCTTCAACCCTGATCAAACTCACCTACTTGTGATTTTCTAATGATCTTGAAGACATTGATTAGCATGCTCAGGACTGTTTGATAAGGGTTAGAGCTAAATTCAGCAGGAAAGTGGATCTCAGAAGCCAGATTTGAGGATCCCTGGACTATCTGAAAATGTTTCTAAAATAAAAAGAAAACTCCATTAAGAACAGGACAAAATCAAAGCTATTCGAAATGCTATCTTGCAGATTTAGTAACTAAATAAAATATAAGATAACCTGGGTAACTGATCAGTATTAAAAAAAAATATTTCTGTGTGTAATTTACCTGATTGATGACTGTTCTTTGGAGAGCAGCAGTTTTCCAGGAGAAGGCAACATTGGTTCTCTGAAACATTATACATATTATATACATTAAATCACATCATAATAAAACAAAATACATTGTAGATTTCTACACAAACTAGAACACTGGCATGAACAAAAGGAGTGAAATTTATGATGCACTTTGAAAATTATGATATATTAGCAAATTTTGCTGCTTAGGCTCACCATGTCTCAGGCGAATCCAAAGTCATCTGCAGTGTTTGGAGCCTCTCCTGAAAACAGTTCAGGAGGATGGATGTGCCTGTGGATTTGTGAATGGGGAATACGTTAACAACTAAAGCAAGCTAGCTTAACTAACAATAATTAACACAACTGTACATTTTACTAATAGCTAACGATTTTTTTTTTTACTTTTTAAAATTAACGTATCAGTTGCTAAGTTACCAGCTAACGTTGGCAGCTCACCAACATAGCTAACAGTTAGACTAATTTTACAGTATAAACCCACTCAAATATATACATTAAAACACTTAATATTATGTTTGGGCAATAGACTATTTAAAACGTTTCTGTAAATTCTCCCTTAAAACACTCGACGGTTATCACTCGCGCTGACAGAAGGCCGCTGAAGCGGGAACAAAACAGCACCGGTCAAGAAATACAGTTATAAAGAAATGATATAACATGTTATGTCTAATAAACATGCTACTTAAATGGTTTACTGTTATGTACTGTTATGCACACTAACCTTCGTCTGAGGTAATCTCAGCGCGGTCGACAAGCAGCTGCAACTGTTCAAAACACCTTCATGCTAGAAATACAGTTAAAAATATTACAACGTCGAACAACGTTTAATCTTATGTTCTTGTAAACATGTTATTTAAAATGGGTTCATATATTCACACACTTACCTTCGTCTGAGGCAAATCTCTCATAAAATACCGGACGGACGCTGTCAGCGCGCGCGCAAACTCAAACTGCAGCGGGGGAGGGGTAAGAACAGTGACGCATGCTCGGAGTCGATTCCAAAAAGATTCGATTCACGAGCGTCAAGATTTTCAAGTGTCTGGTGATACAGCTCCAAATGCGAGCCCTAAAATATCCGTGCTTGATATATTACTGTGTTCATGTCCTCGATTACCAGACTATAACAAACCCCGAGATACAACTTTACCCGCGAAATGTGTGGATTGTTATTAATCTCACTCAAATTTTGCGATTCTGTTAATCAAAAGACTCATTTAGATTATTTCAGTTTGGTTTAATTTAAACATGCCTACAGATTTAAAAATGATATAAAAACATGGTTATTGTACTTTTACTATAATAAAACCAAGGTTTTTTTTTCATTAGTAGGTATACTGGAAATCTCTGAACACGTGTGTGCAATCAGAAATATCCTGTATCCGAAAATCTCAGTGCATCTCGAGTGTTTGGATGTGTACGGAACTCAGCACACTTGCCCTGGGAAATTTTTGTACACTGTCGTACACCTTAAGTTTCACTGAAATTTCCATTGTCCGATGTATCCCGGAAATTAGTCTTTTCATGCAGTGGTAACCACTGTGTATCTCGTAATGCTGAAAAGTTCACCTTTCAAAACGTTTGTCCGTCGTGTACTGCTGCTGACGCGTCAGCCTATATTGAAGCTAATGTTAGCATGTAACGTTAACTAATGGTGAAACGATTAAATGTACATAATATTGACAGAAATTTAACTTAAATATTGAATTTTCATGTGGTAAAAATACACACAGAGACGTCAGTGCTTCAAAAAGAGCATTTGTTACAGATATATTTATGTGAACGCTAAATTTCGGACCGCTTGGTCTAATTCCTAATTCTCAACAGTTTTTACAAATTATTTTTCATTGGACAAACAATAGTCCTAGACATATAAAATCATAACGCTGCTGTTTATTATGTTGTTTTAGGTTAGAAGATAACTGAGGTGAAGAATTGCCCAAACCCACGGATGACAGCTGAGACGCACACAGAAAAAGCGCCGCAACTTTACAAATGTTCAATTAAAATAAACGTATTTTGCTCTATACAACGTGTCTGTTGTCTTTGATTAGCCTAAAAACACTTGTGAAGCTATAGTTAGCATGAACTTTTATTTAAAAGTAAAATAAAATGGCATTCAGAGATCTTAAAGCGAAAGTCCCCTAAACGTCCCGAATGGCTGCTGCACGTCCTGTGAACGTCCCTGTGAATGTCCGGAGGACGTCTTTGCGAATGTTTGCAGGACGTAAAGGGGACCCTACACGCTGATGTCCGGGGGACATTCGCAGAGGCCATTTAGGGGACGTCCTGGGGACCTTTTTTTGTTAGCTGGGAATGGCCCGGCAATCCTCGTTTGGCTCAACCATTCAATTCAAATGTCCACTTAATCAAATATTTGGCCATTTCTTTACGATAGAAATGCTATAGCAATTGTAAATCCGTGAATGCGAACATCATTTTTCAGAGTTTTTATTGCGTACAGTATTTAAGAGAAATAATCTGTTCAGCTCCTTCCCCATAGGCAGCGTGAATTAATCAAGGGTTCATTATCAGCCTTTCCATGCCCCACCTCCTCCATTAACCCATTGGAGAAGCTACTAGGAAATCATTCGGTAAGAACCCAGACAGCATCTGACTCTGTGCCAGATTCGTTTTCAACCGGCAAATCCGCGTTACAGTCACATCCGTTTCAGTGCTGTATCACAGTCCTAGACGGATCCGGCCCGTGTCTGGTTTCAGTGGGCACGGTCTACTATCACAGAGCGGATCCGGGCCGAGTCTGGTACGGAGCTGGCCCAGTGCTGGCCCAGATGAGCGGAAAACCAGATGCGTGCCGGTATTGGCCCGTTGTGCCAAAAGACACTGGCCCAAGTCCGTTTTGCGGATTTGCAGGAGTGTGGGCCAGAATCAGGCCGGATGAAATTTGCTGTCAGGGAAACCTCTTCTAAATCATTCCAACTCAATGTCCTCAGTCATAAACGCCTCAGATCCTCTTGATGAGTTCTCCCTCAGTAATAGGACATTGGTCATGCAACAAATATGACAAAAATTAGTTCTCAGCTGGCAAAAGTTGTCATCACCTCAGCTTTCAAAGCTATGCCAATCCATCCAGATTCACGGCACTCATTGGGAGTATACTGGCACAAGAATTGTTTCGTTGTACACTTAACCTTCGAATGCAATCAGTGCCAAGATTCTCTGACATGTTATCAGAAGCAGCTCATTGGATTTGTCAAATTATTACCCAAAGTAATGGCTCATAGCATTTATCCTTTAAAACTCAAATTGTTCAGAGTATTGAACTCCCTGTCAGATGCTGCAAGAGCACTCCCAGGAGAGCAAATATGTTTCTCATTTCGACTACTGGCAAGGCTCACTCATCAGATACCGTGAGTATTGATACCGTGAGTATTGAACTCAACCGATGCCACAAGTCTCGACCTCCCGCCGAACACCTTCCAAGCCCTCAAGGCCAAACCCCACATCTTTTCCCCCCTGCTGATGAGGCTTACCCATTCGAGGCCCTGAGTCCTGATCTCCCCTCGGATGTCAGCGAGAGCCCTCCCAGTCGGGTTTTCCTTTTCCTCTCCCCGACCAGCGAGGCTTACCCGTCCGATACCACGAGCCTTGGTCTCCCGTCGGACGTTGGCGAGAGTTTTCCCGGTCGGGTTCCTACTCTTGCCGCCCGCAAGTGAGACTTACCCATCTGATGCCGTGAGCCTTGGTTTCCCGTCAGATGTTGTGAGAGTCTTCCTTGCCGGGCGGCCCAAACTCTTTTTATCTGCCAGTCGGAGAGGACCCACTCGTCTGACGTCCTGAGTCTTGATCTCCCATCCGAGGCTTCATGGGCCTTCTCCGTCAGCCTAACCAACTGGGGACAATTGGCCAGTAGGGCTCATATGACGACACCGTGAGCTCCGGTTAAGGCAACATGGGCCCTCCTGGTCAGGCCCCAAACTACTGCGCTCCTCCTCCATCAGCCAGTAGGGCTCACCCGTTCCAAACGCCACCAGCTCCTACTGAATAATGGCATGAGCCCTCCCGACCAGGTGCCCCAAACATCATTCCATCAGAGTACACAGACTCTCCTGATAGGCCAAACAGGTGACCCCTCTAACAACAGCCCCCGCCAGATCTTAGCGCTTTTGGGGGGTCCTTAGACCGGCGGCTGTCCTTCACTCTATTGCTTTTTGGGGGGTACTCTGGGTTCGGGCCATTCCCGAGCTCGGAGCCCTTCCCCGGACAGCTCGCCAAACATGCACTACTATACTCCAGGTAATTATATGTAAGCGTGAACTCGTGAAATATATTATCATAAAGGATATCCCATCAAGACCTGAAACGTCATTTGCAAACACATTCTGGAAAAAAAAACTGCAGTGTTCTGCCAGTGGAAAAAGGCTTAGAAAAAGAAGGAAAGACAGTTTAATTGCGATCAGTGTAATAAAACATTTCTTCTGCCATTACACTGAAGGATACACCTGAAAAGTCAAAGATGTAAATCCATATTTGTGTTCTTTGTGTGGAAAGTGTTTTAAACGGCTCTGCGGTTTAAAATGGCATCAGAAAATACATACCAGTTTGAAACTGAAGCTACATTCTCACCGCAGCCGAAAGTGAACCAAATCTGATCATCCACCTTCGTGACCATTTGTATTCTCCTTATTATAGGTTTGACTGTATTTATGTCTTTACACATTTATTATTTTAATATTTTGGTAGGAATAAAATTTATATGTGTGGTTTCAACAACCAGGTGCATTTACACTTGTCCAGTTTCATAGTGGTTTGAGCGGTTGCATTTAAATCAGTCTTGAAAGCATTTCGGAGGGCATTTACATGTAGATTTTTTACGATCAGATAGCTATCCGATCAGAGAAAATGCACAAGGTGACCAGGTGTAAACAGGCCCTGATGATAATTTCAGAATATTGTTTTTTAAACCCAACTAAGCAGGACGAAGGAGACAACAGCAAGGAGCACAAACACAGGTCACAGCTGTGCTTTTGTACAGCAAAGTCACAGGTCAAAAGTTGACACTATCAATACATTTAAACAGTCTACCCAAAGGTCATGTTTAAAATACTCATATCTTAAAAACCTACAGAAATCTTCAAACTCACCCATATAAATCATTTACATTTTAACATAATTTCTTTACTTAACTACTTTAATAATTTATCCAAAATGTTAAACCCATTATATAAACTTTTTAAAACCAAATGAACATACTTTAAATAGCTATATCTACTGCACACTTAAAAACTGATTTAGCTCATGTTATGACACTACACACAGAAACCACAGGGTCACTTCACAGGCAGCAGTTTGAAGAGGTTACATCTTGGCAAGTCTTGGTCAATTGTGCTTTGTGTTGTTGTACATAATTTCTAATTCAACATGATACTTGGCATGTGGAGAACTGTCATGTGCTGATAGTGACTGTCTATGGCGGCCCTGCCCAGACAGCATCTGACTCTGTGCCAGATTCGTTTTCAACCGGCAAATCCGCGTTACAGTCACATCCGTTTCAGTGCTGTATCACAGTCCTAGACGGATCCGGCCCGTGTCTGGTTTCAGTGGGCACGGTCTACTATCGCAGAGCGGATCCGGGCAAAGATTTCTTTTTTCTTTACTCAGGCAGATTCAGGTCATAGTACAAACACAAGTACATAGTACAAACACTAACACAAGGTATTGTAAAACAGACTGGAAAATTATATTATTATATAACACAAGTCAATATGAATTTTAAAATTGAGTGAATTG
Organism: Cirrhinus molitorella; assembly: GCA_033026305.1. Classification (NCBI taxonomy): domain Eukaryota; kingdom Metazoa; phylum Chordata; class Actinopteri; order Cypriniformes; family Cyprinidae; genus Cirrhinus; species Cirrhinus molitorella. The sequence goes on from CM065128.1 coordinate 9,936,693, forward strand.
TGAATTATAGTGCTCAATACACTGGTTTTTAGTTTGACCTCTTATAATTTATTATATAAAATATTTATTATCTTAAATCCTTTTGTTTTTCTGAAAACTTATTGATTCTTTTAATTTCCACTAATTCTGCTAGATTTTTGCCTTTAGGATCTTCATTTTTGTGCTTCAGTATTCAAATATCATGACAGGAGTAGATATGTAATTATATGGCATGCTTTTAATCATTAGTTTAGCTATAACAGTAATGATGTGAGTAATAAGTGATTCAACAAAAGGAATCCTTATCATACCAGTGTAAACTTATCATACCAAAGATAAATAAGAAACAATGTGTGATCTTTGCCCTTGAGTTTGTATCTGTAAATTTGTGGCCACAGAAAACAACTTTATTACAGTACTAATGCATTAGAGCATGTAGCTAGATTGGATCGTATAAGGCACGTTAATTAATGAGAAGTGACAGAATCAGAAACTCTTGTAATTTGTTCACCAAAAGTTTTAACTAAATGATAACCCAGACAGCATCTGACTCTGTGCCAGATTCGTTTTCAACCGGCAAATCCGCGTTACAGTCACATCCGTTTCAGTGCTGTATCACAGTCCTAGACGGATCCGGCCCGTGTCTGGTTTCAGTGGGCACGGTCTACTATCGCAGAGCGGATCCGGGCAAAGATTTCTTTTTTCTTTACTCAGGCAGATTCAGGTCATAGTACAAACACAAGTACATAGTACAAACACTAACACAAGGTATTGTAAAACAGACTGGAAAATTATATTATTATATAACACAAGTCAATATGAATTTTAAAATTGAGTGAATTGTGAATTATAGTGCTCAATACACTGGTTTTTAGTTTGACCTCTTATAATTTATTATATAAAATATTTATTATCTTAAATCCTTTTGTTTTTCTGAAAACTTATTGATTCTTTTAATTTCCACTAATTCTGCTAGATTTTTGCCTTTAGGATCTTCATTTTTGTGCTTCAGTATTCAAATATCATGACAGGAGTAGATATGTAATTATATGGCATGCTTTTAATCATTAGTTTAGCTATAACAGTAATGATGTGAGTAATAAGTGATTCAACAAAAGGAATCCTTATCATACCAGTGTAAACTTATCATACCAAAGATAAATAAGAAACAATGTGTGATCTTTGCCCTTGAGTTTGTATCTGTAAATTTGTGGCCACAGAAAACAACTTTATTACAGTACTAATGCATTAGAGCATGTAGCTAGATTGGATCGTATAAGGCACGTTAATTAATGAGAAGTGACAGAATCAGAAACTCTTGTAATTTGTTCACCAAAAGTTTTAACTAAATGATAACCCAGACAGCATCTGACTCTGTGCCAGATTCGTTTTCAACCGGCAAATCCGCGTTACAGTCACATCCGTTTCAGTGCTGTATCACAGTCCTAGACGGATCCGGCCCGTGTCTGGTTTCAGTGGGCACGGTCTACTATCGCAGAGCGGATCCGGGCTGAGTCTGGTACGGAGCTGGCCCAGTGCTGACCCAGATGAGCGGAAAACCAGATGCATGCCGGTATTGGCCCGTTGTGCCAAAAGACACTGGCCCAAGTCCGTTTTGCGGATTTGCAGGAGTGTGGGCCAGAATCAGGCCGGATGAAATTTGCTGTCAGGGTCAGCTGTATATTTTTTATTTTTTTTTTTCTTGTAAATGTTTTTTTTTAACTTTTTAAAGAAATTCTCAATTATGGAATATATGGGGGAAACTAGTATTTTATTCAACTGAAAAACACAAAATGCAAAATGCAAAAAAACAAACAAACATATATATATATATATATATCCCAGACAGCATCTGACTCTGTGCCAGATTCGTTTTCAACCGGCAAATCCGCGTTACAGTCACATCCGTTTCAGTGCTGTATCACAGTCCTAGACGGATCCGGCCCGTGTCTGGTTTCAGTGGGCACGGTCTACTATCGCAGAGCGGATCCGGGCCGTGTCTGGTACGGAGCTGGCCCAGTGCTGGCCCAGATGAGCGGAAAACCAGATGCGTGCCGGTATTGGCCCGTTGTGCCAAAAGACACTGGCCCAAGTCCGTTTTGCGGATTTGCAGGAGTGTGGGCCAGAATCAGGCCGGATGAAATTTGCTGTCAGGGGATAATGTGCAACTACAGTAAAGAAGCTTATACTGTTCTAAAAACACAGATTTGTGGCAATTGTTGAAATTAAAAAGGTTAAAATAACCATGAATGGTCATTGTCAAGCTGTGAAACAGCTGTTACGTCAAAACTCCTGCCACTTCTCTAGAGAATCTGCTGTGGCTGAGTTAGCTGGCTGGTCTCGAATCGCTACAAGATTAATCCTTAAAATATTGCAATCTCTGTTCAAAACAAAATCTCATTCCTGAATGACAAAGATTCAGCTGTCTATTACAACTGTTTCACATCGCGCTGCTCACGCTCCACTGACGCTTACGATGTAAAACAGGTGTTAAAGATATTCAGCATTCATCCCTGACAGCAAATTTCATCCGGCCTGATTCTGGCCCACACTCCTGCAAATCCGCAAAACGGACTTGGGCCAGTGTCTTTTGGCACAACGGGCCAATACCGGCACGCATCTGGTTTTCCGCTCATCTGGGCCAGCACTGGGCCAGCTCCGTACCAGACTCGGCCCGGATCCGCTCTGCGATAGTAGACCGTGCCCACTGAAACCAGACACGGGCTGGATCCGTCTAGGACTGTGATACAGCACTGAAACGGATGTGACTGTAACGCGGATTTGCCGGTTGAAAACGAATCTGGCACAGAGTCAGATGCTGTCTGGGATGTTGCTGCTAATACAGAAAGAGCAACACAAACTGTTTTTTTTTTCAACCACATAATGATCACCATTTCTGTGTTAAAAACATTTAAATAACAGCAGTACTGAGATAAGAGTCAATAGTTTGGGTACAAACACTTATTGTCTACAGTAGCTGTCATAATGAAAATGTCTTAACATTTGTATGTATATTATCCTCTTCCGCCAGGAGGTGGCAACAACTGCATGTTTAAAAACATATTTATCATTGAATTATTCATTCAGGAGATTTTAATGGTGAAACTAGTCTTTATTAACTGAGACACTGACTTTATTTCTTTTAAATTTTAAACTAATATATTTTTAAAAGACTTAAGCAATGAACACTGTGTCAGAGCCACTAGTAAATTCTTTTTTAAAAAAGATTTTGAATCTTTTTTTTTTCTTTAGAATCATGAGAGAATTGTGCTTATGTTTACATGTTTACTACTACATATAATTCATTAAAATAGAAGTTTAAGTTCATAAAGTACAAGTGCATATCAAAATGCACCTATCCCTGACAGTAAATTTCATCCGGCCTGATTCTGGCCCACACTCCTGCAAATCCGCAAAACGGACTTGGGCCAGTGTCTTTTGGCACAACGGGCCAATACCGGCACGCATCTGGTTTTCCGCTCATCTGGGCCGGCCCGGATCCGCTCTGCGATAGTAGGCCGTGCCCACTGAAACCAGACACGGGCCGGATCCGTCTAGGACTGTGATACAGCACTGAAACGGATGTGACTGTAACGCGGATTTGCTGGTTGAAAACGAATCTGGCACAGAGTCAGATGCTGTCTGGGTTGTTAGTCATCCTCTGGTCAAATCTCAAGATATTTAAAAGTATGGTAAGTATATATATATATATATATATATATATTTATTTATTTTTTTTGTTCCATGAGGCAAACAGCAAACTTAGTTTTTAAGGTGCTATAGGTTTTATATAGTTTTACATAAATAAATAAATAAATGTTAATTATTATTGTAATGTGCTTTGTACCCCAGACAGCATCTGACTCTGTGCCAGATTCGTTTTCAACCGGCAAATCCGCATTACAGTCACATCCGTTTCAGTGCTGTATCACAGTCCTAGACGGATCCGGCCCGTGTCTGGTTTCAGTGGGCACGGTCTACTATCGCAGAGCGGATCCGGGCCGAGTGCTGGTCCAGATGAGGGAAAACCAGATGTGTGCCGGTATTGGCCCGTTGTGCCAAAAGACACCGGCCCAAGTCTGTTTTGCGGATTTGCAGAAGTATGGGACAGATCTGGACCAGATGATTTTTGCTGTCTGGGTTGTATATACAGTGTTTTAGCCTAACCATTTGATCAAAGCCAATGTTAAGGTGTGGTGACTAAAGTGACTTCATCATTAAGTTACATCATGAATTAATAATTAACCAAAAATACTAACTCAAAGGGCACCTATTACAACATTTTACAAGATGTAATATTGGTCTTGGGTGTGCCCAGAATGTGTCTGTGAAGTTTCAGCTTCAAATACGACAATTTATTATAACATCTGGAAAAATCTCCTTTTTGGGGTGTGTCTAAAACAGAGCTGTTTTGGTGTGCATCACTTTAAATGCAAATGAGTTGCATATTCCCGCTCTGTGTGCTGTGCAAGTCTCCTGCACCCATTGTGTAGGCCAGGGCTTGCACCAGGAAGGCCAGTCACTGTTGTCTTAGCACTACCCATTCAGTGAGATTGTAAATTGGGCGCTTGTGCATGCTCATTCACAATTAGCATAATCTCCACCTATAAATTTCAGCTATAGAAATTGTGTGTCCAGGAACGCAGTGGAATATTCTGGTCTACTTTCTCAGATTTGGCTCCAGTATATTGCATGAATGCAAAAAATACTAATAAGCCATGTGCCTATAAATATTCAATAATGTGTGTCCACCAAAGAGTTTTTAACCAGCTGAAAAAATGTCAGGTGCTTTTCTTGCAACGACCAGCTGGTGGCGCTTGAAAACGCTTTGGTGGCACAATGTTTTTCAAGCTGAGATGTTTTAGTTTCTATTATTTTTTATAAAAAAAAGGCAGTAACCTGTAATATTGACTTCTCCATTGTTGCAGGCAGTTGTACAAGTAGGATGGTTGGTTGTTATTTGTTCTGTCCCTTCTCTATTTACAGCAGGGTAAATAGTAGGGCTGACCTTGACTAAATATTTTTTTGGTCGACTAGTAATCATTCAGGTGAGGTGAGTTGTGACTGGAGCACAAACCCACTTGTTAGTTGATTTATGCAATGGTCGCAGTGTTGTCCATAAGGACCAGTACGTGCTTGCCCCCTAAGTGCCCTCTGAGACTGTTCAAGGCAAGGAGCACTGCTAACAACTTTAGGCAATTGACATGCCACTGCAGCTAGGGGCCCATTGTGCGTGGCACCCCAGCCAGTGGTGGAGACATCCCAGTCATTCAGTTTCTGGCAGTAAAGGGTGATGACCTGGTAAAATCCATCCTCTGGGAGGAATAGCACCAGGGTGGAGCCCTGAGAACCAGTGTGAGTGTAGCTGGGCTAATAATTAGAAAATTATGAATGAGTAAACTTCATCAAAACTTATTTCTTTTGTATTTTACGTTTATTGTGTTCTGAGTTATGTTACATAATTTATTTTAAACAGAACCATATATGCAGAATTTTGTTATGAGTAGCACATACTGGTGACACATGATTCCTCATGTGGTGAGTGAACAGCGCCATCTTTAGAATGTAATTGGATAGGGTCAGAAGCATTCCCTCGCACTCTGCTACCGAGAATTTGAGTGAAGGGAAGAGACGTGTGTCCAAAGAATTACTTTGTGCTCTTTGTGCTTTCTGCAGAATAAAAAAAACCTGAGACCTCCATCATCAACAGCGTCTTTATTGAATAAACCACAACCAGAGTAACACTGCTACACAAGCCACCACAAGAAACCAGTCAAACAGTCTCAAGGGTTCAGGAGACGGTGGAGGTTTCCACTCGAGCTTGATGCCCTCAGGGGCCCAGGCAACACAGCCACCATCTTTGGATTCACATCTGATGCTGCCAACTGCCTGCGGTGCCGTCATCCTCTCCAAAGAGTACTGGCTTACCTTTCGATGCAGTGATCAGCATTCAATCATCGGGGGGAGCACCGAAGGATATGAGTGACACCCCTCAAGAGGCCCAGCCCGTTCCTTAAACATTTCCACTGGCTGCGGAGTGCTGGTGGAGTGAGGAGGCCTGGGAGGTTGGTTCCTCGAATGGGAATTTATTTGAATCAAATCCTAAATATAATTTGAGAAAAACAGAAAAAATTAGTAATTTTTTTAAGACTCTCCAAAGTTTCTTTTTTTCATATAATAATTATACAGTTTTTGTGATTGTTTGTCTCTCCCATTTAGTGTCAGTGGTGGAAATCCAACTGTTCAGATCCATCATGGATGAAACTCAAACATCTGGAGATGAAGATTTTTTCCCAGGATGCAGGTACTTCGGAAAAAAAAAAAAAATCTATGTTATGGAAAAACATGTATTTTTCTGTTTTGTAAATTTTATTATTGAAAACAATGTGATCATAAAGATCTCAAGGTTGTTGTTGTTTTTTTATCATCATTATTATTATACTGAGATGATTCTCATTAGAGGATAAAATCTGTTATGTTTTAGTCCAGTTTTTTTAGAAGAGATCAGAAGCAGAGCCCAGCTTTGTGTCTATGAAGAGTGACATGTCTATGATTGAACCAGTAAAGTTTAACAGTGGAGATTCACAGCCTGGTCTCAGGTATAACATTTGTATAAAAATCTGACATTTTATATCATCATATATTATCACAGATCAGTTCACAATTTCTGTAAAAACATAAAATTGTTAATTGCTCTAAACAGTGAATATGATAATGATTTGATAATGTTAAATTGATTTGTTGCATACAGTCATTTTGTAACGAAGCGTCAGAGGCGTTTGGATCCATAAGCAGCTTTATTAGAGAATGGTCAGACAGACAGGGGTAAATAGCCAGCGTCAACAATGTAAGAGGCAAGACAGTACCGTAAACTGGGACAGGCAAAGTTCGGGGCAGGCTGATAACAATCGTAATCCAGTAAACAATCCAATTCAGGGGGTACAGAGAAGAGTCACAGGTCGAGATGCAGTCCAGGTCACAACAGGTAATCAAATAACAGAGAAAACGCTCAGAATTGACAGCCGGGGCAAGATCAAGACTTCGCGAAAGTCTGAGCGTGAGCATGGCTTTTATGGTGGTGGAGTAATGAGGGGTGAGTGCTTGCAGGTGTGTGTGGGTGTGGTCAGCCCCAGGTAAGAGGGAGTATGGGAGATTGAGTCTGAATATGATGTCAAAACTCCGGTGAAGGTTCCCTCTGGTGGTGCAGAGGAGAACGTGCGGAAGTCTCCGTTGTAACAGAGCCCCCCTTCCGCGAGCGGCTCCTGACGCGAGGAGGCACACGGCGCCGGGGTCTTCCACGAGGACGAGGGGCCGGTTTCGCCGGATGCTCTCTATGAAACTCATCTGTGAGAGTGGGGTCGAGGATATCACCTGCATTAACCCAAGAACGTTCCTCCGGACCGTACCCCTCCCAATCTGCCAGGTATTGCAGCGTGCCGCCCCGGCGCCTGGAGTCGAGCAGCTCGTGCACTTGATAGACCTCCTCGCCGTCGATCATGATGGGGGGGAGGCTGCGGAAGGTCCCCTTCCTCCGGATCTCCTCTCGGACCACCAGCGGGTTTCAGGAGTGACGTGTGAAAAGTGGGAGAGATGCGGTAGTTAGCTGGTAATTCTAATCGAAAGGATACTGGAGTAATTTGTCTAGTAATTTTGAACGGACCTACATACCTGGGGCTGAGCTTGCAACATGGGAGTCGGAGACGGAGATCCTTGGTGGACAGCCATACCCACTGCCCTGGGGCGAGAGAGGGACCAGCGCGACGATGTTGATTGGCTTGATGAGTTTGTTGCCTGACAGCATGCAGCAGGTGGGTGTGAGCTCGGTCCCAGGTTTCTTCGCTACGTTGTAGCCAGGCTGTTACTGAGGGGAGGTCGGAGGGTTCACCTGACCAGGGAAACAGGGGTGGTTGATAGCCAAGGATGCACTTGAAGGGTGTGAGACTGGTAGCAGGCTTAACTAGGGAGTTCTGGGCGTATTCTGCCCACATGAGGAACCGACTCCAGTCGGTTTGATGTTGCTGGCAGTAAGCTCGGAAGAACCGAATGATCTCTTGGTTGAGGCGTTCAGATTGACCATTTGACTGCGGATGATAGCCTGAAGTTAAACTGATGTTGACGTTGAGCAGGTTGAAAAATGAAGTCCAGACTCTGGAGGTAAATTGGGGTCCACGATCAGAGACTATGTCATCCGGCAAGCCATAGAAGCGGAACACGTGATTGCATAGTAACTCCGCGGCTTCGAATGCAGAAGGAAGTTTGGGTAATGGCAATAAGCGGCAGGCCTTGGAGAAGCGATCGACAATGGTGAAGATGGTTGTGTTACCTTGGGAGTTGGGGAGGTCAGTGATGAAGTCAATGGCGATGTGTGACCATGGACGTTGGGGTGTGGGTAGAGGTTGCAGGAGACCAGCAGGAAGGTGCCTGGGTGACTTTGAGGTTTGGCAGGTGGAACAGTTACGGACAAAGTGGATGGTGTCTGCAGAGAGTGAGGGCCACCAGAACCGGTTCTTGAGCAGATGTATAGTGGCGGTTATGCCGGGGTGCCCTGAGCTGGGAGTTTCATGGACCTGTGACAAGACTCTGTTTCTTAAGGGCTCTGGAACGTACAGGGAGTCAGGAGGACAGTCGGTGGGTGGTGGGTTGTGGAGGTTAAATTGCGAGATTTCGGTAATAATGTCCCAAAGTACTGGAGCTAACAGCAGATTACTGGGTAAGATGTTTTCATGGATCTCTGGCTTGTGTGACAACTCCTCCTGGCGAGACAGAGCATCCGCCTTAGCATTCTTGGTTCCTGGCCGGTATGAGACTGTAAACTGGAAACGAGTGAAGAAGAGTGCCCATCTAGCCTGTCTCGGGTTCAAGCGTTTAGCGGCACTAAGATACTCCAGATTTTTGTGATCGGTAAGGATGGTGAATGGATGGGTGGCTCCCTCTAACCAGTGCCGCCATTCTTCTAGAGCTAGTTTCATGGCCAAAAGCTCGCGGTTGCCCACATCGTAGTTACGTTCTGCAGTGGTGAGTTTGCGGGAGAAGAACGCACAGGGGTACATTTTGGCTGGGGTACCGTGACGTTGAGAAAGGATGGCGCCCACGCCCGTACTGGAGGCGTCCACCTCAACAATGAATGGTCTATCTGGATCTGGGTGATGGAGAATGGGTGCGGTGGTGAACAGTCTTTTCAAGTCCTCAAACGATTTTGTGGCTTCTGAAGTCCAAATTAGTCGTTTAGTATGCTGTTTAGTCATCGAGGTTAAGGAGGCTGCTACCATGCTGAAGTTCCGGATGAAACGTCTGTAGAAGTTAGCGAACCCCAGAAAGCATTGCAGCTCCTTACGAGTTTGCGGTTGTGGCCATTTCAGCACTGCCTCGACCTTCTCGTCCATAGCCACCCCCTCCTGGCTAATGATGTACCCCAGAAATGATGTGCTCGTGCAGCGAAACTCACTTCTCAAGCTTGGCGTAGAGTTGGTTCTGAATGAGTCGATGCAGTACCGCCCGTACATGTTGAATATGTTCTTGCAGGGAGTTTGAATAAATCAGTATGTCGTCGATGTAGACTATTACCCATCTGTCAAGCATGTCACGAAAGATGTCATTCATAAAGGATTGAAAGACAGATGTGCAGTTCGCTAGGCCGAAGGGCATGACCAAGTACTCATAGTGCCCACTAGTGGTGGAAAAGGCAGTCTTCCACTCGTCCCCCTCACGAATGCGGATTAAATTGTAGGCACACCGAAGGTCCAACTTGGTGTAGTATCTGGCTTGTCTAAGTTGTTCGAGTGCTGCTGGGATCAGAGGGTATTTAAATTTGTTACGTCGTTGAGGCCTCGATAGTCAATACATGGACGAAGACCACCATCTTTCTTCTTAACGAAGAAGCCCGCTGAAGCTGGTGGGGTTGATGGTCGAATAAACCCCTTGGCCAGTTCTTCTTGTATATACACGTTTTCATTGCTTCAGATTCTGGCTGAGATAATGGAAAGATCCTCCCCTTGGGAGGAAAGGCACCTGGCAAGAGGTCAATGGCACAGTCGACAGAACGGTGTTCCGGGAGTTGGGAAGCTTTGGATTTGCTGAAGACCTCGGCCAAATCCTGATATTCTGGCGGCAGATCTGGAACGTCGGGGTCTGAATTTGACAACGAAGCATCGGGGGAGAGAGATCGTGTTATGGTTTTCAGGCAGTTCTGCTGGCAAGTTGCGCTCCACTGAGTGATTTATCCTTTCCAGGAAATGTGTGGTTCGTGTGTGCGCAGCCAGGGGAGACCCAGAATTATTGCATGATGGGAGAATGAATGGTGTAAAACTGGATACGTTCGGCGTGAAGGGCTCCAATGTGCATGGTGATCTCTTCAGTTGTGCGATGAATGGTCCCCTCGCCGAGAGGCCGGTCGTCTAGCGCCTCCACTGAGAGAGAGAGAGAGAGAGAGAGAGAGAGAGAGAGAGAGAGAGAGAGAGAGAGAGAGAGAGAGAGAGAGAGAGAGAGAGAGAGAGAGAGAGAGAGAGAGAGAGAGAGAGAGAGAGAGAGAGAGAGAGAGAGAGAGAGAGAAAATAATATCGTGTTGAGCGAATTCAAGAGACATAAAATTCCCGGCTGCTCCAGAGTCTATTAAGGCTGTGGTAGACACTTGCTTATCCCGGATGGTTACTTGAACGGGTAATTTGATAACTGAGTCAGCACGAGAAGAAAGGGAGTTCAGACTCACCGCACGCGGACCGCTGGATGACCGGCTCCCCCGCAATAGAGACAGAGATGGTGCTGTAGGCGGCGGTTGCGTTCTTCAGCGGTGAGGTGAGTGGCTCCGAGTTGCATTGGTTCAGCTGCTGCGCCCTCCTGTGGCGTGGCGCGTGACAGCGTACGAGTGGGGCGGCGTGAACGGATCAGATTATCCACCTGTATAGCCAGCTCGATGAATTCAGCGAGGGTTCTCCCCTCATCCCAGCAGGCGAGCTCCGACTGTAGTTCTTGACTAAGACCCCTACGAAACAGGAGCTTAAGCGTGTCCTCCACCCACGAGGTTTGCGCGGCCAGGGTTCGGAAAGACAGGGCATAGTCGGTCGGTGGTTTACTTCCCTGAACGAGCGCTAGCAGCTGGTCTCCTGCGCTCTTTCCCTCAGCGGGATGATCGAATACCTCCCGGAATTGCTGGAGGAAACCTTCGAACGTCAGGAAAGCAGGTCTATCAGATCGCCAGATGGCCGTGGCCCAATCCAAGGCCCTCCCGGTGAGCAATGAGCAGACGAACGCTATGCGGCTGGAATCTGTGGGATACAAAGCAGGTTGTTGTGAAACGAATAGAGAACATTGCAGCAGAAATCCCTTACACTTCGCGGCATCTCCATTGAACTTTTCCGGGAAGGCTAGGCGTGGGCTGACAGTGGGAGGAGGTTCGGGTACCACATGAGCTGAGAGAGATGGCGGCGCTGTGGCGGGTTGGGGAACCGACAGCTGAAGAGATTGGAGAGCTTTAACTAGTTCCTCCGTGAGCGTGGTAAGACGGTTCAGCTGATATTGTTGCATAGCTATCTGCGAGGCCTGAGCAGAAAGCTCGGAAGACAGTTGCATGACGGCTGCTGGATCGCTTTGTGGTGAAGTCTTCTGTAACGAAGCGTCAGAGGCGTTTGGATCCATAAGCAGCTTTATTAGAGAATAGTCAGACAGACAGGGGTAAATAGCCAGCGTCAACAATGTAGGAGGCAAGACAGTACCGTAAACGGGGACAGGCAAAGTTCGGGGCAGGCTGATAACAATCTTAATCCAGTAGACAATCCAATACAGGGGCACAGAGAAGAATCACAGGTCGAGATGCAGTCCAGGTCACAACAGGTAATCAAACAACAGAGAAAAACACTCAGAATTAACAGCCAGGGCCAGATCAAGACTTCGCGAAAGTCTGAGCGTGAGCATGGCTTTTATGGTGGTGGAGTAATGAGGAGTGAGTGCTTGCAGGTGTGTGTGGGTGTGGTCAGCCCCAGGTAAGAGGGAGTATGGGAGATTGAGTCCGAATGAGATGTCAAAACTCCGGTGAAGGTTCCCTCTGGTGGTGCAGAGGAGAACGTGCGGAAGCTTCCGTTGTAACAGTATGGGTCAAAATTACAGATTTTTCTTTTATGCCAAAAATCATTAAGATATTAAGTAACGATCATGTTCCATGAAGATATTTTGTACAGTTCAAAGGCTAAAAATTAAAAATTTAATTCAACATGTTAATGTGTTTTTTAATGTTGTAGGATCCACAGTTGAGTGGCTAAAATGCATTGTCATTTGCAAAGTATGGAGTTATGGTCAAATTTGACAAATAAATGCTTAATTAAAATGTGTTTTGTTTATCATTTGGTTTTATTATATTTATTATTAAATAAAAGTAAAACAATATAAGTAAAAAGTAAATATAGGACATTTGGATAGCATGTAAATGAAATCTACTAGAAATGTGTGTATTTGATTTACTATTAAATTACTATTGCATTGCTTAAGGATTTTAATTAGTTTTATTTATGAGAGCAATTAATCTAATTTTTTTTTTATCTACTTCATTTTTAGTGTGTTTGATTTAGAATTACTGTTGCATTGATTAAGGATTTTAATTATAATTACTCAATTTTATTTATGAGATTAGCTATTCTAATTATTTGAAATCTACTTTTATTTTGCAACATCATATCCAGAGTACCTATGAACATTTATGTCAACATTTGCTATAAGATTAATCATAATCACTACAAACATTTATTTTAAACGTAAATTATTATTATTTTAAATCAATAGGAATTTACAACTACTCTTCCACTCTAAATATTCAGTCCTTCCTCACGACACTGTTTAGTTTAGGGCTGTGGATAAAGTCTATTTTTAGATTTTAAATTTTAGATTAGATTCTATTTTTTATTTTTAGATAAATCTGTTTAGCTTCTTATTAGTAATTACAGAATGAAGGACATCACAATATTTAATTGTTCATGGTTATTCATATGTTTTATGAGTATTGTTGGCATAACATACTTTTGTCAAACTATTGTGGTTGTAACAGTCACTAGGAGCAGTACAGTCAAGTCCACCTCCAAAGCATCATTGTCTTAGCTGTCTGTCTTTGGGTCCTGTGCTGTCACTGATGGTTTTTGTCTGTCAGTAGAAGGTGTGCTGGTTGGTTGTCCCTGTGGCTGTAAACTCCTGCTTCATTTCAGGAAAGACATTGGAAACAAGAACTGTCTTTGAAGTTATGTTATTTGTTAAGTAATGTATCCATATGTGCTTCATCTTACTGATGTTTTTTTTAATTGAATAGCTTGTTGATGGAGGTAACAGACTGATCTTCTATTTTGCTTTTGTTGCATCCACTTCTTCAAGATAAAATGCTCTTGTGGAAAGAAAAATATTGAATATATTTGTACAAGTTAATATGTGTAATAGTGACATTCTTCAACATTTCTACATATTTCTTACATTACATATTTCTTGATAAGCATGTTAAAAATTCAGAAGTTTATTTTGACTAAACAACTTTCTTTGGCATGTCAGTCTGATTTTGCCCTGAAGAAAAGGTAATGGACTTACTAAGGTTACATTTAATTTTCGGACAAGCTTGTAATTTCTGGCCAGATATCATACTAATGAGCCAGATTTGCACATGCTTATTGTGTGTTTGTCACCTTAATATTTTTTTTTTCTTTTAGAAATGCTACACAGCCTATCCTTAAGCCTTAAAGCAAATACACCATATGTCTCAATATTTGGTAACCTAAAACGTGAAGAAACATATATGCATATGGTGTATTTCAAACCCCATACAACAAACTTGCAACTTGAACACCTGAAAACTGGATTTTTTTTTATTATTTATTAATGTATTTACTGATTCAGGCATGTCATAGACAATTACTGTAGTAACACAACACTGAATACCTGTCTGAAAACCTTGTTATTTAACACAGATATTGCTGATACTTTTTAGATAATTTAATACGTTGATGAAAGAGTATATGGCAAAGTTTCATTATTTTTTACTTTCCTATATCAAGATTTTTGAAAATGCAGCAGTAAACCAAACAAAGTGATGACTGTAATGTATGTATGCCGGTGGTTTCTTTGGTAGTCGTGAGCTCTGGATCAGCTGCTGTCGTGGTGCTGAAGCTCAGCAGCTTCACAAATCAAGAATTAAGCCAGACCTGCAGCCTCTTTGATAGGGATAGGAAGTTTGATTCTTTAGACTGATCACTGTCTGATGATTTTCAATTTAGATCCTGTTTAGCAGACATAAGTAGCCTACTATTTTCACTGCGTTTTTGTGCAACAAAGCCATAAGCTGAAAGTCAACACTAAAAAATACATATTTTCAGATAATAATACATAATCCACAAACTGGCAAACACTGATAGATAACATACATTGTGGTAGCTGGAGACAGAGAAATCAGATTTGGACTGATACAGAGAGGATAACGCAAGGACAGCTAGTGAATGAAAACCAAAGATGGGGACAATGGGAGACTGGTAGAATAGTTTTATAGATAAATGTAAGGCTAACATATTCATACTAAAAGCCAAAAACCTTTTGATATAAAGGGGACTTGTTGGAACAAACATAACTATTAAACACACATCTTAAAATTTTAGTAAAGGCACTAAATTCATAATCTGTTTCTAAAAAGATTCAACACAAGGATCATTTAGCTTCAGTTCTGTGAGTTTATAATTTATTTGAATATTTGTGTCATAACTGTCATAATTTGAATGGAAATATGAGTCAGATTAGATAAGTGAAAAAAACTTTAATTGGAGTGTGATTTGTCCTGAGAAACTCTGAGTTTAAAAGAGAAATCTGAGGCTTAAATCTGCAGCAAGAGTCAGAATCTTCAACTGAAGATCAAAGATTGCGAACTTTATATTTCTGTTAATGACTCTGTCATTGTGACATCATTCTGGACATTTGAATGTGGCAGTGTGTTCTTCATGAGCAGTAAGTAAAGCAGAGAATCAGTAATTTGCCTCGGACACAACTAATTACTTGGCCCCCTGCAGGGCTGTGGTTGGTTGATGGGTGTAGGGGGGGCACTATAGTGCCCTAAAGCTGGATGTGGTGTAGTGTGTTGTGTTTTGTGGGAGGTGTGACACAGTAACAATAGAGGAGCAAAGCTGATTTCTCTCTGGTCACATACAAAATAATGAAGGAACTGTAAAACCGTTCACAATTCTGCAAAACATATTAATATTCATTGACAATAAACTGACAAAACTGAAAGAATTTCTAGTTTCAAACTTTAATCTTTTACAGTCATGGAAAATATAATTTTGATCTACAAATTGTTCGCGAGTTTGAAATTTTAAGAAATTCTTCCCAATCCTGTAATGTGAAGACCAAGATACTGGAGTTTTTTTCCTATCACAAATGCTCTGTAGTTTATCATGAGTAGAACACGCTTTACAGTTGCTTAAAGTTAGATAGATATAAAGCTCAACTGTAACAATAGTTTCCGGGGTTTAATAGCTGTGCAATGCGTGCCTTAAATTCCTGAATACCTTATTATTTAGATTTGTTTTCTAATGTAAAATGCTATGTTTAAGCGCACAAGACTTTTATTTTGTTTTGGCGATGTGACGTCATAAGGCTGTGCAGCGCTCCTGTGTGTTTGATTCAGCTGAAAAAAGGTGAGTGCATTTAATAATTTAAAGTATTTAAATAAACACGGCTTGTTATTACTTATCTACTGACATTAATGAAGGTATTTTTGTGTGAGTAAAGCACATCTGCATGAGCAACAGAGTTTGTATTTGCTCCCTACATCGTTAATAAGTTTATCATAAACACGAATTGAGTCATTGGCAAGTAGCAATGGAGAAACGAATCTTTTCGAAACACGGAGTCAACTGAATCAATTGCATCACAAAATTCTCCACTTTTTGAATCACTCGAATCACCGCACATTACACCTGCTGCTCAAAACAGTGGAAATGCAACGAGAACAACAAACACTAACGTGTATGACAACTATTACAAACCAGCTCCAAATGTTTTCATGGTAAACTTCATCTATTGAACATAATCTCCAAATCAGTAAATACCAAAATATAAATCTTAATACAAATATGCTCTTTTTTTAAATATAATTTTGTTAATATCAGTAATTTTATTTTTTTTTTGTCTTATCATTCCATTAGCCATGACTCTGACTGACTCCCTGAGTGCACTGTCTGCTGAACTACGTGCTGAACTACGGAGCTGATTGATACGCACCCAGAGATTTAGTTGGCATTTATTTTTCTTTTTGTTAATTATTCTCTTCTTTAACAGGACAGTGTCCAAACACGAATAAAAACTGGTGAAGCACTTGATATCCTTGTGCAACACTATTATAAAGATGGCGTTTATTAAAGAGGAGAGTGAAGACATGAAGATTGAAGAAACATTCAGAGTCAAACACGAAGATACTGAGGAACAAACAGATTGGTTTTCATTCTCAAAGCTGGACACTCATTTAATCCTTGTTAAAATGTCCAGCACCATTAAATTCTGCTCTGCACCTCACACAAAAATATTGTGTCAGTGGGATTTTGCAACAAATAAGTTATTGTGATTGCGCTTGCCTGCACTTGTCTGTCTTAGATTCTCTGTCTTGACTGATTTAGAGGTTACTAAAACACGTTTATTCATTATAGAATGGCTATGTTTAGGTTTCAGGTTAAGTTAAAGGGTCTAAAAATTTAAATCATTTATCATTAAAAGATAAAAATGCATTAATATGCATATCTTAATGACAAAAGATTGATAAATATTTTGTTTTTTTAGCTGTAAATATTTATTAATTTTATGTTTTAAACAGTGTAATATGTGCAAATTGCATGTTTTAGCTTCAATCAAAACATTGAAACATGTATGGTTTATAAACAATGAGTCCAGGCTGGAAATGCACCATTAAAATGAAACCTGCTGCAGTTTTTTTTTTTTGTTTTTTTTTTGAGAAAAGACAGACAAATCAGTTTGTTCTGCTCACTGATTAATTTTTGTAGCTTTAAAGACTAATTTATATTCTAATTATAGTTTATGCATACACAAATTCTACTAAGTTCACTAGTTTTAAAAGCCTAATAAATGTTAAAAATCATGCCTTTCAATAGCCCCTTTCACACAGAGATTCTGGAAAATACACGGGTAATGCGTTCCAGGAACTGTCCCGGGATCGTTTGATTTTGGTTCATTCACACTGCCAGTGATTTTCTGGAATATGTGCGTGCGTTCACACACACCTGTAAAGATCCCGTAAAGACATGTGACATAAGCACATTAGGTTATAATGCCATGTGTACCGTTTCACTAAACTGGCGAATGATCTCCACTTCAGCGCGGATTCTAAGAAGATCTGCCTTCAATACATTCGGTAAAAGAGTCGCACAATAACGTGCGTCTTCACTTTTACATAGAGTTTACGGTATTGGTTCTGGCTTTTGTTCACACAGCTCTTGTTCCGGGACTGATCCCGGCAATGTTACTAGGTCCCCAACCCGGAATCGTTCCCGATATCAATCCCGGGACGTGGTTGCGTTCACACAGAAGCTGCTCTGGCAATGTTACGGCAATTTTCTGTAATCGACGGGCAGTGTGAAAGGGGTTAATGATGCTGTAATCTTGAATGTCTAAAAGTAATGGCTAAATTTGAGGGGAAATGCATTTAATAAAGACACAAGTTGCTGTATTTGTATCAGTGATACTAGCCTTTATTAGGCTACTTGGTAAAAAGATGCCATTAAACAATACATTTTAAACACACAACCTCTAAGATGTTTCTACATCAATAATGTGAAGTTCTGACAGTACAAATATATTATGTTAATATGTGATTAATTACTGAAAATGTTTTATTTTTATTTATTTTTTTTTTAATTGAGTGACAGCACTAGTCTAATTGTTTAGACATCTGTTGCTTTGTGCCATTAAACTGGTGTTAACTTGTATTTTTTTCTTTTCACCTCAGACCTGATGGCACTGAAAGAGGAGAGACAAGAACTGAATGAAACAGAAGAGAAGGATCAGAATGAACAATATCACAATTTTAAAAATGAAGAAAAACCATTCATATGCTCTCAGTGTGGAAAGAGTTTCACACTGAAAAATCCTTAATGTCCACATGAAAACTCACTCTGGAGAGAGACCTTTCACCTGCCCTCAGTGTGGAAAGAGTTTCACAGTTAAAGGAAATCTTAAGATTCACATAAGAATTCACACTGGAGAGAAACCGTTCACATGCAGTCAGTGTGGAAAGTGTTTCAAACATAGTGATACCCTTAATAATCACATGAGGATTCATTCAAGAGAGAACAGTTTTAAATGTCATCAGTGCGAAAGGAGTTTCACAGACATAAATCACCTTAAGAATCATGTTCAAACTCACTTTGGAGATAAGCCTTTCATGTGCCTTTACTGTGGAAAGAGTTTAGCAAACAAACCAAACCTTAAGAATCACATGAGAGTTCACACTGGAGAAAAGCCCTTCACCTGTCCTCAGTGTGGAAAGTGTTTTACGATTAAAGGAAATCTAAAGATTCACATGAGAATTCACACAGGAGAGAGACCTTACAAGTGTCTTCAGTGTGAGGAGAGTTTCACATATCACAGTGACCTCAAACATCATTTGCAAACTCATTCTGGGAAGAAATTGCTGATTTCCTAACAAGTGACAAGGGGTTTCTTGGATTACCCCCTTCTCATTTTTTTCCAAATATCGTCAGGTACAGAATTATGTTAAAAGTAATATCCCAATTTTGAAACTTACAAATCCCTTGAACATCTTTATCTTTGTATGACATCCAAACTCAAACTGAATGGTCTTGTTTCTAGATTTGTTGAATATTTTAAATGACTCCAGGGTTCCTCCTCCGCAACATTTGAAGATGTCCTGAAGATGTTCCATCAGCTCTAACTTTCAGCTCATTCAATATAAACTATTCTTGTACCAATCGGTGTCACCTTTATGTATTAAATCTAAATCCAACAAGCAAATGTTGGGTCATTGATTGTGGTTCTGTCCAAAAAAGTTCTGGGGCCAGTTGCAATTTAGCCTCTTATGTCAAGATAGTGTCTTAAGCACTAGTTTGCACAACTTTCAGTTAACCAAAGGGTAATCAGTCTTATTTTTTTGGATTCAACTTAGACCAACCTACATTTTTCTGTAACTGAATTAAACAAATTCTGACTGGTCCTAAAGAAAAAAGTTAAAGACTAACTTTTAAAGACTTGTCTTAATCTTTTATGCAACCGGCCCCTGTGTGAAGTGTTTTGTTTTTATTCAAGGGTATTTAAGACTGATTTTCCCTATGACCCCATTGTTGCTGTGTTAGGCTGTTCTCCATATCTGACAGAGGTGAGAGTAAGTCACACATGTGCAAGTCACAAGTAAGTCTTAAGTCTTGAGCAAGTCCAAGTAAATTTTTGTGAGAATCAAGCAAGACAAGTCACTGCTTAATGTCAAGCAATTCAAGTCAAGCAAGTTGCTGTCAACCCATACAAATTTTGGATGATTTAACTGAATTTATGTATTAAAATAGGTATTGGAATAGTTACGGGCTATTGGAGTTTTATTTGCAACAAAAAAAAAATTGCAATATGCATTTCTACTCTAACAGTGTCCACATACAGCTAACTTACAGGTGCTGGTCATATAATTAGAATATCATCAAAAAGTTGATTTCACTAATTTATTAAAAAAACTTAAACTTGTATATTATATTCATTCATTACACACAGACTGATATATTTCACGTTTATTTCTTTTAATTTTGATGATTATAACTGACAACTAATAAAAATCCCAAATTCAGTATCTCAGAAAATTAGAATATTGTGAAAAGGTTCAATATTGAAGACACCTGGTGCCACACTCTAACCAGCTAATTAACTCAAAACACCTGCAAAGGCCTTTAAATGGTCTCTCAGTCTAGTTCTGTAGGCTACACAATCATAGGGAAGATTGCTGACTTGACAGTTGTCCAAAAGACAACCATTGACACCTTGCACAAGGAGGGCAAGACACAAAATGTCATTGCAAAAGAGGCTGGCTGTTCACAGAGCTCTGTGTCCAAGCACATTAATAGAGAGGTGAAGGGAAGGAAAAGATGTGGTAGAAAAAAGTGTACAAGCAATAGGGATAACCACACCCTGGAGAGGATTATGAAACAAAACCCATTCAAAAATGTGGGGGAGATTCACAAAGAGTGGACTGCAGCTGGAGCCAGTGCTTCAAGAACCACTACGCACAGACGTATGCAAGACGGGTTTCAGCTGTCGCATTCCTTGTGTCAAGCCACTCTTGAACAGACAACAGACAGCGTCAGAAGCGTCTCGCCTGGGCTAAAGACAAAAAGGACTGGACTGCTGCTGAGTGGTCCAAAGTTATGTTCTCTGATGAAAGTAAATTTTGCATTTCCTTTGGAAATCAGGGTCCCAGAGTCTGGAGGAAGAGAGGAGAGGCACAGAATCCACGTTGCTTGAGGTCCAGTGTAAAGTTTCCACAGTCAGTGATAGTTTGGGTGCCATGTCATCTGCTGGTGTTGGTGCACTGTGTTTTCTGAGGTCCAAGGTCAACGTAGCCGTATACCAGGAGGTTTTAGAGCACTTCATGCTTCCTGCTGCTGACCAACTTTATGGAGATGCAGATTTAATTTTCCAACAGGACTTGGAACCTGCACACAGTGCCAAAGCTACCAGTACCTTGTTTAAGGACCATGGTATCCCTGTTCCTAATTGGCCAGAAAAACTTGCCTGACATTAACCCCATAGAAAATCTATGGGGTATTGTGAAGAGGAAGATGCGATATGCCAGACCCAACAATGCAGAAGAGCTGAAGGCTACTATCAGAGCGACCTGGGCTCTCATAACACCTGAGCAGTGCCACAGACTGATCGACTCTATGCCAGCAATGCAGGCAAAAGGAGCCCCAACTAAGTATTGAGTGCTGTACATTCTCATACTTTTTGTGTTCATACTTTTCAGTTGGCCAAGATTTCTAAAAATCCTTTCTTTGTATTGGTCTTAAGTAATATTCTAATTTTCTGAGATACTGAAATTGGGACTGTCAGTTATAATCATCAGAATGAAAAGAAATAAACATTTGAAATATATCAGTCTGTGTGTAATGAATTAATATAATATACGTGTGTGTTTTTGTGTGTGTGTGTGTGTGTGTGTGTAGCTGTCCCTCTACTTGTACATGGCCTTTGTGGTATTGTTGTGTTGTTGACAATGTAAGGTAAGTTTATATTGAAGTGCTTTTAGTTAATTTGATCATTATTGTATTTGTTAAAGTTGATTTCAAATTTCATGTTTGATTTGTGCTAATATGTTTGCATATACTAATTGTTTCTATTTGTTTTTTGGCCTTTTTATACTTTTTTCAATAGGACAATTGAGAGACTGACAGGAAAGTGTTGGGTGAAGAGGTGGGAGCAGGGCTTGGCAAAGGTCCTTGGGTCAGGATTCGAACCCAGGTCAGCGAGCAACCAACAATCACCCGCACATGTTATCATGGGAAATGTCTTCTCCTACATGAGAAGAGAATAAACTGGAAAAATGAGACTGAGGACTGAATGAGTTTTAATGGGCTCACCTTTCCAGTAGCAATAGCCGAACCAGCTTCTTTATCTTAATTTTCTACAGTAAAAGTACCTTCAACTGAAGTAAAGAGTTGTTTCTTCGGCTTCCCACCTGTTGGAACCCACCTCACTCCAGACAACTTTACATAACAAGCGAAGGGTATCCTTGTCAGCTGCCCTGCTGTATACGTGAAGCCATTCCTAAAGGCTTTTCAGTGACTTTCTACTGTCTCCCGCATTTGACCACAAGCGTTATCCCCTTGTTTAAATGGTTGATCATCTAAAATGGGATTAATAAATATAGAAAGTCATGCAAGACACAGACAGCTTACTATAATAGTTCACATCACAACAAAAAAAGAAAAAAAAAAGAAAAATTGTGTCAGATTGACAAAATATGCTATTTTTCTTATTCATTTATAAAATGCAAACACTGCTGGTTTTACTACAGAATTTTTCCAATCATTTGTCCTCATTTATGAAACATAATCGTACAATTCATGGGTAAATAATTTGTAAATATTTGGATTTGTTCTTTTAGGCCAGCTGATAAAACCACACTTTGAAAACACTATGTATCATAATACTTCATTCATACTTCATAATACTTTTAAATGTAAAAATCTTGCTAAAATTATGCATGGACCTCAGACATTCAAACCATTCTAAAATAATAATAATAATAATAATAATAATAATAAAAGTTATGGCCCCTTTAATATTTTTTTTTTTTTTTTTAATAATGTATTGATAATGACTGGTACAGTTAACAGCACTGTAAAAATATTTTCTCAGGTAACTTAAAATGTCCTTTATTTTGAGACTGATGAATGAAATGCTTGTTTTCTAAAATATCAATACAAGCTATAGCAAGACAGAGGCCAGATATACTGAAGATGGAGCACTGACATACCAGCATAGGAAGCTTAACAATGCACTAAACACTTAAAGAAAATCTTAAATATTAAACTAAGGATGGAGGTTTATTCTAAAATACATCTGAGGAGAACTGACTAACATCCATAAAATGCATATTAAAGTAGTGTTTAGAAGTGCTGTGCTGCTATGTTTACAGAGATAACTGTTTTGCTGAGAAAAAAAAGTGTGGTGTTTATAAAATCTTGAGAGACATAATTAAATAATTTTAAAGAGGTGGTTAATTTTTTTTTCTTCAAAATGCCTGTAGAGATAACCTTTAATGGTTTAAAATGGAATTTATGGCCTTATTTTTCACTAAATTCATTTATTGACAATGCTTTTCAATGCTCCACTGAAACCCTGCATTTCACATTTACCTTTTTTCCTCAATCATTTAGTATATATTATTGAGGCAGCTTGGGTGTTTTTCATGAGCAAAGTAAAAAAAACTTCAGTATCAGTCAGAGAGTGAAGAAAAATAATACAAATGTCATCTGAAATGGATAAAAACACTTACTCTGATGTGAAAAAAATAATACATTCAGCTGAATTAAAGTGAGAATGTGATGAGCACATAGTACCTTTGGAGTAAGACAGAAACAAAGTTCAATTTAGAACTGACTTTTAAAAGACTTTTGTCGTTAATTTACCTCCATGCGCTTAAAGGTTAACCCTCTGTTTCTAACAAAATCTCTGATATTTTGGACTGTCCGGTTTTGTAGCACTGGATGCTCGCACCTTTTATGAACCTCACATTCTCTCATTGATGCCAAGTGACTGATGTGTGGTTTGAAGTGTCACATTACAGCGTTCACCTCAGCTTTCATTCACTGTCTTCTTTTGGATGTGTGCTTTCCTCTGCTAGAGACTGAAAATGGGAAAGAAAAAAAAAACGGTGAGCATCGCTGACTACAATTAAGTTACATGCCTTTGAACCAGAACTAAGTCCCTGGCTGAATTAATACAACAATTTGTTTCATCTAAGTAATATTTACTCAGATTTAATATGACTATGTTTGTATTTAAGAACAGGTAAACCAACTCAAAATTAAATGGAATTGTATGCCTGTATGGCTACTTCATTTGACTTAGACCTACTTAACAGTTTCCATACCACTGTTTTCAGAGACATATGTCTGTCAGCTTTTGGTCAACCTGCCACAGGAGCTGCCAGTTCTACTCGGCCATCTTTGTGTCTGTCCTTTGTTCGTCTACAACTACAAAATCAGACATCAGAACACTGTAAAAACAAACAAACAAAACCAAAAAAACTTATAAATGGTAAAAAGAGTACAGAAAATATGCATTTCGCAAAATTATAAGCAAAAGGTTTAAAAATTTGTTTATAGTCTGAAACCTGAATTTTGTTGAATAAAAGGTTGAATGTTATTGTTTTATTGAGCTGAAATAAAGCTGTTTCAACAGTGTTTCATTAGACAGTGACGGGAATGTAAACAATAATATAACAAAGATTGATTTATATTGGTTATGTACGCTGTCATACTGTACATGGATGCCATTATTTGTCTTCATTGGTCCTGGGATACATTATTCATTATTTAATCTATTATACATTCCGTCATCTACTAAAACTACAGAACAATGTGTTCCTCATATTTTTTCAGCTACAAACTCTGTAGTGCGTGTCAGATATGTTATTTTTGATTAACACCTTTGAGAAAGTCTGTTCTGCAGTGTTGATGTTCACAAATAAAATTCAACATCAATAAGCTTTCTGTCAATGCCACAATAAAATGTTGGAGCAATTAATGTTATGAATGTTAGAGCACCATGTCTGTGAAAGTAGTTAGTTAGGATCTGAAGTGTCTAGGTTACATACAGTCAGGTCCATAAATATTGGAACATTGATGCAATTCTAACATTTTTGGCTCTATACACCACCACAATGGATTTCAAATTAAATGAAGATGTGCTTTAACTGCAGACTGTCAGCTTTAATTTGAGGGTATTTACATCCAAATCAGGTGAACGGTGTAGGAATTACAACAGTTTGCATATGTGCCTCCCACTTGTTAAGGGACCAAAAGTAATGGGACAGAATAATCATAAATCAAAATTTCACTTTTTAATACTTGTTTGCAAATCCTTTGCAGTCAATTACAACCTGAAGTCTGGAACGCATAGACATCACCAGACGCTGGGTTTCATCCCTGGTGATGCTCTGCCAGGCCTCTACTGCAACCGTCTTCAGTTCCTGCTTGTTCTTGAGGCATTTTCCCTTCAGTTTTGTCTTCAGCAAGTGAAATGCACGCTCAGTCGGATTCAGGTCAGGTGATTGACTTGGCCATTGCATAACAGTCCACTTCTTTCCCTTCAAAAACTCTTTGGTTGCTTTTGCAGTATGCTTTGGGTCATTGTCCATCTGCACTGTCAAGCGCCGTCCAATGAGTTCTGAAGCATTTGGCTGAATATGAGCAGATTATATTGGCCGAAACACTTCAGAATTCATCCTGCTGCTTTTGTCAGCAGTCACATCGTCAATAAATACAAGAGAACCAGTTCCATTGGCAGCCATACATGCCCACACCATGACACTAGCACCACCAGTTTCTTTCCTTCTCCATACTCTTCTCTTCCCATCACTCTGGTACAAATTGATCTTGGTCTCATCTGTCCATAGGACGTTGTTCCAGAACTGTGAAGGCTTTTTTAGATGTCAGAATCTGGCCTTCCTGTTTTTGAGGTTCACCAGTGATTTACATCTTGTGGAGAACCCTCAGTATTCACTCTGGTGAAGTCTTCTCTTGATTGTTGACTTTGACACACATACACCTACCTCCTGGAGAGTGTTCTTGATCTGGCCAACTGTTGTGAAGGGTGTTTTCTTCACCAGGGAAAGAATTCTTCTGTGTGTTTTCCGTGGTCTTCCGTGTCTTTTGGTGTTGCTGAGCTCACCGGTGCGTTCCTTCTTTTTAAGAATGTTCCAAACAGTTGTTTTAGCCACGCCTAATGTTTTTGCTATCTCTCTGATGGGTTTGTTTTGTTTTTTCAGCCTAATGATAGCTTGCTTCACTGATCTTCACAGCTCTTTGGATCTCATCTTGAGAGTTGACAGCAACAGATTCCAAATGCAAATAGCACACTTTGAATGAACTCTGGATTTTAATAACACACACCTGGTCATGGAACAGCTGAGAAGCCAACTGTCCCATTACTTTTGGTCCCTTAACAAGTGGGAGGCACATATGCAAACTGTTGTAAGTCCTACATCGTTCACCTGATTTGGATGTAAATTAAAGCTGACAGTCTGCAGTTAAAGCACATCTTGTTCGTTTCATTTGAAATCCATTGTGGTGGTGCATAGAGCCAAAAATGTTAGAATTGTGTCGATGTCCCAATATTTATGGACCTGACTGTATGTAAGTGTCAGTGCATTTAAGAAAAATAATTTAAATCAGCTCTTTTGCTGTACCTTTGGCTCAGAATGCACTCTGGAATTCTCACTGCATTTTGCTACAATTATCACATATTATGTATTATGATAAAATGCAATCCCACAAGTTACATCTTGCACTGTTGCACTGGGTCCTTCCTTTCAAAAGCTATTGAACTGGATGATGTTTCATTGAAGACACCAATGCAACCAATGTTACAGAGAAGTAACTGACCATATAAAGCAAATGATACATGTACATTTTCCACCATATTCCAGGACAGCCCATCGAGCCTTTTAAAAGTGATTAAACATGAAGAAACCAATACAGCACTTTATGTAGAAATTGATCATGTAAAGAATATTATTGTACAATAAATCAGTGTAGTATGTTTATTAGGGTCAAGACAAGGTTTTACAATATGTTCAGGAACAGTTCATCAAGCCTTTTAAAAGCTATTAAACTTAATGTGACATTGAAATAAAAGTAAAATAATAAATAAATAAATAAAACATACTTTTGCCCTAAAAGCAAAATAAACAAAAATTACAACAAAAACAAACAACAAAAATCCAGTGTTTTGATGACTTTTCAAAATAGGAAAATAAATAGCAATTGATGAGTGATAAATGTTCACATTTGAAGTCACTCTCTCAGCCTTTGTATAGAAAAACAATTAGTTTAATGTATTTTAATGGCAAAGCTGTTCATCAGAAAAATTAAAACTTAAGAAGTTTCTAGATTTACGATGCTAATAACTGTGGATATGCATTCTCATAGCATATCATAGACATCAGTTTGTAAACGAGACTTTTATTTTAGTCTGGTGATGTGACGTCATAAAGCTGCACCGCGTTCCTGCATATCTTATGATTCAACAACCCAGACAGCACAAGTACGTCTGGCCGACGTCGGCCCGTGAACGGAACGTCGGCCTCATGGACGTGAACATCTAATAAGCATCGGCCAAGCGTGATTCGGTCGATGCTCCATCTCCCAGCTCATCAAACGTCGGCTCTGAGTCGGATCACTACCTGCGGCCGACGCAGCAGCAGCGCTTAATTGTTTGCACGTTTGCCCAGTTATTTATCTCTTAAACAACACACCAGAGAGAAGCAACTCATCCCGGCGACATCTGTGGTTTTCAGGTAAGTTTTCAATTTAGAAAAGAACTTAGATATGAGATACTGTGTATACATGAATTATAGAAAATAATAATTTTTATAATTTTGAATTTAGATGTAGTTATGTAGGTATAATTATTTTACTTTGTTTATGCTTTTTCATATTATTTTTCTGACCAAAAACAAACGCCTGAACCTGGTGCATTTTTAATATGCATATTCATCGAAACACAATTGCAACCTGAGCCCGAAGAGCAGCATAGAGAGTGTCTTCAGCGCAGTTTGAATATCAAGCGCGATCAAGCGCACTCAATAGGCTGTAGCTTGCCGCAAAGCACCGGCAAAGTAATTACAATGAATGTGTCGGGGGAAGGAAATCTTAAATGTTAAAAAGCATAAATAAAGCTGACGGTCTTATAGAGAGAATTGCATCTTTACGGACTACATAGGCTAATTAAAGAGTTTTCGTTAATTTATATTTTTTCATTTTTAAGTAGCCTAATTCAAATCTTTCTACAGCCTATATATTTTTCTTGTCTGTAAAGCAAAGTAGCCTATGTTATTCGCTGTTTTGGTGCATCATTGTAAAGCGCATCTTCATCTTTGTTTTGTTGATATTTTGAGTGCACACGAATAAATGTAGACCTTTTGCAATAGTAATTTATTACTCTTACCTTTATGAGCAAAAAATACAGCGTATTTTAAGTTGTTTCCAGTGCAAGTGACCGAGCCTCCAAATCATGTAAGCGCGCTTTAGCTTTCCACATTCCGCACAAACTATTGGTCATTTAAAAAAATCAAAAACGAATAAATGATTCAAAAGTTAATCTAAATTAACTTAATAAAAAAAGGCGAAACGAAATATATAGATAAACTATTTAATAGCTGAAACAGTAGCCTATTAAGCTTTGGGGGAAGGGGGGAAAGACGGGTTTGGCTCGGAGTCTGGTCGGACTCGTACAAAGAATTGTCATAAGCTGTTGGCATGCCCGGCGCCAGAAAGAATTTGTGCCCCCTCAGTGTTCTTAACGAAGTTATATATTTAAACCGTTAATAGATTGGACGGAGGCTGGGAGCACCAGCTTTGATGATGACGACAGATAATTCACGATTTGCCAGACTCACTCACTGTATTTCCGTGATTTAATACAGCCGTGCCCCCATTTCCATCCTCTATCCTCCTTGCTGAACGCAATAGCGTATAGCCAGGAATCACAATTTGGGTGGGCGCAGAGAAAATTGGGTGGGCCTGCATCTATTATCAAAATTGGCCAACGGAATTACACCTGCTTGAATACACACGTCTTATCAGAGTGAAATTCCTTATTGTCGTCTTATTGCAGAACATCAAATCAACCAACCCCGTGTCGTGTGATCAGTGTAATCAAGTAAAAATTCTACACATTAACCATATTTTACCGCAGTTACATTTGCTCGACCCATGTCATGTGTGCATTCCATGCATGCACAATAACTACAACATATTTACCAGTCACACTGATGTTTTAATGTGGTCTTTGAAGGTATGTTAACCACTTTTTTTGTGCTTTTATCATCGTAACCTTGTTTAACAGCATATTTGTAGCTAAAGTACAATAACCACAACACTTATGGTGGGTTTACCACTGCTGTAAAAACCAACTAAAACCAGGCTGGTTTTAGAGGGGTTTTGGCCACTTGGCTGGTTTTAGCTGGAAGTTGTTGGTTTTAGCTGGTCTCCCAGCCTGTGCAGGCTGGCCAGGCTGGTCATAGCTGGTCAGGCTGGGAAATTACCAGCTAAAACCAGCCTGGCCAGGCTGGGAAAGTGGCCAAAACCCCTCTAAAACCAGCTATGACGTTTTATCTGTTTTTTGTTTTTTTTTACAGCAGAGTTATCCATAGTACTACTGTGGTATTTTAAAGCACAAGAACCACAATACTTTTTTACTGTGGTATTTTTTGTTAAAACACAATAACCCAACACTTACTATGGGTTTACCACAGTGAATGTACTTTTACTGTCGTATTTGTAGTTAAAGGAGAAGTTTGGTGTGAAATGGACCTGTGGTGTATTAAAACATGTTACCGAGTACAATCATGTCCAATTCCCACCTCCGTTAACCCCCGGCTTTCCGAATTACACCATTATTTGTCTGTGCTTCCATTAGGCTTACAATGTTAGTGCTAGGGGCATATTGTAGCCTATGCAGCTAAATCACTATTTTTACACCATTAACAATGTTCAAAGTAACTCCACACTTAATTGGTGGACTTCTGAGGGCCTTGACATTTAAAACGAGACACTGAAAACTTTGAAAGTGCACAGGTACCTTGAGGGAATTTTCTGGTCGCCGCCATCTTAAACTTAAGACGCGATAAGTTGATTGACGATCACAAACGAACAAGTAGGACAGGGGAACGAGTTAGATCACTAACTATATTTATCTTCATTTCAGCTGAAAGGCCTGTCATAGGATTTGAATTTATCCATCTTCTGCATTTTAAAACTGCAAAGACAAAAATCCTACTCCTTCCCTGCATTGTTTTCCTGCTGCTGTCATAGGCCATTGCCCCAACTCTCTGCAGTTTGTCCCTGTTGTAAGTCAGAGTGTGTATATCATATAGTTTATATAAATCCATTGTATTCTTTATTAACCTTTACAAATTAGTGCCATCTCTTCCCCTTTGAACAGTTTGTGATATCTGACCAAACCTCAATGTCTGCCTTTCTTTACAGGTTGAACACATCTGTAA
Source organism: Cirrhinus molitorella (assembly GCA_033026305.1). NCBI lineage: Eukaryota > Metazoa > Chordata > Actinopteri > Cypriniformes > Cyprinidae > Cirrhinus > Cirrhinus molitorella. Next base: position 9,966,421 of record CM065128.1, read on the forward strand.
GAGATTCCAACGATATTGTTTCTCTATGTGATTTAATGTTAAATAGCTGTGGTGTAGACTCACCCTTGGTGTGAAGAGGCCGTTCACAGAGGTAATCATATTAAAACAAATCTTATTAGCTTGCTATTGAAGAATACAGCTTTTTCTAATGCAGCTTATTCCTTTACTCCCTCACTCACTTTCACATTCTTTTGTGATCTGTTGTGAGGTAGAAACTGAGAGTTTGCATAATAGCCTTTTCTCAGACTTCAATCTGATGTGTACAGATGGACTCAGGAGCCTGCTAGAGTTGTCAGGGAACTTGAGCTTGAAGTTTAGAATTATAACTGCTTAATTTACCTGTTTAAACAACAATAATAATTTAGCACTGTGTTCACAATATATATTTTCTTGTTTTACAGCCTAAGACCAAAAATGCAAAGAAAATCAGTCACAACAAGCCAGTCCTGATGAAAAGACAGAGCTGAAAAGTTGCAGTTTTTATTGGTATGTATTCAAGCAGTTAAAAGAGATCAACATCAAACGTTGTAACACATATAAACATACATGCTTTTGTCCCTCCAGTACATCTACACTAGGTGGTGTGTGAGGAAAGCACAGACGACTATCTGAGATTCTAGCCAACAAAGCCATGGATTGCTCTCACCATTACATCAAGCTGATGTTATTGCAGAACCTGCACCAGCAGACTGCGAGATAAGTTCTTTACACAGACAATCAGACTGAACTGAATTCGTACCAGTAACACCACACAGCACAACAAAGCTCATATTCACTGACTCTGACTTATTATTCTGCACCCCGACATTCTGTTTGCACTAATTCATACCATACTGCACTGTGTTTGTTTACTGTTTTTTTCATTCTTTGTGTTTTCACACATACTGAAAACAATAATCATTTATGTGTATATTTCATAGACTGTAAAAAAAGATGGATGACACGTCTCCCATACATTCCACTATAGAAAAGTGAAGCCAAAGCATCTTAATATGGTGGCTGCCATACAGGGGGAATCAAAGGATCAAAGCTCATAGCTTCACTTTTCAGGAAATGTGAGGCACACCCGGTATATTTATGTGTGGGGTGCCCAACCCTGTTCCTAGGACTCTACATTCCTGCAGAGTTCAGTTCCAACTCTGATCAAACACACCTTGTCTGTATTATGAATATATGGTATATATGAAAAGTTCAGATGCAAAAGCCTCTAAATCCATCTGATATCTTTCTTCAAAACTTTTTTTTTATCAGACTCCAATGTATATCAATATATGCAAGTAATGGTACTTCTGATTGGGCTTAGGGTGTGATTTTAATGAGTTTGAAGTAAAAGTATTTGATACATATATGTGTTGAGAGCATTCACTCAGTATCTTTTGTGGGTTTTGCATCTGGACTCTTTATATAACCTGCTGCAAAGTGATTTGATTTAAATTAGTCATGTCATTTGTTCATCACTTGTACTGTAGTGTGCTAGAAAACAATTGCAAATTGTTGATGACATGAAAGAAGATTATGATAGGGACATGGATAAACAAGAGGAAAAAAAACAGGAGAGCTCTGATGATGAGCAGGAAACCATATGTTTCCATGATGCTCAAGACATTTCACCATGCATGCATGAATTTGAGTGGCTTCATATGATTAAAATAATATGGTTTTAACATTTATAACCTTTTATTTCTCTCTGTCATGAACTGTACTGTTGTGGCTCCCTCCCTTCACCATCAGAGGGAGCCTTCATTTCACTATGGACTCATTCCATTCATTCACTACATTTCCCATAATCCCATTGTCATGTACTTCCTGTGCCCTCTCACCTCTCACCCCTGTCGGCCATCTTGCTTTCAACCATGCACACCTGCTAATCATTACACTTCATCACTCACAATATAAAAGCCATTCACACACACAGCCATTCGCGAAGTCTTGATTTAGCTAACCCCTGGTCATTTCCGAGCGTCTTTCCGTGTTTGTTTTCCCCGTTCCCGACTTCGTTGTTTCCTGGTTCCTGATCGTTCTCCGCCGGCCCTTTCGACCCCTCGCTTCGTTCCTGGACCACGTTTTCTGCTCGCTGCCTGCCCCGACCTTTACGCCTGGACTCTATGACCACTCTTGGACTTTCTCCCCTGATACCGATAGCCCCTGTTGACCCTGCCTGTTTCACCACTGCTTTTGTTAATAAAGCTTTGCAAATGGATCCATATGTCTCAGCCCCTTCCGTTACACTCTTGAATACCATTTGCCTTTGTAATTTACTTTGGCTGTCTTTATTTTGTATTCTCCAGAAAAGTATTGCACATGGTGTTGGATAATAAGTATGGTGAACATTCTGTATTAGTGATAGTGTTTGTTAAAAACACTATTTAATTTTCTAAAGAATACATTTAATTACCATACATGTTTTAATTAAGACAAACATATTAAATATATTAAATGACATTCAGTTACATGAAGGGAAGGCTGAAAGATGCATTAGAAGAGAATGCATGGACCATGTTGCTAGACACTTCATGACCAAGTGAGGGTGATATACCAGGGAAAGATAAAAATTAATCTAATACTATATTATAAGCAAGATGAGCATGCACACTACTGATGTTTCACACTCGACCAGGATTAAGATGAGGAATATTTGAGACACAGATAAAAATTAGGTCTTTTATATTATGATTCTTTCTACTGCATGGCTTTGGCATGATAAACCACACGTTGTAGGCACCTTGTCTTACTGACTGACACGTTGACATTGTGTGAGAATAATGAAGTGTGTCAATATGTATTGGTTGTTTAAATTGGTGTCTTCATTTACTGTCAATACTGTGTTCTTACTCCTAATCTAATAAAATAAATGGAGCCCATTCCAAATAGGAACTGTCTATTCCCATTCTAAGATAACTATGACTTGCAACTCACACATTGACAAGTTGTTGAAAAGACAATCTAAAAATGTGATTTAGCACAGTGTGTCATCCATGATTATAATAGATCTGTGCATGTTTTACTGCCCTTCCATCCCCAGGGGCCCAGTACATTCGCCTGGAAGAGAAAAAAAACTATGCAAAATTTCAAATGGCTGTAAATGTCTGATTACACTATCAAAGAGAAAATTGGCAAGGCAACTACTATATTAACCCATTTAATCCCACCGGTCACAGTTGTGACCATAAAAAAAGTTTTTTAAAACTTTTAAAAGTTTTAAACATTTTAAAAGCTCTGAACACTTTACTGACTGCTGTTTTAGTGCACTTCCTGCAAATATGGAAAAAATAAAGGGTCTCAATTAAATCTGTGCAGTTTTACTTGGTTAGTGTAAATTGTCACATGACCAGAGCAGTTTATTTGCTGTTTGCACCATGAGACAATGATGGTTGCATCAAAGCTCCAAAACATAAGGCTAGTAAAGAATGTTATCATAAAGATATGACAAATAATTTTTTGTACAAATTATCTCTAAGGTGTCTAGTATTAATATTTAAATTCACATATATTCAGTTTAGTTGAGTGTTGTCACAGGATGAGTAACATGTTGACGGTCACTATTGTGACCGCTGGGATAACAGTGAACTTAGGTATACAATATAAATCCAATGCAGTTTTTAGTGAAGATTACACTAAATGTTTCATTAACAAAATATTGCACTAAATCAAAAGTTCAAAGGTTACAAATAAGTTACAATATTGATGTTGCAATACTGGTAGCACTAATATAACAATTAAATGATATATGCTACAATAAAGTAACAAATTTGAAATGCCTTGATTGTTATATTTTTTTTGTCTTTTATCTCAGTATTCCTATCAATGTTGTATAGATTTTTTTTGTTATAATTAATAGTAACCCTAGAATGTGATCAAACAGTTTCAAATAGCTGGGCTAAGATATATAACCATTTTTATGACTGCAGAAATATATTAGTTCATTATACACATTATCCCACCGGTCACAATTGTGACCGACTTATAAAACACAATTTTTCACACACTTTTCCCAAAAAAATTTGAAAAATAAATATGGATTATTTCAAAGGGTTACTAATGACCAGTGATGGGAATAACGGCGTTATAAATAAACGGCGATACTTTTTTCAGTAACGAGTAATCAAACTAATTACTTTTTCCTCCGTTACAACGCCGTTACCGTTACTGACAAAATGCGGCGTTACTATAATAGACTCTGTGCAATGCCACTGGAAGTCAAGCCTGCAAGGCTTAGCCAATAGAGCGTAACGGCTAAAGCTACCGATGGAACGCAGGGAAGGAGACCAGCGGCTGTTTTTTTTAATGGATGTCAATGGAGGGAAGGCTTCTCTGCACTAAATAAACAGCCTTTGAAAGGAAATAGCTATTCATTTAAGGAATCCACGGTCTGTCCGTTAATGTTCAACATGTTTTACACCAAACAATACTTTTCTTGGAACGATTTTCAGAATTTTAATATGATAAAAGTGTCATTTATAAGGGAAGGCAGACTAGGAATGTTGCGACAGACAGGATTACCGCGTAATTTCGAGTAAAGGTCATTTGACCTATTTTAAATACTACATTATATATCTTTTTTCGTACAGCAGCACTTAGGGCTGTTTGATTATGGCAAAAATCATAATCACGATTATTTTGGTGAATGTTAGTAAGGTGGTGGTAAAAATGGCTCGCCAGTGTCAATTCATTTTTGCTTTCACTTTCGGGACCGCCTCGGACAGCGTTTAGTGTCTGAGCCAGCAGCAGTGCCTTTAGAGCAGTTCGCGTTCAGGCAATAGGCTGAAACTTGCCACAAAGCACCGGCAAACATTTATAACAATGAATGTGTCGAAGGGAAATTAATTTAATTATTTCTGAATAAACTTATGTATTCCGACTCGAAATCTGCTAGCCTATTTGATGCACCTTGAGAAATGCATCTTTTTACAGATTAGCTACATAATGAAAAAGTTGTGTTTTATTTGTTTTATTTCGTTAAGCAATAATTTAAAGCTTTTCATATATGTATTCATCATGTCTGTAAGCCATGTATGGTTTTGATGGATAATTTTAAATTGTTTCCACTGGAAATCAATGCAAGTGACGGCGCTGGCGCCTCTGTCACGTGAAGTGGCTTTAGCTTCCACTTTCAGCACAAACAAAGCGCACATTGTTTAACGTTTCAACCAATATTGTTTAAAACTTTAACCCTTTTGTAGCTATAGATTTTATTTCAATCAAGTCATGATGATTTGAACAAAAACTTCTCCCAAAAAATCCTCCCAACAACTTCCCAAATTAAAAAACTATTACATACAAAAACTGAACTATTTTAATAGCTGAAAAAATAGTCTGTGTTCTTTTCTGTCTCTGAATGCATACACAGAACAGTGCGAATTCTCTTTGGTGCTTTTAAAAATAAAATAAAAAAATAATCGTTTTATCTCGATTATTGTATTTTCAATACAATACATTTTGAAATCGAAAAACAATTTTGATTAATTGCACAGCCCTAAAATTAGTTTCATTCATTTATTTTTGGTACATTCCTTAAGAAGCATAATTTATATTTAGACTTATTTGTTGGCCAGGTCTGTGCAATAAATATTAAAAGTTCTAAACCATCTATTGTGTTTTGTTGTTCACTATACTAATGATAATATTTACAATAATATATTGAATTTGATAGGTGTCTCACACATTGTCCCACAGCAACATTAAAATAGTGTAGATTAATGTACAATGCTTTATAATAATAATTTATTATTTATTTAGTGTCCATTTCATTCATTTAACATATTTAATATTGAGAGCAGCCAAGTTATTTGACAAATTTGAATTTAATTTAATTTTTTTTTAAAGTAACGCAATAGTTACTTTCCCTGGTAATTAGTTACTTTTATAATGATGTAACTCAATTACTAACTCAGTTACTATTTGTGAGAAGTAACTAGTAACTATAACTAATTACTTTTTTAAAGGAACATGCCCAACACTGCTAATGACACATGATTTGGATATTTTCATGTCTGGGAAAAATTTGGAATTAAATGGGTTGCAAAATGATGGACAGTTTCCAACATGGAAAGGTGGTATAAATGTGTTTTAAAAATGTGTGCTTAGTAAAATAACAAATTTCAGCCCGCCTCTTAAATATGTCATAGAATGTTTATGGAGCGGCTTACATGGCTAATCATCATATCAAAAGGAAACGCATTGAGCGGGCATGGCCACATTAACTGTAATTAGCACTAAGTGCAAAACTACATGTCATTGGTTTCATACAGATTACTTTATCACAGAATATTTGTTTTCGATAAGACTTGCTTTATTTAAAATTAGAGATATCAAACTTTATATAGATGTATATATCCTGTCTGAGTGCTGAGCTTTCACTGAGTAAAGGATACATTTATTGAGTAGTGCTTGGAGATGGTGAAGACAGAGAAAACACCTTTGTTTTCTTTATTTAAAATAAAAGGACAAAGTTCAGTTGTTATTGTGAGTGTACAAAAAAATTAATAAATAAATAAAGGCAGCGGCTATTTACACTAAGTGCAAATAGCAAAAGATGCTATTTAGACTTAGTGTAAATAGCAATTGACTGCAATTAGCAATTAGATGCTATTGACACTAAGTGAAAATAGCATATTTTATCAATGATAGATGCTATTTACACTAAGTGCAAATAGCAAATAGGTTCTATTTACACTTTAAGAATTTTTTGCTATTTATAATATTTATGCAAATAGAAGCAATTATCTGCACCTCAGTATTGTAGTACATTAAATACAGTGTGCAGTAATTACGCATTGAGTGTAATTTATCGTTTTAATTCAGTTTCTTAAATGGATGCTGCCTTACTGGGATAATAAGCCCTCCCTACACCTACCCTAACTGATACTTTATTTTGAATTTTTCGATGATTTACTTGGTTTTTATTGATTACAAATGGTTTTTCGATATGATATGTGACTTGAAAATGGTGGGGAAAAAAAACTCGTCAGAAGGTGGAATCGAACCCGGGTCGTCCGCGCCGAAAATACTTACACGCAGGATTTACCCTCTGCGCCACTGGATCAGTTAATTTAATTGTAACCGTTTGTATTATTGACCCTCCCCATTACACAGTAGTGGAGTTACACTAAGTGCAAATAGCCCGTCTTGTTGGGATATTTATTTAGAGAATATTTATTATTATTATTATTTTAGAAATTATATTTAAATTATATTATATTTATATATAATATTTATATACATTTTTTTTTTATCCAAAAATTAGTCGCGTAAGCCTGCCAGGATTCGCGGGCTTGGCACGCGAACCTGGTCTGTGGCAAACGCGCGCACAGCCGGACACACCGTTGAGTGGACACCACGTACTGTAATTTTTCCTGAGGTAACGTTTTTTTTAAACGGAACTGTTTAATTCAAATTCATTAAAATATAAATTAACATATACATAACCATTAAAAAAAACTAAATAACATAAAATATAAAGAATGGATAATAATAAATTCGAAAAATCTAATTATACGGGGACTGAGGGAAAAAGTTCGTTTTCCTCATAACCTCCGCTTTCACATATGGAGGTCATTAAACTCATAAATTCGAGGGACTGATTATTTTAGTAAATAAACGATATTTACTTGACATTTAGTTTACTCTCTTAAACTTTTTTTTTTTTTTTACTTTTTTGTGCTACTCAAACAGCCTGTTATGTTGTTGTCGGTAAATACCGTTATGTCTGTGTGACGTCATTTGCCCTGACTGTATCAATACCACTCATTGAAGCGTCGTCTCTCAGGGTTACGTTTGGCATGTTGACATTACTTAAATGAATATTAATACACTTATCCTCAATAATATCTTTTATTAAAAATAATTAAAAAAATAAATAAATAAATAACGCGGTCGCAAAATGATTCTATCTCACCCGGCGCCTGCAATTGGAGGGGGTTCCTGATCTGACTCAAATGATTCGAGATACGCGCTTTGAATTCATGTTCTGAATCAAGTGATTCGCGATAATCCCTTTGAATTCTTGTTCTGAATCAAATGATTCGCGATACTCCCTTTGAATTCTTGTTCTGAATCAAATGATTCGCGATACTCCCTTTGAATTCTTGTTCTGAATCAAATGATTCGCGATACACCTTTTGAATTATTGTTCTGAATCAAATCATTCGCGATATTCCGTTTGAATTCTTGTTCTGAATCAAATGATTCGCGATACACCTTTTGAATTATTGTTCTGAATCAAATCATTCGCGATATTCCGTTTGAATTCTTGTTCTGAATCAAATGATTCGCGATACGCGCTATGAATTCTCGCAATACGTGATCCGACTGGAGCGCTTCGAAACAGTGAATCATTTTGCGACTCAGCTTCGTTGATGCTCTTTGCTAGTCCACAAGACAAAAAAGCTGAAACGATTAAATTAACCCCCTTCAAAAGTTTGGGAAATCTTGGTTCTTATTACTGTGTGTGGTTACCTCATCTACTACTATTTCCCTTGTGTGTTTCTGAATAGTTAAACTGAGCACTGTTCTTCTGAAAAATGCTCCAGGTCCTGCATAGTCTTCAGTTTTCCAGCATCTTTTGCATATTAATAATAATAAAACCAACAATAAAAAGAAAACAAACAAACAAACAAAAAACAATGCATCCTACAGTGACTTAATGGCTTTCTTTGTGTTTTGCAGTCTCTGTGCATTTCAGATTTTATTGTGCATATTCATTAAAATTATCTGAGCATTTCTGGAATTTATACACAAAAAATAATTATCTTCTCTCTTTTTTACAGTGTAAAATTGCCATCTGATCTTTGTAAGTGATCAATCTTGCATTTATTCTGCATTTCTGGTTTGCCATAGTGATTAGTCAATCAATGAAAACCAAGAACATCTTAATTCAAATACAGACATTTGTAATATCCCACTCATATTGTCATTTTTCTTCTTTTTCTCCCCACTGCCTGTGTCTCACCGGCAGCTAAAAACAACCCAAAGGCTCTTTTAAGAGCCATAGAACAGAGCACATCTTAAGCTTTGTAAGTATATGTTTCAACTACACATGCATTTTACAGTTACATTGTTTACTTTAATTGCTTAAGTAATGGTATGACACCTTTTAGAGGCTGACTGTCATGACTATTCTTTTTCTCCCCAGTTTGTGTCCCCACCAGAGGCTAAATACAACCCAAAGGCACTTTTGAGAGCCGCAGAACATCTTTTGGCTTTGTAAGTATGTGTTTCGACTGGACATGCATTTTAGACAATTACATTATTTACTTTAATTACTTAAATTATGTTAACGGTATGGCACACAAATTTTGGGAACCTCTTGCAGAATCTGTGAAAATATGAATAATTTTAACAAAATAAGAGAAATCATACAAAATGCACGTTTTTTTTTTTTTTTTAATGTAGTACTGTCCTCAGTAAGATATTTAGCATAAATTATTTTGTCCATATAGTCCATAAGACAGAGAAAAAAAAAAAAAAATACTGAAATTATTAAATTAACCCCCTTCAAAAGTTTAGGAACCCTTGGTTCTTATTACTGTGTGTGGTTACCTCATCTATGACTATTTCCCTTGTGTGTTTCTGAATAGTTAAACTGAGCACTGTTCTTCTGAAAAATCCTCCAGGTCCTGCATAGTCTTCAGTTTTCCAGCATCTTTTGCATGTTTGAACCCTTTTCAACACTGACTATATAATTTTGAGATCCATCTTTTCATACTGAGGACAACTCAAGAGACTCAATCGCAGCTATTAAAAAAAGTTTAAAAAATTCACTGATGCTCCAGAAGGAAACACGATGCATTAAGAGGATGAAAACTTTTGAACTGGATGAAGGTCAAATTTTTCCTTATTTTGTTGAATATTATTTCCATTTAGTACTGCTCTACAGAAGCAACAGAAGATACCTGCAAGTTTCCTGGAAGACAAATTAAGTACAATTTACCTTAATCTTTAATAACTTCAAAAAGTTTTCAAACCCCTTCCTCCTCAATGGCTCTTACTGTATCATGTTTCCTTCTGGAGCATCAGTGAATTTTTGAACCTTTTATAAGAGAGTTATTTTAATAATTTCATCTATTTTCATCTTGTGGACTATATGTAAACATTTCATGTAAAATATCTTACACAGGACAGTACAAAATGAAAAAATAGCATTCATTTTTTATAATCTCTGTTATATTGCCAAATTATTCACATTTTCACATTCTGCAAGGGGTTCTCAAACTTTCGCATTCCACTGTACGTAATCACTTAAGTAATGTTAATGGTATTACACCTTTTAGAGGCTCACTTATATTCTGTCATGTTTCTTCTTTTTCTCTCCACTATATACTTTATATAATATATAGTATATTTATATCAGTGTACTAATAATATACTTTTAAGTGTACTACTTTAAACATACTTTTAAGTATAACAATAGAAAACTTTGAGTATATCTGTTTTTAGTTTGTACTGATTTTAATAATTATGCAATTTTAGTACACTTTAAAGTTTAGTTTTAGTAAACTACTAGTTTAGTAGATTTATACTGCAAGTATACTCTTTACATCATACCTTTAGTATACTACATCTCTATTTATGTATTAATTTATATATATTTTGTTATATGAATGCTCTTGTGTCTCACCAGCAGCTAAATACAACCCAAAGGCCCTTTTAACAACCACAGAAAAGAGCCTATCTTTGTAAGTATATGTTTTAACTGACAACTTCTCAGTATTAGGGTAGCAAGTCAGAGTCATCTGTGTCTAAATAAAGACATTAAACTTATGATCCTTTATCATCATTTAAAATGTAACATGTTCTTAATGTTGTTTTGTAAATTACTCTTCTTTAATATTAATGACTCTAGTTATTCTAGTTAAAGATATTCTGCACGTGTCAATACACATGTAATATCCCTCTTTTTTGCCTGCAAAAGATCACTGGCATCCTAATATAATTATATTATAAATTATATTCTCAGAGTTTGACTTTAGTCTTATCTTAAAGTCGCCATGAAACAGAAGTTGCGATCATCTTTTCTTCTCTACTCTGACGTATATATCCAAGTGAAACAGCATCTGAAATGAGAGTGTGGGACTTAATTTTGTCCTTCTGGATGGTTAGAAGTTGGGTGTTGCTAACAAGATGGAGGCAGATTTGAATGCCAGATTGCCTTTGTAGATTTGAATCAGCGCCTTATTAAAAAAAATAAAAATCAAATTCTGATTAAAAAAATCTTAAAAATAGGAATTGCTATTTGTGATTTCATGCTGACTTCAAATTGCAACTGGTAATGCACATTTTATCTATCGTTAACAGTCAGTATTAACAAAATAGCCAGTGTTGCTATTTTTCTTCCAATTCTTCCACAACTTTCCCCTCTAAAAATGGACGATCACAACTTCTGTTCATGGTGACTTTAAGATAAAAAGTAAAACTCTGAGAATATGCTTGATGTTTAAAATTGCATTAGGATGCCAATGATCGGTTTGCAGTCAAGCAAAAGAGGGATATTACGTAAGTGTGTATTGACCTGTGTAGAATATCTTTAACTAGAATAAGGGACTAGCTCATGGACAAAATTATTATTATTTTTGCTAATTTGTTGGCTTAATGTCTCATTTTATCTAGCTTAAACGTGGTCCTTGATTTGTTTTTGAGTCCCTTTGCACCTGGTCTTAATACCACCCCTTACATTTTGATTACTTTGTATAACACAGTTGTATGATTAACCTATGGTTGGTGTAGCAAATCATGATTAATTTGTGGCTGTGGGTTAACTACTTTTTGTAGTAAACCCATGGTTAATTTTATAAGAGACAAACACAGCTGTAAATTACATTTTTTTATATCTATTTGTGTTCTTGCTTTTCTCTCTGTTTTAAACAGGCTTCTGACACTTAGTGAAAATCCCTTCCTTACAGAAAGGTATGTCACACATGATCAGCTTTTTTTTTTTTTAACAGTGCTATATCCAGAAATAATAATTTGTGTGTGTTTGTAGGATTTTAGGTGACCTTTTAACAAATCAAAAAAAGTTTAAGAATTCACACTTAAACTATTTGGAACCCATTTACCATTTTACCTATAAGCTATGCAGCCAATACTTGAATACAATATTTAAAAAAAATACAAATATGACTCAAATTCATGGTAAAGAAGCACTGGTTATTAACTTGCACCTGTATGTAGGTTAGTGAGGCTACGGATAGAAAGACACTTGGATGGGCTTAGTGTTTTTTTTTATGAAAGTTAGAGTATTCCTGTCATAACTATTTTTCTAATGAACTATGAAGCTTATGCTATGCACCTAATTAGGCATTTAAGTGTCGCTAGATATATTATATTTTCTATTTGATGCAGTTTGATTTGAAGCGGGCAGAATGATACATCTAAAAAGCCATAAATTACCATGGTATAAGTGGTATAATGAATGGCTTACTTAATGCACTCTGTGGTAGCTGTGCACTTCTACTAATAATTTTATTCTATTCAAAGACAATACAGTTTTGTTTAGGGTTAGTTTTTCCTATCCCACGGGTTGGGACTCAAACTTAGGTCACAGAAAGTTCCTGAAGGGGTCACAATCCAAGTTTCAAATTTAGCTATTTTAAAACCAACTAGCTATTGAATACTTTTCATGCAATCCACAATGACATTTTCCCAGTCCTAACATTAAACTAATGTACTGGGCCTAATTAATCACACAGGATTGTGCTGCAAAATGCAAAAGGTCCCTTACCAAAAAGTAGTATAATTCAAGTTTATTTTATTAAGTATACTTAAGTAAAGTTCAAGTATATTTTAAGTATACTTTATATAGTATATATTATATATGTGCCCCTGTAGCACAAAAGTCTTAAGTCGCTGGGGTATATGTGTAGCAATAGCCAAAAATCATTAGGATATTAAATAAAGATCATGTTCCATTAAGATATTTTGTCAATTGCATACCGTAAATGTATAAAAACTTCATTTTTGATTAGTAATATGCATTGCTAAGAACTTAATTTGGACAACTTTAAAGGCGATTTTCTCAATATTTAAATTTTTTTTTGTACCTTCAGATTCCAGATGTCAAATAGTTGTATCTCAGCCAAATATTGTCAGATCATAACAAACACATCAAGCTTATTTATTCAATTTTCAGATGATATATACACATCTCAATTTTGAAAAATTGACACTTATGACTGGTTTTGTGGTCCAGGGTCACATATAGTGTATAGTATATAGTATATTTATATCAGTGTAGTATATTATATAGTATATTTATATATAGTAGTATACTTTTAAGTGTACTACTACAATACTCACTGGGACTAAATTGGCCTACTTCCTAATATATAAAAGTATACCTTTAAGTATAACAGCAGAAAACTTTGAGTCCACTAGTTTATATCGGTTTCTAGTTTGTATTGATTTTACTAATTACGCAATTTTAGTACACTTTAAAGTTTAATTTTAGTAAACTACTAGTTTAGTAGATTTATACTGCAAGTATACAATTTACATCATACAGCATACTATGTCCCTATTTATGTATTAATTTGTATACATTTTGTTATATGAATATCTGAACATACAAAACATCAAAAGAATGGTATCTGCTTGTAAACAAAACATTTTATAGTATTTGATAAACACTTAAACGTGGGTTAGTTTCATAAATAAAAACAAAGACTAGTCATGTCATTATTACCTCTTCATGGGTAATTTATTCATTTTAATCCATAACGTTACACAGTTTTATACATCTATGGTTTTGATGCTGTTTTATGCGTTTAATGCCATTATACAATTGTGTTAGATTACATGTGGAAGCATCTGTTGTTTCAGTTTCATCTTCACTTGTGTTTTGGAAAATCTACTGAAGATGTGCAACAGCGCCCCTAACATATAACAATGAAACCTCTGATTCTAAGAGCACGTATAGCTCAAATATACTTAGACTTTTCTCAAGTCAAGTCAAGCATACTTAAATGTCTTATATTTCTGAAAAGAATATAAAGCACATGAAAGTATACTTTTCTATTTAAAGTTTAAAATAAGTACTCTAAATAGCACGCTTATATAAAATTCTTTTTTGTAAGGGGTGCAAAATGGCAAAATTCTACACAAAACTGTCCTTCTAATCTTTTCAATCATACTTAAATTGTCAGGCCTGCACTTGGATGTTGGGCCACTAGATCCTGCAGTAGCCTACAAGTCATGTCAAGCTCAACTTTTTAGTATAAGTAGCTTAAATGTGTTTTACTGAGAATAGTGTGAAAACATATGTGAACTGGCTTAGTCATTTAGTTTCCCTATACCGTTTGCAGTGAGCTTTGAACTGAAAATGTTCGCTCCCATCAGATTGGAATCCCACTCAAGGTGCCCGACTCTAGGCCTAACTCTATGACCAGTCGCTTTAGCACCTCCACATCATTGTGGATCTTAAACATGCTGTTGCAGTCCACTTATGGTAAAATTAAAATGCACCTATACACTCCCTTCAAACTGGAATCATGGTGGTATATCCTCTGATGCCCACTTTGCAGGGCAATTACAGTTGAACAGAACTAAAGTCTGAAGTGATAATTTCAATTAAACTGAACTTTATCATCAAACTCAAAGTCCATTAGAAAAAAGAAAAGAGACACACTATACAAACAAAACAATACACATTTATTTATTTGTTTGATGATAAGAGACATAATGTGCAGAGCAGTGGTACGCAAGGAGCGGAATTGAAAATCACTGTAGTTAATTTGATTTGCTTTTAGACAGTCCAACCAGGCATGGTCTTTTTGAAATGGCCATGATGTGATGTAATTTATGTAAGCTAACCCTAGCATAGGGTTAATGCTGAGTACTGATTGACATTTCTTGTTGTGCCCTTTATGTTTTCTTTCTCCTGTTTTTTCTTTGTTTCTTGTGCATCTGAAGTATGGCAAATACTCCCTCTTACTGGACCTTAAAAAGAAAATCTCGAGAAAGAGTTAACCAACAACTGGAGTCAGTTCAGTGTGGTTTTGGCTGTAGTGCTGAAAATTTACCAGTAGACAATCATGAATATCCAGTAAACATTGATGAGGACTTTATGGACTATGAATCATGTTTCCCTGAGGAGTTAGATTCTTTGCATGACAGCAGTAGCTCTGGTGAGGAAGAGGATGTTCATCTGGAAAGTAAACTGGTATCCTGGGCATTGGAAGAAAATATTACACACAGTGCACTAAGCAAATTATTGGGAATTCTAAAGGACCATCATCCATCATTGCCAGCTGATGCTAGAACACTTCTCAGGACTTCACGGTCAGAGTCAATGGTTGTCCAGGAAAAGGCTGGCGGGACATACCATTACCTTGGAATCCTAAAGTCAATGAAGACCACTTTGGAGGCAAATAAATGTCGATTGTCTAATGGTATATGCCTTGAACTTCAAGTCAATGTGGATGGGTTGCCAGTATTTAAAAGTTCATCCACGCAGTTCTGGCCCATTCTTGGAGTGATCAAGAACCTTCCCCACCATGAGCCATTTGTGATTGGGCTTTTCTGTGGTGCTAACAAACCAGCAAACCTTGTTGAATACCTGGAAGATTTTGTTGCTGAAGTTGTTGAGTTGGAGAAAGGATTTTCATTTCAAGGAATTACAATGAGGCTCCAACTGTGCTCAATGGTCTGCGATGCTCCAGCCAGAGCTTTTTTAAAGAATGTGAAAGGGCATACTGGCTACTCAGGGTGTGAGAAATGTATGCAGGAGGGGGAATATGTGAACAATAGGGTGATATTCCCTCAAACGGATGCCCGTCTTCGCACTGATAAAGACTTCGAAGAAATGGCTGATGAAGGGCATCATCTTGGATCTTCACCTCTGGTTGCCACATCTTTGGGCATGGTCAGTGGGTTTCCATTAGACTACATGCACCTTGTCTGCTTGGGAGTCATGAGGAGACTTTTGTACCTGTGGCTCAAGGGTCCACTGGCTTGCAGGCTCTCAGGTTTACAGGTGAATATTCTCTCTGAAAAGCTGTTGAAGATCCGAAAATGTGTGCCAGTGGAGTTCGCGCGAAGGCCTAGATCTTTGAATGAGGTAGGCCGATGGAAAGCCTCTGAATTCCGCCAGTTCCTCCTTTATACTGGTCCTGTGCTCCTTATATACCTCCTGCATACTGCAGTATACCAACACTTCTTACTTTTGTTTGTTGGAGTGTTTATACTGTCAAACAAAGCACTGCTTGAGGAGTACACTGACTATGCAAATGATACACTTGTGTTGTTTGTTCAACACTTTGGAAAGCTGTATGGTGACATGTACCTTTCCTACAATGTCCACAACCTTGTGCACCTTGCGCAGGATGTCAAAGTGCATGGAAACTTGGATTCCTTCAGTGCCTTCAAATTTGAAAATTTCATGCAAAAACTAAAGAGGCTTGTTAGGAAACCAGAATCTCCTTGCTGCCAGGTTGTGAAGAGGCTTGCGGAGAGAGAGTCTGTACAAATGCACAAAGAGGAAAGTTCAGGTGTAAGGAGAGAACACACATCTGGACCTCTACCAGCAATGTTTCAGTGTGCACAACAGTACACCCAATATAACACAGAGCTCTGCACCCTTAAACTTGACCAAGCCAACAGCCATGTCTACATTCAAGGAAAGGTAGCAAAGATCAGGAATATAATTGTTGAGAAAGAGGAGATATACCTGGTCTACTCCACATATGCCCATCAAGACTCCTTCTTTGAGTACCCCACATCATCCTCTACATTTGGCATACATTTAGTAGATGGCCTCCAGGAGATGACACAGCACTGCAGTATTGGACTGGTAGAAGGGAAGGTTTTCCTTATACCTCATGGGAGACAATTTGTTGCTGTACCTCTAATACATACGAACTAACATCCCCATCCACCCCCACACCAGAACATCTCACCCCCTTGCCATCCACAATATCTCAGACTATTGCTTGACTCTTTCCACAGCCTTATGAAGTTGTTCTGTCTGTCCGTGTGTCTCTCAGTCCATCTGTCTATCTGTCCGTCTGTCTAGCTGTCCATTCATCGGTCTGCTCTGCTTATTGCTGCCTCTCCTGCCAACAAAGCTTCTTGCCCTGATCTGCACTAATCTCCTTACCTGAACAGTAAGTAGTTACTGTAAAATGTTAATTTCTCTGTTGTGTCATGCAGGATTTAAACTCTTTTGCTCAATATTCACATTTTCATGAAATTTGACCTGTAACCTAAGTATTAAGTATTGCTATCCACAGTATCTCAGACTATTGCTTGATTCTTTCCACGGTTTTATGAAGCTGTATATGTAGCATATTACGTCTGTCTGTCCATGTGTCTCTCAGTCCATCTGTCTATCTGTCCATCTGTCTAGCAGTCCATCCGTCTGTCTGCTCTGCTTATTGCTGCCTCTCCTGCCAACAAAGCTTCTTGCCCTGATCTGCACTAATCTCCTTACCTGAACAGTAAGTAGTTACTGTAAAATGTTAATTTCTCTGTTGTGTCATGCAGGATTTAAACTCTTTTGCTCAATATTCACATTCACATTTTCATGAAGTTAGATCTGTAACCAAAGTACTATTAAATATAAATGGTTAAATAAGCATAAATCACTGTAAATACCCAAATGGTATTGAAATTTTTATCTCCGTTTGCATTAAAACAACTGATTAAGGCAGACATTTCATATGCCCTTTGAAGGCCAAAGAATATATTATTTTTGTATGCGTACACTTATGCAACTGCAAATTTAAATATTTCTTATAAGTTTGGGACTGGTAGTGGTGGTGGTAGTAGTAGTAGTAGATAAGAATTTGGTATAATTTTTATTATTAGAATAAGAAGAATAAGAAGTAGTAAGTGGGCTACTGTGGTTAGGGTATAGTGCATTAAACAGACTATGCTGCCATTGAACAAATAAGAATTCAAGGAGAGCCACTGATCTTGGCCAGGTAGCTGGTTCTTGAGACACCAGTGCTATGAGGGCTACAGCAGATTGTATTGCTTTCGGATGTACAGCCTGACCTTGCACTGACTCTGCAACAACCCAACCCCCCTCCCCCCCCCCCCCCCCTCCATAAACGATCACAATCACCTGACTTTAAGTGCAAGAGCACTCACATTTCATGCTCTACTCACCTCATTCTTAGTTTGTGGATCCCCCTCATCGTCTCCCAGCATGTGTGTGTTCATGTGTGTTGTGTGCACATACTCTGCAGACAGAGACACAAAGTCAGTATTGATCCTATCTCATTGAACAAACTATCCATTGAACTTTCTTACCTGAACTCCTGTGAAGGCGATCCTGTCCTAGCCACCTGCTTTGTACAACAGTTGTGCCAACATTGCGCCGGTAGTATTTTTATTTCTGCACAATAGATTACTAATTAAAGTACACTTTTTGTTGTGTTCCGTATTTTGCATTAGGTTATTATGTACTTAATAGTACTTTTTGAAGAGGACAACAAAACTGGCCCGGTGGCAAAGGAGTGGTTCTCTGATGGACTTGCTTGGTGGCCCCCATACAAGGACAAGTCTCAGATTCTGAGAAGCGTTCAAAAAAAGGTTGTTCCCAATTCATCCAAAGGCTGGAAACAATTTGCTGCACGTGTGCTCTATGAATCAGGTAATTATCAGTGTAGAAAAATGCATTTGAGAATATTACAGCATCTGGCATTGTTGTTAATTACATATTCTGATATTGTTAACTATAATCATTACATCTACATATACTATGACTACATCCCAGTCTATGTTATAGTTGAACAGTTAACATGCTAAATGTTGCTTACAGATTCCATTAACAAAATAAAAGAAAAATGGGAAAGGTCATGTGTGACGTCAGACCTAAACACAGACAAAGAACAAGAAATTACGACCGTGCGGCAACGAAGGATGTAAGCACATATTTCTTTGTTGAATATGAAACAATGCTCATTTTAGTCTTCATAGTTGAGGGAAATGTTGTCTCATTTGCTTGTACCTTTGCTTGTATTGCATAATATTATGCATGAAAACCAAAAATTTTAACAATGGTTAATTTACTTAGGCCAAAACGTCTAAGGTCACCATCACCTTCATCAACATCAGAGGAAGATGACCATTTGGTGACTTTGGAAGAAACTTGCCTGCCCAAAACAGCAAAAAAGGTTAATCGACTCCCAATCAGAAATCTACCAGCCCCTCCTCCTTTGCCAGTGGTCAAAAGACCAAATACCAAAGATGCCTTTAGAACTGGTAAGCTTTTTCTGACCTGTATCATAGTAAATCACAAAGTCACTTCTGATATTTTAAAAAGACATCTATGTTTAACTACTGATTCTTACCGAACTCACAAAAGTACACACACACACAAAAAAAAAAATTACATTTACTGTTAGCCTACTATAGCAGCACTGGTGGTATATATTTGCATGTTTTTTATAAAATTTAGTTTGAACACTAGCATGTTTCAGTGTCAGAAAACAAAACATCAGCAATGTGTACGAAAGAGCTTTAGCTCACAGATTATTTACAAGTCATACTTTTTAAAAAGACTCTCAATCTAATTAGAGTCTAAAAGTTTCTTTCCTGAATATGCAGCTTCCTTTTAATGTTCACTTAAACTTGACCAATTTGACCAACAATGCCTACTTCTGCTACAGGAATTTTTGGTTACATTTTATTTAAAGTGATGTTTCTTTGTTACAGTGTAATTAAAAAATAAAAAAGTCACAAAGGACTTGTAGTGACAGACATGCTAGTCTAATCTTTTTGGTAATGTTTTCATTTCATAACAGTGATTTCACAGACCCGACCAGTGTCCCACAACACTGACCATTGCCCTGTTCCAGCCTGGCAACCCAGTAACATGGACTCTTCTCAACGTAAATGAGAAGACATATTGAAGATATGGTGTATCTGAAAAATTTACATAAGGCGTCCAGTGACATGCTAGTCTAATCTTTTTGTAATGTTTTCATTTTACAACAGTGAATTCACAAGCTCGACCAGTGTCCTCCAACAGTGACCACTGCCCTGTTCCAGCCTGGAAACCCAGCAATATTGACTCTTCTCAATGTAAATGAGTTGACCTAGTTGGGATATTATGTATCTAAAAAAATTAGAAAAAAAGCTTCCAGTAACAAAAACATGCTAGTCTAATCTTTTTGTAATGTTTTCATTGCATAACAGTGATTTCACAGGCCCGACCAGTGTCCTCCAACAGTGAAAATTACCCTGTTCCAGCCTGGCAACCCAGCAATATGGACTCTTCTCAACGTAAACTAGATGACAGTTAAATTATAGCATATGTTTGGAAAGAAGAAGAAAAAAAAAAACTGACCCAAGCATTTTCTGATTATTTTTGTGAGACATGTGTTACCAACATCAATAAATGCTTTTCTTATTCAAAGGCATGTCATCAAATTTGAGACAAGAATTTGAGGTCAGACCAGAGACAAGCTGTCATCAAAGGCCAGCTTACACTGAATGTAAGCATCTTTCAGAAAATCCAGGCAGTTTGAATTTAACCTAACATGTACAGAGTTAATAGATTATTTAGGATTATTTCATTATTCACAAACATGATAATAATCACTTTTTTTATTTCCAAGTAACAACTGTAGGATGGAGGCCAAACGAGGCAGAGGAACAGCATCCAACTCCATGGGCCGATGATGGACTGGGCTTTCCTGAACGTAAGCTATTTAATCCTATTACATTGTTTATTTGTCTGGGTAATATTGCTAAGGAATTTACTACAATATAATGTTTAATATCAGCTGGTATCTGTAATTATTTGTAATAAATCTGTAACAAATCTATGAATTAAAAAAGGAATTCTGTTCAATTTAAAATAAGTTTGTATTTGATTGCAAAAACAGTATGTGTCCAGGAGCCTTATCAGTGGCACATGAGATGTGGTGATGATGATCGTGAAGTGTCGCTGTTGCATTTGATTGTTTTTCAAATAATTTACAAATAACCAAAACTTCTTCGTAAAAGTGTTTCCTTCCACACGGCAAGTCAAATTGGCTTGAGAGTTTTGCTACAGGAGTATCGTGAAAGGAGTGGCAAAAGTCAAAGCGATAAGAGGTGAAGTTGTACTGCCAGATCTAAGAGGTTGTGGTTGTGTGCAAAACTGAAGTGCAAGAGTAAATGTGTCTCATTTTGTAAATATGAATGTCATTTTACACTAAAAATGGGTGTGCAGCTTTGTTTAAAACTGCTGGGGACAGGTATTTTACATGGTCCTCACTTGGCCACTGCATAGCTGCTACTCTGATAACTATTAAAAAACAGACTCTCGACATGCTAAAACAAATTGAATGACTGACAACTATACAGTGAGACCTTGGGCTGTGCCTCTAAGAGACAAGGTAGAAAACAGCAGATATACTAATATACTGACTGCAGCATAATTATCACCACGATCACCTCCAATGTTTGAGGTTACAAGTTTTACAGCATCTAGATCTAATGCATGCAGCAGACTTAGCTATATAGCTTGCAATGTTTTGCCAGTGCTAAACACAGCTAAACTTTTACGAAAATGTCTCACTTTTATATGGTCCACTGAATGTTACCTACATGTGACATGTGACATACTTCTTTCTCTAGATACAAGATATCGCCTTCCTGACACCCATCAACACATGTCAACTAAATGCACTGGTACGTTTAGTCACATTTTTCTCTTGATGTTGGAAAATAAGCATAAGTTTAACAATTAAATTTTGTTCTGTATTTCTAACAGCAGTTGAAAGGGTCATCCTGGAACAGTTAGGAGAACTTCACATCAAGGTGGACCATTTGACAGCCATTGTTCAATCACTCTGTCAAAACAGGCCGCAAGACCAACAAACCCAAAGCAATCACTACGACAACTTACTTCCCATCTCTACATTACATGAGCTAAATAGCTTTGATGAAAGGCTTTGTCGAGATGGTGATCTTAAGAAATATGTGGTATGTTCTCCAATACTTTGAAGTGTGTATACAGTAAGCAACATCAAAACTGGGAGTTGATCAGTTTAGTCAATTGTTTGTGTTGACCTGCACAAATTCAAGCAGGAGGGTTGTACTTCCAATATGTTCCAAACTAAAAAGACATGTGACAGAAAATAGGATATAGATTGTCTGTAGTAACATTTGCTTTAATTCTGTGTTTCATTTCAGATCGCAAAGCTGTCCATAATTGGGGGAAACTCTGTTAAAAAAACAGTGTGGCGAGTGTGCAAGAAGGTCTTTACTCCTGAACTTGCCACCCAGTTAAATTGGTGTGGGAGAGGACAGAAGACTGGCATCAAGTCACGACCAGTGTGTGAAGTTCTACTCTGTAAGTTTTACTGGGTAACAATTACATTAAGGAAGACTTAATCAATGTTCCTTTTTCATTGTATACAGTTGACAGATGTTAAATACTGCCATTTATTTGCAAAATATAACTGATCATGAAAAAGACTTAAGGATATTGGCCAGACACTAAGCAGTTTATTATCACAGAGCTGTTTCGCTCATTTTATCATGACAACTCAGTATTTCCCACAGACTTGCACTTTGTGTGCAATATTCCAGTTTACATTTACAAGTCTGCTGGTTTGCAAAGTAAAACCATCTGTCAATTTTCGCGTTTGTCTGAATAAAAATGCAAATGCATTATTTTCCATTATAGGTTGTTAAAAGTATAAATTGTAAAAACGTGTGTATAAATGCTGTAGTTAGTGATTCTCTTAAATGGTTAGTTCACCCAAAAATTAAAATTATGTCATGAATGACTCACCCTCATGTCGTTCCAAACCCGTGAGACCTCCATTCATCTTTGGAACACAGTTTAAAATATTTTAGATTTAGTCAGAGAGCTTTCAGACCCTCCATTGGAAATGTATGTATGGTATACTTTCCATGTCCAGAAAAAACAATCAAAAAAGTCGATGTGACATCAGTGGGTCAGTTAGAACTTGAAGCACTGAAAATGCATTTTGGTCCAAAAATAACAAACATTCTGACTTTATTCAGCATTGTCTTCACTTCCAGGTCTGTTGTGAATCCGCGTTCATGACACTGCTGACGGTCAGCGTTGGTAATGCACATTTACGTCGCCGTGGTTGTTTTTGGCCATTAGGACATCCGCAACATGCACACTTACACACCATTTTAAAAAATATAGCAACACTAAAATACAATCAACGTAGAATAGCTTGAATACAGTGTGCGTCTCCCTCAGACTGTAAATGAAGTTTGGGCGAATTTTTCGACCAAAATGTATTTCCGATGCTTCAACGAATTCTAACTGACCCACTGATGTCACATGGACTACTTTGATGTTTTTATTACAATGGAGGATCTGAAAACTCTCAGACTAAATCTAAAATATCTTAAACTGTGTTCCAAAGATGAACGGAGGTCATAGAGGTTTGCAACGACATGAGGGTGAGTCATTCATGCCAATTTTTCATTTTTGGGTGAACTAACCATTTAATGTAGTTCGAGGGGATGAGTTGACTTAAATGGATACTGAGCCATGGCCATTTTTTGCAGCCTTATTTCCAAGTAAATGACAATATTTAACTATTTCTGCTTGGGCATTCAAAACTGCATATATGCAATTACATGAACATTGCGGGTGGGGACAAAATTATGTAGAATGGAAGTTAAGGAGAAGTTTAAGATAGAAAAAGAAAGATTAAAACTGGAAAGAAGACGTGGGAGCATCTGAAAATATGTATGGGTTAACTAAACATAATATTAGGAAAAGTTGAGGAAAAAAGTTACCTAAAGTTGAAGAGAGGGTGAGGGGTGTTATTTTTTAGAAAGGAAGGTTGTAATGAATGTATTGTGTAAGGACTACCAGATGCTATGTTAGTAGTAAATGACATGCACCCCACACCTTATTGGGTAACACTTTATGTTGGTTAATGATTTATTAATGAAAGTTCTTCTAATATTTAACTAATCATTACTTAATATATATTCACATATCTAATGAGATAATGTGCATAGTTAATGTTAAATAATAGAGTTGGGGTACTCAGACCTAAGACATAACACACATCGTAATTTGGGTGCAAATATGGTTCTTACATCAACACTTATAACTATACTATTTTGTTATTATAATCATTAAACAGAATATTTATTGAACCATACATCAACATTAGGGAGAAAAAAAAAAAAAGAAAAAGAAAAAAAAAAAAAAAAGGAAAATACTATCATTTATCAAAACAGTGCAATGCAATATATACACTCACAGAATTGTGTTGCCTTATAGTAATCAAATTAGCCCCTGTATATGTTGACCCCTTATCCAACCTTAAATGTACCCATACCACCAAACCTGTCCCTAGCCCTACCTTGCACACCTCAAAAAAAAAAACAAAAAAAAAAAAAACCCAAAAGTGTTTTAATGATTAATGTTTTTAATGATTGTAAAACATATGTTAAAATCATTTGTAGATTTTCAAGATATGCATGACCATATAAATACAAAGTTTAAATGACAGTTGTAAGCATTTTAATTTACATGAAATGTTAATTATTAGGTGTTGTTTAATACATTTATCAGTAAACATTAACAAGAACATTATTTCACGTTTCTAGATATGTGGATATATATTCACTAATGATTCATTAAAGTATTACATGATGTTTGTTAATGATTTAATGAAATGATACTGTATGTTGATTGGTGATATGTTGATTAGTGGGTACAACTGGTGCTTCCCTCTCTTGATAGAAGTTTTTTCTTAATATTTTTTCTTGTAGTGTCAATTCTTAGGAATGGTGCCCTGACACAGATCACAGAGGCTGAGGTAGAAAGGGCTATACAAAATTGGCTCAGGTTGAGCCAAGATAGACTTTGCGGCAGGCGAAGACAGAGACCACAGCTGTAAAAGTGAGCCAATCAATGAAACTACAGCTCTGGTGCTAAGGCAGTGCAATCTGAAATTCTAGGCGGTGATTTCAAAATCAAAAAAAAAAAAAAAAAAAAAAAAAAAACACTAAGTATTTGTTACCTTGCATTCCTAATGTAAATACCTGAGCACTGATTCTACATAGTTCATCACACGTTTTAAAGGTGCCATTATTTTTCAAGCAAAGACAGCAACTTAATTACATTTCATTTTACTTACATGCACCCTGACATTTGCAATTTGTTGATTAAAATTGCCTACAGTACACAGACATTACAATAAAATGAATAAAATAAATTAAAAATAAAAATTTTTGAACAAGAATTTTATGGATTCAGCCTTTAGTCATTTACCTCTATCTCTAACCAGATCATTCAGGGCTCAGTATAGATATCTGAATAATTTTGTGTCTTGGATTTCTTCTGTCCCCAAAAAAGGAACAATAAAATTTTACAAGCATGTGCATGAGGTGAAGTAAAATATTAACTTCAAAGTAAAATTATTTAAAAATATACAGCAAGCAGATGATTATCTCACGTATTCTTTGGTCATTTGCTTTGCAGTGCAATATTTCACCGAAAGGGGTAAAAAAAAAAAAAATGACAAAAAAATATAATTACAAAATCATACAAATGTTAGTTTCATCCGTTATGGCACATTGTCTCTAGCATTCTACCAGCATCAATTAAGACACAAAGGTGAGAGAGAGAGCGCGAGAGGTGTGTTACCTGCATGCTGCTCAATGTCTTTCCCTCTACTAGGGATGTTCATTTCGATCATTTTTCCTAACCAAACCGACAGCCAATTGTCGTTAACCGATTGTTAACCGTATTAACCGAGAGGATAAGTGTCTGTAACACGATAAAAATACCAAAATTTGTTTTCCAGGGACTCATTTTACATGTGCAAAAAGCAGCAAACAACAGAAAATGAACATCACCTCCAGCACTTCTGCGAACGTAGAAAACCATAATAGCCTAAAGCTAGCCTGAATGAATAGGCCTATTCGATAAATGTATTTACTTAAACCAAACGAAAGAAAAAAAGTTAACAAGAACATTATTCATAATAAAATACAGTCGCCCACACATTGCTTAATCGTTATCACCGTAGGCCTTCTGCTGTGATATTATGCCAAACTATTTGTTTTATGTGGATATTGGAACGAGTGAAGTTCAAAAAGTGTGCATATTTAAAATACATGTCGAATACGGAAACATTTGAATTTGTGTCATATGAGAGACCCAAAGTTAGTTTCAGTTTCGCTTTAGCCTAAATGAATTCATTTTGGCTATTTTTCATTCTTGTTCTTTTTTGAATACTGTTAAATTGAATTTTTTTTGTGAACTGAGGGGAAATAAAATAGCCTATGTTTATAGTGTTTGTAAACATTTTGCGTAGGTATCTGGGGCCAGTTGCATAAAAGGCTTCTTTGCGCGGTCTCTTGGGTACCACAGCTTTACCACTCAGATTTAAATCCGTACAGCAAAATAAAACAGGCTGGTTGCAGATCAATATTTCTGAAATACATATTTTATGTGAAACGGGTAGGCTGCACAGAAAGCCCAGTTCGAGGACATTTTGTTGAAAAACAAAAATAATTTTACTATGCACTGATTAAAATTAGTGATCAATAATAATTATTATTTTACCAATCATGCCCGACTCCCTTGATATGCTCTCGCACATGAACAGGCAGACGAAGCAAGCGCGGGCGCATTAGGCCAGTCATCAAACATATTTCAAAGAAAGCCGGCGTCACGGTCCTGAGAGCATCATTACTTTACATCATTTTTAGCGAATATTTACATTTATTCACATATGAGTGGATGTGGAGGACTTATACAGAATGATGAGCATAAGTGGGTAGGCCTATACACAAAGCCGAAAAAGTAGTAAGCTACACTGTTAAAAAAGAGAAAAAAAAAAACACTAAATTTTTTAAACATATTAAAAATATTGCTTGAATAATTTGTACTAGGCTATTTGTAGCTATGGACGTGATTTTCTTATTGCTTTTCCTATTTTATTATTATTATTATTATTATTATTATTATTATTATTATTAGTTTATTTTAATGTAATTTATGTTATTGCCCTTGCATGTTCATGTTCTAAAGATTGCAATTTAAAAAAGAAATATAGCTGCAAGCAGCAATTAACGGGGTTAACCAAATGACAAAATTCAACATTTTTTTAATAATTATTGATCTAGAGACTCCACAGAATATTACTGCAGTGGTTTGATCGAAATTGAGCAAAAAACCAGGGACTAGTTCGCAAAAGTAGGTTTTTAACATAATTTTGAATTTAGCAAACGCATCTCTGAGCGACGTCGGCCCAAAGTATGTGTGCTGTTAGGGTACAAGCATCTTTAACGCCGTTAAATACGGCGTTTTAGAGGTAAACGCGATTCAGCTATAGCAGTCAGAACTTTTCTTTTAGACATTATGCTCAAATTTGGACAAGCGATGGTCAGTGTACTACAATACAAATCAGCTGAAGGTACAGAGGATGGAGAATTTCATTTTACTGTAATATCATAGCCATTCATTTTGCCAGGAATAAGTGTGCTTGTACGTGTAGGCTTGTTTAAACAGTATAAACACTCGCTTATATTAAATATATTAACTATTAACAAAAAGATTAAGACGGATGACATGAAATTAACCTTATAAATTAACATTTGTTTCTTTCTCTTAAAAACTACACCAATTTTTATGGTTCATTTATAATGTAGAACTTTAATGTAGTTTTCACAACTACAATTTTATATTTGCGATTGCCTTCGCGATCGTGATGTCAATCAACTCGCTCATCTCTTGCGCAGCTGCTCGTGCTGTTTTTTTCTGTCCGAGTGAACTAGCCTACATATATTGACATTATCACTATAACATGCAAACCGATTAAAATTAGTAATCAATAATAATTATTATTTTACCAATCATGCCCGACTGCCCTGATATGCTCTCGCATATTAACAGGCAGCATCTGAGGAACAGGAGACGGAGCGGGTGCATTAGGCCAGTTGAATATTTCACAAAATGCATCTCTCTAGATTAATTTCTCTAGTGAACTCACAAGCTTCACTCTTCCAAGGGGTTTATACAGCTACATGTCATGCTACATCAAACAGCATCAAATAATTTGAAAGAAAGATGGGACACTGATATCAAAAGTAACAATATAAAAAAACTGGAAGTTCCCAGTGAAGTTCCACTAATACAATGGTTAAAACAATGCTGAATTAGTTACACATGCGTAGCGAATCAAAGACCCTTACTGACCATTTTCGATACAATACACATACTGTTACACCCCTAGTAAATGCTCTGTGACTTTGACATGATTCAGTGCGTGTGCATTGAATATTCAAGTCATTCTACACTGGAGCAGGGAGCAGAGTAGCCATAGAAATGGGGCAGTGACACTGCAACTGACAATCAGCAAAACACACTTCTGATTTCACTGCTATCAGGTAAGCTTAGTTCCTAAAACCACACAAATATTACACACTTTTCCTGGCACTCTGAAAATATCTTTGACAGTGTCCCTTTGCATCTCAACCGTTTTCAGATGAGGTAGGTTAACTATAGATTGTGATAGACTGTTTATGAAAGTTTAGGTTAGACAAGTGGATAGTGGGTTAATCAGTAACATTTCAAGGGTCATGCATATTAGAAGTAAACTAATTCAAAGGTGTTTTGATCTTTCATGGTAGACAAATATTGATAGAAATTGTTCTGTGATTTGATTTCAGGAGGAGAGAAAGAAACTCTCCACAATAGATGAGAAGTTCCAAGATATTACTGCATGCAATGTTTCCAGAATTCTACCATGCTGATGGCTTGCTGCACCCCAGCAGATTTGGAGCAAACCTCCTCTCCAAGATATTGACCATATGACTAGTACAAATCGTAATGTAAACTTGACTTCAACTGTATTTTTAAAATTACTGTTAATGCCTTAACGTGTTTCCAGTAATTTTTTTCCAAAGGGGCACTCAGCAGTGGAAAGCTTTGTAAAGTTTACATCTCAAAAAGACTGATAACATCTCAACCAGTTTCAGATGAGGTGGGCTAATGAAAATTGGCTTGGAATTTATTTCAAAGGTGTTTTGATTTTTTTTTATGATAAACGCATACTGATAGAAATTGTTTTGTTGATTTCAGGAGGACATGAATTCTCCACAATAGATGAGAAGCACCAAGATTTTGTTTCTGAAGGGAGCCATTGACAGAGAAACAGGAAATGCAGGTTAACTGAAGAAGCTCATTAAATAACCTAATCCCCTGGTTTCACAGACAAGTCTTAGTCCCAGACTAAAATATAAGTCTGAGCTGTTTCAATGGAAAAAAACTTGCACTGACTGACCTTAAACAATTAAAAAATGGCTTTGTTTTGTTTCAAGATATACACTAGTATTTTATTTTATTTTTTACACTAAGGCATGTTTATTAATACACTTAAATCTCCTAATTGAATTATGGTTTAATCCTGGCTTAGTCTAAGTCCGCTCTGTGAAACCAGTCCCATATGCATTATGTTAGTCTCTTTGGTTACATTTTGGTTTTGGGTAAGCTTGTATTTTAGAAACATGGTAACTGTCTGCATATTGTGTGAAAACAACACAAAGCGTGTTAAAGGTATGGTCATAACAGACGTATGTTGTGCTAACTGTGTTTAGAATTATGAAAATGTAACTACAGATTGGACAGAAGTATGTTAGAAAACAACAACAAAAAAAAAAACAACAACAAAACTGTAAGTCAAGGTTTATCTAATAATTCTGTTGCACCACAATTTAAACCTTGCCTCAAAATAAGCAGGTTTACATTTAAACCATTTTGATCCTGGATTTATTTTATAGTTAAATTGTTAACTTATAGTTAAAAAGTTAAATTATTTATAGTGCAAATTACAGTTATAATATTTAAAAATACAAATTGTCGTCACCCTCATGTCATTCCAAACCTGTAAGACCTTTGTTTCTCTTCAGAGCACAAATTAAGATATTTTGATGATCTTGTTAGCAAAGCACAGCATATGTGCATTCTACAGTAGCAACACCACATGTATACCTTGTGATAATCTCCATAATAGTGGCAGATTGTCCCAGAAGAGAAGAAATCATTGAATAAAGTAATTATTTTAGCGATTTTAGACCATTTTAACAACGTCATCAGTTTATCAGTCATCAGCAACGAGGTAAACGTGCGCACTGATATGCATATGATAGAAGGCTTTAAATAATAGAAGCGTCTGTATTAGACTACAATATATTTCCAAGGCACAATCAACAAGCTGCCGAATTGTCATTGACAAAGCATAAAACATATATTTGATATAAATTTCGTTATTGCTTTAAAGTACGCGCAAAGTTTTCCACAAAGCACAGGTCAAAATAACCTAATGATTATGAAAAAATATTTTTTAATTATGTATTAATAAATTAATGTTTTCTGAGTTCTTGTAGGTTGCAAAGATGAAATTCACGAAATCTTTACTGGATGCCCCTTTAAGAAACAAATACATTCACAGATTAGATAATCAAGGAGTAACAATTGATTTTGCTTTGAATTGGTTCGTTTAGAAATAGACATTTTCTTTGGATATATTTCTCATCATGTTTCTTTATTATTATTATTATTATTACTACTACATTTTAAAGTTAAAAATGCAAGTGATTGCGTGGGTGCCTTCCTGTCATGCAAGCGCATTTTTTTTTTTCTGCATAAACACTTGACTTGAATATGAATATTATCCTATATGTCATACTTACATTAGGTTAACGCTATCGAGTGTGGGATCTGTATTAAAATTAATCTTCACCTGTCTACATCTGAGACAGATGGAAGTTATAAACTGCAAACTGAAGGCTATTTTTGACATTTCAAAATGATCCAACGGACTAATGCCGCTACAAATCGTTGATCTTTAGTTGTTGCTTACATGAATGTTGCAATCATTAACTTGTTTTAACAAATCGCTTATGTATTAACTAATAAAGATACAAAACAGTGCTGCGTCTCTTAGCGTGCTACGAAGACTCTGAAGGTATATCTTTATAGCTACAGGTGTAACCGTTCTAGGTGTGTTCCCTGAACTATACCTTAGGAGGTTGCTTAAGATATACAATCTTACGTAGGACATTACCAGGTGCTGTCCATGGCGGTGGTGTTGAATTTGCAGGGCTCCAGACTGCGACTAAAACGGTCACATTTGCGATCAAAAATATTAATTTGCGAGTAAAACTTTTTGCTGAGGTTGCCAGTGGCGACTGTAAATTTACATGTTATAACTTAAAACTTGAATGTAATGTAATTTTTCCTGATTGTTTTGCGCTCATGTATTGAAACTGAAAGAAATATATAGTATTTATAAAATGCTAGACTGCGAATAAGATTTCACATTTTTGCATGTGCAGAACAGTCAATTATTTTAACACGCAATGATACAAAATAAAACCGAGCAAACAAATGAAGAAAATAAATATTTATAAGAAAGACGGATAACTCCCACAGCATCTCGTTAAGTGATAATTTAAACAGGGTTCCCACTCCAATCCAAATGTCAAATTCCCTGAATGACTTTTCCCTGACTTTCACTGACTAATAAGCTGAATTTCCATGACCTATAATAAACAGATCCATCCATTTGCAAGCTTTATTTACTTTATCACAGATGTTTTTTAGTACAAAACACACATATACACTACTTCTTTTGTTTGTTTGTATTTTTACGCTTGAAATAAACTGTATTTTTCTGTACTATTTCTACAAAGAATAACTTATTTTAAATGTATTTTTATGTTTTCATAACCATAACAATAGACAAAATGCGTGAAATAACACCAGGGCTTGCAAATTTTCAAAATCTCTGGTAGGTACTCTTTAGATTTTGGTAGCCCGAAAATAATTTAACTAGACCAAAAAAAAAAAAAAAAATAACTTTTTAAAAAAAAAAGTCAATTAAAAATATTTTAGAAGGAGAAGGAATTTTATTTCACTATTTACAGGGTATCTGCAGAATTTTTAAATATCAATTTAAGGCAATTTATGACCCTTTTCTAAGAGCTGCACAAGTAAAATGAAAACAGTATGAGTGGGGTTGGACAATGTATGGTAGCATATTGAGCCATGAAATTATAATTTACAGTTCAGATACAGGTTTTCACAAAAAAAAAAAAAAAAAAAGGTTATACAACAGCATTTTAGCCTTTATACCATATTCTTAATTGTTTAGATTTTTAGAAGGCACATTAACTTCTTTCACATTTACAACTCTGTGTGTTTGCTACAACTAAATTGAGGAGTATTTAATGACCTGCAGGAGCCCTTTACTTTAAAATAGCCCGTCTGATATGAGGGTATCACTTTAACAGCCATTAACAGTCACTCTTCTTCAAGAAGCACCACCAATTTCTGTATGGGCCTTTCAATGATTGTGGGCTTGGAGGGTTGATCATGTTTGCTAACGAGTTTTCTTCCTACTTGTACCTTCACTCGTCGAACAAATCCATCACTCTCTTTGACAGCTTCAACCACTCTGCCTAACTGCCACTGACTTCTTGGGAGCATATCCTCTTTGATGATTACGACATCATTTACTCTGAGGTTTCGACGAGGAGTATGCCACTTTTGGCGCACTGAAATGTTAAGATGATATTCCTTCTTCCAGCAACTCCAAAACTGCTCCACCAAGTATTGGACTCTACGCCATCGTTTTGTAGCGTACATGTCTTCTTTGACAAATTTTCCTGAAGGTGGAAGCGCAACATCAGATTTCATCATTATTAAATGGTTTGGGGTCAGATTAGAGTGAATTTGGATCATTAATGCCATCCACCGTTAGTGGACGACTATTAACTATGGCCATTGCTTCATAGAACAGTGTTCTAAGTGAGGCATCGTCAATTCTGCCTGGGCACTGAGCAAGCGTGGCATTGAGTACACTTCACACAGTTCGTATTTGACGCTCCCAGATGCCTCCAGCGTGAGATGCAGAAGGAGCATTAAAAACAAACTCTGAGAGAGAGTTCTCAGAGAGAAAGACTTCGAGAGCTTTGGTGTCAAGTTGTTTTAGTGAGTCTTTGAGCTCGTTCCTGGCTCCCACAAAGTTGGTACCATGGTCACACTGAAGTTTACGTACTGCTCCTCTAAGACTGATAAAGCACCTCAAGGCATTAATAAAGGCATCTGTGGACAAATCTTCAATCATCTCTATATGAACTGCGTGAGATGATAGACAAGTGAATATTAGGCCATATCTCTTGTACTCCTTGCGAGCCCTCTTTATGACAAATGGCCCAAAACAATCCATGCCGCAGAATTCGAAGGGAGCGGATACTTCAACAAGCTCTTTGGGAAGTTCTGCCATTCGCTGTTCTTCTGTTGGTCATCTAAGTTTTCGACATTGCACACACTTGTGTATCAGCTTAGCGACTGACTTGCTGCTTCCAATGATCCAAAATCCATTCATTCTAAGCTCCATTTGAGTTTGGTTTCGGCCCTGATGACAAATCTTGGCATGGTAATGTAACAGAGTTAGCTTGGTGACGTAACTATCTTTGGGGAGAATCACTGGATGTTTTAATTCTTGACTGAGTGATGACTTTTTCAGTCTTCCGCCTACACGAAGAAGGCCTTTGTCCCAAATGGGATCTAGATGGTACAATGCACTAGAACTTGGAAGGGAGTTCCCCTTCTTGATCATTTCTATTTCTTTGGAGAATGCTTCCTGCTGCACAAGCTTGATTACCACATCAGCAGCTCTCTGACGCTCCTCAACAGTCACATGATCACTGAGGTATTTCTGTTTTGATCCCAGCAACAACCTTCAGAAGCATAGACCAAGAAGAAAACCGACTGAAACGACTGAGGATGTTCATACTGCCACTGACTGTGGACACAAATGTTTGGATTGCTTTAACTTCAGGGTCACCAACAAGCAGGTTGACAGAAGTGTACGGTGTTGGACTTACTTCTTGTTTCCACAGAAATGTGGGTCCTGATAACCAGATCGATGAAGAGAAATCAGAGGTGTGAAGCCATCTAGAGGCATGATCAGCTGGGTTTTCCGTTGTATTAACGTAATGCCAGTGACTTGGATCCGTAATGTCTCTTATTAGCTGCACACGGTTAGCAACGAATACATGAAATCTTCGTGCTTCATTGTTAATATACGCCAGAACAACCTGTGAATCTGTCCAGAAGAATTCTTGGTCAATCTTCATTTCAAGCTCTGTTTTCAGCATGACACTCATTCTCGCAGACAAGACCGCAGCCGCAAGTTCTAGTCTTGGTATGCTTGTGATTTTTGTAGGCGCAACTCTGGACTTTGCCATCACCAAACTGCAATGCACTTCACTCTTGTCATTTTTGAAACGGAGATAAGAGCAAACTCCGTATCCAGCATTACTTGCGTCGGAGAAGTGGTGTAGTTCCGTTCTGGTGATTTCACTGAAAGCATCTGGGTGATAGCATCTTGGCATGGCGATCTCCTTAAGCTTCTGAAGACCGTTTTTCCAATCCTCCCACCGTGAACACAATTCATCTGGAAGTTGATCGTCCCATCCTATGCCTCTTCGACACAGTTCTTGCAGGATGCACTTTCCCTGCAGAATGAATGGTGCAACAAACCCGAGTGGATCATACAGGGAGGCAATGACAGATAAGATACCACGGCGAGTTGATGGCTGATCTTTAAAATTGATGTTGAAGCTTAGAGTGTCATCCTTTGTTGACCACTGAATTCCAAGTACACGTCCTGTTGGTGTTGCTTCAGGGTATAAGTCAAGAGGCTTAGATGTGATATCCCTTTCTGATGGATCTATGCAGCAAAGAACATCATCCTTGTTTGAGTTGAATTTATGAAGCCGTAGGCCTCCACATTTACAGAGAGCTTGTGCATCAACGATTAATTCCTTGGCTTCATCGACAGAACAGACACTAGTTAGCCCATCATCTACATAGAAGTTCTTTTCAACAAACACTGAGGCTGATGGGTGGTTGGCTTTGTGCTGCTGTGCCAGGTACTTCAGACCGAAATTTGCGCACCCAGGGGATGATGTAGCACCGAATAGATGGACTGCCATACGATAGTCTTGAGGCTCTTTTTCCAAGTCTCCACCTTCCCACCATTGAAACCTTAGAAAATTGCGTTCGTCTGGAGGGACGAGGAACTGATGAAACATCTTTTCTATGTCACAGGTGACCGCAACTAGTTCCTTTCTGAAACGGCACAGTACTCCCACTAAAGAGTTAATTAGGTCAGGTCCGGTGAGAAGAGTGTCATTTAGAGATATACCGCAAAACTTAGCTGAACAATCGAACACGACCCTCAGCTTATCTGGTTTCTGAGGGTGGTACACCCCATGGTGTGGAATGTACCATACAGTCTCTCCTTTGGGTATCTCTAGGGCTAGTTCAGCATCACCTTTGTTAATGATCTCCTCCATGAAGGCATTGTAATGATCAGAATATTTCTTGTTAGATTTGAGCCTCTTCTTCAAATGCTGCAAGCGGGCAGCTGCTAGCCTTTTGTTATTTGGGAGTGAAGGTCGGCCATTACACTTGAAAGGGAGAGGAAGTTCATAATGTCCATTACCCTTCTGTTTGATATTGAGATGCTGAGATGCTGTATGAAATGAACATCCTCTTGGGACACCGTTTTATCCTCACAACCTTTCTCATTGAAATCGGACTCTAGAATCTTCAAGACATCGTTGGGTGATGACAGCTATTTCTTTCACCACAACTCTATGAACGAAGCTCTGATTTCCCTGTCTGTCTAGGTGTGGATTGGAGAGGCCAATAATACTCCAGCCAAGTTCAGTTCTTTGTGCAAATGGTTCATTCTCACCACCTATTATGACTTCGAGGGGAGCTAGAGATGATGGGCAGTCATATCCGAAATTAAAGTCCAACTTCACAGTTCTGAAGTGGTGGCAATTGATTGGCCAGATGTTTGAGGTGAGGCCATTGCAGTGCTGTATTTTTGGTTGGGATATAGGACTTGTCAACTGGAATGAAGTCTCTAGTATATGCTTGTTGCAGCTGGATGGAGTTTGCTGCTTGAAGTCCACGAACTTGCAAACCACGAACCCTTTTGCTTGCAGTGATGGTGTCAACAGCTGTCATGGTGCTAAGTATAAGCTGTACTGGTTGAGTGATCGCATTTAGGTCATCAAAAAGATCTTCTAAAATGAACGTTGAGTCACTCTGCGTGTCCAGTAGGGCATAAGTGAGTACTTCTCTTTGTGGCTCTTCCACTGTAGAAATGAGGACTGGCACGATACTGGAAGTAGCAGAAGAACTTTGTGTGAGTGCATGGGCCATAACTTTGTGAACTTCCTGACTTGCTTGAGCTTCTATGGAAGTTTTCTTTAATGCTTTCGAAGACACTTTATCTCTTTCTTCATGCAAGCAGGTGGGGTGATTCCAGCCACATGTTCCACATTTATGACGTCTTTTGCAATCTTTAACTATATGACCTTTCCTGAGGCACCCGAAGCAGAGGTGATTTTCTTGAATTAAGGTCTTCTTGTCTTCCAAGGTTCTTTCTGCAAATGTAGGACATTGAGCAATGCTGTGTTTTTAATCTTTACAGATGAAGCATGATACCTTAGATTTACAGCTGGATGTTCCAAGACCTTTAGAGTGGAAATCTTTCACATCAGCCTTTGTAGTGAGAGCTTTGGTTCGCTTGGGAAACCTTTCATCTGAATTTTTTAAATTCATGAAGATTGGAGAAGTGATGGGGTTACATGCTATTCTGGATTCCCTTTGCATGAACTCTGAAAAGCGCTTGAAACTTGGATAGTCGCCTGATGAGTCAAGCTCTTCCACCACGATTCGATTCCACTTACGCACAATCCACTCAGGAAGTTTCTTTAGCAGCTTGTGGTTTTCTTCACAGTCATTTAGAATGGTCAATCCTTTAACATGCGGAAGCGCCTCAACACATCCTTGCAGGAAGTCTGTGAAGTCTCGTAGGGCAAGAGGGTCATTTACTCCAATTTTGGGCCATCTCATCAACTGGTCTCGAAAAGCCCTTTGTATTATGAATGGATTTCCATATCTATCTTGCAAGACCTTCCAGGCACCTTGGTATGCGTCCTCTGAATTTCTGTAGAAATATCCCTCCACCGCTTTGCGAGCTTCTCCAACAAGGTAATTCTTAAGATAGAACATCTTCTCACCAGGAGGGAGGGGCTTTCAATCAATAAGGGCCATGAAGGACATTTTCCAATCAATGAATTTCAAGGGATCACCAGCAAAGATGGTGGGTTCAGGAACGGGCAGTCGATGTGTGCTTAATGAGTTTGCTATTGCTTGAGCTAAAGCAACATTATCGTGAGATGGCTGGGCTTCACAGAATGCTCGTTGAGGCAAGAACAGTTCAGCTTCTGGGTTTAGTCGAAATGTGGGCTCTGTCTTTTTACAATGAGTATGAGTGCTAAAGTCCATTTCTTCATCATTGTGTTGAATGATGCCTTCAAGATCATTATACACTTTGACATGAGCTGCTGCTACTTTTACTTCTTTGTCTACTTGCAACTGATGCAACAGTTTCCTTTCCTCTTCTAGCCTTAGCTGCACTTCAATCTCCTTTTGCTTCATTTCTGCTGGCATTTTAGTTTCACAAAGTTTCCAATCACTCTCCATCTTATCAAGCTTCGCTTGTTGATTGTGGATTGCTTGTTCTTGTTTCGCTGCAAGTTCTGCCTCTGCATCAGCTCGTTTACTTGAGATTTTGGAAGAAGTCTTTGATTGATTACCGGATCCCTGTGATGACTCTGAAATGACTGTGTTTGTTATGGTGCATCCAAAGATAGATCCATACTCATCTTTATTTAGCTTCGCGTTCAGGCAATATGCTGAAACTTGCCACAAAGCACCGGCAAAAATAAATAATGAATGTGTCGGAGGGAAATAGTACGCCTAAGGATATTTTTGAATTATTTCTGAATAAAATAATGTATTCCGACTCAGTGTCGCAAAGATCCTGACTCGAAATCTCCTATTTGATGCGCCTTGAGAAATGCATCTTTACGGATTAGCTAATGAAAGAGTTAGTTTTTTTTATTTGTTTTATTTCGTTAAGCAATAATTTAAGGCTTTCGATATATGCATTTATCATGTCTGTAAGCCATGTATTGTTTATATGGATAATTTTAAATGATTTCCACTGGAAATAAATGCAAGTGACGGCGCTGGCGCATCCATGTCCTTATTATAAAAACAAAAACTTATATTTAAAGAAAACAAAAATCCTCACAACAACTTCCCAAATTAACTTAAAAAAAAACACGAAACGAAATATATGCCTAATCACTTTGCCATTAAATACAAAAACTGAATTAATTTTATTAGCTGAAAAAATAGCTAAACGATCACTTGTCCGTGTTCTTTTCTGTCTGCGAATTCTCTTTGGTGCTTTTAAAAACTAGGGATGTGCACGAATATTCGATTAATCGATTACTCGAACGCATCAGCGACGATCGAGCATGAAAGTGATGATCGATTGGTTCTAAAAAAAAAATGTGCTTTTTTTTATTAAGCTACTTTCATTCTTTCTTATTGGTTATGCTGATTTTTGGGCGGTTGTCTGATATTTGATTGGTTATGGCTGCCAGAAGTTGATATCTGGCAACACTTTAAGAAAAAAGCGCCACACTTAACTTCACAACGAGTTCGATGCGTTACCATCTTGCGCATAAACAAAAAAGCAGATGATTCAGCTATTAAAACAGTTCAGTTTTGTATGCAATGGCAAAGTGACGAGACGAATATTTCGTTTCTGTTTTTTATTAATTTGGAAAGTTGTTGGGAGGATTTTTTTTTTTATTCGTAAAATATAAATGTTTGTTTTTTTAAGTAACAAACACCGACCAGCAGAATATTGTTTGTTTGATCATTTTGTCTTCTCAAAATCATCATGATTTTACTCAAATAAAATCTATAGATATAAAACCGTTAAAGTATAAAACAATGTTGGTTTAAACGTTAAACCTAGGCGCAGTTTGGACGGAGAGTGGAAGCACCAGCGCAGTCACTTGCATTTATTTCCAGTGGAAACAATACATGCCTTATAGTCATGATAAATACATATATGGACAGCTTTAAATTATTGCTTAACGAAATAAAACAAATCAAAAACAAAAACACTTTCATTATGTAGCTAAACTGTAAAATTCATTTCTCGCGTCAAAGAGGAGATTTCGAGTTAGGGTCTTCACGACACTGATTAAGAATACACTCGTTTATTCAATTCAAATATTTCGGGTACCCTCCTACACATTCATTGTTATTTATTTTTGCCATTGCTTTAAGTTTTAGCCACTGTCGCTGGCTGAGACACTAAACGCCGTCCGAGCGTGAAAGCGAAATTGAAGTTTCACTATAGAACTGAAATTTTTTTGCACCATAATTGATGGAAACGTAGAATGTTTAACAAAACAAAACGAATAAGAAAGCTTGTACGACATACACCTTGATTAGGCTAATACAAAATACAAATACACAGTTTTAATTAAATACAAATCAGCAAACAGTGTGAAATCAAATAAACATGAAAATTCCACTGTCTTAGATAAATGGTCAACAGGCTTTTCGAAATCCAAACTATTTTTTTTTTTAAAACAGGAGCTTTTGCATTTCGTTTTGAAAGTCCTTCGCCATCGTCTTGTTCTTCTCATCCCTCTCTTCTTGTCAAGTCAGCTGGACTCACTCTCTTCATATGATAAATTAAATCTGATCTGTGATGCGACTGTCGTTCGGCACACTGCAAGAAACAGCCGCGTTCAGATCTATTGTCTGTTCTCTAACTGAACGAAATTATTTTTATCAAAACGACGGTGGAGGTAGGTGCCGCGGCGAACAAGTGACTAAACCCGTGTTGCGGACTCCGGTATCAACATCTACACCGACTATCACAGCAAGCCTACCCCCGCTGAACGTAATCTTGATGGAGGGTCCATAGCAAAGACAGTGCCCCTGGACACATATTGATGGGGATAATACTGTAAAATAACTTTTTTTTTTTTTTTGCGGGGCTTCAGTTGCCTTTGTTTTAAAGCGCCCTGTAACGGGAGAAGCGCGTCCACTACTTTCTGGTTGGCACGTAGTTTAAGCTCACATGCATTTTGTGTAGATAAATACAATTTGTTAATGTAACATTTTGTGTGTATCTAGGCTATGTGATTAATTTTATATAGAATGCGGCATGTATAAAAAGCGCTTCAGCTCACCTCACACTTCTTAAATGTTTACTGTATTAACCAATATTGATGGTGATTTTTAATAACCCAACAGTGTTAATTTAATTATTTTCTGAATCCTGTCAGAGTTTTATCAACAACGTTTTTAACAGGGCTTTAATTATTAAAATCTTTTAATTGTCGTTATGACGCACACACGCCCCGCCCCTTGCTTAAGCCCCACCCCCGATTAATCGAGTACTCGTTTCTCAAACCTGTGGATTAATCGAAATGAAAAATGATCAGAAATGCCCATCCCTATTAAAAACACGACACAAAATAAACATTAATAAACCAAGCATGTCCCATTTTATTAGGGCTGTGCCGATATTTGAACGCGATTCTCATGCGTATCTGGTCAGTAATGCCGGTTCTGTGATTAGACGTAAATTTCATTCACCTGTTCATTCATGCCGCCGCGTTTACTACACAGAGCCGTAGTTCACTGACAAGCCACGCAATATCGCCTTCATTATCGCAGGCGATATCGATAATGCACGCGATATTGCGTGGCTTGTCAGTGAACTACGGCTCTGTGTAGTAAACGCGGCGGCATGAATGAACAGGTGAATGAGATTTAGGTCTAATCACAGAACCGGCATTACTGACGAGATACGCATGAGAATCGCGTTCGAATATCGGCACAGCCCTACATTTTATGCAAGTCACTGATTTGCATGTGAAATTAGGCTTTTGAGGACCAAAAGCGCACCAAAGGGGGAATCGGGAGCAATAATCGTTTTATCTAGATTATTGTATTTTCAGAATCGTTTGAAGCTGAAATCGAAATAAAATTTCGATTAATTGCACAGCCCTATAATACATGTATTCATCTAACAGCAATATGAACAGCACTTTTCATAATCACATGAAAATTACATACGACAGTGTGCCTAACATTAGGCTATATGTATTATTTAAATTCAGGAAAATTAAAATGATGCAACATTTACAGAACAAAATGAAGTGACAGTAAAATACATTAATTTCTAGTAGGATTGACAGCAGAACAGTCGGATAAATCACCAGGATTAATTATAGCCCGGTTGTTAGCATGCTCTGGAGCTTCAAAGAATAAATCTCCATAGCAACTCAATTTCGCTTAATTTACTCTGCTTTCATGCAACGGAGTCTGCAAGTCAGGGATAAATTCATCCAGGCTAACTAGAAAATCCCAGCTTAATCCCTTATCTCAGTTTTGTGCAATACCCCCCCCCGGACTGAAAATGAAATCTGATCTGTGATGCGATCGTTCGGCATACTGCATTGAACAGCCGCTTTCAGTTTTAATTGTATTGTGTGTTCTCTAACTGAACGAAATTATTTCTATTACTATAAAAATCAAAACGACGTTGGGGGCGGTGCCGCGGTGAACAAGTGACTAAACCGGTGTTGCGGAATAGCCTAGTCAGGTCTGAGCTCGTGTACGCACGTTTTTGAGTTAGCCTGAATTTGATTGCAGCCTAGAAAATTTTGGAGAATTGTATAATGACAGCATTTTGTTGATTTATATTATTTACCTGGCCGACAAACAATTTTTTTTTTTTTTTTTAATTCATTTAGGGTGTTACTTAGATTTGTATGCGCAAATGACAGCATAAACAACAGACCATGAGGATTCACACGTCTTCACATCACCCAACTGGCCGCACTTCGGTGAACGGAGAAAAACAGAAATTATAAAAAGAATAAATTAAATAAAGAGGGCTAGTCTACACGAAATGTATTTCTCTTAATTAACAGATTTTGAAAAGGAGAAAAAAAAAGCACCTCTGCGTTTTTGTGACACTCTTAATGCATTTTATTTGTTTTCTTTATATCTTTACTTTATTAAATGTAACTGAACATGCTAACTTGACATTTTAGCCAATAATCAAACTAACATGCAATCAACCAAACTTGAAAGTTATTTAAAAGGTAAAGTCAGCGTGCAGCCCCAAAATAAAATAAAAAAATGAGCATGTAGGGTGTTTTATGTGGATAGTGGAACACAAATGAAGTAGCCTACAAAGACGTGTTTAGCAACCAAATATTACATGGCAAAAAAAAGGAAACATTTGGATGTCGATAGGCATAGAGGGCAATGCCGTTTAGTTTCACTTTGCGCATTTATTCATTTTAGCTCGATATTTGTATTCTGTATTCACTAGTCTAATTGGTGTTTTACTTTATAGTTTAACATACAATTTTATAGCTACTAATTTTTCATTATTGTTCTTTAATATCTTTAAATTTAAAGGGTTTGTTGTGGATTAAGGAGAACTAAATAGGCTATAATATTTCGTTATATTTATTGGTATTTAATATAGATATAAATGAATGCCACCGTTTGCAAATATAAGGTTAAAGAGTGTTTCAGAGTAAGATTTTTTTTTTTTTCCCTCCATGAGTTTACTCCCTTTTTTTGGCCGAGTTTCGTTTCTCCGTGTCCTAAACTCTAGGGACAAGGCTTCTAAACCGGGGTGGTTTTAGGGGCGTGATATTTAAATGATCGCTTTCAGCCGCCAAATTTATCAACGTGCCATCATTCGAACGACTGGATTGGCGGCATACGATGGTTTCATGAATCACACATGAACTCTGTCGTATGTTGATTCGTACGCTCGAATCTACGCTGTTTCTACGTTAAATTGCTAAATGAGGCACCTTGTCCTCACATCTTAACCAGTTAATTGACACTTTTAGTTTCTGACT
The DNA here is from genome assembly GCA_033026305.1 of Cirrhinus molitorella. Classification (NCBI taxonomy): domain Eukaryota; kingdom Metazoa; phylum Chordata; class Actinopteri; order Cypriniformes; family Cyprinidae; genus Cirrhinus; species Cirrhinus molitorella. The sequence goes on from CM065128.1 coordinate 10,009,231, forward strand.
GAGCGTTATTTAACTTAGCTTTTCTTAACTTTTATAAAGATCAGAGCTTTAGCTGTTAACGGGTCTTTGTTCTCTTTCAGACTCATTTTCAACCCTATGATTTGTCACAGTAACCCCTTCAGAACTCATATACTTTTCATTTTCCATTTTGCAAAGAGTTGTGAACAAACAGAATTAACACACATACGCAAGGTCAGTCAATCTTTGGCAACCAATGCATTGGATTTATGCTTGACCCTGATTGTGTGCACACATAGGCCTAATTTCATATAGCCATTTTGATGACGATGTTGCAACAAACGTACCTATAATCCAGTTTACCAGGCCTGAAGACGAGACGAGTAAATCCACAACCAAGTGGCAAACCAGAAGTAGTACGATCCAAACAAAACCACTGAGTTGAATCCAAGGATTAAATCCAAAGGCGTCTTGACGAAACGATGTCCTCACATGTAGAAACAAGAAGCCATTATCCAAACGAACCGCGTCATTCTTGTCTGTCGAAACACGTGCATTGGCGTTTAATCCAAGCTATCTTTATTCCAATGAAGCACAGTTTTTGACTTTGTGTAACGGCTTCCATTAAGTCGCTGCCGTTGGTAAAAGAGAGTGATCAAGTTTTAGGATGCGCACAAGCAGTCCGTTCAAGCGGAAATAGAGGCAAACAATCTCTTTCTTAATTTGTGCTTCAATAACGGTCATCTTAACACAACTTGCTTTCGGTGTTCTTTTTTCACAAGCATTTAAAATCAAAGTCCGTATCTTCAAGACACAGCTAATAAACTGTCTGCTTCCCCAATACCAACGAACGCACACCTGATTCTTCTTCTTCTTTTCTTTTTAACTGGCGGGAGACAACTACTATGTAAGGTGCAAAACTGCCACCTGCCGTACTGGGGTATGAACCAGATTTATATGATTTATATTTCTTCAAAAAAAAAACAAAAAAAACAACTACAGTCTGTTTATTAAACCAGTCTCTTTTTAAAACCTTAATAGAGCTTTATATGCCTGTCCTTCATTTAATATACCCTTAAGACTTACAACATGTATTCCATATTTATTTAATTCTTCTTTTAATCTTATTCTATGTATCTTATATTTAATGCATTTACAAACCAAACTGGACTTTTAATCAAATCGTCATATGTATACGTTTTGATAGATTTGCAAATTTATATAACCTAATAGGCTAATAAAAGTACAAAAAAAATACAAATGCTTTTGATATTTTATAAACAAATATTCATAAAAATGTTTTGCGATTTCAGGAGTTCAGAAAAAATTCTGAAGGGAGCTGCTGACAGAGATGTAGGAAATACAGGTGAACTGAGCTCAAATAACTTAATATGCATTTTTTTCACAATAAATTTCACCTATTATCCCCATTCGTCTGATAATTAAATATTTATTTATTACAGTGGTTTTAGGAAGGTTTTTGGCATCCAAGTGTAAGTGATACTTTACCTAAAACTAAAAACACAGTAGTATTTTTATATTCTATATTTTCTTATTTTTCCTGCATTTTACCTATACTTTGGTTTGTTTCCTTCTAATAAACCTGGAACTGGATACTAAATATGGTCGTTTTTGTGACAGATTGCTTGTTTTGTTCCTTGATTCTTCCATGCTGATGGCCTGCTGCACATCAACACAGTCGGAGCAAACCTCCTGTCAGACAACTTCTCCAAAGTGCTAGAAACCATGGGACTAGTAAGTAAAATCTCAAACATAGACTACCGTCTCATAAATTTTGGTATGGTGAAGTATTTTCTATGGAGGATGAGAAACTACTTAAGTATAAATGAATAAATATATAAATAAATACATAAATGCAGAAATAAATGCATGTAAAAATACATGTAGAAATACATAAATAAATGAATATATAAATTAATAAATATTTAAATGCTGAAATAAATAAATGTAGAAATACATAAATAAATGAAAAAAAAATTAAATGCTGAAATAAATAAATGCTGAAATGAATGAATAAATTTTGTCAAAAGTGTCATTTTGCTGTTGCTGTTTGCTGTACCATTTGTGTTATACTACATTTATTTCTACATTTATTTATTTATTTATTTCTGTGTTCATATGTTTATAAGGTAGGCGTTCATAACCTCGCTCAGTGCAGGATTGGTTAAACAGGATCGCTATCATTACGGCTGTACTACTGTGGAAACTACTAGTACCATCACTGCTAAAGATTTAACAGCAAATGCATCAAGCCACTGCCTTCTGTTTTGTTTGGAACATGCCCTTGATGATTTAGTTCAGCTCAGTGCTGATGGATGTAGACCTTGGTCCAGCTGTGCTCACTGGTGCTTTTTAAATTGATTTATTTCTGCATTTATGTATTTATTCATTTATTTATACTTAAGTCATTTTTTGTCCTCCATATTCTCATCCTCCATAATTTTCTTGATAATTTTGTATATTTAATTAATAATACAGTTAAACAGTAATATTGTCAAATTTAAAATTACTGTTTTTCATTTTAATATAGTTAGCGAAGTAATACAAAGCATAATTTTCAGCATCATTAGTCTTCAGTGTCACATGATCCTTCAGAAATCACTAGGTGTCAAGATCTTTTGATGAATATCAGATACAGCATTTATTTGAAACAAACATGTTTGCTTTAACTTTTGGTAGTTGATGGTAAGACATTGATGATAATTAGAAATGTTTCTTGAGCAGCAAATCAGCATATTTCTGAGGCATCATGTGACACTGAAGAATGGAGTAATGGTGCTGAAAATGCAGCTTTGATAAAATAAATTTAATTTTATTCATATAGAAAACGTATGTTAAATTGTAATAATATTTTAGACTAGTATTGTTTTTGCTTTTGATCAAATAATAAAAGCATTGGTGAGCAGAAGACTTCTTTCAAAGATGTGAAACATTTACAAACTTTTGAAAGGTAGTGCCAATTAAAGTTATGATGTTCCTCCCACTTCAAAGGATAGGTTACCTAAAAATGAAAATTCTGTTATCGATTACTCACCCTCATGTCATTCGAAACACATGAGACCTCCATTCATCTTCTGAACACAAATTAAGATATTTTAGATGAAATCCAAGAGATTTCTGACCCTCCATAGACAGCAAGGATACCACTATGTCAAGACACAGCAAAGTAGTAAGAACATTGTTAAAATAGTTTATGTGATAGTTTATCAGTGGATCAACCATAATTTTAGGAAGCTACGAGAATACTTTCTGTGCACAAAGAAAATAACATTATTCAACGTTTTTTTCCCTTCTAGGACAGTCTGTTGTCATTAGCAAGAGTAACATGACACATGTGCTTTCCTCTGTTTGTAAATAAGGCGCAGCACATGCGTGTTCTACATCAGCAACATCACACACGAGTCATGAATCTTTGAATCTTTGAAATAGCTTTCTTGATAATGTTTAGGGCACAGGCACACTCTTTTAGTTAAAATTAGATTAAAATACAAATTTTTAGCTGAACATTCACATAAAACATCTCATAACATTGCACTGTTAAATAAATCATATTTTGTCAGAAATAACAGCTGCTATACTAACGTTTCTCCTTTTGCTTTCCTGTTTCTATCTCTGTATGCCATCCCAAGGTTACTACAGATTATACCAGTTCCAGATTGGATCCAGCCTCACTTGTGAAGACTTCAGATGGCACCAACACTCACAAACACTTCAGATGATGGCAACTATATATGGACAATATTAATACAAATATTATCCTTATATTGCCTTTAAATGTACATTTGATGCTTTGTATTAATGCAGTGTTTCTAATATCTGTAAATGAACAATATTTAATGATTTTTTTGTATCTATATATTTTATTTGTAAGTAGCACTCCGCTGGAGGACACAAAGACAAAGTTTTTGCTTCATCAAAATTTCAAAGTCATGCAAACTGGCTATCTCTGAGAAAGAATAAACATTGTTCTTTTACATATATTATCCACATTGTAACAATACAAAGTGGACTGAAAATTCCTGAACTTACCCTTTAATAATGTTGAAGGATAGGATTGGAACCCTTAAAGAGACTTTAGTGAGATTTTATCAGATAATATTTCAGAATTTGTATCATATTTTAAAACATTTAAACTTTTGTAGTGTTTGCTTGGTTTTTATTTTGTGTTCATGTAGCTCTTGAAACTGTTTTTGCCATTAAAAATAGTTTTAGATTCTGATGTGGCAATAAAAATAGATAATTACTAGTACTCAACACATAACTTATTTTTTATAACTTATCTTTGAGTTGCTCTCATATGGACATTACTTTGTTACCAGAAGATCTTCCACAATGAGTCATTTTCATTGTAGCCTTGAAAACATGTATTTACTGCATGAAATAAGTGTTCATAAAAGTGCCTATACTTGTACAACACTTAACCATGGTTTTACTATAGTAAAACAGTAGCAACCATAATGGCCAATAACCATGCAGAAAAGTTTTTTTTTTTTTTTTTCATAACAAGGTTGTAATGCCATGAATTATGCTTCAGTTTGTTTGTTGTAATACTTTAGTAAAACTGGGGTAACCTTGACTAGTAACTATAGTTTTTGAAATCATGGTACATTTGGTAGTTACTATGGTTTTACTCCAACAGTCATAGTTAAACCATGTTTACTGTAGTAAAACTATGTTTTGTGTACAAATACAGTACAAATAATCGTGAATTGAATTGAATGCTTCTCATTTGTAAGTCACTTTTGATAAAAGCAAATGTATTTGTTAAATGCAAATGTATTTGTATTAATATGTTCATTGGAAATATTAATAAAATTACATTGTTATTGAGATTGGTGTGTATTGTTTTATTATAAACCAGCGGCTGCTTCCGCGGGTGGTCCACTAGACTAGAATAATAATGAGCAAAGCGCCGGTGAACCTCGCCCAGGCAGAGCAGCCAGGATTTACGGCTGCATCGTCCGAACGTCGGCCGGAGAGCATTTGCGATCAGCGGCCGATGTCGAGGCGACATCTTGCCGATTAGCAAACGCATCTCTGAGCGACGTCGTACCGATGGAATTTTGTAAATCGGGACGACGTCGGCCCAACGTATGTGTGCTGTTAGGGAAAGGTTTGTGGTTTTTAAGTTATTTTAATAAATGCAAACTGTCCTGTCAATATAAACGTTGTTTAGAAGCTACGAAACATAAATGAGTCCGTCTTAAATATCGTTGTAATACTTTATTTAATATTATTTTTGTGAGTAAAGCGCATATTAATAACAGAAAGGTTGCGTTTCATTTCGCTCCCTTTATGTGAATCAGTACATTGTTCAAATAAATGAGAGAAACGAATCATCCGAATCATCTGAACCGAATCATTCGTAAAACGATTCCGTGATTTGAAGCTCTCGAATCAGCTCCTGCTGACGACAAACGAGAAAAACAAACACAAACACAATGACAACTTTTACAATCCAACTGCAAATGTCTTTGTGAAATCTATTTATAAATCATAAATACTTAATATTAACTTGTATATATTTACATACTTGTGTGTATACTTTGTATGTATAGCTTATTTTAATCAGATTATTTAAGTCCTTTATTGCACTGGTAGTCAGTCAGAGTGATAAATGGAGCTGATTGAGACACACTCCGAATTTAAGTTTGCATATATCTAAATGTTTGTTAATTATTCTCATGTTAAACAGGACAAAGTGTCCAGACACACAGAAAAACACCTGGTAAAGCAACTGTAAGATCCTTGTGACAGAACTGTTATGAAGATGGCGTTTATTAAAGAGGAGAGTGAAGACATAAAGATTGAAGAAACATTCAGAGTCAAACATGAAGATACTGAGGAACAAACAGGTTGGTTTTCATTCAAAAGCTGAACTCATTTGATCATTATTAAAATACCCAGCTCCACAGAAATGAATGATATTCATAAATGATATTTTTCTTTGCATAAACTAAGGTAGACACAGGCTTGTTGTTGGTATTATCCAGAGTAGTTTGTCTTGAATCAGCAGGTTTTGTCTGAGGTGTGTGTTCACTTGTGAAGTGATAAAGCAGGTTGGTTGTATTTCCTGAATATTTCAGTGTAGCTCACAAACAGCAATTGTTTTTCTTTACTCCTCGACTTATTTTTAAAACAGAAGTGTACCCACATGTCGGCTCTGAAAGCTGGAGGAGCACTTATATTTTCTGAGATGCTTGCTCCAGCTGTACGTGGGTCAGTGACAAAAAGGGGTTGCCAAGATGAGAAATTCAAAAATCTTTTAAAAACTTGTTTTAAAAGCATGCATCAGGTATTTTAAAATGTACATTGTGTGCTTATTTTGACTTTATGTCATTAAAAATGACATATGCACCTTTTTTTTTTTTTTTACAAAAGTTAAGACTGAATGTACATGAAAATGTCAAATGATGTACCGTCAAAGAATGAGAAATATTACACATTTTATCCACCTAGATAAAATGTAAGCTTACTCACTGAAATAAATATTTTAAAATATCACACGAAAATAGATTTTATTAGAGTTATCTGTAAATGTAAATGATTATTCTTTTTTAATATTTAATATGCTGAAAACACTAAATAATCGGAGTACAGAACAGATACTGTTTTGTGTGCGCTACTATCATTATAACCACAAACATATTCTAGTACTTCTACTACTACAATATGTTTTCAGTTCATTTATTTGATAATCACACGTTCAGAGCAACTGTAACTTGTGAGAGTACACCCTAAAAGTGGCAATTTTAGCAAGCTATGAAAAATGATTTTCTTATTTGTTTAATTTTTTTTTGTCTTGTTTCCAGCCAAAATATCTAAAAAAAAATCTAAGAAGGATTTTCTAGAGAAGTCTAGAAAATCTTGTTTTTGTTTTTCTTCTGAAAACAAGTCTGAATTTTCTGAAAATTAAGTGTGTTGTTGCTTGAAACAACCAAAATAATCTCCCAAATGGGGTAAGCAAAATGATCTTGTTTTCTGTTTGAAATAAGATTTTTTTCTTACCCCACTGGCAGATTATTTTGCTTGTTCTAAGCAAAAAGTCACTTAATTTTGACTTGTTCTCTCTCTCTCTCTCTCTCTCTCTCTCTCTCTCTCTCTCTGAAAACAAGAAAATAATTATTTACTTGTATAGAAAATCCTTCTTCATTTAAGATTTTTTTAATTAAGGCGAGACACTACAGGTGAATAGGGATTTTTTTTAAATTAGAAGATATCACTGTGAAACTTCTCCAGTTTATTACTGGCATAAACATAAGAAAAAAATGTATTACAAGTTTTGTGTAAATGTATGTTTTAATATGCAAATGAGGCCTTATATACTTAAATATACGCTAATTTGCATATATTTCCAAAAACAAAATCTGGAAATTGGAAAGGTCCAGGTTTAAAATTCTTGGTTCTATTTGTTGACATATTAGATTAAAGGACTTTTACAGAAGGGATTCTGGATATCTTATTTTGTGCTTTAGTAAATTAGAGAATACTGACAATAGCCTTAAAAAATCTATTTTCGCCATGTTTTTTTGAGTAAAAGGACCTATAACTCAGGATAGGAATGATATATCAACAAATCCCTCTGTAAAAGCCTTCAGAATATAGTTAAGTATAAGTCTGGAAAAGTTGGTGCTTGTAGGTGCTACTGAAGTGGATATATCTGACTCTGAATGTGAGAAAAAACTCATTTTGAGAAAACGGCCTTTAAAGTTTTATATTGTATAATTTCATACATTTCTATTGAAACCCAGAACCTACAAACAAAAAATATATTCAGTTTATTAATATCAGTATTATGTAATATTTAAAACACATGGAAATTGATAAATTAATAAATTATTAATAACAATAGCCTTAAGCTGAAGAGAACTACCATAACAAACACACATAACAACAGTCACAAAAACTGCAAACAAACTGTGTCTGTTTGTTGTATGTCCATCTATAACTAAATGAATCTAATAAACAGCTCCCTGTCTGCTTACAGCCTAAATGTCCATGCCTGCACCATATGTAGGCCCCTCTTCAATCTCCTGTCGGTGTCTTTTCACCTTTTTGGCTGTGCTTACGCTTTGGCGCCTGCGTTTCAAACGGGTGGACTGAAAAATGTTCGCTTTTGAAAGTCTAACCATGTCAGTGTAACTGCATGCATTTACAGTGATAACTGTATACTGAAGCCACAACTTATCCATGACAGCCAGCATGGCAGAGGCACCATCATTAAAAGTGGCAATAGCCATACTGGCTGCAACCTCAACTCTGCTTTTCCCCACAAATACTGTTTTTGGACATCGGGCCCATATGACAGAGTTGAGGCACTCATTTGCATTTTGAGTCCCTCCATGCTGCATGCGCTGTAGCAGACTGTCACTGGACATTCGGTGGTACACAGGGATAAGCTTCTTTCCCACTTCACGTGACAGAAAGTTTTTAGTGTGATGCTTGTGGGACTCTGGTGTTTCTCCATTCTCCTCTGCTCTCCTGTACCAACACCACGATGGACTGCACCTCGTATGTAATGGATTGTCATCACTAGACATGTTGTGTAGGAGACCTGCCCAGATCTCAGCTTTCATTTTATCTACAGAGCCCTGGTTGTTAATAATAGCCCCCCTGTAGAAATTTTGCAAGGCCTTACATTTAGGGGGAGTCAGCTTGCCCAGACCCTTGCCCCCTAATTTACCTAATTTACTTAGTTGCCTAAGTCCTGTACCCATGCGCTTATGGGCATGATTTATGCACTCCAATTTCACAATTTCATGCCCAGGGTATGGGTTGAGGGCAACCACCTCCTTAAATGCAGCACTATCTCCATCTGACAGCATCTCAGTATATCGCACCTGGTGACAACTGACTGACCTGGCCCACATCCTCTTAGCTGCCTCCTGCTCCATTGCTTTACTTGAGCCTGCAAAATTTTTAGCACAGTCAGTGTGTGCCTCCCTCCAGCTTTCAAATTCCTGGTCTGTTATTTTTCCTTCTCGCTTGGCATTATTCTTCAAGGCACATGCATGACAGTAGGAGGACAAGACCTCAAAGTCTATTACTAGACCTGTAAGGACGTCAATGCACACACCAATGCCATAATTTGATGTGAAACCTCTTTTATGCCAGGTTCCATCAAAAGACACGCTGATGTTTATAACTGCATCTTCATCCTCCATCAGTAACCTTGCCACATCTGTGTCAACCTCAGCATAAGCCTGCCTGATCTGCTCCCTGGCCCTGTGCAATGACCCTAAGCCTCTCTCAATTTCTGCAACTACAATGAAACAAATACTGTATAAATAAACGTTGATTTAATCAGGTTTTAATCATATTGCACATATAACTAAATTTATTTGGTAAGTGGATTCTTATATGATTATCTGATTATGACATGATTATGTTATGTGTGTGTGTGTGTGTGTGTGTGTGTGTGTGTGTGTGTTGGACAGTAAATCTGTCCAACAAAATATACTGAATATCATAAAATTTATTTGTTAATATTGTATGTATAAATATGTTTACATTTTTATGATATAATGTGCATTATGAGGGAAATATAAATGTAATGTCACTCTCACTTCTGACACTATCCACAAGACAAAAGCATTTGGCATTTAGACACTACACTGCTTGGTTTTCTGGCTCAACCTTTTTCATACCTGTCACTTTTCTGTTGTGTCTCTGATAAGTCTTAAGGTGAAGGGAAGGTATCCCCAACACCTTGCTGATTTTTTTGAGAGCTGCATACCCCATTCCTAATTCATGTGCTAAGAGCACCATCCGCACATTCACATCAAATGCAACGTCGTTCCTGGACTCGTCTTGCAGACGCGTAGATGAACACTTCTGAAGTACCTATCTCTCTCACACAGACTGCACTCCAGCAACACACTGCTACAGAACCCATGATTCTGTGGATCGATGTTAATTTTCAACCCTGATCCAGCACAGTTAGGACAACACAAACCACTGACTAATTCATTCAGTCGTGCGACGTGAATTATGAGCCATTCCTGTGTGGCGCGGCTGTCATTCCCTCCAGCAGACTCTCTCTTTCCCTTTCCAAACGATAGCTTACGCGACGAGGCACTCACTGATGGGGTTTCATTGTCTAATGTGTTGTTTACTTTCTTTTTACTAGATCTTGCAAGTGACAGCTGTTGCCGTCTTTTCTGTGAAACTTTATGAGCTGATTTTGGTGTTGTCGGCATTTTCTCTGAGGCGCAGAATAAACAATGAAGCGTGTCGCCTGAGAACCAATCACGTAGTCGGAAATTCACATCGACCAATCAGATGTGGTTTTCGGCTGTATATTCCCCGGCAAACTTTCGCGGTTGGTTATTTTTACAAAGGAAATGCCCATATTTGGATTAGACAGTGCTGTGCACGAGACTGAGAGCTTTACAATGATACCAGGCATGACATGTTTCTGTGAATGGCACGGCACGGGAGCTCGCGTTAGAATGCTAACTTTTGGTGATTTCCGATAGAAATCTAAAGGCGCAAGTTGACAAAATATAATGAAATAACCACCTTAATGTGTAATGTTGACATATTTTTTTATTTTGACATGAAAGCTTACATGTTAAAGGAGCAAACTGGCCCAAAATCTCAAAATTGACCACTGCATGAAAAAACGATGTTTTCACCTGCCGTGTCTCGCCTTAATTAACTTATTTATTTTTGATATTTTGGCTGTAAACAAGACAAGTAAGAAAAGTATCTTTGCAGTGTACAGTTGTATTAGATCAACAAAGGTCAACAGCAAAGACACTGGTTAATAAAATGGGATTAAATACATAAAGGAAACTAAAAGTAACTTTTTTGAAAAAATATAATATACTATTATGTTATGTAAATCGAATTACCCCCAACACTGCTCTTGGGAGACCAGAGACTTTAGAGATTATCTTATAAAAAGGCGCATAATAGGTCCCCTTTAACACTTCTCTAGCAATTTTTGTCTGAATGTAGAAATGAACTTTCTTTAAGTATATCTGATAGGTGGATAAAAGACATTCAATATAAATTTATTTGGAAAACAAGCACCATTATAAAAGGAAGTCAGATGTAGTGAAGACGATCAGTGAGGGAGGGTTGAACATAATTGATTTTGTTGTTATGAATGGTACTCTTATGTTGTAGTGGCTCCAAGATCTCCTTAGAAATAAACACAACATTTGGTTTAGCCTTTCTTCTATTTATTTTAAATATTATTCTTTTGGGGGTATTGATTTCCTTTTAAGGTGTGATTTTGATAATCGGGTATTATTATATTGGAAATCAATATACAACACAGCTTTTTGCCACAAGTGTATCCTTATCAAGGGGATAAATGGACAAAGGTGTCTGGTCCATTTGACACATTATGGATGGGGATGTACATTTCCTTAGCTATGATGATTTTTGTGTGAAATATAATATTATTTTTACTCAGAAATTATATGTATCTTCGTTGAAAGCTGTCCCTCCTGGCTTGGTTCAGTATTTAATGATCTCTAATGTTCATTTCACAGAGCAGAGCTGTATAAATAAGGTTTTAAGAAAATTATTAAACACACAGACTTTCCCTTTTAAAGTAAAGAAGAGATCTCTTGTTTTTGATTTCCCTGAAGATAAAGTGATTCAAATTAGAACAAGATTTCTCTCTTTTCCACTTCTACCAAAGGTAAAATAAGTTCAGTTTAAAATGTATTAATGAGATTTATCCCTGTAATGAGTTCCTCAGACACAGATTTAATATGGATTGTAATGAGTGCACCTTTAGTGAAGCAAACATTGGAATATTTTATTATTTTTATTATTTTCTTAAATTTTTTTCTGTGGTATTTGGTATTGCAAAAATAATACTTTGCCACTAGATGTTTACATCATAGGGTTTAATTGAGTTAAATTAAATTTTGTTTTAAATAAAACTGAAACTGCATACATCTCTCGAACCAAAAGTGGGCCACAATCACAGTTGTGCAGTGATTCTATGTGGTTCGAGAGCTTTATGCAACTTTGTGCATAGAGAGACACTGCTAGAGAGTCTTTTGTTTCAGAATGAAAAAGGCACATGCTGTGGCCAGTAACTGTGTTTCTCTGTGCAGTTATTCCTCCAGACTGAGATGATGCAGACAGTGGTCAGTGTGACTAGTAAGTGCTCTAGCTGCTGCATTAAACTGTTGTTAACTCGTCTTTGTCTCTTTTCACCTTAGACCTGATGACACTGAAAGAGGAGCATCAAGAACTCAATGAAATGAAAGACAAAGAGCAAGAAGAGAAACATGTTTTCAAAATGGAAGAAAAGTCAATTAGTTACTTACAGACTAAAAAAGCTCAAAAAACACAAAGTTCAACCCTAAATTCCCACATGAGAATTCATACTGGAGATAAACCATACACTTGCCAACAGTGTGGACTAATGTTCAATCAAAAAGAAAGCCTTAAAGTCCATATGAAAATTCACACTGGAGAAAAGCCTTTCCCCTGCTCTCAGTGTGGAAAGTGTTTCACACGGAAAAAACTCCTTAATGCCCACATGAAAATTCACACTGGAGAGAAGCCGTTCATATGTCCTCAGTGTGGAAAGTGTTTTACAGTGAAAACAACCCTTATTGGCCACATGAGAATTCACACTGGAGAGAAGCCTTACACCTGCCAACAATGTGGAAAGTGTTTCCCAAGAAAAGATAATCTTAAGATTCACATGAGAATTCACACTGGAGAGAGATCTTTCATCTGCTCTCAATGTGGGAAGAGTTACAAACATAAGTTTAACCTTAATGATCACATGAAGGTTCACTCAAGAGAAAGTTTTAATTGTTGTCAGTGCGAAAGGAGTTTCACAGACAAGAATCACCTGAAGAATCATGTAATGACTCACATCAGTGAGAAGTCTATCATGTGCCATCACTGTGGAAAAAGTTTCTCAAGAAAATATTTCCTCAAGATTCACGTGAGAATTCACACTGGAGAGAAACCTTTCACCTGTGAACAGTGTGGGAAGAGTTTCTCAATGAAAGCAAACCTTACAACTCACATGAGAGTTCACACTGGAGAGAAACCTTACAAGTGTCTTCAGTGTGAGAAGCGTTTTCCGTTTCAAACCAGCATGAAACATCATTTGAAAACTCATTTTGGGACGAAAACGCCATTTTCCTCTCTGAAAATTTTGGTGAAAAATGAGTAATTTCTATAATTATCTGTGCATTCATTCTGGAAGACAATTCAGTTGTCGTCAGAGCAATGGATCGTTCCCCCTCGATACATCACACATACTGCTCCTGCTAAGACGCTATGAGGAAAACTCCTATTCCTCCAAGACTGAAGCTTTTTTCATTAACCCAGTGTATCTGCAAACCCCTTGCTTTGTGCAGTTTTATAAAAACGAACCAATGGCTCGGCGGCAGAGACACACAAGCCTATAGCAATGAAGCCCACCAAAGGGGAGAAGGGCCATTTTCCCATAGATTGTTCTCCTTCAGCGGTGACTCTACATCTTTGCTACAGGATTCAAGCCTTCACTTTTCCGCTGTGAACAAGCCTTGCAGCAGATCCAAACCAGTTTCTACTTGGCTAACTTTGCCATTCTGCATTGAGCTATTCTAATAGCAAATTTCCTAAAAAGTAATTTTCTGTGCCGTGCCGTTGCTCGCTGATATGACAAAATGCAACTATATGACAAAATGTTTGATTTATTGCCCCTCATAAAATACACACCTCCCCCACCCCAACTGGACACCTGTTTGGACAAACAACAAAGAAATGTATGATCATTCTTTTATTGTTTGGGAACGTGCTTTGAAGCAGGACATTGAAAACTGTTCAAAACCATGTGCTTTTAAACTTTAAAATGTGAAAGTGATACGGACTGGTAAAACGGGTTTTATTAAAGTTTTTTCACATGCTTGAACCACTGTGGCAACTGTGTGTTTTCCCAGAAAACAAAGTCAAGGCGAGCATTTATGTAGACTATTGTTAAACAATAAAAAAACGGTAATGTATTTAAAACAAAAATGTATCAGACACGATCGTTAAGCAGTAACAGAAATCTATCAGACACGACTGTGTAGAACAAAAGCATAGCATAGTTGTCAAAATCTTGTAGCATTACAATTTTAAAAATACAGTTTGTTGCAAGACTTAAAGGATTAGTTCACTTTCAATACAACAATTTACAGATAATTTACTCACCCCCTTGTTGTCCAGGATGTTTATATCTTTTTTCCTCAGTTGTTAAAACTCAGTATTTACGCTGTTTAAGTGACTGTGCAATGCAGTCAGACACTCTTTATGAACAATAAGGTGCAACAATGTCGACCATTTTGAAGTTGGTGGAGAAAATGAGATACCTTTTTGACCCGAAATACACAGACGATAAACTCAGACAGACAGAGAATACTAAAATGTTAACAATTACAAAAGGGGGTTATATTTGAATATTACACACACATACAGATTTTATTGATATCTTTCCAAAAATTCTAAAATAGGGCACATGCTTATTTTTGATAACTGTTTTATTTCCTATTTGTGAGCCTGAACCACAAAACCAGTAGCACAGGTATGTTTGTAACAATAGCCAAAAATACAGTGTATTGGTCAAAATTTGAACAAATAAACCTGAAATTAGATTTATTGTCTTTTTGTTCTGGGAAGAAACTGAGATGGAATACGATAAATACATTGACATACGGGTTTTAATTTCAGTTAATAAATTAAATTAAATCTGAGCAATAACAACTTTAATTTTGATCTACAAATTATGTATGAGTTTGAATTTTTTATTGGTTCTTTCCAAACCTGTAATGTTTACACACTGGAGTTTATCTTTAATTAAGAATATTACAAATACTCTGTAATACATATTCTGTATATGTATAAATATTCTGTAGTAGTAAGCCGATTCTCAAATAACTGCTATGATGGTTTTCGTTCTGAACACTTAAATGATAGCACTAGTGCTGTCCAATCTATAAATACTGTGTCTGTTCCTCGAATAGTGAGGTCAAAACATAAATTTAATGCAGGATCTAGAAAAATCTGATCGTGATTAACCCGGAAAAATGCAAAATGAATGAAAAAAAAAAAAACATTTTTAAAGTTTGGGCTCCTAAACATTAGATCACTCGCACCAAAAGCAGTTATTGTAAATGAAATGATCACAGATAATAGTTTTGATGTACCCTGCTTGACTGAAACCTGGCTAAAACCAAATGATTATATTGGTCTAAATGAGTCTACTCCACCAAGCTACTGTTATAAGCATGAGCCCCGTCAGATTGGTCGTGGCGGTGGTGTCGCAACAATATATAGTGATATTCTCAATGTAACTCAGAAAAAAGGATACAAGTTTAATTCATTTGAAATACTTTTGCTTAAAGTTACTCTGTCAGATATGCAAAAGAAATCTGTCTTATCTCTTATTTTAGCTACTGTGTATAGACCACCAGGGCCGTATACAGACTTTCTAAACGAATTTGCAGATATCCTCTCTGACCTATTGGTTAATTTTGCGACTTTAACGTTCACGTCGATAATACAAATGATGTGTTAGGACTTGCGTTTACCGACCTATTAAATTATTTTGAAGTCAAGCAAAATGTCCCCGGGCCCACTCATCGTTTCAGTCATACGCTAGATTTAATTATATCGCATGGAATTGATCTTACTGATATAGATATCATACCTCAAAGCGATGATGTTACTGACCATTTCCTTGTATCGTGCATGCTGCGTATGACTGATATTAACTATATCGCTCCGCGTTAACAAAATTTTGTTATCAGATCAAAAAATTGTTAAATTTTTTTTTTTTTTTATTGTTTATTGTTAAATGCAATAGTCCCCTGTTTTATTGAAACATTGGCATAATGTAGAGAATGATCCCAGCCTAAAGAAATGTTTTGACAATCCACCTCATTTAGTGTATAAGAAACTAACAAAATTTTGAGGCTCTGATTGTTGAAATTCTGCTGTTGAAAGTCCCCATCACTACTGCAAATGCTGCAAATATGACTAAATTGGGAAATTAACAAACACTATAATGACAGGGTAAATTGTCTACGTAAAATACTATTTTAATCTTATCCTGTGTCATAAAAGCGTTTGTTACCAATTTAGTTGTACTTTTCTTTGAAGCCTTCTTTGATTTTTCTTAAAACCGTTGTACTGTCCCATGCTTTCTAAAATTAAAGCACATTTATTATGTATCCAATCTCATGCAAGTGCTGTTTTGTTTTGGGTTTTTTTTTTTTTGCATTACTATATCATTATCTTCAGGGAGGTCAACAGTGTGATATCCTTATTAAAAGTCAGATGGTCTTGTGTCCTGGGCCTGTAGAAACAAATGCAGCTTAACAAAAAGCAAACTCTAATGGCATTTATCATGAATTACTTAGAAATCCTTAGTTATTATATTGAGTCCTGGAAATGTTGAGCTTACACGTGGGACTGCGACTTTAGTTGTAAACGTACCAACAGGGTATTTTTTATTTTATTATTATTATATAGGCAAGATGTTGTATTGTTTATGATACTTATCAGAACTGTATACGTTTGTGCATTTTATGTTTACTTGAGTCTTTCATGGATGTGTATGCGCATCATGTTTATATGTATATGCAAATATACATATGCAAATTTATATGTATGTGCAAGTGTTTATAGGTGTATATGCAGGGTTGGGGAGTAATGGATTACATGTAACGTGTTACGTAATCAGGATACAAAAAACAGTTACAGTTACGTCAAAATCAAAGTAATCTGATTACAGTTACGTTTAGTAAAAAATGGGAATACAGTTGGGATTACAATAATGATCTGAGGTGTTCATGCAGCAATAACAGAAGTTATTTTGGCAGTCGAGAGGGCAATTACCTCTTGTCTGTCTCTCAGGTGTTCGACAGCAGCATCTCCGCTATAGCGAAATTCTAAATTCAGCTGCTTACAGAACCATGCCATTATTACCCCGCTTGTGACATGTAGCTTTTTAAGTTGCTAAACTATTTTGCTGCTAATATCATCAGAGCAGCACTAACAGCACGTTTCTTTGCTGGTGTGCCTCCGTAATATTGTATGTGTGCGCGTCTGTATAGAAGTGAGATTGGAAGAAAGAGAGTACGTGCTTTTTTAAGGCAGCTGTCATCTTAGCAGTGTGTTTGGGGTCATTATCATGTTGGAAAACTCCTGTTCTGACCTGTTTCTGAAGAGAAGGCACCATGTTTTGGTTCAGAAAATACAGTACTTAATAGAATCCATGTTTTCCTAAATGAACCCAGACCATGATGCTACCAGCACCATGCTTCACTGTAGGCAAGACACAATTTTCTTGGTACTTCTCACCAGGGCATCGGCACACATGCTGGACACCAACAAGTTTATCCTATCTATTATAGCCTAGGCCATCTTTGAGGAGATAAAAAATGAATTCTCAAGTCCTCAGAGAGTTCTTTGCCATGAGGTGCCATGTTGAACATCCAGTGGTCAAAATGAGAGAATTGTCCTCAAAGCACCACATTTTAACTGCTTTAATACAAAATACACAACTTTGTATGGTCCTGTCAAGCAGACAAAAACATGAACATGATGAAAAGGATATGTGGCCTTGGTTAAACAACATACTGCTGTTATCACTTAGGGTGTACTCACCTTTGTTGCTAGCTGTTTTGACAATAAAGGCTGTATGTTAAGTAATTTTCAGGGAACAGTAAATCTATACTGCTATACAAACTGCACATTGACTACACTAAAATATATCCAAGTTTTATTTCTGTAGTATTGTCCCTTGAGAAGATATACTAACATGGTTGGTGAGGGGTGTACTCACTTTTGTGAGATAGTGTATATGTGTATATATAGGTTAAAAATTATTTGTCACATTTATTGTCCAACAACAAATATTTTAGCAAAATGTATATTTTACTTACTGGGTTTCTATTCTATTGCGCTCTGTAAGTTTAGTGCGCATGTGTGCAGCAGCTCACGTTCAGTTGCAAACACTTCACCCACTCCTGACAGCAAAATGGAAATATGTACATGACATGAACACTTACAGATTTGAAAATATAACTCAGTTATGCACTGAGAAAAAAAACAAATCTCAAATGCATTTAACAGCACAAATCTATTCACTGTTTGCCATGATGGATCAATTTGATTTGATGTTATGAACATCACAGAATTAGACTGGAAAAATTTATGCAATAATGTTTCTCAGTATCAGTACCATCTATCTGCACAGATTCTATAAACATCCCTGACAGCAAATTTCATCCGGCCTGGGCCAGCTCCGTACCAGACTCGGCCCGGATCCGCTCTGCGATAGTAGACCGTGCCCACTGGAACCAGACACGGGCCGGATCCGTCTAGGACTGTGATACAGCACTGAAACGGATGTGACTGTAACGTGGATTTGCCGGTTGAAAACGAATCTGGCACAGAGTCAGATGCTGTCTGGGATGGCAAACAAGGGCAAAGAGCACACCTAGTTTCTTATTTATCTTTGGTTTGTTGAGTGATAAGGTGTGCAGTCTTTATCACTGATTACTTTATTAGCCATAGCTTAGTGATCTAAAACATGCAGAGAGTTTACTGCTGCTGCCATGAAATTTGAATACTGAAGTAGAAAAACAAAATCTGTAATGGTAAAAATGTAACATAATTAGAATTAGTGAAAATGAAAAATTCATATTGACTATTGTTTGAATAGAATTTTCGAGTCTCTATTTTACAGTAATTTGTGTTAGTGTGTACTATGACCTGAATCTGCCTGAGTATAGATTAAAAAAAAAAAAAAAAAAAATCTTTGACCTGTGAAATAGTGACTCCGCCCAGCAGACACAAAAAGATCTCGTTGTTTTATGAGGAGGAACCTGACATGTAGGAAACATTAGAGGTAATCTTAAATATATATATATATATATATTTCTGTGTAACTGTGTTATATGAAACATAATAAATGTAAGATACAGCACACTAAATAAATTATTTAGTTTAATCATTAAATAGTGTGTTTAGCCATTTAGTTTCACATCAGTTGTACTTAACAGAATAAAATAAATAAATAAAACATTAGTCAACTGTGTTGAGTGTTGGCAAGTAAAATATTAACTTAAAATTATACAGCTGTAATGACATCAAACAACAGAATTAAGGTTAGACTATTTAAAAATCTATATTTTACAAACATGATGTAGAAAATAAAATTTACTGAAGGAAAATCATTGTAATCTTTGATTTAACAGTCATTTTAGGAGTCAGACAAGATGATCATCTTAAAGTTAAAGAAAAAGACAGAGGATAAATAGTCCTCTATATTTCATTATATCATTATATGATGATATGTAAAATAATATCATCATGTACAACAGAGGTGACATTTTGTAGACATGAAAGTAAAAAAGTCAAATTGGTTAGTAATATGTGAAGCTGGTAATGCTCTGTAGAGTTGTAAATCATCCTTCAGTAAGATCTTGAGAGATTTAAAGCTAGGGTAGGTAATGTTTTTTGTTCCATGAGGCTATGAAAATCGAGAATGAAAGGCAAACAGCAGACATCTTTTATTGCTCTTTTTATAGTTTAGATGGTTAGTTTTAAATTGTGCATACAAGCTTACAGATCCACTGTGGGTTTTTGAAAATAACTGTAATTAAAGCTGCAAGCAGCGATGAACGGGCCCTCGCACCCGGGCTCACCGCTGACCGGTGGCAAATGTTGACCAATTTATGCATTTAAAGTGGTAAATATAAATGACTGACATATTCCTTCTATATGTACCCAACTTCCTTTTGCCAGATGGTGGCGCTATCACTATAAATGGATATTGTCATGTAGATGTCTTCAGGCCAGTACTGTCATCAGACATATGAAGTTTGGTGCAGATTGAACGTGGTACGGTTGAGTTATTGAGTGATTTTCATGTTGCCAACAGGTGGCGCTGTGATTGTAACTGAATATTGGCTCGTATATGCCTTCAGGCCAGGACCCTTATCAAACCTGTGAAGTTTGGGACAGATCAGACATTGCATGTTTGAGTTAGTGTAAAACATAAAATGTCACGTTCCAAGCAGGTGGCGCTATAACTAAAACTACATATTGTCATGTAGATGTGTTCAGGCCAGGACTCTAAGCAAACATGTGAAGTTTGGTGCAGATCGGATATTGTAGGTTAAGGTTAGTGTAACAGAAGTAATTTCCTGTTGCCAGCAGGTGGCACTATGACTATTACTGAAAATGGGCATAAAAATGTCTTCAGGTCAGGAGTGTTATCAAACAAGTGAAGTTTGGGGCGGATCGGACACTGCATGTGTAAAGAAAAAAAGAAATTTCCTCTTTCCAGCAGGTGGCGCTATGATTGTAACAGAGTATTGGCCTTTAAATGGGTTCAAGTCTGGACTCTTATACATGTGAAGTTTGGGGCAGATCAGACACTGCCTGCCTGAGTTACAGTAACTTCCTGTTTCATTGTATTAATAAGATTCTTTAACACTTAGCTGTGTTGCTAGCATGTTTTAGAATGTGTATAACATTTTGCTAGCCTATTTTACACTTGCTGATGCTTTTTAATATGCTGCAAAAAGCCTAACCCCACTTTCACCCATGAACACACACACACAGACACACATGGACTCCACTCCTAAAAGGACATTTACATTCAAGCTAGAAAAACCATAGACTGTAAATAGCGTATTCCTGAATTTGTGTGTAGGCTCACAGCCACCATTGTTCAAGCACAAAGTCATAATCATGACAAAACTGTACACTAGTAGAGTTTTGTTGCTTTTTGTGTCTAACCCTTGTGAAATTGTACAGTACCTAGCATGTTTGGTATCCACGTAATTCTCTTTCCATTTCTGAACTGATGATGTATAGTACATGACTTTAATGTGCAGTGTATGGTTTCATCACACCTTTGGGCAAAAGTTACACAATATCAATAAACTATCAAGATGCAAATCAGGCGGTCTGGGGACACAAAGGAATTTCTCCTGGCAAAAGACCCTCGCACTGTCATTCGTCAGATAGCCGGGATGGGTGTTTACTTTTGCCTGAACTTAAAAGTTGCCAGACACACCTCCGTTCAGTTCAGTTTCTTCTTCTTGTCACACGCTAGGCCTCCCCTTTTGGGGATGCTGGCATGAGGCCGGATTCCCTTTTTCTATCCTGGCATCTACAACTCAGCCCCTTTGTAACCATCTGATCAATGGACCAACGAAGGCTCCGACTCCATGAAATCATCAGGACTACCTTTGAGCTGGCATCTGGACACTTGCGTAAGCGCTGCACAAAAGGAAACAAATGCAAGTAACCATTTAACTATTAGATGCAATAGCGAAGCTGTGCCCCTTGTGGATCAAGGAGATTCAAGTTTCTCTGATGATTTGGGATGGGAATAGCTGATTGGAAACTGCAACCCTCTCTCTCTCTCTCTCTCTCTCTCTCTCACACACTCTCTCACTCTGTTCGTTTATGTTTAATGTGTTTTTGTTTAGTGTTCGTCATTTGCTCGTTAGTGTCTATTTTCCCCTTTATGTAATCATTAAACCCGCATTTTGTATTCACGTTTGAATCGTTGCTGTGTTCATTGCTCATAAATATCACGTCACTTAAACTGTTTTGATTTCGTTACGAAACTGATCCAGTCCTGTAACTTAGCCAATTACGGTGGGGAAAATTAATTCTCAAGGCTAGGAAATTATTTTTTCTTAGAGTTGGAATAAAGGCGGCTAATAGCCTACTCGCTGGACGAGGGCATTAGTTCGGTTTATTTTTGACTCGGCTGTTTCAGAGAAGTGTATAAAGTATGTGTAATTAATAACCATTAATTATACAGTTTATTGTGCTTAAATTAATAACTTTTTTTACAAGCTACTTTAATTATATGCACTTATGGTGTAATTAACACATTTTGTATCAGTCCATGTATATATATGCGATGCTGCATAGATATGCACCTCTCTAAACGCATCAAGTGAATGCTTAACATGGGCATGGGAAAATGCACTGCAAACGAAGTATGTGTGTGTGAAACAGATCATGCTTCCCAACCGGTCTGCCGTCCACTAGGTCATGATTAGCGGCTATAGCAGCTACCTGCACCTTAAGTGTTGAAGCAGGTAAGTGTCTATCGCACCCTCCTTGGAGGAAGGAAAGCAAAGACCTGATGCCACAGATCCGCGGGTTCTCCCCGTGGGAGGAACACCAATCTGTTAATTTGCACCACTTGAGGTCATACAGCCGCCTTGT
Source organism: Cirrhinus molitorella (assembly GCA_033026305.1). NCBI lineage: Eukaryota > Metazoa > Chordata > Actinopteri > Cypriniformes > Cyprinidae > Cirrhinus > Cirrhinus molitorella. The sequence goes on from CM065128.1 coordinate 10,031,428, forward strand.
GGAGGGGGCTCTGGACTGCAGGATAGTATTCACCAGGATGGAGATCTCTGAAATCCTCCTGGTCGCGTCCAGGGACCACAGGTGGAGGTTCCAGACATCTGGCCTCGGGTGCCAAATTGTGCCCTTCCCCTAAGAAAGAAGGTCTTTCCTCAGGGGAATGCACCGGGAATGAATGAATGACGCCAGTAAGGGGCCACTAAGAGGATCTGTTCTCTGTCCTCCCTTATTTTGCACAGGGTCTGTGCAATGAGGCTTACTGGGGGAAATGCATACTTGAGTATACCCCTGGGCCAGCTGTGTGCCAGTGCATCTGTGCCGAGGGGGGCCTCGGCCAGACCGTACCACAACTGGCAGTGAGTGGATTCCGATGCAAACAGATCTATCTGAGCCTGGCCTAACTGGCTCCAAATCAGCTGGACCATCTGGGGGTGAAGTCTCCACTCACCCCGAAGCGAAGTCTGCCGGGAGAGCGCATCGGCTACCTGGTTGACTTCGCCCAGTATGTAGGTGGCTTTTAGATACTTAAGAATGTACCGACTCTAAAACAAGAGATGGCGGGCTAGTTGAGACATGTGAAAGGAGTGTAGACTGCCCTGACGGTTGATGTACGCAACTGTCGCTCTGTTATCTGACCGGACCGCTTGCCCTGAACCAAAGGTCGGAACCTCTTCAGGGCCAAGCAAACTGTCAACAACTCGACACAGCTGATGTGCCAGAGCAGAAAGGGGCCCGTCCAGACCCCCGAGGCTGCCTGCCCATTGCATACGGCACCCAACCTGTGTTGGACGCATCTGTCATAACGAAGATGTGTCTGTACACATGTTCTAGGGGCACACCGGCCCGTAAAAATGAAATGTCGTCCCAAGGCCTGAAGGTTTTTAGACATGCTGATGTGGGCATCACACATATTAATCACAATTTTCAGTCTCACAACTTAATCCAGGAGTATGGTATCAGGACAAAGTCCCTTTAAGGCAAGTCATTCCACTCGGCAGACATCTTTGAAACGCCTCTCAGGCATGCAAGTGCAGCTCCAATCTCTTTGAATGGGGAAGCATCAAATTTTCTAAAACTGTTCACGAAGTTTATGATTAAATTTCATATTTGAAATCACCAGTGAAATCTGACAAGATCCACCTCATAAATATGCTTCCTTGTGCTTTAATAGCTTTACAAAAAACACTTACTTTTCAGGCTAGATCAGCCAGTGCGCATGCGCAGTACTGAGCGTACGCCTTAGAACGCCAATTGTTTCCGGGACTTCTAACGGCAGCTGCAGTGACGCACTGACTTTACTAATCAACGATTGGCTCTTCCATTAAGAAGGCGGGGCTTCACGGCCATAACGAGTGTTACATTTTTCCCCATTCAAAACTATACGAGTGACACATCTTGGGTATTCTATAGTCTTTGATCGGGAGCAATCAATTCTTGAATTATTTGCAACTCAAATCAGCTGTTTTATCCAAACTTAATACCACTTAATACCACAAAATCTTCCTGTTATCATTACCATCTTTAGTATTACTATTATGATTGGCTATTATTATTATACAGAATATTAATACTTTAATGCCTATACTATTACTCGTATGTCATTTCTGCTTATCACTGCTCATCATCATTATTATTGTCATTATTATTATTGCTGTGATGAGTCTCTTTATGCAGCTTAGCACTGACTGTGTACGTTATGGAGAGAGGCATGCATTCATCGTATCCGAGTCCAGTTGAATACCAAAAAAAAGTGATATTCTGCACTGGGGAGAGTTTGCTCTTTTCCCAGTTGACCCAAAGTCCCAGTCGAGCTAGGTGGTTGAGGACCAGTTCCCTATGCATGCAGACCAACTACCGAAAGTGAGCTAGAATTAGCCAGTCTTTGAGATAATTGAGAATGCATACGCCTACCTCGTGGAGAGGTGCATGGTCAGCCTCTACGACTTTTATAAAGTTGCGGGGGGATATCCCGAAAGGGAGAACTTTGTACTGAAACACCCGACCTTCAAAAGCAAGCCGCAGGAACAACCTGTGTCTTGGAAGAATCGAGACATGAAAGTACACATCCTTCAGGTCTATTGCCACAAACCAATCCTGATGTCTGACACATGTGATAATGTGTTTGAGGGTCAACATTTTGAAGGGGAGCCTGTGAAGGGCACAATTCAAAATCCTCAAGTCCAGAATGGGCCTGAGTCTGCCACCTTTCTTGGGTACAATGAAGTAGAGGCTGTAAAACCCCCTCCTCATGTCAGCTGAGGGGACCAGCTCTATTGCGTCCTTTGCGAGAAGGGTCACGATTTCCACCCGAAGAACAGCATTCTCATCCTGAACCGCAGTAAAGAGAATGCCACTGAACTTGGGCGGACGCTGGGTGAATTGGATAGTATAGCCAAGTCGGATGTTTCTGAGGAGCCAGCAAGAGGGATTGGGTAGTGTAAGCCAATCATTTAGACCACCATCGTGCATCTCACTTAGCACTTTGGCCTGGTAGACCTGCAGGTCAAAGTGCTATAGTGTGAAGGGCAGACGCAGCTTGTCTGGAAGCCGCATAAGCTATATCTGACTCTGAATGAGATGGTGAGCAATATATGCTGATGTCCATGCAGACCAGCACATGCTTGTCACGGAGCATTGGAAGGAGTTGTAAGGGCGGATTTCCTACAGTGGTTCAGGCTGTAGGATTGCCGAAAAACTAAAGAAACGTTATCAGCATGATAGTATAAAACTTTACATTTCTTGTCTATTACCACCCACTGCCACTTATACCAATGACGGAAATAAGTGTAGCTACAATAGGTAAATATAGCTGCAAGCAGCAATTACGGGGTCAAGCACAACAAAGACCAAATGAGTAGCTTAGCATGTCATGGAGCATTAGACCAACTGCAACAATGAGTAAAGAAAGCCATTTTAAGATGATTTTTGTCAAAATGGCAGAAAAATAATGTAGAACACCTAGTAATATTATTTAATGGCTTATCACTTTTGACCAACAGGAGGCGGCGTTATCAAATCGACATGGTGTGTTCTGTGTAACGTGACAATGTCATACAATATTTGGTGTCATTATGTCAAAGCTTTGTAGAGATAAAGCCTCAAAGTCATTTTGGCATGAAGCCTAAAATTTGTAGCAGTGCTGTATGAAAACTGTTTCATCTATCAACACAACATCCATAACTTTTTGTCAGCACAGTCTGAAAATGATCTGAGTCAATTTTGGTGAAAATCGGTCAAACATTCTTGGAGGAGTTTGGCTGATTATCACAACATTGGTATCACTGTTCTCAGCATGACCCAAGGAGTCCGTTAATACCAGTCTCATTACAATAGGCAAAATTCACAGAAAGCCATTAACATTTATTTGAAATTTCATTATAACTTTTGACCACAAGGTGGCACTGTCTTAAAACATTCTGAGTGCTGGTCTCGATGGTACATACAAAGTTTCAAAATGGTACACCAATGCATTGGTAAGAATTAAGCATTTTGTATCATAATACTCCATTGTAGTCAATGGAAATTTCATATTTTGTTATTATATTATTATACAATTATAGCACAACCAAGAGGTACAATGTGTCATTAGAGTGAGCCCATACATATGTGTGCCAAATTTGGTGAAAATATCTCAATTTGTTTTGGAGTTATAGGCACTTTTATATATGAGAAGAGAAAAAAAAATGACCGAATGCTGACTTCGTTTTCTTTTTTCATGGCACTTATTATCAATATTTTGCCAATTGGGCATTAGCGTATAGCTGGCACACTATGTTTTCGAATTTCCTACAGTGGTTTCGAGTCGATCGGAGAAACGGTGTGCTAAAATGCAATGCTGCACAAACCATTGGGCAAAGCCTGGCACGTTTGGTATCGCTGGACATAAAAAAGTGACATTTTGGACAAGTGGTGGCGCTAGAGAGTTTGAGTTAGAGATGACAAATTTGCTACAGTTAATGTTAAGACTGTCCTCTAACAAAAACAATAGGTGCCAACCTGATAGTGTTTTTATTATTATTAGGGGCCAAGCACCTTCAGTGCGATGGCACGTATTGTATCCGTTTGGCGGTATTATTAGGGGCCAAGCACCGATGGTGCGTGGGCACCTTATTGTTTTTGTTAGTGTTTTTCTTAATATTAGAGGCCAAGCACCAAAGGTGCGATGGCACCTATTGTATCCGTTGGTGTTCCTATTATTCTTCTTCTTCCGCCATGGCATCTATGGCAGCCCATAGAACCGATTGCGGGAAAGTTTTTTTTTTTTTTAAAGATTTATTTTTGGCGTTTTTGCCTTTAATCAAATAGGATAGATCAAGTCTGACAGGAAGTGAAGTGGGAGAGAGAGGACAGTCTCAACATTAACTGTAGCGAATTTGGAGTCTCTAACTCAAACTCTCTAGCGCCACCACTTGTCTAAAATGTAACTTTTTTATGATAAAAACATTCTGTAAGGCACAGAAAAAAAATATTTTTTCCTCTGATTCCATGGCTCATGCCGAGTCGAATGGACACAAAAATGTAAAAATGGTAAGGCTTAGTTTGTTCATTATTTTTAATAGTTCATAAAACCTACTTTTTCGAACTCATCCTAGACGGTTTGTCTGATTTTCACCAAAATTGTCTCAGATCATATTCAGACGATGGTGGCAAAAAGGTATGAAATTCAAGTTGATTCGTCTAACCGTTTTTGAATAACGTGAGTGTGTAAAAATGGATGTGAGGCTATATCTCCGCAACGGTTTTGAGTATTGAGACCAAACCTGGTGTGTGTTATAATAGGGATGTAACGGTATGAAATTTTCTTATCACGATTATAGTGACAAAAATGATCACGGTTATCAGTATTATCACGGTATTGTTAAAATGTGCTGGAAATGTTTAAAAAGTACTTACACAAATTGTTTCACCAAGTTTTATATTTAAAATCAACAAACAACATATAAAATGACTTCTGTTTGCACAAACTCTAAAACAATAACATTACCAATAAGATTTTATATTATAACATGACTGACAACAGTTCTCTTCAACACTTATCTAATAACATGTTTGAAATGTTCAAATAAAGCTTTGAAAAAGTTTTATAAAATGGTAAACTTCACATTTTATCCTTTAAATAAAGAAAATGGTTGTCAAATCAATAAATGGTTATATGTGTTTTATCAAAATAATTCTAGATGTAGCCTATTATGTGAATTGTTTAAATTTGTAGAATCCTTGTTTTTAGTCAAAAGGTCAAATGACAGCAATGCATGAAAATTTGGTCCGTTTTAGCTAGACAAACTACAAACAGGCTGAACATAATTGTAAGTCAATGTAAATCCACTCTCTGCCACTAGGCGGCACTTGTGGAACAGCAAAGTTACAACTGTTTCTGTAAACTCCGTGGACAAAGCATTGCGATTAAGAACACAACTTGATTAGGCATTACATGGAATGAAGATCAAAACACAATGCCATCGAATCTTTTCTGAAGACAGTCAGAACCATTAAAGGTATATTCATATAATTCATTCACTTCTATATTCATTTGTATATTCCCTCAGCACCCTTTTAAAACCTCCAATCTTTCCGTCATGATTTCATTCAAAACGAAACTACTCTGCGTGCTCTGCGCACATGAGACTGTTATTTAAACTCTGCTTTACACTGGACAGAATATATTTATCATAAGTTGTTCAAATCGTGGTAATCAAATACGGTTTTAATGATAATTTAAAGATGAAACGGTAATACTAACCGTGGAGAATTTTATCATGATTTATCGTCAAACCGGTTATCGTTACATCCCTATGTTATAACAAGCATAACCTGAGACTACCTGCAGTGTTTCGGCACAGTGCCACCTAGTGGTCAGGAGATATGAAGAATGGCTATTTTAGCTTATAACTTCTTAACTTGTGGGACCTTGGTCGAACAGATCATCAAACTGCAGAGATCACCACATTCCAGTCGAATCTAAAAGAGTCATCTCTCCGGCCATGTGCCTATTGTAAAACTGGCCAGACCGGCTCCCCCTTTTCCTGGTCGCTATCTCTTAGGGATTTTAAATAGCTAAAACCCTAATTCAATCGACTGAAGACAAGAACTCCCCTTTCATCTAGGCTCATTCAGGCAACCAGAGCATCCCCTTTCATCTAGGCTCATTCAGGCAACCAGAGTATCTCTTACCAGGTACATGTGAATTGACAAATCAAATATACAAACAGAAAGGTTTATAATGACAGAAACCAGCCGCAAAGCTCAAAGGGCTTCACAGCATGACCTCCGGACACTCTGGTCACCCAGACCCCTCGTTTCTGCATTCTACTAAACTGTGGGCGGCTATTCAGAATACACAAACTCTTAAAACAGACTATTTCTACCACAATTAGAGTAACAGTACCGATGAATAGTATGTTCCTTACCTTTCGATATGTATGTTTTGTGTAATCGAGTGTATGAGTGAATATATTCCCCTTTTATGTGTTTGCATTATATTTCCTTTTAGTTGATAAGGCTACAAAATGTATTGACGGTATGCAAGATATCTGATGTTTGGTGTTGACCAGAAGCTTGTTTTATTTCCAATATGTTTATATGAATGAGAAGTTACTATTGGTTATAATACTTGCATCACAAAAGTTTATTGAAGTTATTGACAAAACTCACAGATATACCACGTGTGGGACACAGGTTAATTTATGCAAGGAGGAACAGCCTGGAGCATGGCTCCACCCCCAACCAGATCCGATTGGAGCAAACCTGAATGGGGACGGACTAAGATGGCTGGTTTAAAACCCTATGTTCCTAACAATGCCTTGCCTTTCGCCGTGTGCCTTTCGCCGTGTGCCTTTGCGCCGTTCGATTTCCACCTGGCGCCTTTCGCTGTGCGCCTTTCGCCGTGCGCCGCCATTCCACCACTCTGACCATCATGCGATTGTGCCATCCAGAACTCTACAAGAAACAGACTCCGCTCCGCTCCGCTAACCTGCCGAATTCTTCAAAGACTTTGCGTCTCGCAACTCCGACTGCAGAAGAAACTTGCTGCGCATCACATTGCGTAACCCGGCAACCATTCGGAGCCAGCAGGCCAAGCAGATCACTCACCACGGACGTGTTTCCCAAAGACGTCATCTAATGAACTACCAATCAGAAGGACAGGCAAAGTCACGGAGGAAAACCCCGGCTGTTCAAACAGCACGCAAGTAAACAAAATCTCCTTTGCTTGCTGAATTGGTGCACAAAATCCTTATTAGCAGCTAAAAGCCCAATCTCTGCTTTTGTGGTTCTACCAGGTTGCAATCTAAGAACTATAGTAGCAATTGCTAGTAATGTTGTTTTGGGATTCCGTTCAAGCTCCGTTAACCTCATAACCCTCTAGAACAGTATGAATGTGTGTGTGCGTGTGTTTGTTTATGTGTTAGTAGTTTAGTTTGTGTGTCTTAGAGTAATTCGAATAAATTCCTGTTTCATTTATAAAGAAGCATTGACTATGTGTTGTGTATTTTAAGGTCAAATATGCCAAGATCCTGATTACCTTGCTCTTAAGAGTTAACAAAATAACTGTTTGTAGCACTGTCGGGCCCAAGAAGTGCTATAAACCTCAGAATTGGTAAGATGTGCTAATTTAACCCTTTCGCTGGACGAACAGTTAATGGGTGCAAATTATTAATTCTGAACCAAGTTAATTTAATCAAGCTGAATCGAATCGTTAGATCTGATTCCCATTTTGATTCCCTATAATAATTTTGAGCTAATATCTTACATTCTCTATGCTTTGGCCAAATCACAAAACTGGTCTCTTTAGATACAGTGCATCATGCCAAGTCAAATGATACAAAAGTGTCGGCCATTTTGAATTTTGTAGTCAAATGCTATATTTTATGAACGCATTGACATATTGTTACGAAAATCGGTATGGGTCATCAGCATGATGCCCTTAAGGAGTCTGACAAGTTTTGAGCCAGCACCACCTAGTGGTAAAAAGCAAATATTCACATGCATATAACTGTGTAACGAGAGTCACCTTTTTAGACTCCTGAATCCTTGCCGAGTCCAGTGATACCAAACATGCCAGGTTTTGGCCAATGGTTTGTGCAACGTTGCATTTTAGTGCTTAAAAAAACATTTGCCAGTATCTTAGAAACCGTTTCTCGGATCGACTCGAAACCACTGTAGTGTTCCGGCAACATGTCAATGTCCAATTGCCAAAATATTGATAGTAAGTACCATGAAAATGCAAACAAAGTCAGCAGTCAGTCTCTTCTCATATATAAAAATGCCTATAACTCCAAAACAAAATGAGATATTTTCACCAAATTTGACACACACATATGTATGGGATCACTCTAATGACACATAAAAAATTAGTGGGATTGTGCCTTTTGGTGGCGCTATAATTGAACAATGCATTGGTGTACCATTTTGAAACTTTGTATGTACCATCAAGAGAAGTACTCAGAATGTTTTCAGACAGTGCCACCTTTTGGTCAGAGTTACAATGAAATTTCAAATAAATGCTAATAGCTTTCTCTGAATTTTGCCTATTGTAATGAGACTGGCATTAATAGATTCCTTGGGTCATGCTGAGAATAGTGATAGCAATATTGCCATAGTCAGCCAAACTCCTTTGAGACTGTTCTTCTGATTTTCACCGAAATGGACTCAGATCATTTTCAGACAGTGCTAACAAAAGTTATGGATGTCGTGTTGATAGATGAAAATGTTTTCATACAGCGCCTCTACAAATTTTAGGCTTCATGCCAAAATGACTCCGAGGCTTTATCTCTGCAAAGCTTTGATATAATGACACCAAACTTTGTGTATGTCATTGTCACCTTACACAGCACACACCACATCGATTTAATAACAGCGCCACCTATTGGTCAAAAGTGATAAACCTGTAAATCATATTACTACAGGTTGCATTTATGATTTTTTATGATTCTAAAATCATCCTAAAATGGCTTTAATTACTCATTGCTGCAGTTGGTCTCATGCTCCCCTTGCCTTGTGCTTGGCCCCATAATTGCTGCTTGCAGCTATTTTATAATTGAAATGGTTTAATAACAATACTTTGTTATAGTTACACTTGAATTGGTTACAAAATAGATGAAGAATGGTAAAACATAAACAGTTAATTGTACCAAGCATGTATGTAAAATGTTACCTGAGAGAGAGAAAGAGAGAGAGAGGGGACAGAGCCACAGCAAAGAAAGAGAGGGCAAAGAAAAGAGCCAGCAAAGAAAAAGAGAGCAACAGTTACAATCTTCTTTTATCCCTTCCTTGACCATGTGACTAAAACCCAAAAGTGACACGTTCAAACTGACCAGTCAGCAAATTACAGCTTTACCCTCTGTAAAGGTGTGACAATTAGCAAACCCCTAATGTATACACATCTTGACCTACAGGCCTTGATCACTGTCAGCTCCTCTGTATCCTCAGGAATAACAAATGGCCCTTTTGTTACTGAAGATATGTTTGGGACAGTAAAGCAGAAGTCTTTGATCATTTTCAACAGACTTGGCACCGTTGGCCACACCTAAAGAGGCAAAGAGTGACATACTGTCACGAATTGTGCCGCTGCTGCTCCCTCCTCTCACCATCAGAGGGAGCATTCACTCACACACAGAACTGGTTCACAAACTCCATTTCCCATAACCCCATTTCCATGAACTTCCTGTGTCCTCTCACCTCTCACCCCGGTCGGCCATCTTGCCTTCACCCGCACACACCTGACACTCATTACACCTCATTGCACACTGTATAAAAGCCATTCTCACACACTGCCATTCGTGAAGTCTTGATCTTGCCCCAGCTATCAATTCTGAGCGTTTCTCTTGTTGTTTGTTTACCCGTTGTGACCTGGACTATACCCCGACCTGTGATTCCTCTCTGTGCCCCCCGACTTGGATTGTTTACCGGATTGTGATTGTTATCAGCCTGCCCCGAAATCTGCCTGACTCTGTTTACGATATTGTCTTGCCTCTTACATTGTTGATGCTGGCTATTGACCCTTGTCTGTCTGACCATCCCTTAATAAAGCTGCGTATGGATCCAAACGCCTCTGACGCCCTCGTTACACATACACTGTAAAAAAAAAAAAAAAAAAACCGTCAAATGACTGGCGGCTACGGCTGCCAAACAAAAAACATAAAATTACAGTAAAATATCTTAATTGAAATAAAGTGCAAAAACAATAATTTTAACAAAAATCTCTTTAAATGTTTTACAAGGAAAAAAAATACAATTTATTATAATTTATTTTACAATTTTTTCTGTTTTAATTATGATATTTTACTTATTTTACAAATTTTAAAGATTTGTTTGGCAGCCATAGCTGCCAGTCATTTGACCGTTTTTTACGGACTTTTTTTTACAGTGTAGTTCATGAAAACATGCTTTCTGTTGTATGCAGATGTCATCTTCAGACTTCTGGTCCAGATTTGTTGCAGTTGCAGTTTGTCAGCCTTTTTTCTCCTTTCAGCCCTCCTTGAGAGAGCTTCATTGAATGGTATTGCACCTTTCATAGATATGCAAAACGTCCATCGAAAACTTCAAACCTCCACACAAGCAGGCGCTGAAGATGTTACAACCCACTTGTTCCTCTTTCTGAGGCAGGACACAGGATGTGATCTTGTGCAGCAGGGATCTTGTGATTTCAAAAGATCATGTGGCACAACAAAGAGCAAAGAGGTTTGATATGGTCAGATTGAATTTGTCTCTGGCAAAAAGCTCTTAAATTTATGTACTTAAAAAATGGTCAAGTTGAGAACAAAAGATGATCTGGGAAGCTGTTACACTGTTTTTGGAAATAATAAAATAAATTGCATTATAATAAAATCAACAATTATTGATGTCAACACCCCCCTTCTTCAATAAGAGTATCAGCAAAATATTCAGTGTAACCAAATACAGAAATTCAGTTACATACATACATACATACATACAAACAAACTAATTTACATTTGAAACTTGATAAATGTTAACTAAGAGATTGCATAAACCCAAAGAAAACAGAACAAATAGTAATGGGATGAAATCCACAATTAACACAGGCATGTATAGACGTAAACATTCTACGCATTCATTTTTAAAGCAGTATATGACAGAGATTGTAGATTGACTCTCTGTATGAAGATCAAATACTATCATATGTGGCTACATTTAGCTGTGGCTATTTGTCAGTATAATCATGCTCCAAACAATGGCAAGGAAGTTGTGATGCAATTGTGATGGAAATTTAGTCCTGTTGTAACAGGGAGCCGTGTAATGACCACGGACCCCGGACCCCTCCAAACCCGTGGTGGCATCACAGAATGGCCGAAATTCCGTGATGGGCTCACGGAAGTGATACCAATGTGTAAAAAAATATCAGAGTATATCCTCAGGAGACAAACAAATTCAACATAGACACACATGCAATTTGAAATTGCTGTACAAATCCAGTATTACAGTTATTCCAATTATTTACACAAGGCATATGGTCTAGCATGCATGTAGTATCTACAGCCTTAAAGGGTACATAACATACACAATTTCACCTAATCTCATGTTAATCCTGAGTACCTATAGAGTAGTAATGTATCCCTAATATCTCCTAAAAGTCTTTAGTTTTATTATATTTATAAAAGAAAAATACATCTTTTCCGATTTTCTCCAGAAAAAGCCGAACTTCTGGAGGCGCGCCGTGGGCGGAGCTAAGTTCGACGATCACTTGCACTGGGATTGCCAATAAAACAGACATTTGATGTTGTTTCACTTACCATCTGCAGTTCTGAATCATTACTGGGATCTTTTATAGCTGAGACCACTCCATCTTTCAGTATCAAACAATGTGCAAATCCAGGCTGACGTTATCGCGGGCGCTGCGGACGTGCTTTTCCGGGAGAAATGCTCATATAAGGAGTTCCACCACCAGATTACGTCATTAATGCCACAAACGTAAAAAATCAGCTGAAATTTGTACCAGCCCGGAAGTAAGATTTTCGGCAAAGAAATTTTCTGTCATTTGTCAAAATTATTTTTTTAAACTTTGGCCATGTTTAGCATGAGAATCCAACTCTTTAAAACTGTAAACAACTCTGAATATATGAAACACCATTGTACCTCCCCCTTTAAGTAAAGCAGTCATGTGTTTTTAAAGAATAAACTCTTCTAGTCTGTGTGTACATGTATTAACACAAACAACTATAATGTGTGTTCTATGCACTCCAATGTGTTGAACACATTTGCAAATTTGAAAATACAAACAGGATCGATAAAATTTCAGTGTTTACTTTTAGCTTAGCACTTGGCATTTTCTTATTTATTCATACATTGACCGATTCCATCTCTGGAGTCTGTAAAGATTGGTGAATCTCTGCCCCGATTTTGACATTACACACAACTTTAATCACATCCCAAGGTAAAAATGATCAGATTCTGAGTTAGCATTCCCAGAGAGGAATGGTTCAGTTTGCTAACGCTTGCACCACTGGGTTTGTGGTTTTGTTGCAAGGACAAAGACAAAACATGAACCTTCCCTTGTTACTGGGTTGTATGTCAACTAAATCGAATTTAAATTATCTCATGGCCTTGGATAGACCTGGCCTATTTAAGATATTGCAATCAGATCGATCATTTTAGTTGGTAAATTTGTTAACTTTCAATGTTAACTTTTCTCATTGAAGACTTTTGCACAAATAGAAGATAAAGAAGTTCTTTCTGAATAGTATGATCATTCTTCCTTTCATGTGCCTTTCATAACAGTTCTTTCTTCTAACCACCTTCTGTTTACTTCTTTTCCCAGCACTAATAGTGCTTCCAACTTCTTTCACACATATGCCCTCTCTATATTCTGGTCATTCCTCTTCTTCCAAACCAATGCTGAATCATCATGAGATTGAAGGCCATTCTTGACCATTGCAATATAATATATGATAAGGTTATTATAATCTTAATTATATTACATTAAAATAGCATAAATTAAAATATTTTATTCTTGGTCTATGGAGGGCCTCCTGAGTGACTTGTTTTTAGAACAACTCATGAGCATCTCACTTATCTTTTTGGAAACACATCTTTGATTTGGCCCTGTGACAACAGCAGTCCCAGCATGTGCATTATGCACACAGCAACAAACCAAACTGGAATCCATTTGTAGATTTTGATGCTGTGAACATCCAATGTCCTGCATACTGTATGGGTCACGGCATGGGTCAAATCTTTGCTCATTCTGAAAATTTTAAGGTAACACTTTACAATCCCTCCATCTTTGGGTAGCTGTGTCAAGGTCGCTTCGCAGACTTGTGGGTGTTTTTAGCGTGCCCCTGAGCAGTGGACTTTTTTCCTGCGGCCAGCCTGACAGCCTGGTTGAGGGGATAATGTCCCCTTAGATGTTGCAGGGGGTGGAGCAGGTGTAGGTGCCACTGGATGGCACCCTTGGCGACCAGCAAGATGTGCTTGAACTCTCTGTCTTATTTCAAAATAAGTCAAAATACCATTGAGAACTGATGGGCGAAGACAGGTGCGTCGAGAAAGCAAACTTTGTCAATGTTAGCCATCTGCGCCAGGTTCAGCCAGAGATGGCACTCTTGGACCATCATGGTGAATATCAGCGTACCCTCTGGCTGTCCCGCCATTGAGGGTAGTGAGAAGCCTGAACATGCATTAGCCGTGTAAGGGGCTTCCCACATTCTAGTGAGCTCCTTATGCACCTCGGGAATGAAAGGTACTGGGGCGGAGCAAAGTGGAACTTTGCTACTCGCACCCAGAAACCAATCATTAAGCCACGAGCGCTTGGGTGAAGGTGCCTTGGACACCTCCAACCCGATGCTCTTGGCCGTCCGAAGGAGCATGGCCATCAGTTCGGCTTTAGACTCCGACTGAGCAGCAGCCACGGAGGGGTGCTGATCAGTAGAATCTTCAGCTTCAGCAGAAGAAAACCCCTCCTCTGATGCTACGATAGACGTTCTTGTCTTTCCAAGGAGACCCTGGTTTTGCAAAAAAGTAATTTAGTGAAATATTATTACAATTTAAAATAATGTTTTTTTGGTAACACTTTAGAATAGGTAACACTTATTCACCACTAACTATGACTTTTCCCTCAGTAAATTCCTAATTTGCTGATTATTAATAGTTAGTAAAGTATATGTTAAGTTTAGGTATTGGGTAGGATTAGAAATGTAGAATAAGGTCATGCAGAATAAGGCATTAATATGTGTGTAACTAGTACTAATAAAAAATTTAAATATGCATGCTAATAAGCAACTAGTAGTAATGTTACCTATTCTAAATTGTTACCATTTTTTCTATATTAATATACTTCAAAATGTAAATTATTTCTGAATTGTCAGGATCATTACACTAGTCTTTTCATTACTCCGGTTTCACATGATATACAGTGGGGCAAATAAGTATTTGATACACTGCCGATTTTTCAAGTTTTCCCACTTACAAAGAATGGAGAGATCTGTAATTTTCATTGTAGATGCACCTCAACTGTGAGAGACAGAATAATAAAAAAAAAACAACATTGTATGATTTTTAAATAATTAATTTCCAATTTACTGCATGAAATAAGTATCTGATACAGTAGAAAAAAAATAGAACTTATTAAAGCTGCAAGCAGTGATGAAAGGACCCTCGCACCAGTACTTGCCAGAACTTCCTGCAGCTCCTTTAATTTTGTTGTAGTCCTCTTGGCAGCCTCCCTGACCAGTATTCTTCTTGTCTTTTCATCAATTTTGGAGGGACGTCCTGTTCTTGGTAATGTCACCGTTGCACCGTATTTTCTCCACCTGATGATGACTGACTTCACGGCATTCCATGGTATATCTAATGCCTGAGAATTTTTTCTACCCTTCTCCTGACTGATACCTTTTAACAATGAGATCTCTCTGATGCTTTGGAAGCTCTTTGGGGACCATGGCTTTTGCTGTGAGATGTGACCAGGAAAATGTCAGGAAAAGCCTACTAGAACAGCTGATATTTATTTGGTGTTAACCCTTTAAAACCGAACGTGTCGGCGCCGACACATTAAAGCAAGCTGTATTCATGTGACCATAACAACCATTTGCACTATCAACATAATTCAAACTGCTCCTGACAGCGAACATCCTGCGCTTTTCGGCAATATGCGGCTTATTACGGTAATTTCTTGCGCTTCGCCAGCAAATGCCGGCAGATTGCCGGCAGAGCGGGAAGGATGAATTTGAATGGAGAGATAGGGAGCGCAGAGATTTGGATCGCATAAAACAATAAACGAAACAAACAAAAACATCGTGAAGGAAGAGTAAACAACAAAAGAGGCGATTGGGATGATTTTTGATGAGACTTGGGAGCAGGCTGAGTTTTTCTTTTTCACATGTGGTGTGTGCATCGGCATAATGAGTCCGTGCGTGTAAATATATGGGAGTATGCATGTGTTCGCACGTGTAAATGTGTGCGTGTATGAACAAAAAAGCCTCCTGAATGAAAACTGTGCAACCCAGTGTCACAAAAATACTTGTATATATGTAATATAGTTGAATTTTGAAGTAAGAAGTGTTGAATTATTTCGATCATGATTTTTGTCTTTTTTTATATATATAAAAATCAGAAAATATATTCCTTTTTTAATTTTTGTCTATTTAAATTGTGTCTACAAATTCAGCAGACAAAATTAATGGTCAATAACTGTACTTTTTTGAAAGCCATTTGTTTTCTAAAAAAAAATGACACCTTGCACTTGAAAATAGCACATTCTGTTAAAATTTTACAGTCAAATAAACAAAATATGTGAAAATTACCTATTTTACCGTTAGGTCTTAAAGGGTTAACCCTTTGAGCGGTATGGTCCCACATGTGGGATTCTTATTTCTGTGCCCCTGGGAGTACGGTCCCACATATGGGATTTAGAATGTTCGGTGACGTCACGCAACTGAAAAATTCAAACTGCGCTTTGGTGCGTTGGCTGGCGCTGAGCCAGAGAGAGAGATTTGTCATATTATCACAAATATGCAGTGTTTTTAACCACCTAATGCTTATTTTATCTTTATTAGACATGTAAATACACACAAGTACTAGTAAAACAATACATTTAGAATTTGTAAAACACACGCGAAAGTCTATGGAAGCAGCAATAACAATCCATTCAAATATAATTTGCTGATGTGTTTTATTCATATCAGATACACATAGTGTAAGTAACTATAATGTCACTATATATTTCTCCCAGTTCACCAGCCACTTATGCTGAATCCTGCATATTCCACATGTCTTTTTCATAAATGGAGCAGAAGCGCGGCCGCGAGTAAACATGGCGACGCTCATCTCACGTTATAGAAGCCGATCAAGATCATTTATACCGTTTTTTAAACAACAAAATACAGTCACTTACACGTATTTGTGAATCGGAATATCACAGTTGATTGCATGGTGAGCAAGTGTGTGAATATGTTGAATTAAAACGGAAAAACAAAATAAAAGTGATGCATCTGTCATACAGCACTATTGTGGCTGCAGTGTGTCACGTGACAAACATGACGTGTGGCCATGGAAACAATAAGAGTGAACGTTCTAAAATAAAGGTTTGCCTAAAAAAAACTCACTCCTGGGGGCCAGATAGAATATTTTAAACTCACCATCGAAAGGGTTAATCAGAGGCACTTTAAATGATGGCAGGTGTACTGACTCCTATTTAACATAAGTTTGAATGTGATTAGTTAATTCTGAACACAGCCACATCCCCAGTTGTAAAAGGGTGTGCACACTAATGCTACCACATTATTTTAGCTTTTTATTTTAATTTCAATTTCAATTATTAGGGCCCGAGCACCGCAGTGCGAGGACCCTCTTGGAATTGCTCAGTTTCTTCTTCTTCTTCTTCTCCAAAATTAATCGCATTTTAGAGGGCCTAAACATGCTCGAAAACTCATGAAACTTTGCACACGCGTCAGGACTGGCGAAAATTTACATCTAATATGGATTTCAGAAGTGGGTGTGGCAAAATGGCTCTGTAGCGCCACCTAGAAAACTTTAACGGAGTGCACCTCGAGCTACATTTCACATACGTGTACAAACTTGGTACATACATGCATCACACCAATCCCTACAAAAAAGTCTCCTGGCACAACATCCCAAACCCAACAGGAATTTGTAATTTCCTGTACGATTTTTGTATAGTTTTTGCCGTTTTCAGACCTCGTATTTTAACGAACTCCTCCTACAGTTTTTATCGGATCATCTTCAAATTTGCTGAGTGTGTTCATAAGGCCTTTACAACGCTAAATTGCGAAGCTTTTGAGTTTTCTTCGAAGGGCGTGTCCCTGGCGGCCTGACAAACTTTGATGTTTCGCCATGAAACAGGAAGTTGCTGTAACTCAGGCAAGCAATGTCCAATCTGCCCCAAACTTCACGTTTATTAACAGTCATATCCTGAACACATGTCCATGCCAATATTTAGTCTTAGTCATAGTCATAGCGCCACCTGCTGGCAACAGGAAGTAACATGTTTAACACTGTTATGGTCTCCTAGCAGCATGTTAAAAAGAATCAGCAAGTGTAAAATAGGCTAGCAAAATGTTATACACATTCTAAAACATGCTAGCAACACTTAGCTAAGTGTTAAAGAATCTTATTAATGCAATGAAACAGGAAGTTACTGTAACTCAGGCAGGCACTGTCTGATCTGCCCCAAACTTCACATGTATAAGAGTCCAGACTTGAACACATCTAAAGGCCAATACTCTGTTACAATCATAGCGCCACCTGCTGGAAACAGGAAATTGCTTTTTTTACACATGCAGTGTCCGATCTGCCCCAAACTTCACTTGTTTGATAAGAGTCCTGACTTGAATACATCTAAAGGCCAATATTCTGTTACAATCATAGCGCCACCTGCTGGAAACAGGAAATTGCATTTTTTACACATGCAGTGTCTGATATGACCCAAACCTTACATGTATGATAACACTCCTGACCTGAAGACATTTTTACGCCCATATTCAGTTATAGTCATAGTGCCACCTGCTGGGAACAGGAAATTACACAGGAATTCAGGAAACAGGAATTCACATGTTTGCTTAGAGTCCTGGCCTGAACACATCTACATGACAATATGTAGTTTTAGTTATAGCGCCACCTGCTGGGAACGTGACATTTTATGTTTTACACTAACTCAAACATGCAATGTCTGATCTGTCCCAAACTTCACAGGTTAGATAAGGGTCCTGGCCTGAAGGCATATACGTGCCAATATTCAGTTACAATCATAGCGCCACCTGTTGGCAACATGAAAATAACTCAATAACTCAACCATACCAGGTTCAATCTGCACCAAACTTCATATATCTGATGACAGTGCTAGCCTGAAGACATCTACATGACAATATCCATTTATAGTGATAGCGCCACCATCTGGCAGCAGGAAGTTGGGTACATATAGAAGGAATATGTCAGTCATTTATATTTACCACTTTAAATGCATAAATTGGTCAAACGTTTGCCACCGTTCAGCGGTGAGCCCAGGTACGAGGGCCCGTTCATCGCTGAAAGGTACTGGGGCGGAGCAAAGTGGAACTTTGCTACTCGCACCCAGAAACCAATCATTAAGCCACGAGCGCTTGGGTGAAGGTGCCTTGGACACCTCCAACCCGATGCTCTTGGCCGTCCGAAGGAGCATGGCCATCAGTTCGGCTTTAGACTCCGACTGAGCAGCAGCCACGGAGGGGTGCTGATCAGTAGAATTACATGGAATATTATACACTGTATAATATTCCATGTAAATTAGAAGAATCATATACTGATAATATACAACAATGCCTCAATGCCAACAAGGTCTCTGGAAGTGATATTTACGTTCTCTGTGGTTAAGCAAGTAGTTCGGTGGCAGCAAATTTTTCTACTGGTTGTGCTGATAGCAGTCAGTGAGAATAGAACAGGAATCCTTTTCAACAGCCTTGAACATGAAGCGTTGGAGGATGCTGATCAGATGGAACTATAGTTAAGGATGAGCAGTTTGTAGTTCTGCAAAGCCGAGGAAACGTTGGAGTTCTTTTACTGTGGATGGAATGGGCCAGTTCTTGATGGTTTCTGCCTTCCTCTCGTCCATGGTGATACCTTCCCTGACAGCAAATTTCATCCGGCCTGATTCTGGCCCACACTCCTGCAAATCCGCAAAACGGACTTGGGCCAGTGTCTTTTGGCACAACGGGCCAATACCGGCACGCATCTGGTTTTCCGCTCATCTGGGCCAGCTCCGTACCAGACTCGGCCCGGATCCGCTCTGCGATAGTAGACCGTGCCCACTGAAACCAGACACGGGCCGGATCCGTCTAGGACTGTGATACAGCACTGAAACGGATGTGACTGTAACGCGGATTTGCCGGTTGAAAACGAATCTGGCACAGAGTCAGATGCTGTCTGGGTTGTGATCTGATATGGTATCCGAGAAATTCGACTTGCTGTTGATGGAAGGTACATTTTTTGGCTTTTAGAAACAGTTGATTTTTGCGGAGCCATTGGAGGACCTGTAGCGGAGAAGTCAAGTGACTTTGATCACAGGTCATATTTAGTGGTGCCAAGTAATTGGGCTTTCACACCTGTAGATCAATTCCTTTGTTCTGAAACAGGGATTAAAATTATTTTAATGTTGCATTTTATTCTTGGCATGGTTCACATTCACATAACAAAGTTTCTAAACAGACCAAATTTGTTAATACAAGTCAGGTGTGAGTAAACTGTCCTCTCATTGGTCAAAGTTCCATGCTTTATTTTCTGATTCAGCTCATAGCTGTTATCCATCAGGATGGAACGACACAGCTTTGCAGGCTTATTGTTGTTTTTTGCAGCTGTTGTGTTAATTTATCATTTTGAGCAGGGGGTATTGGACAAAACTGAGATAAGAGATTAAGCTGGGATTTTTACCTGGATGAATTTATCCCTGACTCAGCTGCATGAAAGCAGGCTAAATTAAGCTAAATTGAGTTGCTATGGAGCTCCAGAGCAGGCTAACAACCGTCGGTTCTGCTGTCAATCCTACGAGAAATTAATGTATTTTACTGTCACATTCTGTAAAAATGTTGCATCATTTTAATTTCCTGCATTTAAGTAATACATATAATGTTACTGTTGTTCAACATATGTCATTTTCCTTTGATTATGAAGAGTGCTGTTCATATTGCTGTCAGAAGTTTGATGAATACATATATTAGTTGTCAAGAGCATAAGAAATGGCTGATGATGTAGCACAGTTGGTTTCATTTAGGTCTCTTACAAGTTCATTACATATATAGAGCTTGGTAGTAACCGATTAAATGTAATCTGGATTTTGTAATCAGATTCCAAAATTAAGTATTTGTACTTTTTTATATAGGCTAAAGTCCAATTCAGGTATTTCCTCTTTGCAATGGCTTGATTGATAAGATTCACAGATTGATAAGACAGTTCATATCACAAAAAATGAAAAGATATTTGGGACATTCTTCCAGAAATACATTATGTCTCTGAATTGTTATGGTGTATACTTTATCCAAAAACTATTTCTTCCAAAAAGTCTAAAACTGACTAATGTCTGATGTTTCTGTGAGTTGTTCTGTGATACTATTTAACTATTTTACCATTTCAGCTAATCACTATTATTCAACTGTCCTCATGCTGCCCCCATGTTTTTGGTCAGTCCTGTCATATTTGCATAAAATTGCAACATAAAAAGTGTGCAATAAGCCTTTGCTGTGACTCAAAGGAAATGACAGAATTTGACCGAGGTGAACATGGCACTGATCAAGAGTGAGTTCTGTCAGTGAATTGTATGAATTTAAGCTTGTTTTTGAATGTTTTTTGAGGGTGACCTAAAGTGTCAGGCCCTGTCACAGGAAATGTACATTTCTGGTAGAATGTCCCCTTTACTTAATAAAAAACCCTTTTAATATCATTTGTGGAACACAAAAAAGAACAACAACAAAAAACTAACAAATCCAACATTTAATTTCTGCAAACAATTTATATGACATAACTTGACAAAATTTAACATATAGTAATTAATTAACAAATTGTATTTTTAATATATACTTCATATTTTTGGGAAAGTACACTAGATTTTACTTACATGTACTCACTTGAAACTTATTGTAGGCTATTTATTTGATTTCACAGCAGAGTGTAAATTGTTTCACAAAAAAAAAAAAGATAAACATCACAAATAAACAAATATGCGTTCAATCTGTCTGCTATTGTCTGCAAGGCCTTTTCTCTTTGTTTTATTATTGCTGCCGTTTACCTTTATTTCCCTTTTTGCATATGATGCGCTTTACCTCTTCATATGTTTTACATAATATATATGAAAATATATATGTTGCACAGGTTTTTTCCATTTTTTCATAACTGAATCTGTGATCGATCACATGCCGTGAACACGTACTTATCCCAACTGTCTACACCTGGCTTGAATTAGCTCTGCGTTCTCATCCTGGCTCAGCAAACGTGCAACGGACTAAGCCAGGATGCGCTGATTAAGCTAGGTCAAGCTGCGCTTTTTCAGTTATTCTGGATTTCTTAATTCTACTTTTGTGCAATACCCCTCAGGAATCCAAGATTTGTTAGGAAAAACATTTTTAAAACGCACCTACTACGAAGATCTTATAAAATGAAAAAACATTCTAAAATGAAAAGACACTTTTTTTTTTTTGAATGTCGAAGATGAACTAAATAAGGCAGGTGTGAAAGCACCCTAATAGTGGACCAATTTGTAAAACATTTTCTTTATGTCCAACAGCAGTCAGTGAAGAACGATGGCGTCTGTTAAACAACTGCTTAATGACACACTGGATGAGCTGGAAGAAGAAAAATTAAGACGATTTAAGAGCTACTTAAGAGAAGATGGACCTATTCCAGCTTCTGTACTGGGAAAAGCAGATGCAACTGACACAGTGGATCAGATGCTGGATCGTTTAGGACCAGAACGTGCTGTAAAGATCATGTTGTATATCCTGAAAAAGATGAACCAGAACCATCTAGCTGAACAGTTAGAGAAAAAAAAAACACAAGGTAATAACAAGAAAGAAATATTGTAATGTAAAACATTTAATGCAAAAGTAAATGCCACAACAGTAAAAGCTTGTTTACATCATGTTAGCATTAGATTATTCAAGATTTTTTTTATGTTGATATACTGCAAAGGTATATATATATATATATATATATATATATATATATATATATATATATATATATATATATCTTTACAGTATATATAAAAAAAACTTTCTATATAAAGTCATGGCCATATATATAAATTATATATTCAACAGTAACTTAACTATAGCATGTTAAGAAAGTTTTTTTTTTCTTTTCATCATGTTTTTATTCAGTTTCATCAGTCCTTTTAACAGAGAATTGGATGCTGCAGAAGTTTTTGAAAAGTCACAAAATGAACATGAAGAAAAAAGCAGAACGTATTTTTGAGTGCAAGAAAAAAAATGAAGTTAATCTCAAGGCTGTTTACACAGAACTGTTCATCACAGAGGGCGATATGGAAGATGTCTATCAGGAACATGAGATCATGAAGATTGATGATGCTTTCAGGAAGAAACAAGCACAGAACAAACCAATCAATTGCAATAGATTGTTTACATTATTAAGAGAAAATAATGAGGAAAAGATTGTGCTGACCAAGGGTATCGCTGGCATTGGAAAGAC
The DNA here is from genome assembly GCA_033026305.1 of Cirrhinus molitorella. Classification (NCBI taxonomy): domain Eukaryota; kingdom Metazoa; phylum Chordata; class Actinopteri; order Cypriniformes; family Cyprinidae; genus Cirrhinus; species Cirrhinus molitorella. Next base: position 10,054,063 of record CM065128.1, read on the forward strand.
TGTCTCTGTGCACAAATTCATCCTGGACTGGTCAGTAGGTGAAGCCAATCAGGATATACACTGTGTGTTCCTGCTCCCATTCCGAGAGATTAACAGGATTAAGGATAGAGAGGTCAATCTTCATGAGTTCCTACAAGAATTTTATAATGAATTGAAGGACGTGGAGAAATCAAAGCTATATTCAGAATATAAACTTGCATTTATATTTGATGGACTTGATGAGAGTCGACTGCTTTTGAATTTTGAAAGTGGAACATTGAACACAGTTGAGGAAAGATCATCTGTAGATGTGCTGTTTACAAGTCTGGTCAAAGGCAAGCTGCTTCCATCAGCTCTTGTCTGGGTGACATCACGACCAGCAGCGGCCAATCAGATCCCTCCTGAGTACGTAGGTTTATTTACAGAGGTGCGAGGATTCACTGACCATCAGAAGGAGGAGTACTTCAGAAAGAGAATCACAAATGAGACTCAGGCATCCAGAATCATCTCACATATTAAGATGTCTCGTAGTCTCTACATAATGTGCCACATCCCTGTGTTTTGCTGGATAACGGCCACAGTACTTCAGAGTATTCTCATCAAGAACAGTGAAGAGAACATCAGCACAACACTCACTGAAATGTACACTCACTTTCTGCTAATACAGATGAACATCAAGAGTCAGAAGTATGATGAAAAAGCAGAAAGACAACGCACAAAGCTTTTACATTTAAATAAAGAAATGATTTTGAAGTTAGCCAAGTTAGCTTTTGAACAGCTGAAGAAGGAAAATATTGTGTTCTATGAGGAAGATCTAGAAGAATGTGATATTGATGTGAGTAAAGACACTGAGTTCACAGGAATGATTGCTGAGATGTTTAAGATGGAAGATGGACTTCATGAGATGAAGGTCTTCTGCTTTGTGCATCTGAGTGTTCAAGAGTTTCTTGCTGCAGTGCATGTGTTCCTCTGTTACCTGAACAAGAACATGCAGGAGCTTCAGTTTTTCTTTGATGAGCCCAAGGAAAATATCACATTGCTGGAGCTACTGCAGAAGGCTATTGATAAAGCCATGAAGAGTCAGAGAGGACATCTGGATCTATTCCTGCGCTTTCTGATGGGCATTTCACTGAAATCCAGTCAAAAACTGCTCAAAGGCCTGATCACATACACTGAAGACACCACAGAGAGCATCACAAAAGTAACTGAATACATTAAACAAGAACAAAACAAGTACAACATCTCAGATGAAGGTGTAGTCAATCTATTCTACTGCTTACTTGAGCTCAAAGATCATTCATTATATGAGGAAATACAGAGTTACCTCAGTTCAGATGTACATCCAGGAAGAAAACTCTCATCTTCAATGTGCACATTGCTGACCTACATACTGCTGATGTCAGAGAAGGTGCTGGATGAGTTCAACCCAAAGAGGTTCACATCATCACAAGCAGACAACAAGAGACTCGTACCAGCTGTGAGATGCTGCAGAAAAGCCCTGTGAGTAATTTCACTGACTGCTGTTCAGTCAAACATTTTGTTCTACATTGTTAAACAATTACATCTCAATGTGAAATATGTCCCCCAATTATGAAGAATACAGTGAATTATGGCAAAACCCCCTGAACATTAGAAAATAATTTTGCTACACACTCTGTTTTGTCAGATTTGATGGCTGTGGTCTTAATAAAACATGCTTTGAAACTGTGTCTTCTGCTCTACAACAATCAAACTCCCATCTGACAGAGCTGGACCTGAGTAGCAATCACCTGCAGGATTCAGGAGTGAAGATAATTTATGATGGACTGAAGAGTCCACATTGTCGACTGAACATACTGAGGTTTGACATTCACATTTATTGAATCACTATGTTCAAATATGTGGATGAATAGGTGTTTCATAACTATAGTAAGTAGATATTTCCAGTCTACATTGTAATATTATTGTATCAAGTGGCAAACATACTGCAAAACCTGGAATTTTGTAATGCATTTTTGCAGTTATGAGAATGAAATAATACCTATGCTTCTGCACTTTGGAAAAACATCCCATTATAACCATTGCAGCTGTGCAAACTGTAAAAATATTCTCTTACTTACATGCTATATGCATTGTTATTTATGATGAGTGCAGCAATTCAGTCAGTGAGCGCGAAATTCAAAACTCTGGCGCGATGACTAATCTAAACGCTGATTGGAGCGTCCATATTTCAGAATTTAACTTATGTCAGAATGCAAATTCAGAATTACAACTTTCATTCAAAATTTAATCTGCGCTATATCAGCTGCAGGATGCCAAGGAAATTCATTTTTCCCTCAGGTGGAAAAATGGCGCTAGACAGCCAGAAAACACAACAGGAAAGCATAAAATAAACAAAAACTGGCAAAACGACTGGATAAATGTCAGACAAAAACATCAGTTTTAAATGTTCAAAGCATTTTACGTTATTAACTGTTATTAACTGGCCAAAAAAAACAGATGTTAGTTTAATAGCTACATAGATCCCATGAAGGTCCCATATGTTCAAACTATACAAATAAAAAGCTAAAATAAGTTTAAAACCGGTTTCCTGACTACTGATGAGTGACTACTGAGTTTTGCTTGCAAGCACTTAAATATCAGGTATGATTTATTTATTGAACAGAATTCAGGAAATTCAGGTTTCAGAAATGACAGTCTGTTCACATCTCTGTGGTTAGATCAGTGTGCTCAGTAATGTGTCTTTGACCTTCATTATGTACCGTTGAAGACAAAATTATTAGCCCCCCCTGTGAAATTTTACATTTTTTTTTTTAATATTTCCCAAGTTATGTTTAACAGAGCAAGAGAATATTTTCACATTATTTCCTATTTTTTCTTCTAGAGAAAAATTGATTTCTTATAGTGGCTTGAATAAAATACAAAATAAATAAATAAAAAACTGCAAACTGCACTCTTTAAGCAGAGGATTAGTATCTTACGAAACAACTAATAAAATAATGCACTGTCATAATGGTGTCAGGTTTTGGGACTCTTTTATTGTGTTTTCTGTTGGTTTAGTCCTGTGTATTTGGTTTAGTCCTGTCTGTATTTTGGTTTAGTCCAGTCTGTATTTGGTTTGTTCCTGTCCTTATTTGGTCATGTTCCTGTCTCCACCCCTCATTATCTCATTATCAGTTAAGTGCCTTCACCTGTCTGCCTCATTATCCACCCTATTTAAGTTTCCTGTGATCATTGTTTGTTTGTCCGGTCTCGTCGTTGGTTGCGTGTTTCCTTGCCCGTCTCCCTGTGGATTATTATTTGTGGATTTGTCTTTGTGTGCGTTCTCCTTGCCTGTCTCCCTGTGGAATTATTCTGTGGATTTTGCCATTAAAAGGACTTGTTTTTGTTCCCTATCTCACCTCGTTCTCCTCGTTCGTCCTCCCAACACGATACCTGACAAATGGCAAAGACAAAAGAAATTAGTTTGGATTTGTTAATGCTCATGAAGATGGAGAAGGATACACACGTTTATCAAAGTGTTTTTAAGTGTCAAGAACTGCAGTGAGATGCAGTTATCTTTTTTGGCTCATTTGATCTGTAAAAGAATAATAATAATAATAATAATAATAATAATTACTCAGACCTGAGTATATGAACTTTTTTATATTTCCAGACTTCATGGACAATTATAAATCATTTATAAATTATTAAATAAAAAATAATAATAGTTATTAATTAATATTAATATTTATGTGGTTTTAGTCCACTAAAATAATTACAATGTCTTACAATAGTAATTTTGTTTTATTTGAATGGTTGGCTGAACATTGTGGCTGTATATCTGTTCTTTTTGGACTTCATAAAATGTATTTAAAAATAATTAAAAAGTGTTATTTATAACGTTGAGAATACGATTAAGTTCTTACTGTCATGAACTGTCCCGCTGTGGATCCCTCCATTCACCCCTAGAGGGAGCCTTTATTTCATTATGGACCATTTACCCACTACATTTCCCATAACCCCATTCTCGTGCACTTCCTGTGACCTCTCTCCCCTGGCGGCCATGTTGCTTTTCACTGTATAAATAGACTGGTTTGTTCACTGTTTGGTTGCGAAGTTTTGAATAGTTTACACTGTCAATTCTGAGCGTTATTTCCTGGTTGCCCTCCCGTTGCCGAGCTCTTTTGTTCCTGGTTCCCGTGACTGTTCTCCGCCCGCCTATCGACCCCTAGCCTGTCCCTTGGATTACCCTGCTCGCTGCCAGCCCCAGACCTTCACGCTCGGATACTGACGCTTCTTTGTTTTGTCCTACGTTTCCCATGTTTGTCCCTGCCAGACCCTGTTTGTTCGACTACGAGTTCTGTTAATAAAGCTAGCACTTGGATCCACCTCTCCATGTCCCATCATTGTTACACTTACAATAGAAAGAAAACAACTTTTGCTTATGGTTTTTGAATCAATAAAATAAATGTTTCGTTTAAACAACAGCAGTTGTAATGCCTACTTGTGCCTAATATATTTACCAAAAATAATTCAGTAGAGTGGCCACTAGGAGCGTACTACAAACTTAGCATTAGAAAAAACAATTTGGTGAATTAGTTTTTAATAAAAATATTTGTGTGCTGCTGTAACGATTGATCAGACGGTGCTTGATCCATATGCAACTTTATTTGAAACAACAATCGTGGTACAACAGGCAAGGTCAGAGGCAAAGAGGCAGGCAGATAACAATCAGAGACGATAAATAATCGGAGTCAACAACAGAGAAAACAAACATGGAAAAAATCATTTAGAATTGCAACCAGGGGAATACAAGACTTTGCAACTTGTACAAAGGAAGTCAGCCAGGTGATCAGGCAGGAAGAAAGGGGTTGTGAAAGGGGTTATGGGAAATGGAGTTTGTGATATGATCCAGCGTTTCAGTGATGGCTCCCTCTAGTGGAGAAAGGAGGGAGCTGTAGCAGCATGATTCATGACAGCTGCACATACAGTAAGGGTGTTATTGTAAAAAAAAAAATAATACCTGCATTAAGTCAGTCTTGTAACTACAAACATACAATGTTTGTAATGTGAGAGAACTACACTCATGTATTCATCAAAATATTTGTGTACTGTACGTACAGTAGGGAATTAACAAACTCTCACCTGTAGTAAGTCTAAATGTACTACAACCTTTGGAAAAAGAAAAAACTTGTTTGGTGAAATTACAGTAATTATTTACTAAGAATAATTATGTGCAGTATGTACAGTAAGAGTGATATTAGCCAAATTTCATCTGTAGTAAGATAGACTTGTAACTACAAACATACTACAGCCTTTGAAACATGAAAAATCTTTTTTTTTTTTTTTTTTTGTTAATTACAGTATTTTTTTCTAATAATAATTAGGTACTGTATGTTCAGTAAGGGTGATATTAGCCAAATTTCATCTGTAGTAAATCAGTCTTGTAACTACAAATATACTACAGCCTTTGAAACATGAAAAAAAACTTTTGTTGAATTACAGTTTTTTTCTAATAATAATCATGTACTGTATGTACAGTAAGGGTGATGTTAGCCAAATTTCATCTGTAGTAAGTCCGTCTTGTAACTACAATCATACTACAGCCTTTGAAACATGAAAAATCTTTTTTTTTTTTTGGTGAATTATAGTATTTTTTTCTAATAATAATTAGGTACTGTACATACGGTAAGGGTGATATTAGCCAAATTTCATCTGTAGTAAATCAGTCTTTTAACTACAAATATACTACAGGCTTTGAAACAAGAAAAAAAACCTTTTGGTGAATTACAGTATTTTTTAATAACATATTTTTGTACTGTATGTACAGTAAGGGTGATATTAGCGAAATTTCATTTGTAGTAATTAGTTCTGGCCACTAGGAATGTATGACAAACTTTGAAACATTTAAGAACATTTTTGGCATCAGTGTGTGTGGAGGGCGTGTGTGTGTGTGTGTGTGTGTGTGTGTGTGTGTGTGTGTGTGTTGCTGTGTATTCACTGATCTCACACCCACTATGGCTGTTTCTCACTAAAACCAATGAAAAATTTATTTACAGGCAATAGTCACTTTGAAGACATAAATGAAATCAAACTAATATTAATTTAATTAATTAACATCAATATTCATGAAACATTAACAGTAGAATTTGTAGCCCTGTATTTAGCTTTAAAATGCTTCTACAAATTTCAGGGTTTAATACCTGTTATACAACTGTTCCTGACATTCAAGACCTGATGTCTAATGCAATGGACATTAAATAAAAAGAACCCTGTGTTCTGCAGATCTGAAAGATCTTCAAAATAACTTTTAATATTGTCATTTGAAAGTCTTAATTTTGTAGTAGATGCAAGCTGATGAAGCTACCATTAACAAAAATCTGCAAATGAAAAGTAAAATGTGGACTTAGTTGGTTAGTCATGTTTCTCTTTTATCATGCCTGTAGCTCAATCAGATTAAGTTAGGAATCATTTTGTGATTGGTTGATCTGGGACCAATTAGTGACCTAGCATTGCTCATGTTAAAAAACCATAAAATTTTATTGGTTTAAATAAAAAAATAATGTGATGTCCATTTCAATGGACGCAGGGTCCGAAAGGGTTAATTTATGACATTTTCAGATATTCTGTGACCTAGTCTAAAGTGAGAACGATCTGTATTTAATAAATTGTCAACAAAGCATTATCTAACTCTTTACATGAGTAATTAAACATATTGATTACAGCGGCAATCAAAGATTGACTCAATATTTGTATATAGACTTTTAATGTATTAACTACAGTTTATAAACTAATAAAAATCTATAATAGTTTTAAAATGATTTAAAAGTTCTTTGTTATTGTATTTGTATTATACATTTTGATATGCACTGCAGTATAAACTATATGAACTATCTGATAAATTCGCATTAATATGCAAATATGTTTGTTTGTTTTGTTTTCATCACAGGCTGTGTGGATGTAATCTCACTTCTCAGTCCTGTGAAAGTTTGTGTTCAGCTCTACAGTCCTCAAACTCTGTCCTGAGAGAGCTAGACCTGAGCAACAATGACCTGCAGGATTCTGGAGTGATGCTTCTTTCTGATGGACTAAAGAGTGCAAACTCTAAACTGGCGATGTTGAGGTTTGAGTTTGAAATACTTGATTATTTATTTAAAAGCAAAATTAAATTAATGAATAAATGCATAAATAAATAAATACATTGTTAATATTAATTATGTATGCAATCACTATTTTCTTCTTTTTCAGATTTTCCATATGTAATCTCACTGCGCAGTCTTGTGAGAGTTTGTCATCAGTTTTGAAATCCGCAAACACTGTCTTGAGAGACTTGGACTTGAGTAACAATGACCTGCAGGATTCTGGAGTGATGCTTCTTTCTGAAGGACTAAAGAGTCCAAACTGTCAGCTAGAGATACTGAGGTAAATGGTTTTCCATAAAATAATTAACAAAATGCTACTCATATTGTAATCAGGGTTTAAACCAAATGTAAGCCTAAGTTGCCCCAAATTTGACATAGCAAATATGCCCCATATATCATAAAACAATGAAAAAAAATAGGGCCACTTTTGGTTTGGATGTATCACTTGTAACTTTGAAACTGTAAATATGGCCTAAATATTTTAATATAATTTGGCTACTTTTAGTAGGATCCAGCTAAGTTAACTGATGCACGCTGATCTGGATATTAGTCTTAAGAAAGCTACATAACCAGCTATTTATTTTTTGAAACATGCTTTTAATGGTAGTTTTTGTGTGCTGTGCGGAATAAAAACAGAAGTGCACTATAATGATAGCTCTTACAGTCTCAATATGTAGGTAGAGCCTGAGCAAGAAGCAATTAGGTTCAAACTTATGAATAACTGTTTTTGAAATCTTGGAATGTCTTTGTATATTTATTTGAGACATCTGAATTGCTGCTTGTGTAAAACTTGGGCCGGGATGATTTTACCAAGTAGAACACATTTCTGGATCAACTTATTTGAACATTTAGTGAGGGCATTTTTAAAATTCCCTTCATAATATGTCAAGTCAAGTCAGCTTTATTTATATACTGTAGTGCTTTTTACAATACAAATTGTGTCAAAGCAATTTTACAGTATCAAATAGAAAAATAAATTATCAAAAATGCAAAAAGAAACTGTGAACAATTTTAGTTGGAGGAAATTAATTAATAGTTCCAAATGAATAAACTGATTGTCCCAAATTAATTGTCCCCAATTTAGTAGTCCCCAACTGAGCCAGCCATAGGTGACAGTGGCAAGGAACCAAAACTCCATCTGTGACACAGATGGTTCCGGTTGACCTAATTAATGCACCCTAACAATCTTTTAATGGATCTAAATATTAGTAATATTTAAATGTTTATGTGTAGGCCAGGTTAAAGAGATGGATCTTTAGTCTAGACTGACTGAGTGTGTCTGCCTCCCGAACAGAATTAGGTAGATTGTTCCATAGTTTTGGCGCTAAGTAAGGAAATGATCTACCACCTGCAGTTGATTTTGGTATTCTGGGTATTATCAGATTGCCAGAGTTTTGAGAATGCAGCTGTCATGAACTGCGCCGTTGTGGCTCCCTCACTTCATCCCTAGAGGGAGCCTTCATTTCACTATGGACCATTCATTCACTACATTTCCCATAATCCCATTCTCATGAACTTCCTGTGTCCTCTCACCTCTCACCCCTGTCGGCCATCTTGCCTTCACCCGCACACACCTCACAGTCATTACACCTCATAACTCTCACTATAAAAGCCCTGCTCTCACTCAGTCTCATCGCAAAGTCTTGATCAGTTACTGTCATTTCTGAGCATTTCCCGTGTTTGTTTTCCTGTCGCCGTCTCCCTTTGTTCCTGTGATTGTTCTCTGTCTGCCTTTTGACCCTCGCCTGTTCTTTGTTTTTCCCATTGTTTGCCTGTGCCCCTTGTGACTCTCTGCCTGGACTGACCACGAATTGGATTACCTGCGTTGTACCTGTCTGCTGTTATTGATCCTACCTGTCGACAACGATTTTAAATAAAGTCTTGCATATGGATCCCCACGTCTCAGCTCAGTTTGTAACAGCAGCGGGCGTGAGGGACTATAATATGATAAGAGCTCCCTCAAGTACTGAGGAGCTAAACCATTGAGGGCTTTATAATCTAGTAGCAAGATTTTAAAATCAATACGATGTTTAATAGGAAGCCAGTGCAGTGTTCACAGAACCGGGCTAATATGCTCATACTTTTTAGTTCTAGTAAGAACTCTAGCTGCTGCATTTTGGACCAGCTGGAGTTTGTTTATTAAGCGTGCAGAACAACCACCCAATAAAGCATTACAATAATCTATCCTGGAGGTCATGAACTCATGAATTAATATTTCTGCATTTGACTTTGAGAGCATAGGTTGTAATTTCGCTATGTTTTTAAGATGGAAAAATGCTGTTTTGCAAATGCCTTGAAATGTGGTTTTTGAAAGAAAGATTGCTATCAAATAACACACCTAGTTTTCTGACTGATGATGATGAATTTACAGAGCAGCCATCAAGTATTAGACTGTTTTAGGTTATTACTTGCTGAGGTTTTTGGCCCAATAATTAACGCCTCTGTTTTTTCAGAATTTAGCAGTAAGAAATTTCTTATCATCCAGTTTTTAATATCAACTATGCATTCCATTAGTTTTTCAACTTTGTATGTTTCGCCAGGCCTTGAAGAAATATAGAGCTGAGTATCCGTGTTTCCAGATGATATCTCCTAAGGGTAACATGTAAAGCATAAAAAGTAATGGTCCTAGTACTGAGCCATGGGGTACTCCATACTGCACTTGCGATCGATACGATACCTCTTCATTTATTACCACAAAATGATGGCGGTCAGATAAGTACGATTTAAACCATTCCAATGCACTACCACTAATGCCAACATAATTTTCGAGTCTATTCAAAAGAATGTTGTGGTCAATAGTATCAAACGCAGCACTAAGACCCAATAGCACTAAAAGAGAGATATAACCACGGTCGGATGATAAGAGCAGGTCATTTGTTACTCCAATGAGGGCAGTTTCAGTACTGTGACAAGGTCGAAATCCTGACTGGAAATCCTCAGATATTATTTTTCTCTAAAAAGGAACATAATTGTAAGGATACTACCTTTTCTAGTATTTTGATAAAAAAGGGAGATTTGAGATCGGTCTGTAATTAATCAGTTGGTTGGGGTCAAGTTGTGTTTTTTTAATGAGAGGCTTAATAACAGCCTGTTTGAAGGTTTTGGGGACATATCCTAATGACAGTGATGAATTTATAATATTCAGAAAAGGATCTGAGATATCTGGAAGCACCTCTTTTAGTAGTTTAGATTGGATAGGGTCTAACATACATGTTGTTGGTTTAGATGATTTAACAGTCTATAGCACACTATTTGAGGCCTTGAGATGAAGAACAATACAAGTCCATATTTTCAAATTTTGAGTAATAAGATTTTTTTCATTTGGATTGTGAACATTTTATTGTATATTTTTATTTTACTTGAAGATAGACAACAAAAGCTTCTCAATTCTAAGGAGATAACATTTTTCAGTGTCAGTATTAAAAATCAAAAGTTATTGTGATTTATATTTCTCAAATGTGGAAGAACGGTATATGTCCTGTTAGTGTGGAATAACAGTATAACCCCAATTCATCATATCACTTTAAACTACTAAAGATCTGATTCCTTTATCTAAGTTTAAATACAGTATTAGAAACTTCAGGTTAATATTAAGCATTTCTTTCAAGTTTATTATTTTTATTATTATTTAAAATCAGAAAATACAGTATGAACAATTTACAATACATAGACCTTCTTACAGTAGAGACAATAACAATCAATTATTAACAATAAACAATAAATAAATACAACAATAAATACATACAGCGCAGACATACATCATAGCTGAATATTATACAACATATCATAAGGCATGCAAGATAATCTGCTCTTTTTAGGGTGCGAGTGTGCTCGTTATGCCATGGTGTCAGACTGTTTTCCTTAATCTTCCTTAAGTGTAAAGGAGCAACCACATCTAAAGTGCTAGAAAAGAGAGAGTCAATAGTTTCAGTTATGTAGGCTGGAACAAGTGTTGTATCTGGGCCAGAATTAAAATCAGTGTTGTCCAGATCTGGCCAGTTCAGATTTTTTTTTCATGGCTGACATGTGGCCTTGCTGTGGATTACTTGTGGCCAAAATCTGGCAAACAGAAGTGGACCACCCAAATGCCATCATTCTACACAGCATGAGGGGCTGGAGCAAGATATTCAATCTGGGTCATAATTAAAATAAATGTGTGTCATAATTAAAATAAATGCACAGTACTACTTTTTTTGTTTGTTTATTCATGGCCAACATTGGGCCTTTTTTGGCTTGCTTGTTGCCCAAATCTGGCAAACAGGAGTGGACCACCCAAGTGCCATTATTCCATGCAGTATGTGGGCCAGATGAAACTGTCAGGTGAGGGCTTGATCTGGGCCTCAGGAATTTTTCTGTTTGGGTTTGCATGCTTTTTTTCCCATGTTTATACAATTGTCAGTAGATGTGGATTGTATTGAGGCAAGGTAAAATTTATCTATATAGCACATTTTACACACAATGGTAATTCAAAGTGCTTTACATATAAAAGAAATTAAAAAATCACAACAATAAAAAAACAAGGAATTAAAAATGATAACATTTAAAAATTGATTTAAAATGAATTTAAACGGCTAAGAATAAAAATGATTATACATAAAATACAGTGCAATCAGTTTGGATGTAGTACATGACTCATTCAGTAAATGCAGAGCTAAACAGTTGTGTTTTGACTCTAGATTTTAAATCTGAAGTCTTATGGAAGCTGGTTCCAACTGTGGGTGGCATAATAGCTAAAAGCAAACCTTTGCTTGGAGTTTGGAGTGAACCCTTGGTATTTCTAACTCACTGTTTTATTTTCATTATATATTTCATTATATTTTTTGTAAATATAACATTATGTATCATTTATATGCAGATGACACCCAGTTGTACTGTCCAATAGATCCAAATGGCCCTCATTTGTTTGATGACTTGTTCAATGTTTAGATGAGATAAGAAACTGTTTGGCAAGCAATTTTCTTCATCCTAACACTTATAAGACAAAGTGTGTTGTCTTTGGACCCTCAATTGTTTCCAAGGAAATTTTAAGTAGGTTGGCCTCTATAAAGATATGTGCTTCAGATCATGTCAAACATTTGGGTGTTATAATGGATTCAGCTTTAGTTTTAGATAAACAGATTACTATTGTTGTCAAGCCTGCGTTTTATCAACAAAATTATTTCTAAACGGAGATCAGTCCTCTCTTTCAATGACCTGGAGACTGTTATTCATGCTTTTGTATCATTATCCATTGATTATTGTAATTCTCTATATATGGGTATTTCACAGGGTCAGTCTTGGTCTATCTTGTCTTCAATTAGTACAGAATGCTGCTGCCAGACTTTTGACTCACACACAGAAGAGAGAGAGAACTACCCCAGTTTAGATTTCTTAACATTGGTTGCCTGTAAAATGTTTAATTGCATTTAAGGTTTTGTTGAGGTTTTGCATGTCATTGCCCAAAAATATATTGTTGACATTTTGATTCCTTATCCAAATTTAAGGAATATGAGGTCTTTGCATTAGATCATTCTTCATGTCCCTCAAACTAGATTAAAATCAAAGGGTTTCTATGCTTTATAGAAATAAAGTTTGTATTGTATTATATTGTAAATACTGGTCGCACAAACTCAACTCTAAAAAATGTACACACTCTCAGTTGTTTGCCTAATATTCTGAAAATGACTCTACAAAGCTTTGAGAAGTGTGCGTCATTGGATATTATTGGTATTATAGTTGTTCTCAATCGATTTGACATTTCTCCAAACACAGGTCTTAAAGGGTTATTCCACCCCAAAATGAAAATTTGTTGAGTAAACACTTACCCTCATGTCGTTCCAAACCCCTAAAAGCTGTGTTGGTCTTAGGAACACAATTTAAGATATTTGAGATGAAAAGTGTGACCCTTCTAACTGTCCCATTGACTGTCTGGTAAATTACACTGTCAAGGTCCATAAAAGTATGAAAGACATCATCAAAATACTCCATCTGCCATCAGACATGCAATTGGGGTGCAATGATTCATCACTACGGTTGGGATCCATCAGCATTTTTATTAGCATCGTGGTTGTACAATCAGCTGTCAATAAACAAACAAGGCAACAGTGTAGAATAAACAGATTCATAGTCAGAGATGTGCAATAGATTGGGGCCGGCAGCATAAACAACAATAGTCCAGAAACATGAGCAATAGTCCAATAGGTAAGCGACGGAAGTTTGTGGGTCAAAAAACAGGCAAGGTCACAACAATAGACAGTCCAGGGAAATTAATAATGCTCAGAATTGTCCACCGTGGCAAAACAAGACTTCACAAACAGAGAGAGAGACACGTAGAGAGAGGCCTTAAGTAGCCGAGCTAACAAGGACCAGGTGTTGCAGATGATCAGCGCCAGTTATGGGGCTTATGGGAAATGTAATGCAGGGAAAACTAGATCAAAACTCCGGTGATGGAGCCCTCTGATGGCCAGAGGAGGGAGCAGTGGAGACGCTCTCTGCGACAGAGTGGCTCTGGAAGAGAGGAGGTGGTCGATGCCGGAGTCTACCATGCGGTCTGGGTAGCCTTTCGGGGTGGCCGCGGTGAAAGGTTTCCACGAGACTGCTGTAGTTCTCCCAGTCGACCAGATACTGCAGGGTTCTGCCCCAGCGCCTTGAGTCGAGCAGCTCTCTGACCCGATATGCCTCCTTGCCCTCAACCAAGATGGGCAGGGAGCCTGGCTCCTCTGGCATCTCCTCTCCCTACCCGGTAGGACCAACAGCGGGCTTCAACAGGGAGACATGAAATGTGGGAGAAACATGGAAATGATTAGGCAAAGCCAATTCAAAGGATACAGGGATAATTTGTCTCAATTTTAAACAGACCCATGTACCTGGGGCTGAGCTTCAGGGCAGTGGAGGTTTTATGTAAAGAATTTTGTGCATATTCTGCCCACATGAGGAAGCGACTCCAGTCGTGCTGGTTTTGGCTACAGTAGCAACAGAGGATACAGGTTAATTCCTGGTTGAGCCTCTCCACCTGCCCATTCGATTGCGGATGGTAACCTGATGTTAAGCTTACATTAACGTCCAGAGATTTGAAGAAGGCAGACCACAGGCCAGAGGTAAATTGGGACCTCGGTCTGAGACGATATCCTCAGGTAAGCCATAGAATTGAAAGACTAAATTGCAGAGAGGTTTAACAGTCTCCAGGGATGTAGGGAGCTTGGGGAGAGGAATCAAGCGACAGGCTTTAGAGAAACGGCCAATGATGGCGAGTATGGTGGTGTGACCATTAAAGTTTGGCAAGTCGGTGATGAAATCAACCACAATGTGTGACCATGTGCATTGGGGTATGGGAAGAGGCTGAAGTAAACCTTCTGGGAGCTGTTGGGAGGGTTTCTGCATGCTGCAGGTGTTGCAACGTTGGATAAAGCTGATGGTGTCCTTACAAAGGGTAGGCCACCAGAACCGGTTTTGAAGGAGTTGAATCATGGCATTAATACCAGGATGGCCAGAACTGATAGATCTATGGACCTGGGTGATAGCTTGCTCATGGAGGGATTCTGCCTTGAATAACTTTGCTTGGGGACATTCAACTGAGGCTTTGTTGGCCACTTCGGTTTCTGTTATGATGTCCCATGAAACCTCGATTAAAGCGCCGATAGAGGTTGGAGAAGCCCAGGAAGTACTGCAGCTCCTTCAGGGTAACTGGCTGGGGCCAGTTCAACACAGCAGTGACCTTGCTTTCATCCATAGCTACCCCCGTGTGGCTTATGACATAACTGAGGATGGAGACAGAGGTAAGGTGGAACTCACATTTCTCAGCCTTGGCGCAGAGCTTGTGTTCAATTAAACATTTGAGGACAACTCTGACAACCTTGAAGATCATGTCCAGCAGGTTAGAGTACATCAGGATATTATCAGGATATTATCGATGGATATGGATATGAGGAACTTGTGGAGCATATATCAGAAGACATCATTGATGAAGGATTGAAAACATGACGGACTGTTGACCAGCCCGCAGGGCATGACCCGTACTCATAGTGTCCTGTTATCGTGGATATAATTTTATGATAGGAGTAAAATTGACAGAGAAAATTAGAAATTTGTAACAGAAAAATACATTTAAAAAATTATATTGAGTTTAAATGGCACCCGGTGGCGGTTTGTGGTATGACGCACTAAATAAACTTTCACAGAAACCTACATTTTTTTTCATATCAACTTCAAATTTGGAACATAACTTATTTAGACATAGGGTTTTAATTTAATAGCAAATTTAGGGTAAAACCTGTTATTTAAAATATGTTTTTTATATCAAATAAAATAAAAATTGTACAGTGCATTTGTTTATGGTAAATTTAAACCCCTATAACGTCTCTCTATAACATTTTCTTTTTTGAAAAAATTCCACTTCTGCAATAATCTGCTGATTGTCTTCTTAAAAAAGAGACCAACCTTAGCTCTGTATTCCAAAGTGTTCATGAATTACAACAATTTTACTTTGGATAGTGCACTTTCATGTCTATTTTAAAAAATGGGGGTGACAGTTAAAGGGTTAAGATAGGGGATATGACTAAGCAGCTGTCACTTGTTCAAAGGACTACAACAGGGTCATAAAACCTATGGGGGCTGTTAGCTTTGCTAGCAGGGACACATCAAATACCTCAAGGTAAATAAACAGTAACAATTTGAACCAAAGTATGTGAGGACGAGCTATCCTAACCTAACCTAAACAGAAGCTAATAGCACATACAGGAAGTGAAACCAAATGTGAAGAGAGAGAGAGAGAAGAGGTTCAAACTTTACACTTCACACTCACACATATCTAAAAGTTAGTCGGATGCTAACAGTTAACAGTTAAGGTAAAAGGGCTTAACTTATATCTCTGTAAGGCTGCTAAAGAGTTAGCTTTGGCTACATTTAGTTGTTTAGTTACACAAGGGTCTGTGACGTGTGTGCTGTTATCAGATTGAACCGGAAGAAGCTGCTCTCAACTTCCAGGGTCAGATGTTGTAAGAGACCAGTGCACGCTTACAATGTACAAGTTGAGCAGAACTTGTGCTGCTGTCAACACACATGGGAATCCCACACAGAGTCAGTTATGACTTATTGCATACAACTTCATTCACAAATCAAAACAGCATGTTCATTTCACAGACAAATTAGTTCGCTATTAAATTGATTACAATGATATGCGATAGTTACAAGAAGGCCTTAATTTGGAGAAATAAGGCTCAAATCACCATTAAAATAATTGTACTGTAACAAGATTTTTCGTCGCCCAGTTTTGATATCAATGCAAGAGGAATTTTTTTCCTTAAGATTAATTAACGCCGCTAATCTGAGATTTCCTTTTGTCAGAGAAGACTTACACATTTAAAACTTAATTTGGGGATTTCTTCACCCAAAATCAGGATTTATTTATTGTGGTACCATTTAGATGGGATGCTACTCTGGGATTTCTTCGCCAGAGAAGGCTTCTATTAAGACAGAAATTAGGTTTTCAAATCACTAATATCTTTATTGTTAGATGTAAACATGCATTATAACATTGAGGAACTTTCTACTGCTCATAGCGAGGCACATTCAAGCTATAGTCTATCTGACTTTGTCAGAAGCTGCATGTGTAAGACAATAAAATTTATGAGACCCCTTGTGAAAAAGAAGTGTGCTTAATTGCAATAAAATTGTATTTTTGTGTACTTCAAACATTAAAAGTATACTTTTTAAAAAAGTGTAATTGCAGATAATACAATGTAATTTAAATTAAAGGCCACTTTAATGACAATATTTCTTAATATACTTAAGTACACTTTTTAAAAATGCACTTTATAATAATATCTAATTAAATATTACTTATACATACATTTTACATAAATATAATTTTATTGTGTTTTAAATAAGTACACTTATTCTGATATATTTAGCAATATATTAAAGCACATGTAAAATAATTGATTTAAATTTCAATTTAAGTGTGTTTTTGGCCTTATAAAAGTGCACATTCCTAATTTTTATTATTGGTAGGAGTGCACCTTAACTACATTTAAGAAAGTGCATAAATTAATGTCCCACTTAACGTGGGTTAAAAAAAAGTCACTCTTAAGTTGAACTATGTATATTGAATGCATTTAATATAAATTATATTAAATTTATATTAAATGCAGAAAACATACTTAGGCTTACTTAAAGCTATTTATGTGTACTTTGTGTAAGAACATAAAAATTATTATGCTTTTTTGTGGGGTTTTAATATATAGCTGTGTGTATTTTATTGATACTTTAATTGATACATTAATTGTAATAAGCTACTACTGAAATAAAATTCCCACAAGAATTTCAACATCCGATTCATATATGAGTTTGTTTGCTTAAAATAATAAAAAAATAATAATAATTAAAAAAACGTGTATCAGTGAGCGTTTACTTGTGTTTGCTTTAAATTCAAACTGATTGGTTACAGAGCCATTGAGCGCTCTGATTGGTTCACTCTGATTGGTGCACCAGACAGAGCTTCCTAGGTCGTAAATCAAATATGATGTGCGTGCAAATGTTCCTTGAATATTAATATAAGTCTATATTTAAACAGTATTATAGCCTTCGTGTTACTTTGAGGCACTTAAGGTAAACCATGCAATTCATATGGACTACACGGGCAATGTTTTTTGCGATTAACTTTTTGAAAAGTGAACATCTTTAGTGAATCTCTTTCATCATCAGATGGACATAAATCTGCGTCTTATTTGGTGAGTGACAATTCAAAATGTTATAAAGAGAACTATGAAACTATTTAGAAAATATAGCGGTATGTTCTTATTTTTTTTACCGGCTTCTGCAAGTGTGTATGTGGTAACTTAAGCGTTTGTATTTGTTCAAGTTCGACAGCCTTTTATCCCTGTGGTAGGTTTTGATGCTAGGATGCTGCTTTATGCTGGTCCTGAGCATGATGGACCATCTAAAGACAACACATGACCAGCTAAGGACGAGCATTTTTGACTATATTACCAGCCAGGTACATTGTACTCAGTGTCTTTTTTAAAAAGAAAACAAATCATCAATCATCGTTTGCCTGTGTGTGAAATATTGACATAAGTATATAAGACATAAAATAAGTATATATGACATAAAATAATAAGACAAACTGAAATCTGAGGAATAGTAAGTATATTGTAATGTTATATAACCTCTGTTATAGAGATTTTTGAATCAGGCCTAATGGAGAAAAACGTAAAATGTGTCTTTTCCAGGTGGTTATTTGTGCTTCTTTTCAGTCCTTCATGTAAAAAATCTTCAGTATATAATATCAGTAAGTTTGTACTTGAACTCTGCTCATTGTAAGTGCTGCTGTTGGTCTTCTAATCTTATGTTCAATGTGGAGTGCTGTACAGTGACCACAGACAAGATGATAAGAATGGATTTGTCAAGCTTGATTGGGATATTGTCAAAAGGTATATGTCAACAAAATTCTAATAAATATCAATGAAAATCATAATACATATATTCAATAGTGGATGCAAACTGTTATTGACTAATTTTATATCAATTCTTTTTCCCTTTCACAGATCTTGTGATAAAGCGGTCTTCAAATACTCCAAGCCCCTAGTTGCAGAAAATGCAAGTCGTACTCAAAGAAGTGACCTTGTCCCACCGGCTCTGACTTGGCCAGTCGTCACTCAACTTCTGCCTCAGACTTGCACGCTGCAGCGCTCCAGCTCTCCACCTCTTTGGCTGCAGTGGGTTGGTTTTTCCCATTGGGTTTACCTCGGTCACATGTTCCAGTCCTCAGGTACTCTGGCTCCATGAAGTATGCTCGTTGCTGCGGCTGTGCCCAGGTCTCCGGAACCTGTGATGACGCTCAGCTCCATTGGCCCTCTGTCTGCACCCTCAGATCCACCAGCTCAATCTCTATTGGTCGGCTCCCAGATGTCGGCACCCACACCATCTACATCTTGGCTCCCTTTTCTTCCCTTCGCCACATCCTGCCATCATTCCTGCCATCATTCCTGCACTCCAAAACCCCCTCCATCCCTGCCTATTCTGTTGCTTGAACTTCATCATCTTCAGTCTTTGCAAACACACAGCTATTTACTTCTAAAATTTGTTTTTCAGTATTTTTTTCCAGAAAATTGCATTGTAATTTTTATTTATTCATTGATGTAAAATTCTGTGCTTTTCAGTAATACAGGTGTAACCGAAATGTTTTACAAATGGATAAGATAGCTGTACTTGTTTGTACTAATACAAATGTACTATAATTATGTATTTTTAAGTGCATTTTTAATGCATTTAATTGTATGTTTGTTTTTCACCAGGGTATTATGCTGCTGTACTGTTTTAATGTACTCTGAATATTTGTAATGTACAGATTGTATAATACATTAAAGATTTCTACATATCAAAGTGTGCACGTGTGTATACTGAAAAAAGCAGTTTTATAATGTACTAGTAGTGTAATGCTAATGCATTTCTAATCAGCTGAAATATACTTGAAGCAGATTAAAATTATGCTTCAGATATACTTAATTTGTGATGAATTTGAAATCAATTACATATATGCATTTAGTATGTCAAAAACATTACATTTAATTAACACTCAAGTGTATTTTTAACTAATATTAAAATATAATTTAGTTCACATTAATTGCTTGTCAGTATACTGATCAGTACACTTTAACTATATTTTGAAGACACTAGAAGTAATTCTGAATGTACATATAAAAATTTACTTAAGTTCCACTTAAGCTGTTTAAAAAAATCAATTAGTAAGTTGTACTAATTGCATTTAATATGAATTTAATCTGTGATACATTTGAAATGAATTACAAATGCATTAAAACATTGAACATTTAATTCATACTCAAGTGTTTTATTTTAAAGCATATTATTTTGCAATAAGTACACTTTATAAAAGTATACTTAAGTGCACTTCTTTTTCATAAGGGACAAACACACAAGTTTGATTCTAAATCTGCTTGCAAATAATGTTTAAACAATTTCACACATTTTCTCCACCAACTGTAGGTTATTTATAGCTCAAGGGGAAATATTAATAATTAATCATAACTCATTACAATTATTTATAACATTTGAAGGGATAAAAAAGGGATAGTTAAAGGGATAGTTCACCCAAAAGTGCCACAACACACCGATGCGTTTTCTACGTGTATTTACGCTTTGATTCGAACGAAAACAGTGCATCCGTGTGTTGTGGCTGACACAGAACAGCATACGTTGTTTATGTCCAGTGGATACTTTCCAAAATGGCGCTACGGTGACATAGAGGAGACAAATTGTTGACTAAAGTCTTCATTTTTGTTTTCTTTGAGTACAAAAGTATTCTCGTAGCTTCGTAAAATTATGGTTGGTTACCATAAAATTATTATTTGGTTACCACTGATGGCAGATGGACTATTTTGACAACAGATTTCATATGTTTCTGGGTCTTGACAGTGTAATGTACTTGGCAGTCAATGGGACAGTATCTTAGTGATTAATGTCAAAAGTTTCATTTTTGGGTGGAGTAACCCTTTAAGTGCAGCCAGTTGGGTGATTTGAAGACGTGTGAATCCTCATGGTCTGTTGTTTATGCTGTCATTTGCACATACAAATCTAACACCTTAAATGAATTAAAAAAAAATGTTTTTTTGTCGGCCAGGTAAATAATCGAAATCAACAAAATGCTGTCATTACAATTCTCCGAAATTTTTTAGGCTGCACACAAATTCAGGCAAACTCAAAAACTTGTGTACACAAGCTCAGACCTGACGGCCTGAGATTTGATCATAGCCACCACTCACGTCCATATTGATAAATTCCAAGTTTTGTGCAGAAACAACTGTACGCCCAGTTTTCTGTCGTATGTTCGTTTCATAAATGAGGCACATCATGGCCATTTTTGAAGGAGTTATGGTTGAACTGAATGGTGACATTGTGATGAAACGATGGATTTGATGGAATCACAAGAAGCTCTGTCTTGGCAAGACATCTGAGCAGCGATTGTCGGATCATCAGGTTGGACTGAGAGGTCAGAGTGTCATCAGCATAGCAGTGATAAGAAAAGCCATGTTTCTGAATGACATAACTTAGTGATGCCATGTAGACAGAGAAAAGAAGTGGTCCAAAAACTGAGCCCTAAGGCAGAACCGGTAGCTAAATGTTGCGACTTGGATACCTCACCTCTCCAAGATAACTATATTATATAGTTATAATAGCCTATCTGAAACATTTGGTTAGCTAATGCTAACTGACTAGCTAACTAACTACCTGATATAATTGAGGTAATTTTAAAATATAAAATCCAAATATTTTATTCAGTCCAACTAGTTTAAATTTATTTGACTGAAAAACAAAGAATTTGATGTTTGGAACAGAATAACAACAGTAATTGGCTATTGCTTTACTTTCTTTCACTTTGACATAAGATTTCAGGAGCAGTAATGTGCCACTATTGTTTGTGTGAGAGATTTTACATTTTATATGATGTCCAATGTTTTGGAGGAAAATTAGTTTCTTGCTGACAGTGCTGAATGGCCACAAAATGATATTTTGTGACAAGATGTTTTTACTGAATAATCAGTTCAATATAAAAAATTAACAACAAACACACTAATGTGATGTGGACTGTTATATGTTTTTGTAGATTGTCTGGCTGTATGGTGACAGAGAAAGGCTGCCATTATCTGTCTTCAGCTCTGACTTCAAACACCTCAAACCTGAGAGAGCTGGATCTGAGCTACAACCACCCAGGAGATTCAGGAGTCAAGCTGCTTTCTGAAAAACTGAAGGACGCAAACTGCTCACTGGACAAACTCAAGTATGTCAAGCAGGAGGAGATTTTGGGTTTACTGTTTAAACTTTTCAGCATCTCTGTATATCTGTATGAGTCTAGGAGTTTCTAGAGGATGCAGCAATATAAAGGATTTAAAAAGCACTAGACTTTGGAGTAAAATCTTAACTAAACTGCTCAGACAAAACTAATTAACAACAAAACACTACATTAAAGGGCTAGTTCACCCAAAAATGAAAATTTGATGTTTATTTGCTTACCCCCAGGGCACCCAAGATTTAAGTGAATTTGTTTCTTCAGAACACAAAGATTTTTAATTCAAACTGTTGCAGTCTGTTAGTCATATAATGTCAGTCCATGGGCACCAAATCATTGAGAGTAAAAAAAAACAAACAAACAGACAAAGCCAAATGAAACCCTGCAGCTTGTGATAATACACTGATGTACTTAGACATGTAACGACCGGATTATGTGAGAAAATGAACAGTATTTATATCAATTTATATACTGCAATATCAGTATTAATTTATAGAAAATAATGTTTGATTTGTTTGTTTAGATGTGTTTGATTAGGGTTAGAGCGAAACTCTGAATGACAGTGGCTCCCTGGGACTGAACTTGCCTAGCCCTGGCTTAAGCATTCCCGTCCATTTTTGTAACTTTTTTTAAGTGTTAAAATGGATTATGGGTTTGTGCCTGTAGTTGTTTCTGGTTATATATAAATATTAGGGCTGTCAGTTGATTAAAATGTTCAATCTAAATAATTACATGATGTGTCGATTAATCGAATCTAATCTAATCGCAAAATAGATTTGACTGAAAATACCCACAAAAGAATATTTAAAGCTATTCTGGCATTAAGTTGGGAAGTATTAAGTACTTTAAATTATAGATAAATATTTTATAGATTTTAGATTCAACATAAATTTTATTACATGTGAACATTTAGGCTGCAACATAATTATGTAACATAAAAGAAGGTAATTTGAGAAACATCTCAGTATTCTCTGTTAATATAAAGTCATGGAAACAGCTTTGATGTGTTACGTTTCACAAAAGAAATATTTGGAACAACATGAGGGTGAGTAAATAATGACAGATTTATTTTTTGGGTGAACTATCCCTTTGATGTTTTTATTTTTTATTATTACTGCTATTGTTATTATTTATTTATTTATTAATTTTAATGAAATTATTCACTAAAAAAGAAATCTACCAGCAGGTGGTGGTAATGGACTTTATGAGTCATTCATTCATTTGATTCAATTCATTTAAATGGCTGACTCATTCAGGAATTAAGTAAATAGTTTAGAGACTAAAAAAAAGTCTCTCTTTATGAATGGGCCTTTGAATCACTGATTCACACAATTCATTAAAAACGCAGATTAATTCAGAAACTAAATGCCACTCTGTTACTCTGAGAAGAACAACAATTCTGCTATTCAAAGGTATTTAAAGGTAATATGTGATGCGATCTGGGAAAACCCGTCGGATTTCGCGCTGGGACGTTTTCAGGAAATTCGAAAAATAGGTCGAATGTCAATTTTTGTCAAAATTAGGTTTTCATTAAATTATTATTCTATAACTTCTTGTCTATCATCTCTGAAAATATATTGTCAAAATTCAGTTGTTTAGTGCAGCAAAAAATGAGTGTTACATAAACAGTGCGCTATAAACAGTTGTGGTGCGCTTGCTTTTCAATATGTAAACTACAGCTACAAGGTACATTATTCGTGCTATTTAAACATACAAAGGGTGATCAAAAGTTCTGAGACCATACCCATAATAAACAATGGAAAAAAGATGTTAGTCTGTTTGTATGATAATGCAGTATAGCGCTCCTTGCAACTATGCTTAAACCCGTGAAGTGAAAGCCGTCTCACTTCAAACTTGTTTTTCTCAAAATTCCATTCCTGAAAATCATAGCTATCAGCCAAATTCAGACAGTGATAACTTTTGTTACGTTCAAGCTATGGACAAAATGAAAACAGTTTTGGCATCAAAAACTAAAAAAGTACAGTTTCACCATGTGTTGGGTTTTCCCAGATCACATCACATTTGTTCTCTGCAAAATTGAGCAAAAACATAATATTTAACATTTTTACAAACTGTGAGTGCAGTAATTACACCTTTCCAAATTGTGTTTGCTTTCGGAAATATATCTTTTCTATCCCTAGTCAGGCTTATTATTTAGCATATCAGGCTCATTTTGTCAACAAAGTATGTGCTTTCTACAAATTTAATTGTGCTTGTACAAATCTAATAAAAATCACATTGTGAAATAAATAATTTTCTCTAAAACACAATGGCCACAATTACCCAGAGGTGTCAAGTAACGAAGTACAAATACTTTGTTACTTTACTTAAGTAGAAATTTTGGGTATCTATACTGTACTGGAGTAATTATTTTTCAGTCTAATTTTTACTTCTACTTCTTATATTTTCACACAATTATCTGGACTTTCTACTCCTTACATTTTTAAATAGCCTCATTGCTCCTCTGTTTTGATTCCGGCTTGTCATCGTTTAAAAAACCTATCCAGATAAATCGCTTTATCCGGATAGAGTGAATTTGATTGTGGTTGGATGAGAAGTATAAACATATACCATTCCGACACCCTAGTGATTTGTATGTGACCCATTGCTCCTGCACATGACACAAATCACAATTACACTCCAGCACAGACATAGCCAGTGTTGGAGTCGTTACTCAAAAAAGATTATTTCTTAGAAGTAATTATTTCTCCACTATTGGATCATTTATCAAACGGGTGATTTCTCTTAGTTCTCCGCAAATTAAGCTACAGTAGGTAGTTCGGTAGAGGGACGTTTTAATAAAGTAGCGTTTGCGATTGACAACGCGACTGACAATGTGGTGATAAGTAGTTCACATATTTGGTTCTTTAATGTATTTGCATTGTACTAAAATGCATTCATTTTCAATGGGCATACTACTGAAAGAGGTAGCCTAGTGCAGGGTTTCTTCTCCAGGGGGTCCGCGAGATAGCATAAAATTAATTTAAATATTATCCTAAAATTGTTTAATTTCATTATTAATGTGTTGAATGAAAATGACATCAGGCACGCATTAGGGGCCGTTCACATGTCGCGTGGAAAATGCTAGGTACGCCTCTTTCCAAAGTGCTCTGTAGCCTGCACTGCCCGTGGCGTCTGCCGTTACTAAGCAACCATGACCTGCGCTCTGCGTGTCAGGTGTTGTGTAGGGAGGACAAACGAGGAGTGCAAGGTTGAGATCAGATAAAAAACAAGTCTTTAATAAACAAAATCCACAGTAATAATCCACATAGGAGACAGGCAAGGAGACACGCACACAACGACGAGAATGGACAATCAAACAATGAACAGAATTCAACTTAAGTAGGGTGGTTAACGAGACACAGACAGGTGATGTGATTAACTAATAATGACTTAATTAGGGGAGGGACAGGAACAAAACCAAATAAAGGCAAAAAGGAAAATGGAACAAACCAAAGACAAAAGGGACTAAACCAAATCAAAGACACAACAAAAGAGTCTCAAAACCTGACATAACTCCCCCCCTCCCGGAAGGCGCGACCTAATGCTCGAAAACAGAAACATGGGGGGGCTTGGGTGGGGGCTCAGGAGGGGGACGGACATCTAGGAGGAGGAGAACAAAGGGGTCCACAGGGTGGATCAGCTGGAGGGAGGAGCCAGGGAGAAGACAGGAGGGATCTGAAGCAGGAGGAGCCAGGAGAGACCCAGGCCACAGCCGAGATGGCGGCCCACGGTGGAGCCGACGGAGGGAGGAGCCATGGTGGAGGAAGGGCTGACGACTCCAGGGGGCCAACCGACGGCGGTGGAGCAGGTGGTGGTGGAGCCCGAGGCAACACCGAGGATCCGGAGAGCCAAGGCGGAACAGATGGCACCTGCGACCGAGGCAGAGGCGGAGATTCAGAGAGCCGCAGTGGAGCCGGTGCGATCGTGGACTGAGGCGGAGCTGGAGGGAGGGAGGAGTCCAGCCGAGCCGGAGGTACGGAGCGACGAGGCGCAGCCGGAGGAGTGGAGTCCAGAGGCGATGGCAGGGTGACGACTGACCAGGGCGGAGCCGTAGGGATGAGGGAGCCTGGTGCAGCTGGTGGATCGACGGGCGATGGTGGAGATGAGGGAGCTAGGTGCCATGGTGCAGGGTCGGAGGGCCAAGGCGGAGTCCGAGGATTGGAGGCTGGAGGTGGAGATAAGGGATCCTCCAGACTCAACGCCAACGGAGCTGGAGATGGGCAGACCCACGGTGAGCCCACGCCACAGCTGGTGAGCTGAGGGTGAGCGGCGGGACTGACGAGACCCAGTGGAGTGGGTGTTGAGGCAGGAAAACAGTCAATGAGAGGAGGCGGGAGAGGGAGGCTGGGTGGGATAACTTGATTCTTGTCCGTAACAAATTCAGAACAGTCCATAACAAATTCGAAACAGTCCATAAAGTCCCCAGAGTCCTGAGCTTGCTCACCCTCATCGGTGGTGTAGTGTGCGGGGCTTTCCATAGTCCCCTCACACTCCACTGAAACTTCCACTGTCCGAAGCTCGGTTGCCGGCTCTCGCACCTGGTCAGACATTGTAGGCTCTGGCTCCGGGACGATCGTCCGCTCTGTCACCTCCGGTGGTGATGGCTCAGCGACCACAGCAGGCTCTGGCTCTCTGTCTGTGGTGGGCTCGGGCAGCTCCGTCACGGGTGATGGTGGGCTGGGCTCTGTGGTGATTAACTAATAATGACTTAATTAGGGGAGGGACAGGAACAAAACCAAATAAGGGCAAAAAGGAAAATGGAACAAACCAAAGACAAAAAGAACTAAACCAAATCAAAAACACAACAAAAGAATCTCAAAACCTGACACTGCGCTCTCGATGCGTCGTGGATGTGGCTGGAAAAATCGAGGCCATCGCACAGCGTGCGCATCACATCCGCGTCGCTCCGAAAATAAGTGCGCATACTGACCGTCTACATTTGAAATAAGATGTGACATGTGAACGCGACATGTGAACGACCCCTAGTCCGCTATTGATTTACAAACTATTCACTCTCTCTGGGCTGTGATTCCTATGGTATTTTTGCGTGTAAGTTCAATATATTTGCATAGTTGTACAAATTAAATGTTTTGAGTGTTTTATAATGGATGCTCACCGATAGAGGAGGATTTTGTGAGGCTCTGTGTTTATGAGCCTTCAGATCAATGATTCAACAGATTTAGAATGTATTTGATGTATTTTTTCATATGTATGCTATATTTTAAAAGACACAAACAGTAGACATTCAGTCAGTTGAGTTAAAGGGACAGGTTAGTGAGTTCTTTGGCATCTCCCTGTACTGTTTGGTACGCAGGTTCACTTATTTATGAAAAAGTACTCTGAAGTTGTAAAGAATCTCTGAAGCAAAGAATGTATATATTATTTTAAAAGGATGAAACTGAGTAGAGAGTTTTATTTTAAGTTATACAGTATTGCTTTAATTTAAAGTTTGTTTGAATTTTGAGGGTTTTTGTAACAACATGCAGCAGAAGAAGAATAAGGCAAAACAAATATTTTGGTTAATAAAAAAGTAGTAAAAAAAGGATGAGAACCCCTGTCCTAGTGCATCCCATTTTTTTTAACATTAATATTTTAATATAACATTATAGTCATTATGGCCTTTAAAAATATTTTTTTTCTGAGGAGGGGTAGCGCACAAGGGTAGTGCACAATAGGTCCCTGTGCTTTTGTCCTTAATGGCATTTTTTTTCTTACATTACTTTTACTTTTATACTTTAAGTAGTTTTGAAGTAATGAATGTGAATACTTTTGCAATTGTGCAATTACACTTAGAAATTTGTAAAATATCTCTTAAGTATATTTGCATTCATATTTAATTTTTTTTTAGCACACCAGGTTAACTAGGAACATGAAATTATCCAGGAGTAAAAATGTGAGTTAATATAAAGGCAAATTCCCTTAATCATTCATAACGAAAAAAAAACAAAGAATACTTATATCCGATGTGCAGCAAATGATTAAGCCTCACAAATGACAAAGTGGCTATAAGAAAGCTAAAGCATTGAAAATCCCCAGTATATAGTATGAGTCAGAATAGTTGAGTCAGAAAGCCTTAAAACATTCAGCAACTCAAATAGTTTTTTGGGAGGGTTTCAAGAAGAAAATCAAGCAAAAAAAAAAAAAAGCTTTAACCGAAAACAAACTCTAACATATTAATTTGCCAGATATGACCGTAACTTCAAACAGGACTGGATTCAATAGTCAGATTTTTAGCAGCAAACTCTTAAGATAGGTTTGGTGCACACAGGATTAAAATAGTACCCCATGTGTACAATGAAATATACTGCTGTATCTTTAATGTTGCTGGAATATATTTCTTCCTATTTCTAGTTATTTATAATATTTCTGACTGTCGAAGTGTCATATCATCATGTGGTACGACCGTCCAGCTATAACTTTTGGAAACATCTTTGAAATTACCCTAAATTTATTCAGATCATTTTTTTTTCACTAGTTGGCATGTTTTCTAAATTGTTTTGTAATCCTGTATTGAACTGTAAGGCATTTGCAATTATATTTTCATCATAATCAGTGTTGGGAGTAATGCGTTACAAAAGTAATGTATTACAGTAATGTATTACTTTTTGCTGTAAAGATGTAGTGTAAGGCATTACTAATCAATTTTCAGTAATATTTTACTCATTACATGTTCAGTAACGCTTGCGTTACAACAAACTTTTCACCTGCAAGACATTAACAAATCAAAAATCCCACAAGTTCTATTTCCTGTTCGTGAATAGACGCGTGTGGTGTCATTCATCTCCTTTTCGCTTGTGGAGCGTTGTATTTTGTAACGCGGCATGATTTCACGCTCTGAGCTCGAGGTCCGCGGCTATTGGACCCGACTGGTTCG
Organism: Cirrhinus molitorella; assembly: GCA_033026305.1. Lineage (NCBI taxonomy): Eukaryota > Metazoa > Chordata > Actinopteri > Cypriniformes > Cyprinidae > Cirrhinus > Cirrhinus molitorella. Next base: position 10,082,804 of record CM065128.1, read on the forward strand.
CTGTAAGCCCTATAGCGCGCACTGGCCAGTGGAACAGCGGCAAATGGATAGAAATGGCAGGCGACAGTATATTCGCGAGTTGGACATATGCACATTATGCACAGGTCTCTGTTTGATCTATTTTCTTTCCAAGCAGTTATGTTTAGCCTTTATGTTAATTTCTATGGACTAAAATGACTGAGGCTGAGGGGTTGGTTTTCTGTTTGCACTTTATACTTGAAAACCATAAGCTGTTTATCATGCTCACTTTGTGCATGACAGTTTTGTGTTGTGAGCGATTTGAATTCAAAATGAATGAAATGGCACTGGAGTTTACATAGTCCTGTTGTATCTAATATGAATATGCCCAGTATTCACAGATATTGCCAGATAATCACTTTACCTCTACCATACAACAGACAGACTGGATCATGTGATTTTGGCTGTCATCCTTTCTTGCATTGTCTTGAACTTTCACTTTGCCAATTCTAAACTATATTGTTAGTAGCTTGGATAGGCCAAAGTCATTAGTGTACATCATATCGCTTTCTACTGAATGTAAAATGATCTGAGGTACATTTTGTCATTTTAGGATGTTAAATTTTACTTCTGTAGTTATTTTGGTGAAAGTAACTCAAAAGTTATACAGGAGTAATGTAACGTATTACAATTCTAAGACAGTAATATTGTAATGTAAGGGATTACTTTTAAATAACAGTAACAAGTAATATGTAATGTATTACAATTTGGAAGTAACTTGCACAACACTGATCATTATATTTAAACAAACGTCTGATAATCTCAATTTTATAAAATATCATGTGGTAAAGAAACGTCTAGGTTACGTAGGTAACCCATGTTCCCTCCTTCAGGGAACGTGGGTTACCTACGTAACCTAGACGTTCCCCTTTCAGTCGTTCCACTACGATGTTACATATGGGAAAACCCATGGAAAACGCTGCAGGCCGAATCTGCGTTACGTGGAGTCCGATTTGCTGACAGGCAAGCGTGCCAGGGAAAATGGACGCCAACATGTAACCTGCCCGACGCCCCGGGAGCCCGTAAGGGAGGGACCCGCAGAGTTGCTAGGAGCAGTCGTCGGGGGGCGGAGACAATGACCAGCTGTATGGTCATGTGGAGAAGAGCCAATACAACTACCTATTCTAGCTATAGATAGGGTAAGGGAAAATGATCGCAATCGTGAATATAACGCATACTGAGACATGCTGCCACAACCGGCGGGTGAAGGAACTACTGGAATATAGCACACGGATCCCGGGGAAATGGTGCAGCAAGCCGACACCGGCCGGGTCTGCCTCCTCCTGGGGCAGAGCTTGCAGGTTCACCACCTGGTCCCGAAAGGGAGTGGTGGGAACTTTGGGCACGTAGCCAGGACGGGGTCTCAAAATCACATGAGACTCAGCCGGCCCGAACTCCAGGACGCACACGTGTAGGTTCCAGAGATCGGGACGTGGGTGCCAAATCGTGCCCATCCCCTGAGAAAGAAGGTCATTCCTCAAGGGGCTCTTCCAGGGAGGGGCTGCCATGAGGAGCATGAGTTTGGGGAACCAGGTCCTGGTGGGTCAATATGGTGCAACCAGCAGAACCTGCTCCTCGTCCTCCCTGATCTTGCACAGTTGTCCGTACGGACTAGCACGTGCTTGTTGCGCAAAACACCGGAAGAAAATGGCGATGGGTGAGAAACACTGCTAGCAACTCCAGGCAGTTGATGTGCCAAAGCTGAACCATCCACGAAAGCTGCCTTAGCGTGATCTAAGCCCAAGCACGATAGGCAGCGATCATGGCCGTCGACGGATGTCAGGAAACTACCACATCCGGAGGCGCACGGTTGAAAAGAGTCCGCGGAGGACATCTTTTTCAACCGCTAGAAAATTGCTCTTTTAGGATAGAAGTACTCCACTCGCTGAAATGCACAGATGCTTGTAGACAGCACACAGGAGCGGCGGCCAGTGGCAGAACACAGAATCAATGTTCCTCACAGCGGCACAGCAGCAATCCAGCAATCTTCGTTTTTCGTAGAACACAACAGTAAAGAGTTGGTCTCCTCTCCAGCTCAGCAGCGAGGCTCTGAAGCAGAAGTCTGAATGAGTGTATGCGCGCCGCCATCTTATATACCCATATGTTCCGGGGAATGGCGGCTGACGCAAATCACTCGCCAATATTCATTGGCCTTTTCTCTGTAGCTCAGAGAGGATTGGTCGCAGTGCTCCCATATGTAACGTCGTAGTGGAACGACTAAAAGGGGAACTACCATTTTGGGATTTTTAACATTAAAATTAATTTAAAGATATGACTTTTTTCATATACCAGTTTGCCAAGGACACATAGATGCATTATGCAGGTAACTCTTTTTCATATATGGAAAAAAATAACCTTTGGTATGTAGGTGTAACAGGAAGTCAGACTCGGAACACAGGTAGGCTATCTGAGAATCAAACAAGTGAGAATCAGTTGTTGGACAGTTGAAGGAATCAACACAGTACTGGTAAGTATTGTATAACTTGAGTCTTTGAGTGAAGCAATAATCGATACTGACTTTTAATCTCGTTTTCCAGGATGAACATGGCTGAGGATAATCATCAGAATTCTAGGAGCTGGTGCAGGTAAGTATACACGGTGGGAATGCACACACACACACACACACACACACACACACACACACACACAGAATCACACAAGGGAGACAACATAGACAAAGAGCAGACTTGAAACAGGTAAGCATGAGCCTTGAGTCCTATTTCTAGAGTTGGGGTACTCGGACTTGTACTCGGACTCGAGTCAGGTCTCGAGTACAATTTTTAGTGGACTCGGACTTGTCACGGACTCGGATGCATTTTTACTCTGACTTGACTCGGACTCAAGACTTTCAGAGTCTTTCAGAGAAAATAGTGCCGAGTCCAACCGAGTCCAGGGACAGTGGACGGAAATGTAATTGACTCATGCATTATTACAAATGTGACATTCAGTATTTGCACGTGTTTTTAAGTCTTGCCAGTACGTAAAGCTGGCCAGAATGGGAATGCAAAAAAAAAAAAGTTATAGAATACTGTCATCAAAGATGCCGTTTGAAGCTGAACGCAGATGTTTAAACGGACAGATTAATGGATGAACCTGTTATATTTACTTTTAAAACATACATTTGATTTAAACAATAGGTCTACATAATTTTCACATATGCAGTTCACAGGAAACATATTATATTAGCCCTGCAGCATGAAATAGGCTATTATAACACTTTACATTTACCTATTTTATCTGACAATTCTGAATTTTTTTTCCTCGCAAATGCAAGTTTTCGTAGTATTTCAGACTTTATAACTCAATTTAACTGAACAATATATTGTTTGTCATTTCTGAGTGGAAAAAAGCCATTTCTGATCAGTAAAATCATGTAACCTGATTTGCATAAAATGGGGCACGAAAGATCATTTGCGCTGTTCTGTGTATGCATTCAGAGACAGAACAGTTATTAAAACAGTTTTGTAATGGAAATGTGATTAGGCATTTTGTTTAGTTTTTTATTAAGTTAATTTGGAAAGTTGTTGTGAGGTTTTTTTTTTTGTTTGTTGGTTTTTTGTTTTGTTTTATTTTAAGTACAAACAGCCACCAGCGGAAGACATGTTCATATTCTATTTAAACAATTTGCCTTCTCAAATCATCATGACCTGACTAAAATATAATCTATAGATATAAAAGAGTTAAAGTATAAAACAATGTTGGTGTTAAACGTTAAATCTAGATAAATGTGCGTTATGCATCGTTTATATCGTTTGTGCGGAGAGTGAAAGCTAAAGCCATATTGCAGGCAGTGGAGGCGCCAGCGCCATTTTAATTATGTGGCTAATCCGGAAAGATGTAGGCTATTTCTCTCTAAAGGCAGTCAAAGAGGAGATTTTGAGTCAGGATCTTTGCGACACTGATTCAGAACACACTAGTTTATTCATAAATAATTTGAAAAATCTCCTTACTATTTCCCTCCGACACACTCATTGTTATTTACTTTTGCCGGTGCTTTGTGGCAAGTTTCAGTCTATTGCTTGAATGCGAAGCTGCACTGAAGGCACTGCAGCTGGCTGAGACACTAAATGTCGTCCGAGCCGCAAGCGAAAGTGAAGTCTCACTATATTAAAGTGGCAATTTTTTATCACCATAATTGATGGATATCTAAATAATGGAAAATATAAAAATAAGCCTAAAACAGCGATGCCCGGCCCGCGTCTGAACTATTACGTGAAAACTGGCCGAAGCCCGGTCCTTGAGGTCTAAAAAAAAGGGACTGAAATGCAGAGCTCTAATCAATCAAATAGTCCTGATTACAATAGTGACCAAAATCCTGATTATGATTTTTGCCATAATCGAGCAGCCCTATTTTATTTCATGGCTTCTATAGACTTCCACTTGAAAACTGTCAGATAAGCTCCGTCCACAAAATCTTCATCACTGTTTGCAAACAATTACATAACAAACTTTATTAACTATAAATGCATTAAAAAAATATAACAGTTTTATAAATATAAATAAAACAGTTGTGAGCTGGCTGGCTGAGTTATGGAAAGAGTAATGGAAAGAATGTAGGACTAATTTTCATCCAAGAAAAAAAATAAAATAAAATGCCATCTATTCTGTCTATGGTCTAATCATTCATCATATAAAACCCAAAACACACTGCTCTTTAGGTCCCATTCACCAAGCTACCTACCCAGCCCCACCCTTAAATTTGTACATTCACTATATAATAACAACAACAACAACAACTATATAACAAAAAAGTCCTGCCCTATAACAATACATAAATCAAGTCACCCATAACTTCTATTACATGACTTTTTAAAACAATGTTAAGATACCGAAAAACAGTAGTGTTTCATTGGACTCGGACTCGGCCCTTTGGGACTCAGACTTGAATCCGACTCAGCCCATTTTGGACTTGACTGGTCAAAGACTCGGACTCAACTTGGACTCGACTCGAACCCAACACTACCTATTTCAAATGGGAGACCAGAAAATGGGGTTGTCTGCGTAGCGTGTATTTATACTGATGACGTAATTGGATGATTGGAATCAGGTGTGTGAGATTAAAAGTCTGGTGACTATGATCGTGGATAGTGGGTGGAGCCTGCTGTGTCTGTTATAGAACCCCCTCTCCATGGCCTCACTCCTGAGGGCTGTAAACGTCAACATCATGGTTTGCGACTCCCACTCCTTGGAGCCACATCATGAGGATGAGAGGTTTGAAACTCATTTAGTAGACTGGGATTGACAATGTCATCTCTAAGAACCCATGATCTCTCCTCGGGCCATAGCCTTCCCAGTCGACCAAGTATTCCAGTCTGCCACAACGACGCCTAGATTTTAGGATCTCCTTCATAGTGTATGCTGTTCCTTCCTCCAGTGGAATTGGGAGAGGATGTTCATCAACAACACAAGGCTCTGAGGAGATAGGTGGGTGATAAGTTTTGAGCAGTGAAATGTGGGATGTGAGAGATAAATTGTGAGCCTCTGTCTGAAACAATCTCTTTGGCAAGCCAAAGTTGCGAAAAACATGATGGAAGAGTGTTTCTGCCGTTTCCATGGCTGTGGGAAGTCCTTTAACCTTCTGGAGTCGAAGAACGTGTTACCGTGTTTTGGTGTGTTTTTTTTAAAAGCCCCCATATAAACTTAAATTACTCCATCAGTTTTGATTGTACAGATAAGATCAATACGTCAATTGAATCTGTAAAGGGTCTACTTTTATTTGTACAGACACATAATAACAATAAAGCTTTGGACAAATAAAGAAAATATACAGGGAGTGCTGTGTGCCGCGTTGGTCTCCCTGATCTTCATTTTGAAATGCGTCACTTAAATGCTAAAATACTCAGCGAAAACATTACACAGAGACATTATTCATACACCTGGAGAAAGCTTGATATTTCTACTATTAAACAAAGCAAGTGTTATCAAAAACAAATATTCTGTGATAAAGTAATCCATATCAAACCAATGCAATGTCTGTCCCCTTGGAGCTGATTATCTTAATTAGTTGACACCCATAAGTTTGTTTCGCTTTCATATTACAATTAGCCACGTGAGAAGCGTGAGAGGAAAACGCCCACATCACTGTCAACAAAGCAGCAAGACTTCAAGTTCATCTGGACTACTGTTCGTTTCTAAAAGGAGTAGCCCCTCACTGCAGAACGAGATCCAGGGGGTGGGGTTGGATCCAGATCCAACTCCTCCCACTTTACATATACCTAAACTTACCCATCTCCACCCCTAAACCTACCCATCTCCACCCCTGATCCTACCATCTCCACCTTCTAGATGTGGATCCAACCCCACCCCCTGGATCTTGTATTCTGCAGTGAGGGGCTACTGAAATGAAGACATGCTGTAAAGAATAAATCTTATATTTACCTCATCAAAGAAGAACGCGATGTGATGCAGCAGATTCAACAGCGAATAAATTCTACATTTACATGTAAGTCTTTCTTTTATTAGCCTGCTTGCATTTGCTGTTGTTGTGTTACTGTGACAGACTAAGTTGTATACATTTTACTAGTTAGACTTTTTTCAAACTATAATTGCTGACAACATTAAGTGAAACATTATGATGTACATTTCAAATCATTGCATCTAAATGTCTCACGACGCAAGGATGTTTTTTTTATTGTTCTTGAAAACGATGCAATACAAAAGTAATAGTGTTTACACTGTAACACTAAATGATAGAGTCTAAGAATGTTTAGACAGCATGTATTACATACAAAAGATACTTGTGTTTATGACTACAAGGTCATATTTGTATAAAATAGCCTATTAATGTTTATACTGAGTGTATGTTTAGATGTTTTTTAGTAATACTCTCACCGTGAATAGACGTTTAACGTGCTAAACAATTAGTTTCTCAGATATAAATCTCAGATACAACTATACTGATATTTTAGTGCAAAACAAGTTTCTTGACTACTGATGATGAGTTTTGCCAGCACTTTAATTGTCAGGTATAATTCACTTGTTTTACATGTTGAACAGAATTCAGAATAAAAAGAGTTTTCGGAAATGACACAAAGTCTGTTCATATCTGTAGATCAGGGTGCTCAATAATGTGTCTTTGACCTTCATTATGTATGTTTTGATTATACTGTGTTGTAAATAAAATACAAATAATCTAAAACTCCATTCTTTGAATCTTCTCACATTGTTTCTTACCCGACAGTCACAGTGTCGTTGATGGACAATTAGGGGGTGGGCTCTTTGTGTCTCTCAGATGTGAATCACTAAATATTAATTTCTCGAATTAGCTCAAGGGGGAAATATTAATAATTAATCATAACTCGTTATAATTAATTATAATATTTCGATAATTCAAAGAATTATCTTGATAGAACAGAATTCACATTACAATGAGTTGACCCGTTTGTCCGGTGAACATTTGGCGTAAATTCATATGTATTGACAGAAAAAACTATTACCTTGGTCACAGAAATAACTTCCTTATATACTAATGTATTAGAGCATGTAGCTTTGATCGGAAATCATAAAGGGACATTGGAATTGGAAATACTGAACAAGGTTTTGATTGTTTCCATTTGATGGCTGAAGTTGCAATTTCTTGAAACTCCAAGGTTGCCCTTGTTTGTTGTGCTTAGGAGAGTCCTCAGTCCTGAGTGAGCATGTAGCTTTGTATGAAGTTGGCCATAGTGAATCTGTAGACCACAATCTTGAGATGAAGATGTAGAGAAAGGAATGTCTGGTCGAGGACATTTCCATGATGATGGACTCCAGGGTTGAGTGAAACCAAGCTCCAGTGTTACAAGTTTGACTCTTTGTGGTCAAGAGCCATTTTCCCCAGACTGGGGAAAACGCATGCAACTCCATATGTTAGCCACCCCCACCGGGCCTAGGGCACCCCCGTGCCGGCTCAGGCTTGTGGATTTGTTAAATGTAACAAATAATTGTGTCTGATTGGTCCAGCTGCTACATTCATGACCATTGTCACTCTCTTTCATATTGTCTTTCTATCACCTAACATGCTTTGGTAAATTTACATCAGTATATTGTTTTCTTTGAACGGGTGAATGAGATGATTTTCACATCATTTTGTAGAAAAAACTGTAGCCTACCATATCCAGTTCTCAAAAGTCTTGTGAACAAATTTTCTGTATGTATTTCATGGCTGTATTTCAGTCACTTTAATTTTTTTTGTTTTGTTTTTCACTAACCACGCATAAACGTTGTTTTCTCAAAAACACAAACATGTACATTCTTGTTGCTTGCATATTATTGTAGCCCAGTTTGTGCTGATTACAATATCATCTGACTTTAGCCATGCATATGTTTTTAAGATACTAAAAATGCACAAATGACAGGGCATGTCAAAACTTCTTCAGGGCCCAAAAACACTCTCAGACCCCAGAAGGTTAAGCAGAATAAGCTTGCAGGTCCACTGCAACCAGGATGCAGGTATAGCTGTCAGATGTTGGGAAATCTGTGATGAAATCAACTCCCAAGTGTGACCAGGGAATTCAGGGACCTGGCAGTGGCACACGTTTTCCAGTTGGTAGTTTTGGTGTTTTAGCCATAGCACACTCCTGACATTCTCTCACGTACCTTCTGATATTGTTAACCATATTGGGCCAACAGAAGTGATCTTTCAACACTGAGAGGGTTTGATTGGTCCCAGGATGGCCAATGCCCAGGTAGGTATGTGCTAAATGGATTATTTGAGTATGTTGACTTTGAGGAACACAAGAGCAGGATCAGAGACACCGGCCGCAGCCAACTCACCATCCAATGCTCACTGAATCAGACTGATGATGAGTTCAGTGGGGATTATGGTCTCTGGATAATCTGGTTGTTGATCTGGTCAATAGAGTCAGGATAGAGTCTGCTTTTGTGTTCTTAGATCCTGGATGGTAGAAGATAGTGAAATTGAAACGTGTGAAGAAAAGTGCCCACTTGGCTTGTCTCCACTCTTCCAGGGCAAGCTTGATGGCCAGTAACTCACTATTACCTATATCATAGTTTTGCACCACTGAGGTGAGTTTTTTGTGACAAGAAGGCACATGGATGAAGTTGAGGTGGATTCCCCTGTTGCTGAGACAGGACAGCTCCTACTCCTGATGTCAAAGCATCAACCTCCACAAACAAATGGTTTATGTGGGTCCAGATGAGCTAGGAGAGGAGCCATGGTCAGTACTTTCTGTAACTTCTTCGTGGCAGTGGTGGCTTCCGAGTTCCATGATAGAGACTTGGGTTTCCCTTTGAGGAAATTGGTGAGAGGAGCTGTGATGGAACTATAATTAAAGATGAATCTTCGATAGAAGTTATTTGAGAAATCTGAGATATCTGAAAAAGCATTGAAGTTCTTTGATGTTGGTTGGAGTTGGCCAGTTCTTGATGGGATTTGCTTTGCCACTTCTATCCACAATCCAGCCTCAATGCGACGATAAATAGCAGCAGAAATTTAATAAAAGAATAATGCCAACATTAGCCTATATACTCTGTCTACATTATGCATTTAAGACTCAAATAATATTTCGTTATAATTTGAAAAACCCTTTCTCATTAAGGCAAGAAAGTTATTTAATCCACTGTAGTTCAGTGCGGTCCTGCGCTCACCGATGGTGCATCCAGCAGCACTGAACATCCTTTTACCGGCAAGCCTCCGTTTCACATCCTCAGCATTCATTTTCACCTCTTTCTCGCGCTAATCTAAATGCATCACATGACCGCTCATTTACAGCGCAAGACGGAGCACAAGCCCGAGCCCACCCCGAGCCCGTGTAAAATGATAGAAATTAAGCCCGAACCCATCGGGTTTTGTCGGGTCCCGTTGGGTTCGGCAAAGATCTTAAGCTCTAGTCACAAAGGCTGTCTTTCATTCGTTCCCTTCATGTATCCGGATGAGATTGTATGAACTCCGGAGGTCCAACTTGGTGAATATCTTAGCTCCTTGATGTTGCTCGAGTGCAGATGGGATGAGAGGAAGAGGATATCTGTACATGTTGGTGATGTTGTTCAATGACCAGTAATCAATGCATGGCCTCAAGCCTCCATCCTTCTTGGCCACAAAGAAGAAACTAGAAACAGCAGGGGACGTGGATGGTCGAATATATCCTTGTTGGAGATCCTCGATATACTCCTCCATGGCCTTCATTTCGGGGATGGAGAGTGAGTAAATTTTACCTCTGGCCACTGGTTCATCAGGAATGAGGTCCATGGCACAGTCCCATAGTCGGTGAGGTGGTAGTTGTGAGGCTGGTTTGGGGCAGAAAACGTCATTGAAGGTGGCGTACTCTGGAGAAATAACTTTGGAGCATTTCTCAACTGGACTTTCAATGGAGGATTTCGGAGGATTTTGATCCTTGAGCAACGCAAATGGACAGTTGGATGAAATGTTTGAGTCCAATGTTGTTGCTTTCATTTAGTTTCAAATGATACAGTTGCCCACCGATTGAAGCATCTCCAACTGGTCACCCGAATCCTCTCAAAAATGAGAGAAGAACGCCTCCAATGACTGTGTCAATGGTCCATTATGTATCTATAATTTGGCCCAGTGTAGAGCATGTCCTGCCAATAAAATGAGAACATAAGCAAAATTAGCTCTTTCAGTTAGGAATCTATGCAAATGCATCTCTAGGGTCACTGAACATTGCAGAATTAATCCATTGCACTCTTCCGGCAAACTAGAGTAACCAACAGAGAAAGTAAGGCCTTTCTCATGACGTCCACCAGCTCCTGGAACGGATCGCTGTCTGTTTAATTCATGCTGTTAGTCACACCGAGTCAGACTCGGAGCACAGGTAATTTGACAATCAAACAAACAGTTTTTTGGACAGTGAAAGGAATTAACACAGAACTGGTAAGTATTGTATAACTTGAGTCTTTGAGTGAAGCAATGATTGATACTGACTTTTAATGTCTTGTTTTCCAAGTTGAACAAGGCTGAGGATAATCACCGGAATTCCAGGAGCAGGTCCAGGTAAGTATACACGGTGGAAACACACACACACACACACACACACACACACACACACACACACACACACAGGATCACACGAGGAAGACAACATAAACAAACAGCAGACTTAGAACAGGTAAGCATGAGCATGTTGGTATGAGTCCTTAACAGAATGGGAGACCAGACATGTGGTTGTGTGCGTGGCGTGTACTTATACTGATGACGTGATTGGGTGATTGGAATCAGGTGTGTGAGATTAAAAGTCAGGTGACTATAATCATGGATAGTGGGTGGAACCTGGTGTGTTCGTGACAGTAGGTACCAAATTTGCATATCATGTGGTATGTCCTCAAAACAACAAAGAAAATTAAGTTATTTATACAAGTATTTTATTTTTATAATAAATTTCAGAGTGACCTTTCATGGAAACCTGTTTTACTTAGGTGGCCAGTTCTGTGCTTGTAAAATTTGACTGAATTTAAAATATATTATGTGGTGTGACTAGGTATCATGTGGTGCATTTGGAATAGATTTTTATTCAAATTTTTTGGCAGTTTGACAGTTTCGGGTTATCTTTGTACAATATGAGAAAAAATGCAAAAAATAATAATTTAGTGAATGTAATTTTAGTTTGTTAATTATGCATTTATTTATTTGACCAGATTCCACTGTAAAAATGTAAAATAAACACAAGCACAAAATCCAGATGTAATTTTCTAATGTAAGAAAAATGTTTATGATTTCACCCTCTTAGTTACTGTTGCTACGTCTGGCAAACCATGGCAATTTTGTGCCACATAAAAAAAATCACAGGCAAAGACGACACTGAAAATGTGAAGAAAAACAAGTCATCACACAAAGTCTCCAAGTTCAAATTTTACCATTTATTAAGAAATTCAAACAACAAATACTGTTTGGTGGCTCTTTAATGTGTTCTGACAGACTGCTGTAGCACCTCAATTCAAGTGGCATGTGAACCCATCATCTCTTAGTTATAGCACAAAATAAATATGAATGAACATCAGAAGGTATCTAATTTTAACTGTGAAGTGTCAATGCACACTATTTTTCAAGTTCAAGTCCATCATTGTTATTTTACTCTCCTGTCTGATTGGTTTGTTGGACAAAAATAATAATAATAATAATAATAATAATAATAATAATAATAAAAGAGCGTGAAAACGTGACAGTTCTAGTTCTGATGGGGGTGTGGAAATCCAAGAAACTACTCAGGGATTGCTTGTAGAATTCAACTGACTCCGTAACTGAGGAGAAATCAACCAAGGAAAGATGCTGGAGGTCTGTAGTCAACGAATCCACATTGATCTTTTTCAGATCCCTGAAACAGATTTGACGCTTAGGTTTAGCATAGGGAGAATGAAGTGGCAGCTCCATTGAGATGGCCTTGTGGTCAGATACACCCAGTTCATAAACCGAAAAAATGGTCATGATTGGTCATGTTAATCAAACTCCTGGCAAAGGGTAAATTGAGCAGCCAAGATTGGACAAAGTTCAGGAATAATTGGGTCTAAAAAAAAAAAAGATTGCAAATAAAGCCACACGCTGCACTTTTCACGCATGTTTCTTTAAATAGATGTTTAATTATATAAGGCCTTTGTGTCATGTGCACGGACCACTCATCATGTGATGCGACTAATAATAGCAGTAACTGTATTAAATGAAAAATAAGTTATCTAATTTCTAGTCTTAAGTCTTTTTTATTGATTTTCCAAACAGAGTTAAATGGAAGACAATCTAAAATTTGTTACAACATAGCAAATAAGTACATTGAATAAGGTTAACCAAAATATTCCTTTCTCTCTGGATTAATTACAAACGGAAAAAAAAAATCAATAATAATAATAATACAATACTAAATGTTATAAAGCCAAATAAATTAATAAAAAAAGATGAAAAGAAAGAATCATAATTATCTGCATATGTACACACAGTATCATGCCAATATAGATGTACTGCAGCAGAAATTGAAACATTGTTAAAATAGAAATCAATCAAAACAAAACAATAACAACAACAAAACACATCCTTTTTAAACAGCACCTTTTTAAACAATAATTGGCACTTGAAAATAAATAAATACATACATTTCTTTCCCCTTATTATGCTTTTTGTTTCTTAATCTGTAACAAAAGGGGTATAAAAAAGCAGTGAAGATCAAATATAGAGGGAGGGTTATGTAACAATGACGGGACGTGGACAGGTGGATCCAAGTGCTAGCTTTATTAACAGAAATCGTAGTCGTACAGACAGGGTCAAACAGGGGCAGACTGGGACAACAGAGAACAAACACTGAGAAGCGTCAGTATCCGAGCGTGAAGGTCTGGGGCCGGCAGCGAGCAGGGTAATCCAAGGGACAGGCGAGGGGTCGATAGGCGGGCGGAGAACAGTCACAGGAACCAGGAACAAAGGAGCTCGGCAATGGGAGGGCAACCAGGAAATAACGCTCGGAATTGACAGTAAAAACTATTCAAGACTTCGCAACCAGTCTGAGGAGAACCGGGCTATTTAAGCAATGGGAGCAAGATGGGGTGAGGGGTGAAAGGTAACAGGAAGTTCATGAGAGGGGGTTATGGGAAATGTAGTGAGTTAACAGTCCATGGTGAGCATGTGAGGACTCCCTCTAGCGGAGAGTAGAGGGAGCCACAACGGTACAGTTTGTGACAGATTACTTATGATTTAACATTAGGAAAAGTAATTATTTTAGTTCATAAGTACAAAAGAAAAGGTTGCCAAATCGTGTTGAATTGTTCTGTTCTACCAAGCATTGTAAATCAATTTTTTTCTATGTGAATAAATTGTAAAAGATTGTGCATCCAATGATAATAACTAGGTGAGAAACGACTTTTCCAGTTTATCAGTACGAGTCTTTTAGCAATAACACCACTAAGAGCAACAAAACAAAAACGTCAGAGATTGACTTAAAAATTGATGTCCAGAAAGACGCCAGTGCGGGACAATGCCAAAAAGTATGATAAAGAGTAGCTGGTGCTTGTCAGCATCTGTCGCAAATGGGATCAACATTTGTATATATTTTTGACAAATTAGCTTTTGTCTAATATAATCTGTGCAACAACTTAAAGAGTGGCAGGCACAGACTGAGGAGGTATGTATGCGACAAATAACTTTTGACCATTCCTCATCTGTAAAAGTATGGTTAAGATCTGACTTCCAAAACTGCTTTATTTTAGACTGCGGTGAAACATCTGACAATATAGTAAATTTAAAAAATTGTTTTGGAAATATTGGAAACAGCACCTTTAGAAACTTTTATTTCCAAAACTTGATCTATTGAGGGAATCTATTTCTTATAAATTCATGAGCCTAAGTTATCTAATTTCTGTGACTGAAATTTGAATCACTGCTGCAATATGCTTAATTGAATGGTATTTTTATCTGCCATCCATTCATCCAACCACCAGAGGGAGCCGTCTCCTGAATTCTAACACTACTGGTTCTTCTCTCTCCACTTCCTGTCTACACATGTTAAAAGCTGGGGATGCTTTTCAATGTCCTTCCTTGTCTCCTCGATCCTCCATCCTATGACCCAAAAACCGATCGAGCTTAGCCATCTTGTAGGACATCTCAGTTCTCTAACTGCACCTTGAGGAGGCAAGGATCGAGGAGTGAGGAGGCTTCCTGAGGATTCTTGAGTGAGGGCGAACATAAGGGCGAATCCCTTTAGCGCAGCTGATGATGCTTTGAAGCAACACTTGAGTGGTCAAGAATATTTCAGTGTTCATCCTTTGATTCCTTCGTCCTCAATTCCTTTCCTTGTACCCTTCCCTCATATCCTAAGGGGGTGGAGCTAAGACACGAGTAAAGAAAGCAAGGAAGGGAAACGAGGATGCACAAATAAGAAATGAGATGCACCCCATATTGTTTGCAATGCATGTTGCGAAGTATTGCCAGTTTACCCTGTCTCTACCTGTCAGGGTTTGGGACTCTTTTGTTGTGTTTTCTGTTGGTTTAGTCCTGTCCTTATTTGGTCATGTTCCTGTCTCCACCCCTCATTATCTCATTTTCCGTTAAGTGCCTTCACCTGTCTGCCTCATCATCCACCCTATTTAAGTTTCCTGTGATCATTGTTTGTTTGTCCGGTCTCGTCGTTGGTTGCTTGTCTCCTTGCCCGTCTCCCTGTGGATTATATTTTGTGGATTTGTATTTGTGTGCGTTCTCCTTGCCTATCTCCCTGTGGATTTATTTTGTTGGATTTTACCATTAAAGGACTTGTTTTCGTTCCTGATCTCACCTCGTTCTCCTCGTTCGTCCTCCCTGCACGAAACCTGACAGAAGACCGGACCAAATACAGTATTTCGCCGTGTTTTCCCCCGTCTTTGTTTTTCGTTTTTTGCTCAGTGTTTTATTTTTTGTGTTTTACATTTTGAACCCCCTGTGCCGTCCCGAATTTCTCCTTCTCCTGCTGAAGCAGGAGAAAAGTTCGCTCGAGGACCATACGAGACTGTTTATATCCCTCGCAAACAACCCTCAGCTCACCATCTGTGGCATGGGCTCGCCGCGGGTCTGCCCATCTTCAGCTCCGTTGGCGTTGAGTCCGGAGGATCCCTCAGCTCCACCTCCAGCCTCCGATCCTCGGACTCCACCTCGGCCCTCCGACCCTGCGGCTGCACCATGGCACCTAGCTCCCTCATCTCCACCATCGCCCGTCGATCCACCAGCTCCACCGGGCTCCCTCGTCCCTACGGCTCCGCTCCGGTCAGTCGTCACCCTGCCATCGCCTCTGGACTCCACTCCTCCGG
This sequence comes from Cirrhinus molitorella, assembly GCA_033026305.1. Lineage (NCBI taxonomy): Eukaryota > Metazoa > Chordata > Actinopteri > Cypriniformes > Cyprinidae > Cirrhinus > Cirrhinus molitorella. The sequence continues at coordinate 10,098,527 of CM065128.1, forward strand.
CTGCGCCTCGTCGCTCCGTCCTTCCGGCTCGGCTGGACTCCTCCTTCCCTCCAGCTCAGCCTCGGTCCTCGATCGCTCCGGCTCCACTGCGGCTCTCCGGATCTCCGCCTCCGCCTCGGTCGCAGGTGCCATCTGTTCCGCCTTGGCCCTCCGGATCCTCGGTGTTGCCCTGGATCTTCGGCTCTCCGTCTCCGCCTCGGGCTCCACCACCACCTGCTCCGCCGCCGTCGGTCGGCCCCCTGGAGTCGTCAGCCCTTCCTCTACCATGGCTCCTCCCTCCGTCGGCTCCACCGTGGGCCGCCATCTCGGCTGTGGCCTGGGTCTCACCTGGCTCCTCCTGCTTCAGCTCCCTCCTGTCTTCTCCCTGGCTCCTCCCTCCGGCTGATCCACCCTGGACACTCCTGTCGTCTCCCTGGCTCCTCCCTCCATCATCTCCTCCCTGGACTCCCTTTGTTCTCCTCCTTCCGGATGTCCGTCCCCCTCCTGAACCCCCACCCAAGCCCCCCCATGTTTTTTGTTTTCGGCGCGAGGTCGCGCCTTCCGGGAGGGGGGGAGTTATGTCAGGTTTTGGGACTCTTTTGTTGTGTTTTCTGTTGGTTTAGTCCTGTCCTTATTTGGTCATGTTCCTGTCTCCACCCCTCATTATCTCATTATCCGTTAAGTGCCTTCACCTGTCTGCCTCATCATCCACCCTATTTAAGTTTCCTGTGATCATTGTTTGTTTGTCCGGTCTCGTCGTTGGTTGCTTGTCTCCTTGCCCGTCTCCCTGTGGATTATATTTTGTGGATTTGTATTTGTGTGCGTTCTCCTTGCCTGTCTCCCTGTGGATTTATTTTGTTGGATTTTACCATTAAAGGACTTGTTTTCATTCCTGATCTCACCTCGTTCTCCTCGTTCGTCCTCCCTGCACGAAACCTGACACTACCAAGCGGTTATTGTTTTCAGTTTGTTTGCCACATGTACATTTCTCTGCCTGTTTATTGACCTTGACTGTACACAACATTCTTAATGCCTTGAACAACTACAAAAGATATTACTATTTTTTGTATTTTAAAATTTTAAATACTGTGAATGTGTAGGATCTGGAGAAATGCTGGATGAAGGAGTGGTCTCTGATCTCTTGTCAGATATTCTCCAAACTTATCAAGCATTATAGGTGAAGACTCTTGTTATCTTGGCAAAAGGAAGTTGCGACAAGAATTGAATAAAAGGGTACAAATAATTGTGGACAATGTCAATTCATTAGTTATCCAGTTTCATAAAATTAGGTTTCCTCCATTTAAAATTTTTAGTCTCCAATGAAAGGTTAGATTTTTGTACATTTTTGAAATAAAAGATGGATAAACAATGCAGATTTATTTTCATAGCCTTTTTGATCATATTTACAAAGGGTACCAACAATTCTGACCATGAATGTATATATTCGAGTTGTGAAGGCAGAAGTTTCAGGAATGTTTGTGCTAAACAATCCTACAACCTTATCATGTGTCTTGTACAGTTCACACAAACAGTAGCTTAGTACTTGTTCAAAGTCCCTTTAAGGCAAGTCATTCCACTCTGTGGCCATCTTTGAAATGCCTCTTAGACATGCAAGTGCAGCTCCTATTTCTTTGAAAAGGGAAACATCAAATTCTCCAAAACTGTTCACCAAGTTTATAATTAAATTTTATATTTGAAATCACCAATGAACTCTGACAACAACTGCCTCATAAATGCTGTTTCTTATGCTCTAGTAGCGATAAAAAAAAGCTTGTTTTTGATGCTAGACCAATTAATGGCCAATGTGCATGCGCAGCCATGAGCGCGGGTTTGTGAACGCTGCCCGATTCTATAGAAACCAGAGTTTCTAACATCAGCTGTAGTGATGACTTTACTAATCAACAATTGGTTCTTTCATGTAGAGGGGGTGGGGTTTATTCACCATGTTGGGCATTACAATTTCTCCCATTTAAAAATAATAGGAGTGAACATCCCTATTCCAACATTCATTCAGTCTTCCTATATATATAAAAATCTTTGCTTTGTTTCTTTGGTTTGTACACAGTCGTACTAGCAACTGTACAGCGTACTAGCAACTGGTGTGGTTGCTAGGCAACAGCCTAGCAACCACACCAAGTATCTTAGCAACTGCACAGTAACACTCTAGCACCTTGTGTACAATGGCAACATAGCAACATTCCAGCCATCACCCCAAGTACCCTAGCAACCATATAGTAACACCCTAGCAACTGCATAGCAACACTTTAGAAATGACCTTAGCCACTAAATGGTAACACCCTAGCAACCACACTGTGCCTTTGCAAGTGCATACTATCCAAGTACTTTGGTAATTGCATATCAACAGTTTATCTTTGTGTGTGTGTGTGTGTGTGTGTGTGTGTTTGTGTTTTCTAGTGTGGATCATGGAGAAGAATCCAGGATTACAGCAGGACTGAAGAAATGTATGTCTACACACACACACACACACACACACACACACACACACACACACACACACACACACACACACACACAGCTGTAGTGATTGTTGTTGTGTTATAAATGTGTCTGTTCTTGTGTTCAGATGCCTGTTTTCTCACACTGGATCCAAAAACAGCAAACACTCGACTTATGCTGTATGGGGCCAACAGGAATGTGACATTTGTGGATCTGAACATGTCATATCCTGATCATCCAGATAGATTTGATTATTGGTCTCAGGTGTTGTGTAGAGAGAGTGTGTGTGGACGCTGTTACTGGGAGATTGAGTGGAGTGGATTTCATGTGTTAATATCAGTGTCATATAAGAGCATCAGCAGGAAGGGGCGGGGTAAAGAGTGTTTGTTTGGATTTAAGGATCAGTCCTGGAGTTTGATCTGCTCTCGCTCCAGTTACTCATTCAGACACAATGACATACGGACTGGTCTCCATGTGAAGTCCATCATCAGTAGAACAGGAGTGGATGAGTTTAGAGATATTACCAGACACTCCTATTCTACCTATAGAGTAGGAGTGTATGTGGATGAGAGTGCAGGAACTCTGTCCTTCTACAGCGTTTCTGACACAATGAGCCTCATCCACACAGTCCACACCACATTCACTCAGACACTTTATCCAGGGTTTAGGGTTCATTTCCCTGGATCATCAGTGAAACTGTGTTGATGAATGAGAACAGACTGATGAGAGATTGTACCCATAATGCTTTGAGCTGCTGATAAATCAGTAACAGTGAGATGTTCTGGAGTCTCTTCATGACATTAATACCGCAGCTCAACTTCTGTCACTCAAATAACAGAATAAATGTGTGATAAATCCTCATATAGACAGTAAGATCAGTGTGTGTCTATATTTGTTTTTACTCTAGTGTTTCATCAATCATGTTTTATTACTGTCAAAAAATGTGAAAAACATGATTTATTAAGAACATGTCATTTATTTCTCTCTTGTTTTTGTACAGAAATAATAAAACACAATGACAAATCAAGTTGAGATCAGATTTTAATTGATGTTTGTATCATGAATATGATCAATTCCTCACAAGACTGAAATGCGCTTCTGACATTATAAAATATGACATTAATCACAGCATTTAGTCAAATATATTACTGTAATACTACAGCAAAGCTGTCTTCAATTATTAAAAGATCTTTTTAATAAGTCAAAGAAGCAATCAGAATACATTTTAAGAGTTTCATGTTTTAATCAAAGTATATTTATAGGCAAAAATCTTGTTTTGATTTACTTATATTGAATTGATATTAAGTACTATATTATAGATATAATGCAAACATTACTTCAGCCGACATCTGTATCAACAGTTGTATTAATTTAAATAATTTCAATTATAATAAATTAATAATAGCAATTAAAATTAATCTCAATGATAACAAATCAAGAATACATTATGATTATAATTATACTCTTGCACTCTTATGTATACATGTATGTAATGTATTTATTATTATTAATAATAATAGTTTTATTTTATTAAAATGTTATTTAAAAACGAATATTACAATAATCATATTATACTTAAAAAGAAAAACTATTTTATGAAAAAAAAAAATATTTTGACAATTATAATGTAAATTATAAGGAAAAATATGATTGCAATAACAACAATATGAATAATATATATTCAAAATTGTATTATTTAAATTACAAAAAATATTAATGCAATATTATTGCAGGACTTATTCAACAAAGTCAATAGATATCTTTTTATTCTGTAAAAACAAAATCTGAATGATTATAATTATAAGATGATAATAAAATAAAGCTGTTGTAATTGCTTGTTTATAAATATTGTAATATTGCATAATTGTTGTTATTATTATAACAATTAATATTTTAGATATTATTAAATACTTTTTATTTTACAGTACAGTTGGATTATTTACTGTAATATTTATTTGTTCATTTGTTATAATTAAAATAATAAATAGACATAAAAAGAAAAAGAAAAAATCAACATATTTAATATTTTCATATTATAGAATTTAATTGAATTTGATTTGGATTCGAATCAATTTGACTCGATTCTGGAATGACAGCTGTGACTTGACTTGTCTCAGAAACAACAGCTGCGACTTGACTGGAGATCTGATATCAACGAGCCGGCCTGATGTGTCTGAACTTCCCCATCTTCAAATCACACTTGAACAGTGTCCAAGTTCAAGTTGAGCTTTTTTGTCGTTCCACTACATGTGTGGCCATACAGTGGAACGAGATGTCGTGTCTCGTAGGACCACAGTGCTACATAAATAAACAAATATAAACAGACAACACCAGACATAAAAACATTTTTTTTTTTTTTTTTTTTTTTTACCTATACTACTGAAAATACTGAAAGTGGTAATCTAACTATATATATACTTTAAATAATTGACTATGCATACACATAACATAAGACAGACAAGTACTTTACACATAACATAAGAGAAGTACTTTACATAATAACTGTGCATGGTAGTGTGCAAAAGATGTTTTTAAGGTTAGGAACCAAATAGTGCAGTTTGATTTGTGGTGCATTGGGAAGTAAACATTTAAGTCCTTATAATATGAAGTGTTAATAATTTTTTGCAATAATTTTATTTTATTACTGATATTACAGTAATCATATTGCATTTTAAAGTAAAATGTCAGTTTTTAATAATAATACAAATTATTATTTTATTGTTTTTTATAACAAGAAAGAAATGTTATGATTACAGTAATCCTATCACACTGTAAAAAGAGAGTATTTAATAATAAACAAAATAGTTGTTATAAATATATATAAAATAATATATAAATAATTGTTATTTTTGTTTTTATTATTAAAATGATAACAATTACAATAATCAGTAACCACTGCGATATTGAAAATAAATGGTCATCTATCACAGAGAATTACCTTGGAGAGAGGAACTCGACAAGGATGCCCTCTGTCCCCATCCCTATTTGCGCTATTTATTGAACCCCTCAATTAATCTGAGAAAATATTGACATACAGGGCATAAATATTAAAGGTAAAAAAGAGAAGATTAGTCTAACTAATATTAACTAACAACACCTGTTTCTCATCACCATCAAGCTGATCTGAAGTGACTCAGACCTGATTGTTAAAGATCAGATTCCATGCGGTTTGTGCTGTTCACACTGTCATGCAAAAAACACAAATGGGTCACATTTAACGAAAAAAATAATGGCAGTGTGATTGTAGTCTTAGACTACGTTCAGACAGTGAGCTTTAATGCTTAATTCCGATTTTCTGCTCAGATCTGATTTTTTGTTTGTCTGTTCACATTGTTTTTAAAAATGTGGCCCATAAACTGAAACACATGCGCACAACGACAGTAACGCGTATCGCGCTGAAGGCCACGGAAGTTAGTTTGTACCTGTATTGCCATGTCCGCGTTTTTTCCCGTGGAATTGGGCTACTTTACCAGTGTACCAAGCGACCCCAATAATGTGATTTAGCCTTGGAACACGATTTGTACTGGGGGACCCCCTACAAAATGAGATTGGGCTAGGAAATGCTAAAATTAAATCATTATATGCAAGTTTTCATTCATAAATTAATTTTGTTGTAAGTTGTATCATAATAAATAAGCGACTGGTTGTACTATAAAGACAGGTTATTAATATGTCTGTGTTTAAACAGAATTTATGCATAATGTAATTTATCTGCATGTAAAACACTGGGTGATTTGTACTTACCTAGTTTTCTTTGTACGTTGATCAGCTTTATAGCTGTCTCTTTTGAAGCTGCCATATTGAATATACACCATGTTTTTCTGGTGTAAAGATAACTGTCATGGTATTCTTGCCACACAGTTTGTAGGACAGCACTAAAGAATTTAGAATTTTTTCTTATGTCTCAGGCATAGGCGCCGATTTATGTTTTTGCCCGTGGGTGCTCAACCCTCACCACAAAGTTTGCATTTTTTTAATAAAACACATATTCACTGCTGTTTCCACGACTAAATAATAGCAGGGAATCAGATATTTTGATCCAGAGCCACACATATTTTAGGAGGTGGCTAATTCGTACGAATTCGTAAGTTTTTGGCTAAATCGTAAGTATTTTACAGGTTCCCAATTCGTATGAATTCATACGAATGTCCTTCACCTAACCCCGCCTAAACCTTCCCGTCACTGGGGTCTAAGCAAATCGTACAGTGAGGTTTTACGAATTCTACGAATTAGCCACCTTGTAAAATAAGTACGAATTCCCATGAGATAGCCTTGCGAATACATATCATACACATGGGCAATGAATTTAATATTTTCAAATATTTCATTCTCATTATTAAGTAATTTATTATACTGGGTTTTAGTTTTTTTCTTGAGTACACTCTGTTGGCTGGTGCATTGATAAATTCACTACACAAAATGTATCTTGCAAAGTGAAACACACATACTGCAAATAAATTATTTAGTAACCAACACACTCTCTTTTTCTATGAGGGCTGTGCTTCACTGAATAAAATGATTTAATATATACCTGTTTACAATAAGGACTTACTCGCGCGTACACAATTCGAGGGTGCACACGTAATATCAGAGGAAGCGCAGAGCGCTCAGAGAATCTGAGATATTCGTACTGGCACCCTCTCGTATTACAATAATGCACTCTTTACATTTGCCATTACAAAAACGCCAAAACATGCCTAAAATAAACTATGAAAACGAGAATACGGTCGTACAAGCTACAATACACTTTTTATTGGTTAAAATGAACCGAGAATATCTCATGTTTTTCCGTGGGAGCACCCACGGGATCGGCGCCTATGGTCTCAAGTGTCACTGTTTCTTCTGTGTCTTTTGTCGAAGACTAGCATGTGTGCTTACAGTTCACAATTAAATACATTTCCTACATTTTCTGGTAAAAAAAAAATAAGTAAAATAAAAAATCAATCTATGGAGATGAACATCATCTGAGATAATCCACAAGCATTCTGAGCATAATTCCTGCTTGCTAGTGGTTACATCAATTCAAAGTCGATCTGTTAGGTTAGGCCATTTTCATTCCAGTCAATAAAAAAGCAATTACACTATGTCTAGCATAATTGTATAAGTTATTTTATCTTTAAATCAGTGTAAACTGTTCTGTCGATTTATACATTTTACAAGATACATCAGCAGCGAGCAAGTGATTTTTTTTACCGGGTATGCTGAGCGCTAATGCTGTAGTCTGGTCTTACCATACCCTCGTACATATTTCGTACAGAGGGTCTGGACATGCATAATTGAGAACCGATTCCAGGCGGGAGGCGTAAACTCTGCTGAAGTTCGAAATGATTGGATCTGATTTTACCCAATCGCTAACGTTTGGTCTTGACTTATGTAATGCGCCGAATTGTTCGTGAAGCAAGCAGGAACAGGAAGTTGCGTCAGCTGTAAACAACCTAGGCTGGCCGTAGCCATCCGTAGAAACGAAGATGGCTGTGAACGACAGCTGCAGGCTTTGTGACACAAATGTAAGAGTTGGTGGAAGTCTAACAAACAGCAAATTAATATTCGACAGAAAGGAGGTTAGTAATGTAGCATCTCAGTTGTCCAAGCTCGGTTTTATCATCGGTTTTTCCAAAGCCAGTTGGAAGTAAAGCTACGACATCTTTTCCAGAAATAAAATGTTCCAAACACTCCTCTTGCTCCGACTTTAATTTCGGGATATTTGGGTGCCTAGCCAAAACGGATTGAATGGCTTCCTTTAGTTGCGTCTGCGCCGCCATTGTGAAACTACAACCAGCTAACTTAGAGACGACAACGCATATGCAGCGCATTTTGCTTGACGTCATCGTTAACACCCCTCCCCCTGTTCGCTGATTGGTAGGAATTCTACCGGAGGAATCGGAGGAATCGGGTCCAACGAGATCGTTCCCAGACGTACCCTGCAGGGAAATGACAATTGAGCGGAAGCTTACGGATGGCTACGGCCAGGCTACTAATGCTGCATTCCAGGCCAGTTTTAGAGCTCAAAAGTCACGGCTTCAAACCACGACTCACGACTTTGTAGCGTTCCAGGCTTATGCTCATTTACAAACTATTTCTATCGCCAAAGGTGCTTACTTCTTGCTTATTTAAGGGAAACGGGAGGAAAACGGAGCAAAAGACCAGAGAAGCTGTTATACCTTTTATTTTACGTTATTTGTACATTTAGAAATACATCCGTGGGGGCTTTGCGGGCTATGTGACGACAGAGCAACGAACTGGGAGTACATCGATCTAGTACGAGTTCACGGGTGGGAAGTCACCGGTTTGACTGGCCTTCCAGTGCACTTTCACGGTAGAAGGTTGGAAAAACACAGGTAACGGATTGCCAGGAACGCAGCATGAGACACCGACCCCCCACGCCCCATTTTGGGCTTTTAGGACAGACTCAATGAGGAAAACACCGTGGCAGGTGTCGATTTAAAAGTATGCACATTTTCTACCTTATTTGTAGATGAACTTCATCTCCAATCCTTCTTCTATTGTTTCAGGTTTATCCATATATTTTTTTTCATTCATATATTTCAGAAAAACGCAGCTGCTTTTTCTAAGCAAAAACCGCCAAAACACTTTTTACACGTATCGCGTTATGATATTCGGAGGGTGGGCAGGAAGGGGGATTCCCCCGGTCTATATGTCTCTGCTTAGACTAAATGATTTTTTTTATTATTAATTCCCAGTGAATAGGAGTTAAAACTCCCACCCGGGTGATGACCATGCAAAATGCCAATAATAATAATAATAATAATAATAATAATAATAATAATAATATTATCTTTAAAATATTACTGAAGGATCTGAGGATCCTCAAATGCATATTTTGTGTGTTTTGCTTCAAGAGAGCAAATTTGTGTTGTTTTTTTACTTTGTTTATTCTTCATTTACATGAATGGATCTTCATCCATTTATTAATTTATCTTTTAGTCATATTTAATCATTTATAGTAGTCATTACAGTCATTTAAATTTAAAATGTGTGACACGGACCACGATTTCATGCCTACAGTAGTGGCTGCATGCTGCATCTCCACAATATATGTCAGGAAAAAAAACAGCAGCTACCACCTGCTGCATTACATCCAGCTCCAGAACTACAACAGCCTCAGGGGCAAATGCGGGGTGAACATGATTCTGTGGCTTTTGAAACAACATGTCCTCCAATTTATACGCCCGTTGTAAGTCGTTTTCACAAATCCCAAAATACGTCTCCATAGAGCGTATTCAACAACTGCTCCTATATTAGGAACAGGTATCCAATGCACGTTTAGGATTGTGAGTAGCAGCGCCGGTAGAGCGTTGAGTTGCTGTGGGTGATGGTAGTATGGAGGATGTTGTGGTTGACTGAGGTATGGAGGCTGCTGTTGCTGTGTGAGGGGATGTTGTAGAAGGTAAGGGGGTTGCTGGCAGGCAAAGGTGTGCTGAGCTCCAGCCAGAGCCTCAAGTGCATGAGCATTGCGCTCAGCTGCCTCTGTGGCCGTCTCAAAACACTGGACAGCACGATTGAGCACCTCACTGGACAGCACGATTGAGGATGGCTTGATCTTGCCGTGCCTGCTCCTTAAATGTATTCATCTGGTGAGATGATCTCTGTCTTCTTGGCTGGATCCAGCTCTCCTGAGATGAAGGTATAGATGATTCCCTCTCCATTTCTTCCAGAACATTTGGAGTATCAGGGGCTTCATCATGTGGTGTCATAGGCCCATCATCACAGGAAAAAAATCAGAAAACATTATCACACATCAGAAAATTAATCTATTTTTATTTTACATCTTATTAGGATGTTCTTTCTTATTTCTGATTCTAATGTTTTTATCCTTTTTATATTTTATGTTGCTCCTTTGGGTGTATAAGCCATCTCTGAATCTTTATCCGCGTCGTCTAATATTGTTTACGTAAAAGAAGAAAGAAGGTGGGTCAATATCACTATAAAGTGCCCTTTGTTGTCCCCATCACAATCATGGAGTTATTTTGGCCATTTTGTGTAATAATACTATTCTGGTTGGATACAAGTAATGTATAAGTACTTTAATACACTTTCGTACAATAATAACTGCATTCAAGTTGGTTTCTTTATTTTATTCCACTTTCTTCTAATGCATCACTGCCCTTCTCTTGTGTCCCTCATGCTGGACAGCAGACATCAACCAAGGCTATTAATGATAAAATAACACATAATCAAACAAATTTCCACTTTCCTTTATTGTTGCCATTAGTTAATAGCAAATAAAAAAGGTTTTTGCCATTTTATTTGTATTTTTACAAAAATATCTTCAATTTCATATGCGTCCCTGAACTTAATGTCCACCCTGTCATTATGGGTCACTTGGCCCTTTAATTACTAATATGATGCAATCAGTGACATCATCACCAGAAGGTTGACATATTTGAACTGAGATCAGACCAACAGCACCAAGAAGAGTAAGTACTTCCTCTTATTTTTCATGTTTATCATCATTATATGTTCATTGTTTGATGTGGTCACGCATAACATGTCCACCCTGTCGGCGTGAACATCTGAAAAGTAAATATTTTTTTCGCCAAAAGTTTAGGTATATTTGTCAAAATACTTCAAAGTCACCTTCAGGTTAGCTGGTTATGCTAGCTAGTGTCCTACCATGTGCTTAATAAAAGCAGATTAGCTAAAATTGTCCACCCTGTCATTGTCCACCCTGTCATCAAGGCTGTTATGACAGGGTGGACATCAACCGCTGAGATGGGTAACATAAGACTACGTATCACATTTAATGACAATTTAGAAACAATAAAACTGATTGTGAAAACATATTTTACTGTATTTAATGTGTGTTAATAGAATACATTTATTTTGAGAAGTATGGGACTTAATGGAGCTGAGATAGCAAGGCGTTACAGAGAGCGCCGAGATGCAGATCCAGACAGAAGAAAGCAGTATCTTGAGGGAGAGAGAGCCAGGTGGCAAAGAGACAGGCAGACTGGAAAGAAGAAGAGTGTCAGTGAAATAAGTGAGCGTGAGAGGAGAGAAAAGAGAAAGAGATGGAGGGAGGCTAAAAGACAAGCCAGAGCAAAGGCCAGGAGGAATGCTTTGCCTGTGTCAGATACACCACCCATCTCTCCTGAAGCTCAGCATGAACCAGGGCCATCCAGGTTGGAATCTATAGTAGACATTTAGGGATATACTTAAGCTGGTTAAATGTATTTTGAGATATTACTTGTATGTAGACTATGTCTTGACTGAGTCTCTCTCTTATACGCACGCAAACACACACACACACACACACACACACACACACACACACACGCAGAGGACTCTCAAAATTTTCCCTGTGTGTGTGTGTGTGTGTGTGTGTGTGTGTGTGTGCTTTTATGGAGAGAGACTGTGCATTTTATAGATTTATTTAAGTATTAACTAACTTAACTGGTTTTGAAGTAAAAGTTTTGGGGGAAGTGTAAAAAAGTTTTTTGTTTTCACAGACAAAAGCGTCAAGGAAAAAACATTCGGAGAAGATTGACAAGAAAACTTAAAAAGGAGATTCAACAGCTGGAGGAAAAACTTAAAACAGAGAAAGCAAGAGTGGCTAAATACAAAAAGAGATCTCAAAGAACAAAGAGCGCTAGTGCTTCATCTAATTCTCCCCAGGCAGTTGCCAATGCTTTACTAGCTGGTGAAAGGGTGAGCTCTCCCATCAAGAGAGCCTTAGTTTTCAATGCAGCACTAACTGCAGGCATCCGAAAAAAGTACAAAAATGCCAAAACAAACAGAGAAAAGCAACTGATAGTAAGAGTGGTCTGTGGAAACATTGTCAAAAAATACAAGCTGCAGAAGTATGCCATGACTGCTTTTGGCTATTCAAAAAAGAGAGTAAACGATGCCTATGCTGATGGGCTAACCTACATTGGACGAATATGTGATAACAAACGTCTCAGGTTACGTATGTAACCATGGTTCCCTGAGATAGGAAACGAGACACTGCGTCCTCTAGGGGGCGCTAGGGGAACGCCGTCAGCGTGACTCGTGTCTGAAGCATACATACAAAAACTACAAGCAGTGGCCGGCGACAGCCTATGACGTCACTCGCGGCGCGACTCGTCGCGGCCGGTGCGTCACTACCGGAGCGGCTATAGTATAAAAAGACGCCGGTAGAACACAACATTCGCTTCTTCGTCTGAAGCATACGTCTGAAGCATGGCAACCAGCCTAGAGGACGCAGTGTCTCGCTCCCTATCTTCCCTCTCGAGGGAACATCGAACTGCGTCCTCTAGGGGGCGCTAGGGGAACGATATACCCACGCTGCCATGCTGAGGGGAGTGCATGCTAAGTAAGGCGAGCACTAAGTACCAATTCCCCAGACGTTTAGTGACGGCTGTCAGTGACATTATCCCCTTCGGCCAAAGGCCTGAGCTGTTACCCAACTTACCTGTAAAGGGTCAGGGGAGGACCCAGGGTAAAGCTCAGCCTTGGAATCAAGAAGACTCCTTCAAGGGGATACGGCAAGTGCCCAGGAGTCTAGGTTTGCCCGTCATGCAGGAGCTATTACTGGTTCTGTAAGGGACTGTTCCCTCAGGAACCGATCTACAGAGCACGTAGCAGCATCCTGTCCAAGGAAACATAGGTGGATTAGTTCTAGGAGTGTCTCAACAGGTCCTAGGTAGCAACTGCCCAATAGGTATCAAAGAGGATGCATAATCGGAGCGGGGCCCAAGGTGACCGGGGCACAACCGACTCTAAACATGGGAACGAAGAGAGCGCGTAACCCATACCATACAGGATTTAAGAAAAGTGCCCAAAGACTTGCGTGTGCACTTACCACTATGTGGATTTTAGAAAAGTGCCCATAGACCTGTGTGGGCACTTACCACTCATGTGGATTTTAGAAAGTGCCCAAAGATGAACGTGAGCACTTACCATAACATGGGTTTCAAAAGTGGTGTGCCAGAGAGGTCACACTCAATAAGGCTCCTGCTCAGTGAGAACAGGCAACCCGCGAGCTGCCAGTCACCTGAAAGCAATAGGAGCTAATACTAGGGCAGAGAAAGAGGAGATGGTTAGGAACAGGTTCCTAACTCCTGAGAGACAGGGGGAACACCTGAACCGTCAAGGATGGCTCTTGAGAAACCTCTCCGCAGAGAGGGGCGTGAAGCCATGCACTACCAAAGAGGCCTGAAACGGATCAAACATCCTACTTGATGTGACTGCATAGAGGCAGCTCCTCCTGCCCTCAGGCTGTAGGGGATAAGATCCAAGGGACATTAGCTACAACCCAAACAAATGTGGATTATGCTTTCTGTCTCGACAGAAGCATGGGCCCTGACTAGACCAGGCCGAATACTGCAAGCAGAAACCTGGGAAGATATTGCTCCTCGGAGTAAATACTTCAGAAGGGGTATCCGCAGAAAAACCCCCCTCACAGTCAGACCCACTCCGCAAAGGGGGGATAGCTAGAACGGGAAGCCCCTCAGGGCAGGCCTAGTGATGAGCCTCTAAAGCAGGGAGATATCAGGGAGGCATTCTGTGAAGAAAATATACAGAGCGCTTACCTGGAGGAAGGACTACAAGCCCTAAGATACCATACTGCAGGAGGGGACCTGAAAGTCAGAAGGTCCATGGGGAGTATGGCTGGCAAGAGCGGATCCAAGTAGACGAGCACAGCGAAACCTTAGTCAATAGACCAGAGGGGGGGGCACTCGTAGAGGACCTATTCTGAAAGAAACAGTATATGATTAGCACTTGGATATATACAAAAGAGATATACTCATCCAAGAGAGGCTGTAGTCATGTATCGGGGCGCTAGCAACCATGGAGGCATCTCCCGAGGTTAGTTGCAGTCGCCGGCGAAGTTCTATCCCTGAAACATAAGAAAAACACGACAACAGCCATACATATACAACATACACATAGGTGATTCTTACGCACAACTTCAGTTAGAAGTCTAATTTCAGACCATCAGTAAAGGTAGCCTCTAAACCATAGAAGCTATCAAAACATCATAGGTCCGATGAAGCGCGCAAGAAACCCTCACCTAACCTCAGTTAAGTGGTGTCATGTAAAAGAGGGAAGGTAAGGGCAGATGTTAAAAACCCCTCTGAGGGAAGGGAGTAGATGTTTTTAAGATTTACTCTGATCCAGACGAGAACGTTGCCTCGTCTGAATCACTTCCCTCAGATCTGGTCTACCTCCCCTCGACCCGCGCCCTTTCCTAGACCCACCCGTGGGTGGAGGAGGAGCGCGGGTTGCGACACTAGTCTTCTGTGCCCGTCTTTGTTCCTCAGAACGAGATGGGCCAGAACCATGCTGTTCGGGCTCAGATCTGGACCTTCGAGGAATGAAGGTTTTAAAGGCCGCTGAGCGCGTCTTTGCCTCCCTAAACTTCTCGACCACCGTCTCAACGGAGGCACCGAAAAGCTCTGAAGGTGAAACCGGCGCATCAAGAAGAAAGCCCCTTTCTTTCTTCCCAATGTCAGCCAGGTTTACCCACAGATGTCTCTCCGTGACCACCATGGCCCCCATAGATCTACCCATGGAGGTGGCAGCCTGCCTGGTGGCACGGAGAGCCAGATCTGTGGTGCGACGCAACTCAGCAACCTCATCAGGGGACAGACCCTGACCTTTGTCCAGATCCTTCAGCAGGTCAGCCTGATAAGCTTGAAGCACAGCCATGGTGTGCAACGCGCCCACAGCCTGGCCTGCTGCTGCATATGCCTTGCCATTCAATCGAGATGTTATTTGAAGGGGGATTGATGGCAAGGAGGGAGTCTTGAGAGAAGATGTCTCACCTGTAGAGAGATAGCTAGCTAGCATCTCTTCTACAGGGGGCATCTTCTCATAGCCATGGTCCCCAAAAGAGCACTAGCTCCTGGATCAGATGACGTCAAGGAAACTACGTCATCCTCCAGGAGCTCACTCTCATCTCTGACAGATGAGCGCGAAAGGGAAAGCCCCTTTTTTAACTCATCAGCCAGATCCGCCTGTGATCCACTCATTTTCCTCCGAGCCTCAGCAGCAGAGGGTCCTGAGTCGCGGGAAACAGACGGCTGCTGCTCTTTCCTCGAAAAGAGAGCCAGACGAGAGTGGAGCTTTTTCATCAGAAAACGCTCACAATGCACGCAAACCGCCCCCTTGAGGATGTCGCGCGTGTGCTCTTCACCCAAACAGAAGACGCAAAGATCGTGTGTGTCATCAGGTGTCAAATAACGTGGACACGGATGCACGCACCTCTTAAACGCCTGACTAGTGCTCGCCATGATTACAGGAAAGAAACAAAATCAGTCTTACCAAAAAATGCACGCTTAGACAAACAGTCGCTGAAGACGAAGAAGAGAATGTTGTGTTCTACCGGCGTCCTTTTATACTATAGCCGCTCCGGTAGTGACGCACCGGCCGCGACGAGTCGCGCCGTGAGTGACGTCATAGGCTGTCGTCGGCCACTGCTTGTAGTTTTTGTATGTATGCTTCAGACACGAGTCACGCTGACGGCGTTCCCCTAGCGCCCCCTAGAGGACGCAGTTCAATGTTCCCTCGAGAGGGAACTAAGAATTACAGTGAAAGAATTCTTTCTGCGAGACGATGTAAGCCGAATGACAACCGGTCGCAAACAAACAGTCACAAGGCTGAAGAAAAAGATGCAGAAGAGGCTAATTCTTGACACAATGAAAAATTTGCACAAACAGTTCCTCTGCGAAAATCTCGGCCATGTGTCATACACCTCCTTTTGTAGATTCAGGCCTTTTTGGGTAGTTTTTCCTTTGACATCCGACCGAGACGCGTGTCTGTGCAAAAGGCATGAAAATTTAAAGTTCATGGCGACAGCAATGCTGAATTGCGGGTTGCTGTCCACGGATAACATTGAGGAAATGGCTGAAGTTACCATGTGCAATAAAAACATCAAGGCCTGTGCATATGGGGACTGCAAGAAATGTGAGACAACGTCCCACCCACTGATCAATCCACCTGGTCCACAAATTATCAATGTGCCACAATGGATGACGGAAAAACAATGAAGGAGGAGAGGGTGTCAACCATCACCTTGAAGAATGAGCTTGAGATGTCTGAGACGGAATTAAATTCTCAATTTCAAGACAAACTCTTTCAGATCAGGGGTCACATTTGTAAGATATTAGCTCAAATTATTATTATTATTATCAGGGAATCAAATGGGAATCATATCTCACGATTCGATTCAGCTTGATTAAATTAACTTGGTTCAGAATCAATAATTTGCACCCATTAACTGTTCATCCAGCGAAAGGGTTAAATTAGTACATCTTACCAATTCTGAGGTTTATAGCACTTCTTGGGCCCGACAGTGCTACAAACAGTTATTTTGTTAACTCTTAAGAGCAAGGTAACCAGGATCTTGGCATATTTGACCTTAAAATACACAACACAGGACAATGCTTCTTTATAAATGAAACACGAATTTATTCGAATTACTCTAAGACACACAAACTAAACTACTAACACATAAACATACACACGCACACACACATTCATACTGTTCTAGAGGGTTATGGGGTTAACAGAGCTTAAACGGAATCCCAAAGCAACATTACTAGCAATTGCTACTATAGTTCTTAGATTGCAACCTGGTAGAACCACAAAAGCAGAGATTCGGCTTTTAGCTGCTAATAAGGATCTTGTGCACCAATTCAGCGAGCAAAGGAGACTTTGTTTACTTGCGTGCTGTTTGAACAGCCGGGGTTTTCCTCCGTGACTTTGGTGTCCGGGTGTCCTGATTGGTGGCTGGTAGATGATGTCTTTGGGAAACACGTCAGTGATGAGTGAGCTGCTTGGCTGGATGGCTCCGATTGGTTCCCGGGTTACGTAACGTGATGCGCGGGAAGTTTCTTCTGCCGTCGGAGTTGCGAGACGCAAAGTCTTTGAAGCATTCGGCAGGTTAGCGGAGCGGAGTCTGTTTCTTGTAGAGTTCTGGATGGCACGATCGCGTGATGGTCAGCGCGGTGGAATGGCGGCACGCGGCGAAAGGCGCACGGCGAAAGGCAAGGCATTGTTAGGCACATAGGGTTTTAAACCCGCCATCTTGGTCCGTCCCCATTCAGGTTTGCTCCAATCAGATCGGGTTGTGGGGCGGAGCCATGCTTCAGGTGGTTCCTCCTTGCATAAATTAACCTGTGTCCCACACGTGGTATATCTGTGAGTTTTGTCAATAACTTCAATGAACTTTTGTGATGCGAATATTGTAACCAATAGTAACTTATCATTCATCTAAACATATTGGAAATAAAACAAGCTTCTGGTCAACACCAAACATCAGATATCTTGCATACAGTCAAATACATTTTGTAGCCTTATCTACTAAAGGAAATATAATGCAAACACATAAAAGGGGAATATATTCACTCATACACATACACTCGATTACACAAAACACACCACACATATCGAAAGGTAAAGAACATACTATTCATCGGTACTGTTACTCTACTTGTGGTAGAAATAGTCTGTTTTAAGAGTTTGTGTATTCTGAATAGCCGTCCACGGTTTAGTAGAATGCAGAAAGGAGGGGTCTGGGTGACCAGAGTGTCCGGAGGTCATGCTGTGAAGCCCCTTTGAACCTTACCGGCTGGTTCCTATCATTATAAACCTTTCATTGTATATTTGATTGTCAATTCACGTGTACCTGGTAAGAGATACACTGCATGCTCTGGTTGCCTGAATGAGCCTAGATGAAAGGGGAGTTCTTGTCTTCCATCGATTGAATTAGGGTTTTAGCTATTTAAATTCCCTAAGAGATAGTGACCAGGAAAAGGGGGAGCTGGTCTGGCCCGTTTTACAATAGGCACATGGCCGGGGAGATGACTCTTCTAGATTCGACTGGAATGTGGTGATCTCTGCAGTTTGATGATCTGTTCGACCGAGGTCCCACACATTTTTAATGCAAAATGGCAATCAAAAATGTATAGAGAAATCAAGGACAATATGAACAGCAACGAATGCCTTTTGCACATTGATTTTAGTGAAAATACAGTCTCATGCAAATACAGTCAAGAGATCCAGTCAGTGCATTTTGGAGGTTCCCATCAGTAGGCTACTCTGCACACCGGAATGCTGTACCTGGAAGGTCAAAGCAAACTGCATAGCTTTTGCTCAATCTCCCCCTCCAGGCGACGTGATCCTGTGGCCATCTGGACACACCTGGATCCTGTTTTGAAAGCCCTCAGACAACGCCATCCTGAAGTGGACACCCTTCACTTTTTTAGTGATGGCCCTGCTACTCAATATAGACAAAAGGGAAATTTTTATCTCCTGTCCACTGAACCATACAAATATGGATTCCAAAGAATATCATGGCACTTCTTTGAGGCTAGCCATGGTAAGGGGGCCCCAGATGGCATCGGGGGGTCACTCAAGAGGACTGCAGATAAGATTGTGGCCCATGGAGAAGATATCCCTGATGCTCAGACCCTTTTTGACAAATTGACTGATGCATCAATTGATACGTCAGTTGAGCTGTTCTACATTCCAGAGCATGATATCGAATCCAAGCCAGAGGTATGGGTTTGTTTAGACAAAAGTGCATATTATGTCTGTTCTTATAATTCTGTTACTATTTTACCTTTTTACACCACTATTATCTCATCCTCTGCACGCCTCCTTCACTTACAGCCAACCTTCTTCACACACACACACACACACACACACACAGACACACACCTTTTTAAACCATACACGCAAGCACCCACACTGCCACTCAATTCACACACATCCCTGAACACTACAGCTGAGCAATCTACTTCATTCCACAGCATGTTTTATCATTTAACTTGTTTTACTGTATATGACCTTGCATCATTGTATCCTGCAGGGACCTGCACTTGCTGCAATAAAAGGCACCACTAAGATCCACCAAGCCATCAGTGTGGTCCCTGGAAAGATGAAATACAGGGACATCTCATGTCTGTGTAAAAGAGAGGAGGGAATTCTGGATTGCCACTGCTTTCAACTCCAAGAGGTTACATTGGCAGGTCCTCCTATCTCATCTACATCATCTACTCCAACTGCCATGCACAAGCAGAAGAATAACACAACTATGAGACCAGAGGTTATTGAGTTGAGGCATGTTGGGGAATGGTGTGTTGTCAATTATGACAATGAGGGTTACCCAGGTGTAATTTTGGATGTGGAGGGGGATAGTGTGGAGGTCAAATGTATGCACCGCAATGGTATTAACAAATTTTACTGGCCAAGTCCTCGTCAGGACATCAGCTGGTACAATGATGCGCAAATCATTTGCTTAATGCCAGCACCTCAAGCCCTTAATAGGCGCTCCCTGTCTGTTGATCCATCTGTGTGGAAGTATGTGCAAGCTCAATTAGAGTGATCCGATTGACAATGCATTAGAATAGAGAGCAGATTTTGATAGACAATCTAGGTTCTGTCAACAAAACTGTTCTATTGTTTTTGTTGATGATAATCACCATCGCACATATTAGTATTTCGTGATTTTAATGGTAAAACTGAAATGTTGTAACGTTAATACATTGTTTGAGCTGTTCGACATCCCAGAGCATGTTCTTGAAGCCAGGGGTATGGAATCAAAGCCAGGGATATGGAATTTGTTAAGACAAAAGGGCACAGTATACATCTGTTCTTTTATGACTCTGTTTAAGTGTGTTATTATTGGCACTTCTGTGTCTCTTCCTTCAGTTGTCCTCCCTGTCATGTTACCGTCCACCCTGTCATATGTCATTGTCCACCCTGTCATATGCACTTTAACTGAAAAAAATAAAATGTATTTATACAAATGACAATCTTTAGCATTTGTTCTTTTAGGAACATTTAAGGATAAATTGGTTTTGGATAAATTCTGGTCAGATATGTTTCCTATCTTATTTTTTACTTTAAATGGTATGTAACTCGGGCAGAGCTCTGATAGCAGAACATAGTTTTTTGTTATTTCCAAAGTTTTTGAAGTTCTTTCCAATTTTTAAAAAATATATATAAGAGAAGGGACAGAAATATTTTCCAAAGGTGTATTATTTAGAATGATAACACTGTCAGAAATATTTGCATTCTGTATCCATTTGTCCCTGACAGGGTGGACATATTTTGTAAGTTGGTCCAAATGTTTTTGCTTATAATTATTTTATTAAAGGTCCAGGAGCTGGACCAACCAGCAATTGTTGAAGTTTAAAGTCTTCTTAAAAGAATAAACATGTGGTTTAACGAAAAACTTGAACAATGTCTTTAATAAATTTTCATCTGTCAAAGGCACTCTATGGTGATATTGACCCAGGTAGGACTACTTAGAGTCTGTCATCGAAAGTATGTCATTTTAGAGCTATAAGGGCGCATAAATTAACATGATAAACAATAACCTAAATCAAAGCCCGAGGCTAACTACTAATCTTGTAAAAGTAATTTAAAGGTGATTAGAGATAGGATTTGAGATTGGATTATATGATTGCTGCTGGTGACTTTAACTGTATGTTAAATCCTCTTATTGATCGATTTCCCCATAAAATAATGGCACCATCTAACATAGCTAAACAAATAAATGGCATTTGTGAAGACCTAGAATTTATAGATGTTTGGAGAGCGCTTCACCCATCTGGTAAAGAATACAGTTTTTTTCTCCCCACCACATCAGTGTTGTCATGAACTGTGCCGTTATGGCTCCCTCCTTCCCTCCTTCATTTCACTATGGATCATCTTTCGCTACATTTCCCAGAATCCTCTGTTGTCATCTTTCACCTTTCACCTTAGTCGGCCATCTTAGTTCACCTGCTCTTTGTATAAATAGACCGGTTCACCCACTGTTTGGTTGCAAAGTTTTGAATAGTGTTTACTGTCAATTCCGAGCGTTATTTTCTGGTTGCCCTCCCATTGCCGAGCTCCTTTGTTCCTGGTTCCCGTGACTGTTCTCCGCCCGCCTGTCCCTTGGATTATTCTGCTCGCTGCCAGCCCCAGACCTTTACGCTCGGATACTGACGCTTCTTTGTCTTGTCCTACGTTGCCCATGTTTGTTCCTGCCTGACCCAGTTTGTCGACCATCATTATTTCTATTAATAAAGCTTGCACTTGGATCCACCTGTCCACATCCCGTCATTGTTACAAGTGTTATACAAGAATTGATTTTTTTTTTTTTTATTCCCAAGAGTTTAATGCATTTAGCTTTATCATGTTGTATTAACTATATTGTAATTTCAGATCACGCTATGGTTGTTCTCGATTTAAAGGCATCAAATAGAGATAACTTTCGGCAATGGAGATTGAACACCAATATACTCAAAGATCAGACATTTACATTTACCGTTTTTTTTTCTAAGGAATTCACATCTTTCTATACTATTAATGCTAAAACCACGCAAGACCCTTCTCTCTTATGGGAAACTAGCAAACTAGCTTATATAATAGGGTTAATTTTGTCCTTTTCAGTTTCTAAGAAGCGTAAAAAAATGAGACCGAAAGATTATTAGAAGAGGACTTGAAGAGAATAGAGGAAAAATACAGAGATGCTGAGATGCGCAATAGATTCACTGCTTACCCAAGATGCAGAATACAAACGGAGGTTTGTGAAACAGAAATTTTATGAGCATGGAGATAAGCCGGGTAAATTTCTGTCTTATCTCACTAAGAAGAAAAGTGATTCACACTCAATTATATCAATACTAGACACAAATGACAAACTACATTATGATTGTAAATCAATTAATAACACATTTCGAGATTGCTATAAGAACCTATGTGATACTGAAGTGTCTAGTAGTAATACTATACTATTAGAAGCTTTTTTTCCAAAATTATTTCACCAGTTATCTCCTATTTCTAAAGAAGAGTTAATGGAGGCAATTTCACAAATGCAGAATGGAAAAGTGCCAGGTCCAGATGGCATAGGTTGTGAATTCTATAAAGAATGGCGAACTTTGTTACTTGTACCTATGCTTAATATGTTTAATCATTCCTTTAGAATTGGGCAGCTCCCTGAATCTCTAAGAGAAGCTAATATTTCCCTTATACTGAAAAAGGTAAACCTCCCGAAGCCTGCTCCTCATATAGATCTATATCTCTATTAAATGTAGATAGGAAGTTGTTAGCCAAAATCTTAGCTTCTCTTTTGGAGAACGTAGTAACAGATGTTATTAAAGATGACCAAGTAGATTTTATAAAAGGCCGCTCTTCATGCAATAACATGAGACGTCTTCTTTATGTTATACAGGTCTATAAGCAGCGTAAGATTGATGGATTAATACTTTCTCTCGATGCAGAGAAAGCGTTTGACTGTATTGAGTGGTCATATTTATTTTTTGTTTTGGAGAAATGTCATTTTGGTGATGCTTTCATTAGATGTGTTAGAGTATTATATGATGAACCTAAAGCTTTTGTGCTTACAAATGGTTCCAGATCAGCAAGCTCTTTCACCCCTGCTTTTTGCACTTGCTATTAGACCCCTAGCTGAAGCAATCAGAACAGAGCCCTTAATTGGAGGCTTGCAGACTGAAGAAAGGCACCATAAGTTAGCACTTTATGCAGATGATGTGATCATTTTCCTTTCAAAACCTGACTCTTCAGTACCATCTCTTCTCAATATCATTAATACCTTCAGCACGTTCCCAGGATGCAAAATCAATCTTAGTAAGTCAGAGGCTACGCCCGTTTGTTCCATGAAAGCAATTCCAAATATTAACCCCTCATTTCTATTTAGGTGGTCTCCTGGATGATTTATATACTTGGGTATTTTTGTTAGCCCTGTATGTAAAAATGTATTCAAACATAATTTCTCCTCATTGTTTAGTAAAATCAGAGAGGATTTAAACCGATGGCACACACTACCTATTTTGTGGCTGGGTACAGTGGCTCTAATAAAAACGACTGTCCTTCCCAAGCTTTTGTACCCAATTCAAATGATACCTATTCTGTTTTCTAAAAAAGTTTTAAAAGATGTAAATGGCTGGCTTACCTCTTTTATTTGGAGCAAGCACAGACCAAGATTAAAGTTTTCTGCACTGCAATTACCAGGTTCAATCGGAGGACAGGATTTACCCAATATTAAGCTATATCAATGGTCTGTACATTTAAGATGTATTTCTGACTGGGTTGCCCTCGATAATTCTTCTACCTGGTTGGACCTTGAGCAATCATTGCCAAAAATTCCCCTAAAGGATCTGCTGTTTCTTAAAAAAAAAAACTGTGAAAACCATGTAACTGTAAATACACTTAAGGCATGAAGGGCTGTTAATCATTTTGAGGGAAGAATGAAAATAACCTCTGCCCTCACGCCAATTGTGAATAATCTGAATTTCCCTCCAGGCAGATCTGATGGAAGGTTTAAATTCTGGGTGAACCAAGGTATTTCTCAGCTTCAGGATGTGTTTGATGAAGAAGGCCTAATGTCTTTTGAGGATTTGAGACAAAAATATCAATTATTACAAGACTTCTCTCGTTTTTTACAAATTAGGAACTACATTTTGAAGGATACCTTGTTATGTGCTAATAGAAGTCTGTCTCCTACAGAAAAGTTTATTTTTCAAACAACTGGAAAGAAGTCTGTGAGTTTGTTATATAAGGTACTTAGTGGTACATCTGAGAAACAAGTGGTTTTGAATACTAGATCTGCTTGGGGAAGGGAACTATCAGTCTCTATAAGTGAGAAAGAATGGGATGATATTTGGAAAATATGCCAAATCTCAGTATGTAACCGTGCCGAAGCAATACAATTTAAAATTGTGCACGGGTTACATATCTCACCAAACCGTATACATACATTTTACAATGCCCTTTCACCTCTAGGCCCCAAGTGTAAAACACAAATTGGCACTCTCATTTATTGTCTCTGGTCATGTAATCAGGTACAAATATACTGGGCCAAGATTGTATCTGAAATATGTAATCTTTTTGACAAGGAGTTGGCTATGGATCCTGTGTTTTTGATCCTCTGTCTACCGGATCAATCTTTGATTTTATCCATTGAAAAGAGACTTTATAATCTTACCTTCACAGCCAGGAAAAATATATTATTGAGATGGATAAGCGATAAGACTCCAGCTATTTGTAACGTCGGTGTTTGGATTTTGTTTTGGGGTTTGGTCTTTTCCGTGTTTCATGTTCATGTTTTCATGTCTTTTATTTTGAAGTCTTGTCATGGTTCTTGTTTATGGCCATTTCTCAATACCAAGTACACAAAGTTCGGACTTGCGTCCTTGGTAGTTCGGACTTCACAAGTTCGACTTTGGAGTGCGAACTCCCAAGGACCGGAGGACACAAGTCTGGTAATTCTGCACATGATACAGCTGTGTACTTGATAAGGTCAGTCAGCTCGCCTTTTCTACTCCGTCTATCCTCACTATGGATTTACAATAAGACGAAATGATATAAACCACCACGGCCTATTTTTGTTAACATTTAAACATATTAATAGCCACAAAAATATGGTTCCTGCAACACGTACACGCAATACAACAGAAAGAAATTATATCAAACACCACTGCCTATTTTCGTTTTCTTCAAAATATAAACCACAACCCTCTTTTCGTTTTCATTTTAAAAATATGACAAACACAACTCTGCCTTTTTGTTAAATGACAGTTTTAATGAACAATAATAGCGATTATAAAGTATAAGATCCGTATGTAATAGGAAATAAGGATAAAAGCAAACAATTAAGTCAAATGCATACTACAAAGTCCGCGCTGTTTTACGATTGATAAATAATTTAAGAAACATAACTTTGTCGTCAGCCAAAATGATAAGACCTAGAACAAATAATATATTCATAATACCAAAAAATTACCTAGATTTGCCCAAAACGAATTATACCTCATGTTTATCTACTACAGAGATATCAGAACCAGCGGCAAATATCAGAAGGACTAGCCGAGTTGAGACGCTCTCTGTGGGATACAGGAGCACTGAGCACCCGCTGATCGTCTGGAACTCACGTCTCCGAAATCGGCGAAGCAAATTTTCAAATAGGCGCTGTCTTTATCAATAAACCGTGGATTTGAGTGTTAAACAACTACATTCTCGCCTGAAATATGCTTAAAAATACATTCCATGACAAAATAACAGCAACATTTTGAAAATGACGTTGGTTTTCTCATCCGCCATTAACGCTCGCTGGTTGGTACGAAATGCATTCTGGGATACCTGACTGCCTCAAGTTCGCAAAAGTCACCTCTCGATGCATCCTTGATAAAAGGGGCGGAGCAAGAACACATCCGGGGATTTGAACTGTACTTGGCTAGATGTGAACTTTGAATTGGAACAGTACTTGGGCGACGACAGATGACGTTTCACAAGTCCACAAGAACACAAGTCCAGACAAGTACGCATATTGAGAAACGGCCTATGTCGTCTTCTTCTGTTGATTTGTTGGCGGGTTGCAATCCAACTGAAAAGGTGCATACCACCACCTACTGTACTGGATCTTGTTTATGTCATGCTTCACTGTTCCTCTTGTTTCCCTGCTTGTCCATGTGTCTTGTTTTTATTGGTTCATGTTTTGCAATGGTGTTATCTGTTCTGTTTTTTGATTGGTTGCCATGTGTTGCTCTGTGTTCCTCATTGGTTGGTTTTGTCATGTGACCCTGTCTGTTTCCTTTAAGTAGCCTCATGTTCCCATTGTTCATTGTTGTGTATTAATGTTGTAACCTGCTTTTGGTAAATCTGTTCATGCCTGTTTCAAGTCAAGTCATGTCATTGTTTGGATGACACTTTGGATTTCACATTTGTCACAATAAACTGCACATGGGTTCATCACTTCAACTCGCCTCAGTGGAATCCCGTTACAGAATACACGACCGACAATCATGAACCCAGCAGTTTCACGGCTCATCGGCTCCTCTGCCTTCGCCAAGGTGACAGGGCTATAGAGGAGTACGTTGAGGAATTTTGTGGACTCTGCCATTTGACTGGCTTCAATGATGTTGCCCTAAAAGGTATTTTTCACAATGGACTTTTGGACTGTCTAAATGACTTAATGCCAAACAGCAATGGCCTGGCAACCCTTGAACAATATATGGACTTAGCTCTGTTGTTGGTTGGTTCTCATTTTACTGTGGGAATTGCGGAGGAGGAGTCCCACAATCCCACAGTACCACCCACACCAAAAACTGCTCACGCCAGGCCTGTTAGGCCTAAACCTGCTTATGCCATGCCTGTCGAGCTTGAATCCGTTCACGTCATGTCTGCTGCATCCAGGCCTGTTCACATCACGTATACTGTTCCAGGGCCTACTCACATCATGTCTGCCGCTCCGGGGCCTACCCACGTCAAGCCTGCTGCTCCAGGGCCTACCCACGTCAAGCCTGCCATGCCAGAGTCTGCAGTTGTCAAGATGGCCGCCATCCCTAAGCCTGATCACAAGATGGCCGCCGTGCCAGTGTCTGCAACCGTCAAGATGGCCGCCACGCCAGTGTCGGCACCTGTCAAGATGGCCGCCACACCAGAGTCTGCACCTGTCAAGATGGCTGCCACACCACAGTCTGCACCTGTCAAGATAGCTGCATTTCCCTCCTCCAGTGATATTTTTCACCATGGACTGATTGTCAGCATGGATGACCTCCCACCGCTGCTAGCACCAGAGGCTGCACCAGACAAAATGGCCACCCTTCCAGAGTCAGCACCTGTCATGGCCGTCCATCCGGTGTCAAGTCCATTCCCAGCTGTAACTCCAGTGTCAAGTTCAGCTGTCCCCAGGTCAAGTTTAAGCAGGACAACGGCTGCTGAGTCACACCCTGCCGCAGCTGCTTCTGTGTCAAGCCTCAATGCCGCTGTTCCTCCAGTGTCAAGCCCCATCACAACTGTTACAGCTGTTCCCAAGCCAAGTGACATCGCGGCCACGCCACAGCGTCCTGCCCTGCCGGCGCCTTCATGCCATCCTGCCCGGCCCGCTCCGCCATGGCCTCCTGCCCGGCCCGCTCCGCCATGGCTACACTGTCTGTCTCTGCTCCATGGCCCAGGCCCACCATTGCTCCATTGCCCAAGTCTGCCATTGCCCCCTGACCCATGCCATGACCTTGATCCCATTCCCCTTCATGGGCCTGGGCCTGGACCTCCCTCCCACCCCCAGTTTCACCCCTGCTCCTCCACCGCACTGAACTCTTTATGTTTGGGTTTTGTTTTGGGTGTCGGGAGCCACCCTTGAGGGGGGGAAATGTAACGTGGGTGTTTGGATTTTGTTTTGGGGTTTGGTCTTTTCCGTGTTTCATGTTCATGTTTTTGTCTTTTATTTTGAAGTCTTGTCATGGTTCTTGTTTATGTCATGCTTCACTGTTCCTCTTGTTTCCCTGCTTGTCCATGTGTCTTGTTCTTATTGGTTCATGTTTTGCAATGGTGTTATCTGTTCTGTTTTTTGATTGGTTGCCATGTGTTGCTCTGTGTTCCTCATTGGTTGGTTTTGTCATGTGACCCTGTCTGTTTCCTTTTAAGTAGCCTCATGTTCCCATTGTTCATTGTCGTGTATTAATGTTGTAACCCGCTTTTGGTGAGTCTGTTCATGCCTGTTTCAAGTCAAGTCATTGTTTGGATTACACTTTGGATTTCACATTTGTCACAATAAACTGCACATGGGTTCATCACTTCAACTCGCCTCAGTGGAATCCCGTTACACTATTTCAGGATGGCACAAGATTTTACACATATTGGGGGACTAACCAATACAGAAAGCTAAAATATTATTTCGTAATCACCAATACCAACAGTGGCACAAACCTTACAATTTGTTAAAAACCTACCTTTGTTTTAATAAATGTGTTGAGCACTTTTTATACAGCGAACAGTGAACATTTCTACATTTAAAGGATAACAGAAAATAAAGATGAATAAAAACCAACAGGTGAGAAGAATGTTCTGTGGGGACACATGTTCACTTTCATCAGAGTCACATATTACTGTTATTTCTGTATCCTAGAAACTGAAATGTATTTTCTAGACAATTACACAATGTTATCCTTTTACAGTTCCTACTGTCATTAAATATGTGCACTGCATGTTGTCATGTAAACCTAAATGTAACATGCAACAACAGATATTTCAGCAAAAGGTGGATAAATACCATATATGTAAAAATATATACATTTATTCCACTCAACATACAAAAACAGTTCTCTCATACATGAATACTCATGTGGTACTCAAGGGATGATTTACACCCATAACTTTTTCCACAGTGTCCACATGTAAACGGCTTCTCTCCAGTATGAACTCTCATGTGCCTGTGAAGGTTTCCTTTTCGGCTGAAACTTTTTCCACATTGTTGGCAGGTGAAAGGTTTCTCTCCAGTGTGAATTCTTATGTGGTTCTTCAAGTGATATTTTTTACTGAAACTCATTCCACACTGAGGACATGTGTAGGATTTCTCTCCAGAGTGAAGTCTCATGTGGTATTTGAAGGGTCCTTTTCGACTGAAACTCTTTCCACACTGAGCGCACACATAGGATTTCTCTCCAGAGTGAAGTTTCATGTGGGTTTTAAAGTTTTCATGTTGATCAAAACTCTTCCCACACTGTTGGCAGGTAAAAGGCTTCTCTCTAGTATGAATTATAATGTGTCTGTTAAAGCTTTCTTCCTGAGTGAAGCTTATTCCACATTGTTTGCAGGTGAAAAGACTCTCTTCAGTGTGAATTCTCATATGGCAAGTAAGTTTTCCTTTATGGCAGAAACCTCTTCCACATTGTTGGCAGGTGTAAGGTTTCTCTCCAGTGTGAACATACATGTGGACTTTAAGATTTCCAATTTTATTGAAACTCTTTCCACACTGAGGGCATGTGTAAGGATTCTCTCCAGTGTGAACTCTCATGTGTCTTTTAAGGCTTACTTTGTTAGAAAAACACTTTTCACAGTGTTGGCAGGTATGAGGTTTCTCTCCAGAGTGAAGCTCCATGTGGACTTTAAGCTTTTCACGTTGGTTGAAACACATTTTACACTGTAGGCAGGTGAAATTACTTCTAACTCCTGTCCTTTTAGCCCTTTTCCGTGAGGAAGTCTTTTCAGTCTGGGAGCAACTAAAATATTTTTCTCCTGTTATGAAATCATGATTCTTATATTGATCTTTCTCTTCCATTTCAATTAGCACTTCTCTCTCCGTTTTAAGCACCATCAGATCTAAGGCAAATAGAGACAAATACAAATTAACAACAGTTTAATGGCACAATAAAACATTTAGACATGTAAAGTATTTGTCCTATATACATTGCAATAAAGGAAAAAGGTGAAAGAGTGCATAAGGCTTAAATGATTGTGGGGGAAATCGATGTCCTGTCCATAAAAATGCTGAGGTCAGAATGAACATAGTCCAGATTTACCCCAAAGTCTTATTTAGTCTTGTTTGTTTTTTTATTATCCTAATCAACTAGTCACACGTTTATATTAAGTTGAAGAATATAATAACCTTATTAAACCATCCTTTAATATATAGGTGTTTAGACATGAAGCTTGCCACAAAGCACCAGCAAAAGTATTGATTATGAATGTGTCGGGGGGGAAAAAAAGACATTGTAACCATTTATTACCAAACTAGTGCTTTCTCAGTCAGTGTCAGTTGCAAAGATGAAGTTGCCAAATGCTGACGCTGATGGCCATCTCCATAGTACGCAAATGAATGTGCCTTTAATGGAGAAATGCGCCTTTTCATATGGACCTCATACTTAGAGAAGATTTGTTTATTATTGTAGACATTTCAAGAGTTATACAGATTTATTTCTTGAGTCTCTGAGTCGGTTTATTGTTGTGACGCGCTCCATTCACAGAGACTGCATGAGACAAAAGAAAGCACATCTAAAAATGACGGAGAAACCTATTTTAAATTCTTTCCACAAGGGGGGGAAAATGGGCGGGCGCCTCCATAATACTCCCACACTCCTCATAAACACTTGGAACGTGCCTATATAATGATTTTATTATTCATATTATTATTCACATAAAAATAATAATATTAATAATACCCTATTTTGGTCATATTTACTATTAATTGCTCAGCTCCCCATCAAAGATCTAGCACAGAGACAGGATGTGTGGGAGAGGCATTAGCCTACTTCTAATTTGGCCAAAGAAAACTTGTTAAAATCTGAATATTTCCATTTGTGCATTTTTTCCGAAAGTTTATTGAAGGTGCATAAAGTAAAAAAATGTTTTTGTTTTGTAAAGATATAGTGAAATAGGCCTAAGTCGGTTTTTCCCCCTTAATTAGCCTAACTGAACAAATATGGCTACAAATATATCTGACTACTACTAAATTTACTGGCTATTTCATGTGACTTGGTTTGCTGTTTGAATTTTACCTCATTACTTCCACTGTATTGTTACACACCAGCACAAATAAAGCATAAACAAACAAGACTATTGGTGTAAATTCGGTCCACATGTGGATCTCAGACAGAATAATTACTAAGTAAAATAAATTAGAGCACAAACAAACGCAACTATTTGGGGTACATTTAGAGCATGTAAAACAAACACTGAATATTATTTTTATATCAGCCATCTTCATCCATTCCTCACATCCAAATCCACAGCTATTCTTTTACATGCTCTAGTTATGCATTATTGTAACTCTCTTCTGTTTGGGTTACCTCACAAACTCCTTCATAAACCAGTTAGTCCAGAACTCAGTTGCCCGTATAATAACTTGAACCTCCTCCTTCCAGCATATCTTTAATGCATTCATCTCAAACTCAGTTCCTGGAGGGCCACAGCTCTGCACAGTTTAGCTCCAACCCTAATCAAACACAACCTGAAGAGCTTGATTAGCTGGATCAGGTAACTAGAAACTTCCAAGCAGTGTGAGCTGCAGCCCTCCATTAATTGAGTTCGAGACCACTGCTCTAATGTTATTTATGATCTACTGGCTTCCTGTTATTGTAGTAATATTGAGTAGAGAACAAGGTAGAGTACAAGATTCTCACTTTTAAAGCTCTTCATAATCTTGCACCTTCATATCTATCTGACTTGCTTCATATTTGCACCCCGAAGTGTTTCCCTTGTTGTACCTTTCTGTCCATTTAGTCACTATGGGGTCTAGAGCTACGCTGCTCCTCATCTTTTCTCTTCCACAATCTATTTGACAAAGTGACTGACTACTTTAAAATCATATCTTAAAACTTTTTTTGTTTAGATTAGTCTGAAAGAAGAAAGTCACATACACAGGATGCCTTGAGAGTGAATAAATCATGAGGTAATTAGAATTTTTTGCTGAACTATCCCTTTAAGTCTTGTATATCTGACTGCTACCATTGTGATTTTATAAATGAAGAGACATCTCATCAAACACAAGTATGGAAAGCCACAGGGCTCAGTATTACGTCCTCTGCTTCTTTGTGGTTGTTTATGTTTCCCCTGATGTATAATAGGTCCTATATGATAAGCAAGAGTATGTGCAAATTTGTGTGACATGGGCCTATGAATGTTATCGCTAACAAACTTTAAAATCAAACTGAAACTTTAATCTCTAAAATGATCATTTTTGAGAAAAAAGTTTGTATCACTGGATATAGCTGTTGGTTATTTAACATTCCTTAATAAAACAACTGACTAGTATTAAAGTATTTGCAACTTCCATAATACCTCACTCTGATGCTTCATGCTGAAATTCATGCTCTGCTTCTTTGAACAGTTAACTCCACCTATTTCAATATGATTGGCCATCTCAGTCATTTTGACATGGACCAGTTTTCAAAAAATAGTGCTTTCAAGCTCCCAAAATGCAGATATGATTTTTTTTACATTTACAGCTAAACACATCTCAATGTGGATAGGCTCATACAGTAGCAGTGGCTAGGACAGATTTTAAGTAAAAAGATGCAAACTAATCCTTTTTACATGAAATAAGCCTGTTCCCGAGAAGGTTTAAGTTTATAGACCTGTTGCTGTGCAACTCCGGAATGAGTTTTGAAGAACCAACCAACCCAAGATCAGGCCAAATAATCAACAATCAAACCCAGCTAACTGAGTTAGCGACATACAAAGAACAGACCTGTTGTGTGTGTGTGTGTGTGTGTGTGTGTGTGTGTGTGTTTATGTTTATGCATTGATAACATTGTTAATTTACCTTGGTAACTGTAGTTTATGTAACCCCAAAATGCCACTCTATTTTCACTTTGTGTTATTTTGTAGTTTTAAATGAATCTGGTGGCTCATACCAGCTTAACTTTATTGTATTTAAAAAATAATAATTTGGGTCTGCTTGAATTTACACTGTTCATCAGTATTTGTTGTATTCTTACAATTTATGTTAAGTTGTCAAGTAAAGTGGGACAGCACTTTTGTGTGGGTCATCCATTTTTGTGAATATATATGGGTCACAGCTTAATGACCATGCCAAAATGTGAGTCCCTTGGGCAAACCAGCTGAAAACCACTGCCTTGGAAATATAATTCATTTCTGTTGAGCTGGACATTTTAATACGGATCAAATGAATGAGCTGAGCTGTGAGAATGAAAACCAACCTGTTTGTTTCTCAGTATCTTCATGTTTGACTCCGAATGTTTCTTCAGTCTTCATGACTTCACTCTCTTCTTTAAGAAATGCCATATTTGTTTGCTCCTCAGTATCTTCATGTTTGACTCTCAATGTTTCTTCAATCTTCATGTCTTCACTCTCCTCTTTAATAAACACCATCTTTATAATTGTGTCACATGGATCTTAGTTGATTCTCCAGGAGTTTTTATCCTAAATCCAAATAGAACATAGTTATAGCTATGTAACTTGATCTTGAGCTTGATTTTACTGGTAATGTTCTTTTATATAAGGAATTTCATATAATACCGTTTTTTTTTTGTTTGCTTTTTTTTGCTGTAGTATCTAATATGGTTCACTGATTAAAGCTGTACCTGTTCAGTTAATCACTTATCCAAAGATATGCCAAATATCCAATTAAACATGTAGGAAACTCAGAAGTGGATCTTCATCAGGTTCTTGATTGAGATGGTACTTTGGTGCTGTAGTCATCAAGACTGACTGAAGAAGTGAATCACTGTATTTTTATACAGATTTCAGGAGGCGGTTCTTATAGGTAAGGACAAAGCACTCAGATCATGAGCTGAAACACAGTATGCAAAGGATGTGAGCAGTTCTAGTTCAATCACTCAGACTCTTCAGCAGCTCTAAAACCATCAGCAGAACTATAGCCCTCATTATCATAAAGATCAGGGAAAGACCAATTCACACACAACTCAGGTATTCATTAGCATTAGCAATGACACCAATTAAAGAAATGAGGCAGACTGATTTTGCATTTGTATTCACACACCAAAAGCAAAAGAAATTCATTTAGAATTTAAACATCCTTTATCTTGCTCCTGACTTTTTTAAGGCTATGATTTATTTTTTGATCAATGCACTTATTCTTTTGAAGTATTTATATTGAAATGAAAATGATAATTCATGATATATTACAAACCCTGTGTTGACTGGTCCACCTTCATGTTTGACCATGAAGATGTTGTTCTTCTGCTACTGAGTTTTGTCTTGTTGGTTTTATCATTTGGATTCAGTTCCAGTTTGGTCACATTACTCCATAAAACTAATCTTGACAGACCAGCCATCAAGTGTTAGACAGTATTCTAGGTTATTGCGAGCAGTGTTTTTTCTAATGATATTTCTCAAAGATAGTATGTACAAGATCGAAAAACAAAAGGGACTGAATATATCTCTTTGCAACTGGATCCTGGACTTTCTTTCTGAGAGACCTTAGACAGTCTGGATTGGAAACAGCTTCTCTATCACCACCACACTGAGCACAGGAGCCCCTGGGGCTGCATACTTAGTCCATTGCTGTTCACTCTCATGACTCACACCACATCATTCAGTTTGTGGAAGACACAACTGTGGTGCGTCTCACCAGCAAAGGAGACAAAGTCAGCATACAGAGAGGAGGTGCATCGGCTATCAGGCTGGTGCAAAGTCAACAATCTGTCTCTGAACATGGATGAAACAAATGAGATGGTTGTAGACTTTAGAAGAGCACACAACATCCACTCTTTTCTGAACATCTATGGCTCCTCT
The DNA here is from genome assembly GCA_033026305.1 of Cirrhinus molitorella. NCBI lineage: Eukaryota > Metazoa > Chordata > Actinopteri > Cypriniformes > Cyprinidae > Cirrhinus > Cirrhinus molitorella. Next base: position 10,132,916 of record CM065128.1, read on the forward strand.
GTGGAGATTGCCAATATTTCTTGTTGTTCAATTTGATGGAGAACCTCAACTGATCTCTTAACACCAGCTGCATAGCAAAGAAAGCCCAGCAGTTTCTATCATTTCTATGAAGGCTGTGGAAAGCTCATCTACAACCCACCATGGTCCTAGAGAAAAAGCTGTTTTTGACAATAGAGCTAAAATGACAACAACACTACTCTGACTCTCTTAAGAACAACAAACATCATTTGAAGGTACAGGAAAAAATCAGAAATCTCCTGACTGATTATTTTACATTACATTTTACTGTGGCCGGTGTTCATTTTGACATCAAATTTAGATTTTGTCTAAAATGCCATTTAGTTTTAGTCATATTTTAGTCATCTGAATTGTTTTTAGTTTTAGTCAAAAAAATATCATACGGTTTTAGTCTACTAAATCTACAGTAAATTTAGTCGGCTAAAATCTAATGGGTTTAGTTACAGTGTAATGCATTTATTAAGCATTTCTCCAAAATTTCTAAACTCATTATAAAAGTTTGATATTAAAGTTTTATTATGATAGACACCGATTTAATGACAGTGACACACAACATGTCTTTATATTAAAATGAAATGAAACCACTTCTCATAAAGAAACAACATGGTGTTCTTTTCAATTAAATACCAATGGTTCTATAGGCTAATTATGCATTTTATTTATAGCAACTTGTTTACCATATACTTAATTCTTTCAAGCAGACATATTTGTTTCTATAAATAAATTTTGATTAATCTTTAGGGCTATGTAAGTGATTTAGTCAAGGGCAGTGAGTGATTTTCTGTCTTTCTTTTGTTGCTTGATTAACATCAATGTCTCGGACAATAGCAACTAAAATAGGCTCCTATCCCTTTAAATCCAAATGCATGGATGCAATGAATGCAGTGTACTGATACACGTTCTTCCTACTGTTTACGTTCAGTTAAGACGTAACTGACTGTGTTTACGCGAATACTCGTCAAAACTGACAATTTGACATCATTTTGTGTGTATTTCCCAGTTCATGCAAAGCCAAAGAGCGCTCACGTGCGGTGTGAGATATCCTTTCTGTGTGTATGCTTCAGTGTCATGTGCTCAGAAAACAAAAACGACTTTAGCGCCCTTTTGCGTCGTCAAATTTATCCACCTGTCTGCAGTTCTCGTACTACAACATATTGACATTTTTGAATGTTTTATAAGACATGCTGCACATGTATTTTACCTTGTGTCCAGTCGGTTTCTATGCATCATAGATATTCATCAAATGAATCTCTCTTGTTTTAGGTGTGTGTGAATACAAATGTAAAATCAAGGTGAGTCTGACACGTTTTGTCATTACTGGCTCTTGCTGCTTCTGTCCTATTACATTAATTCATAGGTATTGATTAGCATGAACAATGACAGAGTTAAGTGTGAATGCAATGTGTGAAGGTGTGATTTTCCCTGATCTCTGAGTTATGATGATTGGATTAGGGTTTGTGAAAATCTGGGCAAATTCATGTAACTGCTTACATCCTTTGCCTACTTTATCTTCTGATGACGGCCTCCTGTAATCTGTATAAAACTAAAGTGATTCACTGCTTTAGTCAGTCTTCATGACTGCAGCGCCACACTACCATCTTAATCAAGAATTTGCTGAACATTCACTCAGTCTCCTGATCTTCACTTCTGAGTTTACTACAGGCAACTGTAACTGGATACTTTAGGTATTTTGTCTCAAAACTGTAACTTTACTAATATAATTACATTTATGTGTACTTTTTAATACCATGCATCCTATATTTAAAAACTTAATTTAGAAAACACCATTCAATCTAATTCAATCATCTATCTAACAATGATAGATGAGGAGTAACAACTATGTTGTCATTGTTTTGCTGGTAAATGAACTGAACATAACCACAAATATCACAAATGCTTTGTAGTTAATAGTGAATTGAAAGCACTCCACACTTGCTTATACAAAACAGAACATCTAAGATTTATGTAAGATTAATCTCTTACAGATCCATGTGACACACTAATTCTGAAGATAACATTTATTAAAGCGGAGAGTGAAGACATGAAGATTGAAGAAACATTCAGAGTCAAACATGAAGATACTGAGGAGCAAACAGGTTGATTTTCATTCTCAAAGCTGAACTCACTCATTTGATCCTTTTTAAAATGTCCAGCACAACAGAAGTAAATGATATTATTGAAGAATGTTATATGAGTGTTATAATTTATCATTGAGTGGGTCACCTCATGCGGACAGACATGTTGAGATCACATGACCAGAGAAATACTAATGCTGCCTTCAAGTGCAGCTGAGAAGATCCTGCTTCCATGCTGGACATTGATTATTATGACATGCATTAAATTAGGATAAATAGTATGCAATTCCTAAACAAAACTGATATATTTAGTTTATAATTAAACCCATTATCTGTTTATTAAAAATTATGAAAATCGTTTTGCAACAGTGCAGCTGCTCATCAGTATGATTTTGTCCATTGATAAGTGAATGAATTGTTGGATCATTGCAATTACATGTGAGTGAACATCCTCACACTGAAAAACACATTAGACAAGAGAAGAGATCTCAGGGAGTTATTTTGTTCAAAGTTTGTGATGGCACCAAGTTTAATTGAAACATGATTTCTATAATTGAACCATAGGTTAACATTAGATTGAGTGTCCATGTAAAGTTGCTACTACATACATCTTTCAGATGACAAGCCATATTTGATGTCGATAAATGATAATTGAGCGCTTGGATGTCCTGGCTGATAGGACATTACCACATAGACCAGCCATTAATGAACCTGTCCATCATGAACTCACTCACGTAACCAGCCACACCAAAGCAAACAGCAGGAGAGTGTAAAGAGACATGGCAATTAGCATTGAGTTCAGAATTAAAATATATAGTTTATAGTTTGTTTATATAAAAGGTATATTTGTGTATAAAGTTGGGTATCATTCTGATTATTACATTATTATGATTCCCGGTCCTGCCCACTACTGCTGACATTTTTTCCTGTCCCGGCCCAATCCCGTGATTAATAGTGATTTTGTTTCCCATCCCGCGGGATTCCTCAAATAAATGTCAGCCTCTATTCCCGATTACCCAATCCAGCCCTGGCCCCAGATCCTCCTATCTCCCAATAATATGTATAATGCATCTGTAGCAAGAATTCACTACAAACAGTAAGAGCTAGGGCCTAAAAACAAGAGAAAAAACAAACAAACCCTGTTCACTCCAAGCTGAATCAGTATTTCAATGTTTCCTGCATTCCTTCTGTACTATTACTGTTCCAAAACAGTATAGAACATATAGGTGCAATGTTTTTTGTCTATAATAATAATAATAATAATAATAAAAATTAAAAAATAGTCTGGTATCTTGTCTAGTCATGACCAATACAGCATAATTTATATATATATATATATATATATAAAACAACTTTCAATGAAATTGCGTGGTTTTACGTCACATTTTATTAATACATTAAGAAATAATGTAGACTAAAGGACTAGTGCATAAAGCAAAATGTTTACAAAAATTATATCATACAAATACAGGCTCCCTTCTAAAATACAAGTTAACAGCACAGTGTGGTGGTGCTACAGACTATTTAAATTGAGCAGTGTAACTTTTTATAGCCTTTCTGCTTATTATAGTCTAATATAAGTATATATAAGTCAGTTGGATAAATTATGCAGCTAAAAATGTAGTACTATACCCAAACAAAATCTTACTAAAAGCTTTTTTTTTTTTGTTTTTTTTTTTGTTTTTTTGAGATTTCAACCCCAAACTTACAAATCTAAACTAGAATTATGGCTTTAATTGTCTATTAATTTTGGATTTCAAAATGTTTTATAAAATAAATATTTTGTTTTATATGAAATTGCTCATAAATCATTTTCATTAACTTTTTTTCTTTCCCTTTTTTCACTGCAACTTCTTTAAAATGAGACCAAACATAACTCTGTGCTCCAAAGCTTCACATTTTGACAGTTATTTGACATAAACATTTTTGTCCTCAATGAACCTGTGTATTTTTTTAAATTGATGCACAAGGGTTACATTAATATAATAGTTGATACATTTAACTCAACCATTTTCTGTAAAAGCTTAACTTTAAATCATGCTATTTACAGTAATTTTACAGTTTAATAAGTTACAATAGACATTGCACATCCACGATCATATGGTATTAATTTTATTTGTGCAGGTCTTAAAAAGTCTTAAATATGAGGTTTAATATCTTGCAGATACCCTGGAAACACTGGCATTGAATGTACCCATGTTCACGCTTTCCATAACTGTTACTAACAATAAGATTTTAAAGTGCTGTTTTGCAGAGAGTCCTAGTTTGTTTTATAATGTATATAGGCTATTGAACTGGATGATGTGTCATTGAAGAAACCAGTGCAACAGATTATGTTGAAATTGACCATATAAAGAAAATTATTGGACAATAAATCATTGTAGTATGTTTATTAGGGTCAAGTTAAGGGTTTCAATATGTTCAGGAACAGCCCACCAAGCGTTTTAAAAGCAATTAAACATAATGTTACATAATGTAATTTTGCCCTAAAAGCAAAAAAAAAAAAAAAAAAAACGTCAACAACAACAAAAATCCATAGTGTTTCAATTACTTTTCACAAGAGTAAATAAATAACAATTGATAAGTGATACATTTTCAAATTTGCAGTCACGCAGCCTTTGTATAGAAACACAAGTTGTACATGTACATTCACCAGGAAAAAAAAAACGTTTAATACGTTTCTAGATGTACGATGCTAATAACTGTGGAAATGCATTCTCATACACATATCATAGACATCAACATGTAAACGAGACTTTTATATTAGTCTGGTGATGTGACGTCATAAAGCTGCACCGCGTTCCTGCTGCTTGTGATTCACCTGAACAAAGGTTTGTGGTTTTTAAGTTTTTTTTTATCAATGCAATGTCCTGTCAGTCTAAACGTTGTTTAAAATCTACAAAAAATAAACGAGTCAATCTTAAATATTGCAATACTTTATTTAACGTTATTTTTGTGAGTAAAGCGCATCCCCATATTAATAACAGAAAAAGTGCGTCTCATTTCGCTCCCTTTATGTAAATCAGTACATTGTTCAAATACGGAAAGAAGGGAGAGAATCTAATAATCCGAATCATCTGAACCGAATCATTTGTAAAAATCGATTCAGTGATTTGAAGCTCTCGAATCCGCTCGTGCTGACGACAAACACACGTATATAATGACAGCTTTTACAAACCAACTGTAAGTGTTTTCATGCAAGCTTTCAAGTGTGATCTATAAATCATAAATATCTCATATTAACTATATATTTACATACTTTTGCATATAATTTGTGTAGTTTATTTTAGTCAGATCATTTAAGCCCATCAAGGGAGTCCGTCAGAGAGATAAATGGAGCAGATTGAGACACACTCAGGGATTTAGTTTGCATGTATTTTAATGTTTGCTAATTATTCTCATCTTAAACAGGACAAAGTGTCTAGACACACAGAAAAACACCTGGTGAAGCAACTGCGAGATCCTTGTGACAGAACTGTTATAAAGATGGAGTTTATTAAAGAGGAGAGTGAAGACATAAAGATTAAAGAAACATTTACAGTCAAACATGAAGATACTGAGGAACAAACAGGTTGGTATTCATTCTCAAAGCTGAACTCATTTGATCATTATTAAAATGCCCAGCTCTACGTAAATGAATGATAATCATAAATTATATTTTTATTTGCATAGAGGTAGATGCAAGCTTGTTGGTGGTATTATCCAGAGTAGTTTTCTGATGCTTGCTCCTGCTTGTGAGACATTGGCTGTATGCGGGTCAGTGGCAAAAAGGGGTTAGCAAGATGAGAATTTCAAAAAATCTTTTAAATGCTTGTTTTAAAAGCATGCATCAGGTATTTTAAAATGTACATTGTGTGCTTATTTTGACCTTATGTCATTAAAAATATACCTTTTTTTTTTTTTTTTTTTTTTACAAAAGTTAAGACTGAATGTACATGAAAATATCAAATGATGTAACAGCCAAAGAATCAGCAATACTAAACATTTTATTGACCTAGATGGCATGTAAGCTTACTCTACTTTACTGAAATAAATAATTATTTTTAAAATATCACACGAAAATACAGAAAATTTAATATTACTAAATTGTAATATTTGGTTGACACTTTTTTATCAGTGAATTTGTGTCAATGTCAATTTTATTTATATAGCACTATTAAACACAACCATGGGTTGACCAATGTGCTGCACAATAGAAACAATACAAAAAATACATTAAAAGTTGTCATTAATAAAACGCCAAATTTAAAAGGTATGTTTTCAACAGATTTAAAGACAGATAGTGAAGATGCAGATCTAATACAGAGGGGCAGATAATTCCAGAATCTAGGGGCGACCACCCCTGCATTTCAACTTCGACTTTGGGATATTTAAAAGTCTCTGATTGGACGATCGAAGAGACAAAAGGGGATGGTATTCAGTCATTAAATCAGAAAGATAAGAAGGGGCCAAACCATTCAATGATGAACATTCAAATTCATTTACTTTCATTTACTAATAAATAGTACTATTATGCCAAACCAGCTGATCTGGTGTTTTATTGAGAATTTTAACCCTTTTTAAACAAGATCAAATATTTGGTACATTTACAGTACGTTTTTACAGTTACACCACATTGACATTTTTTTTAAATCATCCCCCAAATATTATCTCAAAATTAATAAAAAATTCTGAATCAGAAATCTAGACTTAGTCCACAAAATAAAATGTATGCAATTATTTTGCACATTTATTTTGAAATTTGAACCCATTTAAATTTAATACAACCATATGGACACAAAAAAAATAAAATAAAATATTGCGGCATGTCATTGAACCATGTACATGAGAGGCAGCTGTTAGATTTATAAACATAAACATCAAAGGTCATTAAACACACGCAAAGAGATTTGGTGAAATTTTAATAATATTTTGAATCCATTTAAACATGATTTTAAAGAAAAATGTATTCATGGCGTTATTGATTTTATTGGGAGTATTGATGCCATTGCAGAACTTTATGCTGAACTGAAGTAAATAACAGCTCTAGTTATTATAAAGATCGTTCGTCACTTTGTAATTAAAACACAGTGCACCCGAGTTGGGAGGGGGAGTGAGCCTGGCCAGCTTTCTTTCTCAAAGGGCCTGTTCTTGGGCTGCAAGAAATCCAAAATTTTGTATATAAATACCGAAGTCAATTCCAGGAATGGTGGAAGGTCTGCCCATGGGATTAGTACACATCGAACTGGACATCAGGATTTTCTGCCATGATTCCAGTAAGAAGGAAGCGTATGTGTTCCATTCAAAGGGCATTAAAGTGTGCAAGATGTGATTTTAAATTGTATTTATTTACAGAGTCATACTTAAAGGCACCTCTTATGCAAAAATCACTTTTATAAGGTGTTTGAACACAGCTGTGTGGCTGTGGTGTGTGAAAACAACCAACCTATAATGGTAAAATCTACCCACTCATTTATTTATAATCCCAATAAATCATAAGCAGTTTCTCTGAGAACACAATCTCCCTATGTACACGTCGTCATGGGGGAAAAGTCCCGTCCATTTGTGATGACCTCTGTCCTTTAGCATAGATAGCCCTGAGTGAGAAGCAGCAGTCCACCATTACTGTTTTTCCTCCTGTAGCTGCTGGAAATATACAATGTCAGTGCCAAAGAAGTGTTTTGGGGTGCACCAACGAACATACTGACAGGACAGGAATGTTTGTTTTACTGACATATAGACCACATCTCATCAGACCACAGTTCACTGTTATTCTAGTGGAGCTCATTTGGCTACTGTACCTTTCCAGTGCTTGTTTGTCTTGTGCATGGTGCTGAAGCAAAGTTGAAGCAGGCCTACACATCTGATGTGGACATTCACTTTGTAAACACTTGTTTGGTACTTCTGCAGAAATGTAGGGGGCGATTTTGAAGTTGGAGGAGAAAATGATATGATTTTTCAACATACTCTAACCGTATTGAACCAGAAGGCACAGTAATTAGCTGACTATGACTAACTACTACCCAGATAACACACATACATCTGCAAGATGTCTGTTAAAGATCACTTGATGTGGAAAGCATCTGCTGTGTATAAACATCTGGCAGACGTCTGTAAGATGTCAGTTTTGCATACATTCTAAATCATAAACATCTTAAAGACATCTAATAGATATCTATTTGACAACTGATAGGAAACATCCTATAGGCTTATTGCAGATAAGCAAACAATCTAAAAAATACATCTTGCAGATGTCAGATATATAGGTGTCCTCGAGATGTACCTGTGCTATCAGGGTAGTTCAACTATTACTTCTCTAATCTTCAAACATTTAGATTGTAATTTAAATTCAATAGCTCTTTGTGCAACATGTTACTTTTCCAAAGCAGAGAAATAGTGCTTTAATATTCTTTGTAATTAAACCAATGCAGCCCAATCTAATAAAATTAAAGTAGGAAGAAACCTTGGGTGAAAGAAAACATCCCATCCTATTCTTGCTAGTCTTTAAGATATTTAAACTGACTAGAAACCGAACTTGTGACCGCCCTTTTTTCTCATTGTGACGAACATCTGAGAATGTTTAGCAAGAAAAAATGAAGGTCAGTGCTTTGTTTTGTCCATCGGGAACTGACTGGATCATAGAAAGCTGGTGTTGCAAACTAGAAATAGATTTAAATGCAAGTTTGGATGTTGTCTTGATTCTCTGGTGGAGTTCGGGTTATTTTGACATGGAGAGGAAAAAAATGAATGTTAATGTTTTTGCATTGGGCTAAAACCTACTGACTTTGCTCAGTGTCGGAGGGATTTTTCAAAAAGTTGTCCAGGCAGGGGCCAGCAGTTATTCTGGGGTGGCACATTTAATTTCATTATACAAGCAAACATGGCACCATAAGATACTTTTTTAAAACTGTTGTAGGTGCCTTAATCATAATAATGTATAATGTGCAATTGCTACAATACTTTAATTGTAATTATTAGGGGTGAATTGCCCTAATGTGGGACACCTAAGGTCTATTGTTTGTAGCTCCCCCATAAAAAAAAAACCATAAATGCCAGTTAATGAAGCTGTGGTGTGTTTTAAAATGGTATTGGGTGGGGATTACATTTTTTGGCTATACATAGCAATATGTCACAGAAAAATGTCCCGCATTAGGGCAATTCACCCTAATTCAAATTCACATTAAATGTTTTGTCATAATTCACCCTCATGTTTTTCAAAACTATGATCAAATAAAACTTGAATTCTGGTTTCACGGTTTCAAAACTTCATATCTCCCAATGCTGATAAAAAGTTATTTAAACACCAGAAAAATCATGTCAATCATGTAGGGTATTGAAATGCATTTTATTTTAAGTGCAAACAACAAAACTTCAACAATCTTACAAGCCTACATCCTAAACATTTCTTAAAGCTCCTAAAACATTATTGTATAGTTGGTATAGATGTGATTGAGACTCTCCTAGATCAATATTTGAAAAAAATATTTTCGTCTCTTAAAAATGCAATTACGAACGGGGTGGCCAATGTGGTGGCCGTGATTGTGTCCATGGTGGCTGCGGCCACCTCTGCCCACCCCCTGGCTCCACCACTGAGTCTGACTAGTAAGTGCTCTAGCTGCTGCATTAAACTGTTGTTAACTTGTCTTTGTCTCTTTTCACCTTAGACCTGATGACACTGAAAGAGGAGCATCAAGAAGAAATGAAAGACAAAGATCAAGAAGAGAAACATGATTTCAAAATTGAAGAAAAATCAATTAGTTGCTTACAGACTAAAAAGACGTCCTCATCAAAAAACACAAGGTTCAACCCTAAATTCCCACATGAGAATTCACACTGGAGAAAAGCCTTTCCCCTGCTTTCAGTGTGGAAAGTGTTTTACACGGAAAAAATGCCTTAATGCCCACATTAAAGTTCACACTGGAGAGAAGCCTTTCCCATGCTCTCAGTGTGGAAAGTGTTTCTCATTGAAAACAAACCTTATTGTGCACATGAGAGTTCACACTGGAGAAAAGCCTTTCCCCTGCTCTCAGTGCGGAAAGTGTTTTACAGTGAAAAGACATCTTAATACCCACATGAGAATTCACACTGGAGAGAGACCTTACACCTGCAAACCGTGTGGGAAGAGTTTTACACATAAAACAAACCTAAATACTCACATGAGAGTTCACACTGGAGAGAAGCCTTTCATCTGCCCTCAATGTGGGAAGAGTTACAAACATAAACTTAGCCTTAATGATCACATGAAGGTTCACTCAAGAGAAAGTTTTAAATGTCATCAGTGTGAAAGGAGTTTCACAGACACAAATCACCTGAAGAATCATGTAATGACTCACATCAGTGAGAAGTCTTTCATGTGCCATCACTGTGGCAAAAGTTTCTCAAGAAAATATTTCCTCAAGATTCACATGAGAATTCATACTGGAGAGAAACCTTTCACCTGTGAACAGTGTGGAAAGAGTTTCTCAATGAAAGCAAACCTTACAACTCACATGAGAGTTCACACTGGAGAGAAACCTTACAAGTGTCTTCAGTGTGAGAAGAGTTTCCCGCATCAAGGCGGCATGCAACGTCATTTGAAAACTCATTTTGGGAAGAAAATGCCATTTTCCTCTGTGAAAATTTTGGTGAAAAATGAGTAATTTCTATAATCATCTGTGCATTCATTCTGGAAGATAATTCAGTCGTCATCAGAGTAATACAATGTTCCCTCTCCATACAGCACACATACTGCTCCTGCTAAGATACTATGAGGAAAACTCCTATTCCTCCAAGACTGAAGCTTTTTTCATTAACCCAGTGTATCTGCACGCCCCTTGCTTTGTGCAGTTTTATAAAAGCGAACCAATGGCTCTGCGGCAGAGACACACGAGCCTATGGCAATGAAGCCCACCAAAGGGGAGAAGGGCCATCTGGATATACCAGCTGGCATTTTGCCATAGATTATTCTCCTTCAGCTAAGACTCTACATCTTCGCTGCAGGACTCAAGCCTTCACTGTTCAGATCAAGCTTTCACCGTGAACATGACTTGCAGCGGATCCAGACCAGGTGCTGCTTGGCTGACGCACTTCCTGCCACCTGCAGCAGCTGCTGTCTCACTCAGTCCCCTGCCACTGTCTGGCATTCTCCATTGAGCTATTCTAATAGCAGATCTCCTAATAAGCAATTTTCTATGCCATTGCTTCAAATGCTGTGCCATTGCTCGTGTGGGGCTTCCCTGCATGCCACTGATGGCTATGGCGAGTATGTTTCAATCTTGAGCGCTGCCCATGCTGAAGCTCTGAGAGAGAGTATCCAGGAAACTACAGTTGAAGACAAAACTATTGGCCCCTTAGAAAATATTTCATTATTTTTCAAATAACTCCCAAGTGTTTTTAAACAGAAAGACAATTTTATCAACACAGCATTTTTAAACATAATACTTTATTCAGGAAGCTTTTAGGGTTTGTAATACAAATAGAAATATATGTATAACCAAGAATTTTAAAAAGTCTCTTGGTCAAAATTATTAGCCCTCTGATGTTAATAGTAACAGCCTTTAGTCGTTTGCTGTAGTTCTCAACAAGTTTCAAGCATGTCTCCTGAGGAATGACAGCCCATTCTTCCTTAGTAAATCTCTCAAGCTCCTCCAGATTTGTTGGTCTTCTGGCACAAACTCTGGACTTTAGTGTGCCCCACAGATTTTCTGTTGGATTCAAGTCTGGGCTTTGTGCAGGCCAGTCAAGTACACTCACTTTGCTTATTTGGAGGTATTTCTTCACCAGAAGTAAGGTATGCTTTAGGTCATTATCATGCTGGAAGACAAAATGTCGACCCAAACCAAGTTTTCTTGCAGACTGTCTGAGGTTGTCTTTTAAAATCTTCTTATAGTCTTCCTTTTTCATGTTTCCTTCAACCCTGACGAGATTCCCAGCTCCAAACGCACTGAAACATCCCCACAGCATTATACTCCCACCACCATGTTTCACTGTGGGAACGGTGTTCTTGGGGTTGAATGTCTCTCCCTTCCTTCTCCAAACATAGGCAACATCTCTATGGCAAAAAGCTTTAGTTTTGTCTCATCTGGCCAAAGGACACGTTTACAGTGTGCATCACATTCCCCCAGGTTGTCCTTAGCAAACTTCATTCTAGCTTAGAGGTGTCTCTTCTTCAGAAGTGGAGTCTTTCTTGGTCGGCAACCTCGCAGTTCATTCCTGTGCAGGGCTCTAGTGACTGTCTTCGTTGAGACATCAATTACAGACTTGGCTAGGTCATTCACTAGTGTCTTGGCAATTGTTCTTGGGTCTTTAGAAACCTCTCTCACTAGTTTTCTTTCCAAAATCTTTGAAATCTTTCGCTTCCTGCCTCTGCCCGTCTTGTTCTCCACTGTGTTGGTCTCTTTAAACTTCTTGATAATGCATCTCACTGCAGTTCTTGACACTTGAAAACACTTTGATAGACGTGTGTATCCTTCTCCATCTTTATGAGCATTAACAATTCTTTCTCTCAAGTCCAAACTAATTTCTTTTGTCTTTGCCATGATGACAGTGCATATTATTTTACTAGTTGTTTCGCACGATACTAATCCTCAGCTTAAAGAGCAATTTAAAGGCTTAACTAGGTTATTAGGTTAATTTTGCAAGTCATTGGACAAGAGTGATTTGTTCTATAGCTAATCAAACTAATAATTTATTAAGGGGGCTAATAATACTGACCTTAGCAGTTTTTAATTTTTTTATTTAAGCAACAATAAGTCGTCAGACTTTCTCTAGAGGAAAAAAAATAACATGAAATAATGTGAAAACATTCTCTTGCTCCATTAAACATCACTTGGGAAATATTTAAAAAAAAATGTAAAATTTCACAGGTGGGCTAATAATTTTGTCTTCAACTGTGTATGACAAAATGTTTGATTTATTGCCCCTTACAAAAATACCTCCCCCCCTCCCCAACTGGGCATCTGTTTTGTATACCCCTCACCTGCTGGACATCTGTTTGTACATCTGTTTATTTACCTCGGTAATTCAAAAGAATTTATGACCATTCTTTTATTGTTTTGGAACCTGTTTTGATGCAGGACACTGAAAATTGTTCAAAACTATGTGCTTTTAAACTTTAAAATGTGAAACAGTGATACAGATTGATAAAACGGGTTTTATTAAAGTTTTTTCACATGCTTGAACCACTGTGGCAACTGTGTGTTTTTCCAGAAAACAAAGTCAAGACAAGCATTTATGTAGACTATTGTTAAACAATGAAAAGGAGACACAATCAGACATGATCGTTAAGCAGTAACAAAAATCTATCAGACACGACTGTGTAAAACAAAAGCATAGAATAGTTGTCTTGTATCTTGTAGTATTACAATAAAAAAAAGTAGTTTGTTACAAGACTTAAAGGATTAGTTCACTTTCAAAACAACAATTTACAGATAATTTACTCACCCTCTTGTTATTCAAGATGTTTATATCTTTTTTCATCAGTCGTCAAGAAATAGTTTTTTGAGGAAAACATTTCTGTGATTTTCTTCATACAGTGGATTCAATGGTGCCCCCAAATTTGAACCTCCATAAAGCTGTTTAAATGCCGCTTCAAAGTTCATGAATAAAGTACATTTTTGATGAAGAAGGGTCTTATGTAGTGAAACGATCTGTCATTTCCGTGAAAAAATCTTTGTTTAAATCTTTTAACCATTGAAACTCGAAAGGACACGTGTGACGTATGCCACACTACAGACCCAGTGTTTACTAAGTGAACATGCAACGCAGTCAAATGATCTTTACTAACAATAAGGTTCAAAAATGTCGACCATTTTGAAGTTGGAGGAGAAAATGAGATGGAGTTTTTCGCCGTTCCCTACCTTTCTGAGCCGAAATACACCGACAATGAACTCCGACAGAGAGAGGATACTAAAACGCCATAAAACCAACAAATCTTCTTTTTGCACTCTGAGTTTGGTTTTCACCAAAGTTCTTTAAATTATTGGGAAAAAAGGTACCTCATGTAGTATCCATTTACATCATTATTTGCATTTGAAACATTGCCAGATCTGATTATTTCCAATCACATTTCTGGGTTTATCTAAACATGTAGGATGATACATTTGTAGCACTGGACCATGAGCTCTCTGTATGTGCATTGCTCTGGTGGAAGACCCTCTGCGGTTTTGAGGATAATTAAATTATAATAATAATTAAATTAATTACTTGTTAAAACTGTTAACAAATACAAAAGGAGGTTACATCTAAATATTACACACACACACACACACACACACACACACACACACACACACACACACAGGTTTGATTGATATCTTTCCAAAATTTCTAAAACAGGGCACATGCTTATTTGATAACTGTTTTATCTCCTATTTGTGAGTCTGGACCACAAAACCAGTGGCACAGATATGTTTAGCCAAAAATGCATTGTATTGGTCAAAATGATTGATTTTTCTTTTATTACAAAAATCATTAGGATATTAAGTAAAGATCATTTTCCATGAAGTTTTTTTTATTATTATTATTTCCTATCGTTAATATATCTGAATGTATTATCTTTTTTGCCATTAGAAGAAACTGAACATGTAACACTAAAATCAATTTGATCAAAGCCTGAACATGTTATCCTTTCTATTCAAGACAGATTTGTTCATTTTAGTGTGTATCTGTTATTCATAGAGGACTGATATGGGACGGAATTTGTTTTTAAATTAATTTCCAATAATTTAAGTCTAGCAGCTTGATGGGTTGTTTATAATAAAGACTTATATAATCACATATAGCATAGATTATGTACTGCCATTTTTTTTAATAGAGATAACCTGGAAAGTGTCAGTTTCATTGACATTGGGAAGAAATTATTTTAATCTTTTTTTCCGTTCAGTTGTCAAAATCAGTTGTTTTTAACCCACCATCAATTTAATAATTTAATTCTCTTTGAACAAATAAACCTGAAATTAGGTTTATTGTCTTTATGTTCTGGAAAGAAACTGAGCCGGAATATGATGAATACACTGACATAAGGATTTAGTTTGTTTATATATTAAATAGCTAAATCTGTTCAATAACAAATTTAATTTTGATCTACAAATTATCTCTGTTTGAAATTTTTATAAGTTCTTTCCAAACCTGTAATATGAAGATACTGGCACTTATCTTTAATTAAGAAAATGACAAAAGCTGTGTAGTTTATCATGAATTGAAAGCACTTCACAATTGCTTACCTTCAGATATAAGACCAGATATAAATCTTAATTATATTAACTGTTAAGAGCTTTTGATACCTATGTAATCCATTCTTTGGACTGATGCTGTACCATAATTGTTTTCGAATGTAAAATTATACGACTTTATGAAAAAAGACAGTAAACAAAAAAAGACGACGACTTTAATTTTGATCTGGTGACGTCATTGGGCGGCGCCGCGCTCCTTACCGCGTTTGAGATTCGGCTGAGTAAAGGTGTGTGCTTTTAACCGTTTAAAGTGTTTAAAACAACAAAATATGTTTAGAGAAGTGTCCATAAAACTGCAAAATTATTAACTAATGTAACAATGTAATGCAAGGTGTGTCTCATTTCGCTCCCTGACAAGTAGTGACTAGAAACGATGCTTTTCGAAACACCGAGTCAACTGCATCGCAAAATGATTCACTGTTTTGAATCACTTGAACTAGCGCACTCTGACGACTGCTGATCAAAACAGTGTGAACACAACGAGAACAAGCACAAACACGTGAAATACAAATGTTTTCATGAAAGTGGAATCTAATGATTAGATTATATTTATTTAATACTAAATATAAACCTTGTCAAGTCCATGAAAACTCTGTCTGTCCGACTCTCAGTGCACAAACTGCTGAACTATGGAGCTGATTGAGACACAACCAAGGATTACGTTTTTTGCACTTATTTTTCTTTCTTTTAATTATTTTAATTTTAAACAGGACAAAGTGTCCAAACACAGGAAAAACTCATGCTGAATCAACTGAGATCCATGTGACACATTTTTATTAAGATGGTGTTTATTAAAGTGGAGAGTGAAGACATGAAGATTGAAGAAACATTTAAAGTCAAACATACTGAGGAACAAACAGGTTGGTTTTATTCTCAAAGCTGAACTCATTTGATTCTGCTGATAGCAGTAAATGTTCATTACAACAAGCAATAAATAGTCACATGTCAAAAATACTAGAAAACAGAAATACAGAAAAACACTTCTCCTGGTAGAGTAACTGTCTGCTGTTTATTTTCATTCTTCATGTAAAGTTCTTTGTTTGAGCAAACAATACAATCAGTGGACAGAAACTTTTTATTGAACTGCAGCATAATGAAATCAAACTGTTTTATGTTTTCGAGCAACATACACAGTTGATGTTAAAGACATAGGTAGTTCACTAAAGAAAACATCTGTTGTGATTTTCCTATCTTCTGTCATCCTCATTTGTGAATGTATCATCAGAAGTTGATCTAGGATGAGTGTTTCTTTTCCTGAACTCATGTAGCAGCATGTGTGTGGGATCTTCTTCACTTTAAAACACAACAGAAATGTGAAGAACAAACTCAACTGAACTTTAGTAACAGGTGGATTTTTACAGAGACTGAGATGAGCTCATACACAGTGCTGTTTGTTATTTATAACTCAGGGGTGTCAAACTCATTTTAGGTTGGAAGTTAGAGGTGCCATTATTAGCTTTACACAATCAATTATGTTAATATTAACCCAGTGTTAATTTTGTCATATATTATTCAAGAGCTACTTCAGGACTACAGAAACCACTTCTCTCTGTACATCAGTAAAGAGACCAGGGGCCGGTTGCATAAGATGTTTAGACTAGTCTTGAAAAGTTAGTCAGCTACTTTTTTTCTTGACTGGTCATATATATATATATTTTTTAATTCAGTTACAGAAAAATGTAGATTGGTCCAAGTTGAATCCAAAAAATAAGACTGATTGCCCTTTGATTAACTGATGGTTGGTCAAACTAGTACTTAAGACACTGTCTTAACATGGAGGCTGTTTACACAACTGGCCCCTGGTCTTCATTTCTGTTTAAAAATAGTGGGAAAAAAATGTAGGGAAAAGGTTAGGGAAAGAGGATGCCTTCAAATTATGAGTCATACATGTTTTGTAAATGATTAAAAAAAATCATTAGCCCCTGCGAGGTCCAAAGCGAAAATTCCCTTGCGGTCTGCTCTATGTGCCCTCCCACGATTTTTACCGAGGGGGCCCCCTTAACATCATTTTGCCCCTGCCCCTCCGGAGGTCTGTGCACGCCACTGTGCTGACTGCATTAGAGTCTGTGAAAATCTGGCCAAATTCATATAACTGCTTACATCCTTTGCATACTTTATCTTCTGATGATGGTCTCCTGTAATCTGTATAAAACTACAGTGACTCACTGCTTTAGTCAGTCTCTCACACACACTACCATCTCAATAAGGAACCTGATGAAGATTCACTCAGTCTCCTGATCTTCTTCTGAGTTTACTATCAGTGTAACTGGATATTTTGGTGTAGGTATTTAGTCTCAAAATTCTAATTTACTAATATAATCCAATGTATGTGTATTTTTAATACCCTGTGAAGGATATATTTCTACAGTTTTTCTAATAAACTGCTTGATGCATCTTAAATTTTGTAATTTAGATCATTCGCTCCTAACAATGACAAATGAGAAGTGACATCTGAGTATGCTGTCATATTTTTGCTGGTTGATGAACCTGAAAATATATAGCGTTAACCAGTGAACAGTATGTTTTTCTTATGAAAAAATGCTTATATAAATGCAGTTGACTAACTGAAAATATCACAAGTGCTCTTGAGAGCATAGAAGATCTGTTATTGGCCACTTTAGGAATCTGTGATTCATCTCTTACAGATCCACGAGACACTATCATGAAGATGGCATTTATTAAAGAGGAGAGTGAAGATGAGAAGATTGAAGAAACATTCAGAGTCAAGCATGAAGATACTGAGGAACAAACAGGTTAGTTTCATTCTGAAAGCTATTTTCACATATCTGATGACTATTAAAATGTCCAGCTCTACAGATATAAATTATATTTTTGAAGTACGTCTTACCATTGTTGTAATTAAAGTGGTTTTATTTGACATGGAGCAACTAAGGCTACATCTACATTATTTCGGATACATTTGAAAACAGAGTTTTAATTTTTAAAACACTCTCTGTGCACACTAGTGTTCTCCAAAAGTGTCTTATCCGCACTGAAACGTTGGAAAACGTTAAATTCACCTTACTATGTATGCGTGAAGCCTCCAGAAACTCACTGAGATTATACAGACAGAACAGACATAATAATTTTCATGCAGTTCTTCTGGCAGGATTATTTTATTTATAGAAATATCTCATCATTCACTGACGCCTCCATGTCGCGCTCACTCACATGATCTTAAAAGCAGCTGGTATCATGTTTTGCCACAAGAGTCAGGACAGCAAGTACATTTTCACCATTTTAGGACTGTAATATCAAGAGTGTACAAGGTAAATCTCTTTAGCATCAGTGACAGTGAATAGCACATAGCAGGCACAATAACCGGTATAAACATGGTTATATATTCGTACAGTGCGTCACATGGCTAAAAATGCGTCATCATTTTTAAAACTCATAGTTTTTACAATCCACACTTGAACACAAAAACGGCATTTTCAAATTGATCCACTTTGGAGAGCATTTTCAAAAAGCTTTGTTTTCCTTGACAAAAAACGCTGTCTCAGTGTGGATGAAAGGCCAAAATGGAGAGAAAAATATGCAGTTTCAAATGTAAACATATTAGTTTGGACATGGCCTAAGATTCTACTTTTTTTTTTTTTTATCATCATTACTTTAAATAATGGTAAGAGTTTTTGAGATTACATGTAACACCTCCTTTAATAGTGTGTGTATAATATCTACATGTTGGTTTTGATATTTGATACATTAATACATTAAAAATGGGGTTAATTTGGATTTGCCTTTTTCTGCATTAGAGCTGATGACACTGAAAGAGGAGAGTCAAGAATTCAAGGAAAATGAAGATAATGTTCAGCATGACAAATATGGTTTTATGACTGGAGAAAAATCATTGAGTTGCTCACATACCAAAAAGACTTTAAGAAAAAGAGCTCAAAAGACTGCAAATGGAAGTTATTTATGCCAAGTGTGTGGAAAAAGTTTCAGCACAAATGGAAACCTTAAAATCCACATGAGAATCCACACTGGAGAAAAGCCTTTCACCTGCAAACTGTGTGGAAAGAGATTTACTGAAAAAGGAAACCTAAAAAAACACATGAGAATTCATACCAGAGAGAAGCCTTACACCTGCTGTCAATGTGAAAAATGTTTTACACATAAACACCACCTCAATGACCATATGAAAGTTCATACTGGAGAGAAGCCCTACACCTGCAAACTGTGTGGAAACAGCTTTATTCAAAAAGTAAACTTTAAAAACCACATGAGAATTCACAGTGGAGCAACCCCTTTCATCTGCCAACAGTGTAGAAAGAGTTTCACGCAAAATGCAGTCCTGAAAAGACACATGAGAATTCATACCGGAGAAAAGCCTTACACATGCTCTCAATGTGAAAGACGTTTTACACGTAAACAACACCTCAGTGACCACATGAAAATTCACACTGGAGAGAAGCCTTACACCTGCAAACTGTGTGGAAACGGCTTCATTCAAAAAATAAACTTTAAAAACCACATGAGAATTCACACTGGAGAGAAACCTTTCATATGTTCTCAATGTCCAAAGAGTTTTACACAAAAACATCACCTCGAGGACCACATAAAAACTCATATTTGATAGAAACATTTCACCTGCCAACAATGTGGAAAGAGCTACACTAACAAAAAGCACATGAAAAACACATGAAGATTCACATTGGAGAGAAACCCTTTACATGTGATCAAAGTTTCAAACATAAAGTAGCTCTTTTAACATGTACAATCACACCAGAGTGATTTAATGTTCAGTTTGTCATGTGATCCAAATATGCTTTTGTGCTTTGGCTGGTGCTGTGCTAGAGATAGACATGCTCAGTGCTAGTTTAATGGGTCAAAAATGTGCTTCTACTTGCTGTACTTCTTTTTAGGCTACCTGCACTCTGTGGCCAGGGGCCCGTATTTATCAAGCATCTAAGAATTGCTCTCAAGAACACTGCTAAGAATTGACTTTCTTGGCTCAAAGATGCACTTAAAAATTAGTTATCAAGCATCTCAGTTGTAATTTAAGCGAAGTGTAGGACTAAATCTTAAGTGTCAGTCTTAGAGATGATTCAAGACACTTTGCTGTGCCACCAAACTGATTTTGGATGATGAAATACACATGGACCAATCACTGAATAGATAAATTCACTTTGAATGGTGAAATTCCTAAGAGGACATTATATTCAACACACATCTGACAGTAAAGAATTTTCAAGAGAATATATTATGATTTACACATTGGAAGTTAAAGATAAATGTTTTTTTTTTTTTTTTACCATGTCTTAATTACAATTTTTAAACCGGTGTTCTGTTAACTGACTTCAGTTTCAAAAGAAAATCGAACTGGTGGGGAAGAAGCGCTGCTGCTGGCTGAATTCGTAAAACAGTGGAAACGGGTTATTAAAGGCAAGGTCAGACCAACATTAACTAGCGCTGACAAGAAAAAGGTGTGGAAGGACATCTCCAGATATTTAAACGCTTCACAGCAAAAGCCGCACTGAAATAGCCACCTTCAAATTCAATATTTTGCGCACAGGTATAATTTATTTCTTATTAGCACTACTTGTTCTACTTGTAGTCAGTATTATAACTTTTATATTCAAACTCAGGTGGAGGCCCCCCAGGCAAATCACCGAGCACCCTTTGTGAGGCGGTGCAGCACATACTTGGGGAAGACAATGCCATTATCTCTGGAGTGGAGGGTCTTGCAGCAATGAAGCTGGAAATTCTATCACAAAGGCGCAGCCAAAATAATTTTTGGTTAACTCAAAACCATGACAATAATATTGAGTGTTTGAAATGTTTTATTTTTCAGTTATAATGTCTAGTCTAGGGAATGATAAAGAAAATAACTATAATTACCACAGGTCTTTAACTACATAATATAAGAAATGCCAAAAGAACCAAAATGGGGAAAGAAACAGAAAGGGTCACTCCTGAGATCCCACAGAGAGTGCCCTGAAAATCACAACATCACACTCTTAAATACTCAAACTAATCAATTATCTCAGTTACAACCAAAATCTCCCACAGCCTGCTCCAATAGAACCAGGAGACTCAGGGTTGTCACAATATTTTATATATATATATATATATATATATATATATATATATATATATATATATATATATATATATATAGTGCATGGTAAAAAAAAAAACAAGAAACTTAAGAAAACGGGTACAGCAGATGTGATGACAATTAACAAATTCCAAAAAAAAAGACAAGATACAATGCTTTCTTGTAAAATATTACAAGCATTATAATGTCACGGTGCTTGGCAATGCTTGTTTAGAAATTAAATAATGGTGCTGAGGCCTTAGAATTATTGAATTTTATTTTTTAATGTTCTGTACTGGCTCAGTGCTTGCCCTGTTACAATGGCACATTTAGGTGAGAGTCCCCAAACTCCATATCACACCTAACTGTGTGAAAACAAAGCCATTGAAACAAAGCCAGCACTGAGCCATTAAAGTGTGTGTGTGTGTGTGTGTGTGTGTTTCTCAGAAAAGTATTTACTAAATGTTTTGTCTATTTCTTGAAGGTCTGCTGAACACAACTATGTGTACTGTTTGCGGTGCTGCAAGCCACAGGACAACCTCGCAGTTCACCTGGCAAGGGTTTGTATGAAAACCTCCACGCCAGATGAAAGAGCTGAGGAGCTGCAGAAGGCAAAGGCATCCAATAGGGAGTGGATCCGCATCAGCAGGCCCTGGGATTATGAACAGCTTTGTGAGATCCTGCCTGACAGAGACTCTCGGGTCAACGTGGTGAAGGAACTTCTCCAGTGAGGATTCTTCATCCAGAACCAGCCAGATGTCCCTGAATTGGTGTCTGACCCTGCCTGTGCCACCACCACAACCCCACCACTGCTCTCAGCACTGCAGACTGCCAAGCCATTTTGAAAGCTGTAAAGGCAGACTTCCTTCAGATTTATGGAAACCTGCTGAAGGGCAGTGAGGTCACCAGTGCGGAGAAGATGCTGTACCGCTGTTACTGCGAGGCGATCTTGGTCTTCTGACACCATCAGTGCCCAGGAGCTGTGGATGGCTTGATGGTAAGTTCATCTATTTTAGCAAGTTGACCCATCATATGTTTAAATAGTTTGAGATGAATACATCGGTCAATTAAAATATTTCAGTGTTTTCCAGGATTCTGAGTGGGTGGACCGGATGCGGCATGGTGGCATCAGCAGGGAGGAAGCAGACTGCCACATTTGCCTTGACAACTGCAGAGGAAGCTGTAAGGCCTTACATATCTTATTAGACTGATTCTCTGACTACAGTATGAAACAATGCATGTGCTGTTTTAATGTAATGCATGAAGAGTGTTTTTTGTATCCAGTATTATAAAAAAAAAAAAAAAATAAAATCTTAAACTTTCACAGTTTATAACAATCTGTCCTATTTCCACAGTGGTTTCAACTGTATTTCACTGATATAAGGCCTGAAAACATTCGGCCTGAAAAAACAACCAGTTTTTCCTGGCAGCGACTGGCGAGGGTGTTTGTAATTTGTCCATGGACCTGAACTGTCTACACGAAATGTAAGTGCCCACATAGATCCACACAGATTTCCTATATCTTATCAGTCACAGTGATTTTCATAAATAACATTTCATTTCTTAATGCAGGTATAAGCTGCCCACATTCAGGAGTGTTGATGTGTGGAAATCTGTTGAGGCCGCTGCACAGACGCTGCCAGCAGATCGTCAGAAGGCTGTAAAAGAGTATCTGGCTCATAGCACTGGTGGGGTGCAACGAGAGAGGATGCAACAGCCGCAGTTTGTTGTTGAAACAGCTGTGCTGCTGGATTCCTTGGCAGGGTAGGTCATTTCATACAGTGGGGCCGTCACAAATGACTTGTACACATGATTATGTTGTCCTAGTATTGTGATTTAATTTTTAAACATTATTTTCCATCCTTTTGCAGCTTTACTTCAGACGACGAACCGGACACTCCCCGAACCAGCCAAAAAGACTTCTCTGCATTTGTCCACAGATTTCCCATCTCACTGGACAGCCAACCACCCAGTAAAAAAAGTGGGTTGATGAAGGGTTTCCTGCAGACCGCGTGTTCTATGACAGGTGGCAAAATGTCCAGTAAGTACCCCAATCTGTAAATACAGCACTGACAATCAATACACTATTCAAACTAGGCCATTCATTTTGTGCGATGTATGACTCATAATGTTATGTCATCCTTTCTTTTTGCACAATTCACACACTGTAAACCTTTGGCCGCAAAGGTGGCGAGGCTGATTGTCCAAGAGGGGTGGAAGGGCAACCATCCAAAGTCTGAGGACATTGAGCGGCTGTGGAAACCCGCTTCCAGGAGTGCAATTGAGACTGCTGACATAATCATCAATAACATCTCTCAGCAGATCTGGCCAGGCCTTGCTATTAAGAACTTTGGCCCCCAGCAAGGTGTAGGTTAATACATTTTTCTTTTTTCATGTTGTATGGGCAGAAAATACAATTTTAGCAACTTTTAGCTGCAGCAAAAGCTACGATCAAATGACTGAAAAGTTTGCCCGCAAGTAATGTTCAGTTCTTCCAAAAGGCCTAAAGGTGGGTGGAGAGGACAGGGATGTCGTCCTCTTCAGGGCACTGCATGACAGGATACACTGAAGTTTGATTACAGTATGAGGAGACTGTCTTTTCGAGGAGAGGGCCTGGACCTGGACTGGCTGGATGAGAAGGAAAGGTCCATAGGTCTGTATGGCTAACACATGCTTCCTTCATCATCTCCCACATCCTCATTTAAAACTGTACAGCAGTGAAAGCAGTAGACCACACCTTGCATGATGTCATCATGCCAGCAGTAGGTGAAATCACCGTCATCTCCGTACTGATCCAGTCCACCCAGAAGATCTGGTCTGGGGTTGCAGTCCTTCAAATGAATGAGTTTTCCTAGGCCCTTGAGGAACAGAGCGTAGCGGTTGTAATGCTTCAAATGTGTTGTCTTTTTAAAGTTTAAACTCAAGCTTATTGTTTTATAAGGGACAGGGTATTTTTAAAAATAATATTAAGTCTATTGACTTTATAGTCACAGTCTAAAAATCCATAAAACAAATGTAGAACGTTATATAGTGCACTTTAAAGTTAACTATAGCTCACATAAAAATTAGTGACAGCCTCACAGGAAACATTCACATAACAGTCGTTATTTTAATACATCTTGTGAGTGGTTAGGTGTACAGATATGGGTAAATATGTGTAAATAAATGTGTTTACTGTTTTAAATACCAGTGACTGTGCATACAGGAACGTGAGTTGAGTTTAGTCTGTCGTGAGACAGGTTCGTTTTACACCACTGATGAGACTGATGACTCTTCTTCATCATCTTCTTTAGATTTTAATGGCGGGTGGCAAACCAGCTTAAGGTACAATACCGCCACCTACTGGATTGAAGTGTGAAGCCTCAATGAGCAGAGCAAAAGAAAAAATTAATTATAGTATACTATATAATTATAGCATATTTATTATTGAAAATAATAATAATAATTTTGAAATATATTTTTAAAAGAAAAAAAGTCACTAACTTCCATATCTCTTAGCTTTCCAACAAGCCGATTCCTCTCTCTTCTGTATGCTTCACAATGCATTAATACATGCTCAACAGTGTCTGTTCTTCTGCAGTAACTGCAGCACTCAGACTCACATTTATTTATAACATACATGGAATAATTCAGATTGGAGTGCCCTATACGCAACCTATTTATAACTGTATCTTCTCTTCTGTTTCCATATATCTTTCTTTCTCTCCCCACTTTTGGCTGAATGTTAAATAGATGTCTTCCTTTTGACTCTTTATTCCAGTCCTCTTGCCATAGACTTACAACTGCTGCTTTAATAATACTTTTTACTTCTGTTTTGCATTATGGAATTTCTATGTCGACCTCCTCTCTTCTTAGTGCTGTTTTGGCAACTTACCCACCACCTCATTCCCTTCTACCCCTACGTGGGCAGGGATCCATAAAAATTCTACATTTGGGGCTTCCGGTTTGAGCAATGTAGATAACAGACGCGTTTGTGTGAGTCTCCCGGCAACTTTAACTTAAATAATAGTAACTGTCATTCATAATTGATCGGTCAAACAGTAAGGGACGGTAATACAGTTGTGGCGACAGAATGCCTAACGAAATATAAAACGAAAACTGATCAAGATCCAAAGAGAACTTCGATAAACAGCAAGCTAGCTAAAATGCCGACGGCTGCTTCTGAGGCTAACCAGGAATTCTCTTTGAGCACGCTGACTACGGAGCTGGAAAAACAACGTAAATATATCAAAGAGGACATGAGTGCGCTAATTAAGTCTTCCCTTGCACCAATCCAGCTTTCCATAAAATAATTTCAAGAGACTGGATGCTTTTGGCAAACGTCTCACAACCATGGAAACAATGAGAAGCCCCTCACTGCAGAACAAGATCCAAGGGGTGGGGTTGGATCCAGATCCAACTCCTCCCACTTTACATATACCTAAACCTACCCATCTCCGCCCCTAAACCTACCCATCTCCACCCCTAATCCTACCATCTCCACCTTCTAGATGTGGATCCAACCCCACCCTCTGGATCTTGTGTTCTGCAGTGAGGGGCTACTGGAAACAACGGCTGGGGAAAACTTCGAGGCTGTCGGTAAAGCGGAGGCAGACATTGCTGCATTAAAAGCTACCAACGAAGCACTGTTAGATCGCTTGGATGACCTGGAAGACTCCTCACAGAGGGCGAACCTTTGGATCATAAATGTTCCCGAAGATAGCGAAATTGGAACAGACATGGTCAAGTTTACTTCGGATCTGCTGAAAGACCAGGGGGACCAGGTGTTTGAGAAACCGCCTGAACTGGAAAGAGCGCATCGTGCTTTGGCGCCTAAACCCAGGGATGGTCTGCCTCCAAGGCCCATTATCGTTTGTTTTCATCGATACCAGGAGAAGGAACAAGCTCTGCTCTGGGCCAGGCAACACGAACTGCAGTATCAAGGGAAGACTCTCAGATTTTATCCTGGCCTAAGTGCGGCACTCTCCAAGAAACGCTCTGCCTTCAAGAACATCAAAACGATGCTCTATCAGAAAGGAATCCGGTTCAGATTTCTCTATCCTGCCCGTTTGCGACTTACGCACGATGGGGAGACCTTCACCTTTGAGTCAGCACCCAAAGCCGAAGCCTTTTTTAAACAACGGCTGCTGCTGCTGGGGAGTAATTCCCGGTAACCTCTGTTTCTAAATGTCTTTTTTCATCTCCTAACGTTGCGTTTCAAACTTCAGTTTGGGAAGATACTGTAAAGTGGTTGGACTAATCATGAATGTTTGCGTCCTAGCTTGGAAAAGTAATGTAACAAAACTTTGGAAGATTTGACAATTGACCCTCCAGAACTGATTTTTGCTAGTTTATTTTATTTATTTATTTTTTTGTCCTCCTCTGTTTTTCTGATCATCTTTGTGAATGCAATTAGTAGTTACGAATGGTTGTGATTTACAAGAGAGAGGTTGTCGGAGGTTCAGCAGTTGAGTAGTTAATTAATGAGTTTCTGGGAGTGTAACGGGGTTTGTGGAGTCCTGCAGCTTACCTCATTTGGGGAGGTAAACATAGGAAAGGGTGTTAATAATGTTCATGGGTTGATTTACTGCGTCAGCGACTGTTTTTCTGTTCTTAATAATGTGGTGGTGTTGTTGTTTTTTTTTTGGATACTCAAGTTCTTTTTGTGCTGTTTTTGGTTGTTGCCAGAGATATTGAGGGACTTAGCCTTATACCAGCTTCATTTATGCCACAGGTGCAGTGTTCATTCTTTTTTGTTGCCTTATGTCTGACACAATAAGCAGTGGAATGGCAGAAAAGTCATTCATTAGGTTTACATCATGGAATGTTAAAGGTCTTAATAGTCCTATAAAAAGATCCAAAATCTTCTCCCATCTTAAACGTCTTAAATCTGATATAATCTTCCTTCAAGAGACACATTTACTCAATTCAGATCATTTTAGGTTGAAGAAATCATGGGTTGGGCACATTTACCACTCTAAATTTAATGCTAAGGCTAGAGGAACAGCAATAATAATACATAAAAAAAATTCAATTTTCCGCTTCTAATGTTATTGCTGATCCTCAGGGTCGTTATGTTATGGTGTCAGGGAGACTGTTTCAAACATTTATGGCCCCAATTGGGATGATAAAAAATTTATAAATAAACTGATTGAGTCTTTACCTAGCTTTAATTAATATTATTTGATTTTAGGTGGCGACCTTAACTGTGTAATGGATCCAGATTTGGATTGCTCAAATCCAAAACCACAGGCCCCTTCCAAAATGGCATTAGAAATCTCAGCTTTTTTGAGCCAGACTGGTTTTCAACCCTCATAGTAAGGCCTTTTCTCATTTTTCACATGTACATCATTGTTATTCTAGAATAGATTATTTTTTTATAGACAAAAGTCTCCTTTCCTCAGTAAAGGGAGTGGAATGTTCTGCTATTGTAGAATCTGACCATGCTCCCTTAATGCTAGATCTCTCCTTTCCATCTAATTTCACAAGTTACTCATGGCAGTTAAAGTCATTGCTGTTATCCGATGAATCATTTTGTCAACATGTATCTTCCTCAATTGACAGTTTTTTAGAATTTAATTTAACGGAGCATGTCTCCCCCTCTCTCCTTTGGGAGACTCTAAAAGTGGTGCTTAGGGGAGAAATTATATCATATACTGCTTTTATTAATAAAGAGAGGGAAAGAAAAAGGCAGCATCTAATTGATGATATATACAAAATCGATAGTCAATACTCTATCTTCCCTACACCAGAACTTTATAAGGAAACGATTGATCTTCAGTCCCAATATAATTTAATTTCATCAAATCACACTGAACAGCTTATTCTTCGGTCACAAGGTTTGTTTTACGGTG
Source organism: Cirrhinus molitorella (assembly GCA_033026305.1). NCBI lineage: Eukaryota > Metazoa > Chordata > Actinopteri > Cypriniformes > Cyprinidae > Cirrhinus > Cirrhinus molitorella. The sequence goes on from CM065128.1 coordinate 10,161,072, forward strand.
ATAAGGCTAGCCGATTCTTAGCCCATCAGCTGAAATCCAGGTCATCAGCACAACATATTTATGAAATTGCAAATGATGCAGGCGATTTAATAATTGATCCCCTTACAATTAACAATATTTTCATGAACACTTATTCTAATCTTTATACTTCGGAAACATCTAAGGATCAATCTAAATTGGTAGAGTTTTTTGATAGAATAAATGTTCCCACAATTTCTTCAGAACACAAAAAAGACTTAGATCATCCTCTTCAGTTACAAGAAATATCTGAGGCCATATCAGCACTGCAGAGCGGCAAGGCCCCGGGGCCCAACGGCTTTCCGATTGAATTCTATAAGAAATTTTCAGCTAAACTATCCCCACTCCTTCTTAGTATGTTTGAACATTCTCAAGGGTCTCTGCCAAAATCACTTAATGAAGCATTGATTACAATTTTATTGAAGTCCCAGAAAGATCCAACATTATGCAGCTCATATCGACCAATTTCTCTGCTAAATGTAGATTGTAAAATCTAAATGTAAAAATTCTTGCAAATTATTGGCTATCCGATTAGAGTCTCCCTTAGTTAATATCATCTCAGTTGACCAGACTGGTTTTATAAAAGGTCGGCACATTTTTTCTAACATTCGTCGCCTCCTAAATGTTCTTTACACTCCCTCATCTCAAGACACTCCTGAAATTGTAGCATCATTAGACGCTGAAAAAGCATTTGATCGGGTGGAGTGGGACTATCTCTTTTTTGCTATGGATAGGTTCGGATTCGGCCCCAAATTTCTAAAGTGGATTCGTCTGCTTTATACTTCTCCAGTTGCTTCAGTGGTTACTAATAAACTGAAATCAAAAAAATTTCATTTGTCAAGAGGCACTCGGCAGGGATGCCCTTTAAGTCCCCTTGTGTTTACAATTGCAGTTGAGCCATTGTCTTTAGCATTAAAATCTTTATCCTCTTTCCGTGGCATAGCTAGGTGGGGTGTTGATCATAAGCTCTTATTATATGCTGATGACCTGCTTCTTTACATTTCAGATCCTTTATCAAGCATCAATGACATTATCAAAGTTTTGCAGTTTTGGGACCTTCTCTGGTTATAAGCTGAATATCTCTAAAAGTGAATGCATGCCCGTTAACTCACTTGCCAGACATATGCCTGATTCCATGCTTCCCTTTTGTATGGCAAGATCTAAGTTTAAATATCTAGGTATTAATATCACTCAAAACTTTAAAGGATTACATGAAAATAATTTCACTTCTCTTTTGACTAAACTTAAATCTGATTTTCGTAAATGGAGACCTCTCCATTTGTATTTGGTTGGCAGAGTGAATTGTGTTAAAATGACAGTTCTTCCAAGATTCTTATATCTGTTTCAGTGCCTCCCTAATTTCCTATCCAAAGCCTTTTTCAAAACATTGGATAAACTTATTTCCAGTTTTATCTGGGATGGGAAAATTCCAAGAATTAGTAAAGAATTTCTCCAGAAAAATAAAAGTGACAGAGGTTTAGCTCTTCCTAACTTTTTATACTATTATTGGGCGGCTAATGTCCAAAAGATAGTTTACTGGATGCGCTCCTCAGCAGGAACTGATTGGTATGAAACAGAATCTAAATCCTGTACAGTAACCTCTTTACAAGCCCTAGTAACATCTATCTTACCAATTAAAATAGCAAAATATACAACAAATCCAGCAGTTCATTTCACTCTTAAAATATGGACTCAACTACGTTAGCATTTGAAGTTAAGACAAGCATTCTTACTTCAGAGCCCAATATGCAATAATCATGCATTCCTCCCTGCTAAACTAGATTCCGCGTTTAAAATGTGGCAAGATAAGGGCATTGCTCAATTTGGTGATCTTTATATTAATGTTTTTTTGCAAGTTTCAATGATCTGCATTACAAATTCACTCTTAACTCAGCTGATCTTTTCCGTTATTTTCAGATACGTCATTTTGTAAATACCCAAAGCTCATAATTTCCAGACATCCCCTCAAAATCTCCTGCGGACTCTCTGTTTGAAGTACCCCTCCATCTACAAGGCCTTGTTTCAAGATTATATACAATTCTCATGTCTTTAAAAAATGTAAGAACAGACAAGATTAGAAACAGATGGGAGAACGCATTTCTTTTTCGGAGGAATTTTGGGGCAATGCCCTCCGCAGAGTGAACAGTAGTACCTCTTGCGCTCGATTGAGTTTAATATAGTTTAAAGTATTGCACCGTATGCACTTAAGCAGAACACGGATTGCCTCCTTTAATCCTACTTTTGACAAGACCTGTATTAGGTGTCATACAGATGAAGCAGACCTGACTCACATGTTTTGGGCGTGCCCCACACTTACAGATTACTGGTTGACCATTTTTGATACACTTTCCAAAGTGTGTGAAACACCACCAGAACCATGTGCAGAATCTGCAATATTTGGTGTTCCAGGTGATGGATCAAATCTGACTCAAAGACAACTAAACATTATTGCTTTTGCATCCTTATTGGCTAGTAAACAAATTTTACTACATTGGAAATCTAAAAATCCACCTAAAGCATCACACTGGCTTCAAGATCTGATGTTATGTCTACATTTAGAAAAGATTAAATATTCAGTCAGAGGCTCCCATAAATTCTCTTATATCTGGCAACCCTTATTATCATATTTCTCTGCTATAAATGTACTTCCTGGGTACTAATGTGATTTACATTATACATTTGTTATTTATTTATTTATTTTTCTCTTCCTCTCTCCCTCTAAGTGGTGTCTACGCTGTTCATTACAGAAAACTGATATTGTAAAATATTCCTGATTGTGGTATCCAATTTTTATTTTATTTTATTTTATTTATTTATATATTTTTATTTATTTTCCCCTCATCATTATTTAACTATCGTATCATTTATTTTTATTGTATTCTAATTTTAGTACTGTTATTGAAATTGCAGTCATTCTTATCAATTTTAGGCAGTATGTTCTGGGTTGGGTGGGGAGGGTTTAAGAATGTAAAAAATGTATCTTTTGTACAAATAATAGAACTTGTCTTTGGAATAGAAATAAAGAGTGAAAAAAAAAAAAAAAAATCTGCATTTAGTCCTGTTTGATTGAATCTATATACAGGTCCTTCTCAAAAAATTAGCATATTGTGATAAAGTTCATTATTTTCTGTAATGTACTGATAAACATTAGACTTTCATATATTTTAGATTCATTACACACAACTCGAAGTAGTTCAAGCCTTTTATTGTTTTAATATTGATGATTTTGGCATACAGCTCATGAAAACCCAAAATTCCTATCTCAAAAAATTAGCATATTTCATCCGACCAATAAAAGAAAAGTGTTTTTAATACAAAAAAAGTCAACCTTCAAATAATTATGTTCAGTTATGCACTCAATACTTGGTCGGGAATCCTTTTGCAGAAATGACTGCTTCAATGCGGCGTGGCATGGAGGCAATCAGCCTGTGGCACTGCTGAGGTGTTATGGAGGCCCAGGATGCTTCGATAGCGGCCTTAAGCTCATCCAGAGTGTTGGGTCTTGCGTCTCTCAACTTTCTCTTCACAGTATCCCACAGATTCTCTATGGGGTTCAGGTCAGGAGAGTTGGCAGGCCAATTGAGCACAGTAATACCATGGTCAGTAAACCATTTACCAGTGGTTTTGGCACTGTGAGCAGGTGCCAGGTCGTGCTGAAAAATGAAATCTTCATCTCCATAAAGCTTTTCAGCAGACGGAAGCATGAAGTGCTCCAAAATCTCCTGATAGCTAGCTGCATTGACCCTGCCCTTGATAAAACACAGTGGTCCAACACCAGCAGCTGACATGGCACCCCAGACCATCACTGACTGTGGGTACTTGACACTGGACTTCAGGCATTTTGGCATTTCCCTCTCCCCAGTCTTCCTCCAGACTCTGGCACCTTGATTTCCGAATGACATGCAAAATTTGCTTTCATCCGAAAAAAGTACTTTGGACCACTGAGCAACAGTCCAGTGCTGCATCTCTGTAGCCCAGGTCAGGCGCTTCTGCCGCTGTTTCTGGTTCAAAAGTGGCTCGACCTGGGGAATGCGGCACCTGTAGCCCATTTCCTGCACACGCCTGTACACGGTGGCTCTGGATGTTTCTACTCCAGACTCAGTCCACTGCTTCCGCAGGTCCCCCAAGGTCTGGAATCGGTCCTTCTCCACAATCTTCCTCAGGGTCCGGTCACCTCTTCTCGTTGTGCAGCGTTTTCTGCCACACTTTTTCCTTCCCACAGACCTCTTGCTTGAGGGTGTCAATGATGGCCTTCTGGACAGCAGTCAGGTCGGCAGTCTTACCTATGATTGCGGTTTTGAGTAATGAACCAGGCTGGGAGTTTTTAAAAGCCTCAGGAATCTTTTGCAGGTGTTTAGAGTTAATTAGTTGATTCAGATGATTAGGTTAATAGCTCGTTTAGAGAACCTTTTCATGATATGCTAATTTTTTGAGATAGGAATTTTGGGTTTTCATGAGCTGTATGCCAAAATCATCAATATTAAAACAATAAAAGGCTTGAACTACTTCGAGTTGTGTGTAATGAATCTAAAATATATGAAAGTCTAATGTTTATCAGTACATTACAGAAAATAATGAACTTTATCACAATATGCTAATTTTTTGAAAAGGACCTGTATGTGTTGCAAAATTTCATACAGAATATCCTGCCTAGAAGCAGGTCTGAACATACTACCACACTTAAAGGCTGAAATAATTTCCTCCACCCACTGAATTGCCATTAAATTGCCATAATTTCTGTTGTAAATACTAATATATGATTAGTTAGCCTCTTTACAGCACTATACTTAAAATATGCAATATATATGTCTGCTGCTGTGTATCCATTGTCTGGATTCTTTGAGCCGTCCGTATATATTTGAATACTGTTAAAATATTTTTGATTCAAATAATGACCCACTATTATGTCTTTAGGCAAATATCTATTATCATTGATTTTACCGTGCAACTGAAGATCTACTAATGGAGTCTGATACAGCCAAGGAGGTGTAACAGGTATTACTACGGTAGGACTTATTTTTATACCAGTTTCTCCCACAGGATTTTGTGATACTTGTGGCGGCAGGTGATGTCACATATTAATTTGCATATGTATGACGTCATCGTGTCAAGTTTGCGTTCAGACGAGTTTGGGCACTTCAGATCTGTTCTACTAAATAAAAACTGTTCTAATAAACTGTTCTAATACTTCAGATCTGTTCTAATAAAAACTGAATGCCCAGTAAAGCTGTCAAAGCATGGTTTTCTGTTGTCACACATAAAACAAGTACAAATAGTAAACACGACCCATTAATAATAAATATCAACCAGGAATCACTTACACTACTCCTTAAAACCTGATTTATAATCGCGACATCATCTTATAAAATCAATATACATCTAACTCACACTAAAAAGCCACTATATGCAGTGGTTTTGGCTAGATTAACGTTTTGTTTCGTCTGCATCTGAAAAACAATCTATAAGCATATTAACAGACAAATTATATTCATATTTAAAAGTCTAAACAGTAATAAGTGACAGGTGCTTGAAACGCTGTTTTGTATATGATTTATTGACGAGTCTCGCGTAAAGCGGCTTTCATGCCGGACGCGGAAAGCACTGCACTGGCCGCAGGGTTCAGCACAGCCGCGTGTACGGTTTGTGTGCCAGTGGTGCGCTCCGCTGCGTGTGCGCTTTGGTCGATGCAGCAACCAATTGAAATGAATGGGTTTCATAGTGCAGCGCAGCACTTGGCGCATTCGATGTCAAAGCCGCTTTATGCAGCAGACTAAACGATAGCTAGTTTGTACAAAAAAAGTTGCTAGGTTTGTCAGTATGTACCTGTTATGGGAAAAATCCACCAAAAGTGTCTGAAAGTTGCTAAATATTGTGCTAAAATCACATGAGAAGCGGGAGCAAAAATATACATGTAAAAAAAACTGTCATAAAAAATTGAATATTGGGAGTACAAAATTGTGGTCTCATTTTGAAGAAGACCCTTGGCAGTTTATTGTTGAAGTTAAAAAGCTGTAAAAATTCTAAATCAAAAACATTTATGAAAATGATTTATGAGCATTTTTTAAAAATAAAATATATATTATATAAAATTTTTTGAATGAAACAACTCAGAAACTGAAAGAAAATCAAAGCCATAAATCTAAACATGTTGTGTTCCAAATTTGAGGTTGATATCTCAAAAAATGAGCTTATAGTAAGATTTTGTTTTGCAGAAAACATGAATAAAGCAAGTAGTTTTCTTTATATGCCAAACTAAAATGTAAAAAGTAGTCAAAATTAAATTTTGAAGCCTTGTCAACAGAATAAAAGCCTATTAACAAATATTGTATCATTTGATAGTTATATGGCCCTATAAAAATCACAGTTTTAATGGGTTTCAATGTGGACATTTTTGTCAAAAATGTGCTGAGAGAAACGTTTTTTTTTTTTTTTTTGTACTTAGTGTAAAATATATTTATTACAGGAAATGAGGGTGAAATATTAAAATTTCAATGTACTTCGTAACCATACATGTCATTTCCACCACAGAGGGCATTTCTGTAGTTTTTTGTTTAAAAAAAGCCTCACTGATTAGCTTTTAATTAATACTTAGCATTTCATGTATTCAAACTCTTATTTAACTTAAAAATTTTAACTTTTTAAAAACACCCTTGAAGGTACAGCATATTTGGAAATGATGTAGAATAAATTTATTAACTGATCGAGTGATATTTACCTTGATATTTCTATATTTGTTGTTGATGTAAATTTAAATTCCCTCCATGTTCAACATGTGCTGTGATGACACTAAACATTTCCACAGAAACCACCTAAACAATCTTTCACACAAACTTTTTAAAGGGACATTTCAGTGTTGTGGTGGAAATGACACCAATACTGCGTGACAGCTATATTTTATATAAAAAGTAATATTGATAGTGGTCTCACATTAAATACTAAAATGTATTTTAATCCTTTTACTAGTGCTTAATTCAGGTACATTAAAAGTTACCAGATGAGTCATATTTTTAAACCATATTTTCATTGTTGAAGTTTAAAAGTCTGGGTGTGCGACAAGGAGAAAACTGTGATTTTGACACCTATAAGGAGATTAAAAAGTATGAAAAAATCATAATAGAAAGGTAGTATTTTAAATTTTTTTTTTAAAGTTGGTTTTATTGTTAGTTTGACAAAGAAAAAGGAATTTGTCCAAAATTATATGTATTTTTAAAATTGTGATCAAAGAACATGAAAGTGCCCATAGTCTAAGAATTACCCATTTACTGTTGAGCCTGCAAATGTCACATTGGAACACAACAACTAGTTACTGACCAGAACATCACACAATGTTCATCCTGTAATGAAACAGTTGAGATCACTTCTTTAAGTAATGGTAGCTTCTTTATCAATGTGCCAGTTGGACCACAAATTCAGAACCTTATGGAAAATACAGAAATTCACAAGCACCTCAGCTATTGATTTGACAGACAACACAGTGATGAGAATGTTATCTCAGACATCTCTGATGGAGTTATGTATGAAAAGTTGTCACAGCCTGGTGGGATTCTTTCAAGTCCTAACAATTTTTCATACAGTTTCAATTCTGATGGGTCCCCTGTTTATAAATCTTCAAAATTCTCTATCTGGCCTATACAGTTACACTTGAATGAACTTCCCCCAAAAATGAGATTTAAGCATGTTTGCTGGTCTGTGGTTTGGAACTCATGAGCCATCTATGCAGGTCTACCTGAAGCCATTTACAGAACAAGCAAAGTCACTTAGTTCTAAAGGTGTCATGTGGAGAAAAATTGTGTTCAAATAAATAGCAAAATTGTTGGCATCTGCTGCTGTGTAGACTCCAAAGCAAGACCTGCAATGCAGAACACCACTCAATTTAATGGTTATTACGGGTGTGGCTTCTGTCTTCATCCTGCTGCTTTAGTTGAAAGACAGGTTAAGGACACTGTGTCAGCATCAGGACATGATGACAGAGACTCAAAGTCTATGATATGAGATATGGAGGTAGCCTTAGTTGAAGGTAGGCCTGTCAGAGGTGTCAAAGGTCCATCACAACTTATAAACATGCCAAACTTTGACATTGTATGGGTCTTCGTACCTGATTATATGCATGCTGTCCTTGGTGTAACCAGACAGATCACAGAGCTTTTACTTCAGAGCTGTAACCAACCCTATTACATTGGTAGACCAGACACGTTACGGCTAATAGAAAATCGCATCAGAAATATCCAGAATATCAGAAATACTTGAGGAGTTCAGATACTGGAAGGCATCAGAATGGAGAGCTTGGTTGCTTTTTTATTGTTTACCATGTCGTGAATGTGTTCTTGATTCTCTGTACTTGAAACATCTCAGTCTACTAGTTTCTGCTGTCTTCCTCCTTTTACAGGAGTCTATTACCTATGAGGAAGTCAACAAAACAGACGTCATGCTTCTTGAATTTGTTGTTAAATTTCAGTTACTTTATGGAGAGACAGCCATGACTTTCAATGTACATCTTCTCACCTTGCAAAGTCAGTGAAACTGTGGGGTCCACTGTGGGCACACTCTGCTTTTGTCTTTGAAAGTGCAAATGGCAGTCTGTTGAAGTTGGTCCATGGAACCAAATGTGTTGCTGTTCAGATTGTCAACAAGGTTCTGCTGCATAAAGCCTTGGCATGCTTTGCAACAAAACATGTGATCAGTGAACTGGTTTTAAACTTCTGCAGAGAATTCAGTGAATATCCAAGAGTGCACAAATGTCTCTGTTGGCAGGAAACCAGTTTTAGTTTTAGACAGTGGCATAACTAAACTGTTAAGAGATGAGGAGATAAATGCCTTCATCTCAGCAGAGAGACAAGTGCCAGAAACTGTACTGATGCACAATAGGATGGTTCATAAAGGTCTGATATACACCAGCAAGACCTACTGTCATGCTAAGAGAAGAAGGGAGAGCTGCATTCAGTTAACAAATGGAAAGCCATGGTGAAATACAGAACATTGTGTCTCTTCAAGAGATTTGATTTGCAACCCTTCTTCGCGCTTCCGCAAAATCTTGGTTTTGTGACACATATTAAACTCGTTACGGACAGTCACTCCCCTCTGCAATTGGTCCCAATAAACAGCATCAAAACACAAATGTTTTAACATCTATTCTTCAGATAATATCTTTATTTGTGACTTTCCAAACTCGTATGAGAGGGATTAAAGCAGTGTAGAACTTGTAGGTTTTGTGTGTTGGGGTGGGGGTGAGAGAATAGACTGACAGTCAGAGAGAAACACAGCAGCACTACATGAAAAGAGCTGCACTGTGACACACCTACATCTGCAATCCCCCTCCCCACCCTAGATGGCTACACACACCCTCTCTTCCTCATCGACACCCCCCCCCCCCACCCAAACCTCCGACAGCCCAAAACATCCCACAAACCCACTCATGCCACCACACTTTCCTCACCCAACCAACACCTGTACACTGTCCTATACCCTCTACACCCATCCACACCCCTACACAATAGTGATGGGAAAATTAAGCTTTTTGAAGCACGGAGGCTTTCCCCTTAATTGTATGGTAAAAAGGTTCACTACTGGAAGCTTTTTAACATGTTGCACACTAATGACATCTTGTGGTCAAAGGTGGAAAAAGGTGCTTTTGTGTCACAGATGTCCAGACAGTTTTTGGACAGTTTCATATAATAAACCAATTTGTGCTACGAAAACCATGTAAAGAAAAAAATATGTAATTTTACTTACACAAGGTATGAATTAATTAACCTGTGAATAAACTTATGAAAGTATAAGCATTCTTCATGAAGGCTTACTTATCAAAGTAAATGAAGAATATTGTTAAATTGATTTATATTATTGTTAATTAGTAGTGCTTGTGAATTACTACAAAATAAACATGCACAAAACAACACGTGTACTTATTTATTCGTATTATTATTTATTCTTAACAAAGAAGTGAATAACACTTGAAACCTGTGCAAGGAGTTCGAGGTATTTGAATCAGAATATGAAGCAGTCACATGGCTGTGTGCTAAAATGAAGCTTCGGACGTCACAGATCATGTGGTTATGGCAAAACGAATCAAGCTCCGGTACAGTGCTTCACTGTGAGACGTTTCATTTATTTGATACAACTTCGAAGCCTCGTTGTCAAACCTCACATCAACTACCTCTCACCCAAACCACTTCTCCCACATCCACCAGCAATGTGAAACTCACCAATAACCTATACACTACGAGTGTGCCTGGGTGGCTGGTTAGAAACTGGGTCAGTGTGGGGGAATTAGTGAGTTTTTGAGTGGGTGTGTAGGGTTTTAGTAAGTGTGTCTGGGTAACTGTCAGTGTATAGGTTATTGGTGAGTTTCACTTTGAACAAAAAGATTTGTTTTTATATAGAATACTTTGATGGAAACCCACCCATATACAACAAGACAATAAAAAGGAGGAGAAGAAAAAATGAGACAAAAAAAATGCACACCAACTGCTTATGACCGATATGGAGTCCATGCAGTACAAAGAGCCATCTGTCTCTCGCTTTTGATTATTTCCTTCTCTTTAGCTCACTCTGCTATTACCGAGTACTACCTTACCAATACATTTTAATTTGTTGTATAGAACTATGCAACATTTGTAAATATAACTGTTAAAGGATTAATATATTGGAACATTCAGGCACATAACAAATAATGACTTACCTGGGGGCTGAGCTGAAGGGTTGACAAAAAAAAAAAAATCAAACAATATAACTATTGACCATGTAAAGTGCATTATGGTTTGTGAACATCCCTTGTGAGTGTCAATCAAACAGTCTAATATTTAAATGTGAATCATGGCTGTTTTTTCCCCTTCCACCCCATGTCCATTTTAATTTTTTGTTTTCATGAAAATAAACATTTGGCCATAAAAAAAAAAAAACGTTCCACAAAAAGAATTGTCACATTCACTTGTGTGAAAATTATATGAAATTAATTAACCAATATTGCCATTGAATTTTCCTGATGGTGTAGTCTGTAACATCTGGTGCGTCTTGATCCTTCATAGTGACTGGACAAATTTGTCAACTTCAGCCAGAGTTTGGAAGGTGTAGGATCTTTCCCCTTGTGTTAGCAGGTGCTGTGCTGGAAAGATAATTCTGTGCTTATGAATCCCCTTGTCTTGCAGATTTTTCTGCACGTCATCATACTCGCGCTGCATCTTGTGAATACCTCTTATGGAGAGGTCTGGATGAAAACGGACTTGTTCATTATTGTAAAGAACATTTACTTTGATTCTGGCTGCTCTTAGTACTCGCTCCTTGTCTCCGAAGTTCAGGAACTTCATAATCATTGTACTCAGGCATGTTGTTCGCAAGTCAGAGTTTGTTATAGTGCCGATTCTGTGAGCCTGCTCGATTACCAAAGTCTCCCACAAATACATTCCTAGAGCCTCTGGTATCCACTTCTCCAGAAATGTTACCATGTTCTGCTTTCTCCAGTAGGCCCACCAGTCTTATGTTGTTCCATCAACTTCTGCATTCAAAATCTTCCACTTTGTTTGAAAGAGTTTTAACTGTATTTTCCAACATGCTCACTCTGGATAATAGCCCGTTAACATTATCGTCGGCATCAGAAATAAGTTGCTCCACTTGTACTATACGCCCTGTGCATTCCTGTACTCCGTCAATATTCTTATAAAGACCACTTTTCAAAGACATTATAGCTTTCATAATATCCTGGTTGTTATTTCCACCCGAAGTTACTACTTTGTCATCGTCTTCATCAAGGCTGTTTCCAGCTGGCATTGCGTTGCTGATTTCTTAACCCTTTTTTATTTTGCCTTTTTCTTGTCTTTTCTGACACCTTTGCATGACATTTTACTGCTCTGTACTCTTTTATTTGTGTTGCTTGATTTTAATCCTACGATACCATTCAGAATTGTATTTAATTACAGCAGAATTTAATTAACTAGCAGCAGAGCTAAAAGTTGCAACCTCTTAGCACCTCGCCATACCCGGAAGTCCAATATCCTATTATTACAGTTTTAACTAGAAGTGCTTTTGACTGTGTGAGAAAATGGATGTGTGGTTTGAGAGCGTGATAAATGTGACATGTGGTTGAATGCACAAAACACAAATATAGTAGTAGTGCTCTGCAGAGAGTTTTTAAGTGAGACTGAAAGACTTTATTTATGTCAATGGCCAGTGTGAAATGAAACCACTTACTGTGTAGACTTAGCACACTTGAAAAACACTAGTGATATTCTAAAGATCACAGCTCATCTGTAAAGACGTACTGTAAGACATAGTGAATAATGGAATTAGACGCCATTTATGAAAATGTTGAAGGCAGAGAAATTAAGAGCATAACTGGTCCTCAAACTCAGAGTCACAGCCAGGATGAAGGAAGAGATCAAAAGCGCAGTAAGAAAAAAATACTTTAAAGCAGAAATGGTGCGGATGATGTTATTAGTGTCAGTAATGTTTGAGGAAATTAGAATGGTTACATACATTTAAAATATTTATTCTAAGAACAATGTCAATGATTCTACATTTATACAAGATGTATTAACGTAGATTATTTTTTATTTACTTTCATCCACATGATCTTTTTTGTATATTTTACTGCATAGCAACATTACTTCTTCTTTGTCTTACAAAAGAATACAAAAGCTCTACGTCATTATCTGAAGATGAAAATAGATTGCCTTAAATGTTAATCTGAGACTTAATTCCTAATAATATGCAGTGTATCAACAAATAAGTGTGTTTTCTTCCTGTTTGTCAGGAGGAAGTAGATATTTGGTGTTGATCACAGTGAGTTTTGGGCTCATTTGTGTTCTTCTGCTGGTCTTCATCATAATGCAGCACATCACCGTCACAGCAGAGAGAGACCTGATAAAGAGTTACAAGAACACTGCTGAAGAGTTCAATCAAACCATCAACAGCTTACAGGACAATTACACTGATCTAATAAATGAAAAAGACCAACTGCAGGGAAACTTCAATTCTTTGAGTCAGAAGAACCTCGAGCTGGAGACCAGAGTCAATGAACTCACTGCTGAGAAAGACCAGTTACAGACCAAGTTCAACTCTTTAAATCAGAAGAAACTGGAATTAGACAGTGATCAACTGAAGAAAGAATTTAAAAAAGGTCAGTACAAATCTGTTGTGTTGTTTTATACTTCAGTGTTACTGTATGTGTGAAAATCTGTGTGTTTCAGTTAGTTTTTTCATATCCAATGAGAAGAAGAGCTGGTCTGACAGCAGGCAGTACTGCAGGGATCATGGAGCTGATCTGGTCATTATAAACAGTGAAGAAAAGCAGGTGAGTTCACTTGACTGACTTTGTTTTGTGTGTCTGTCCATGAATGAGTGGAATAACATTTATTCCTTTTGTTCACACACAGAGGTTCATATCTTCTTATTTCAAAGATGTTGACAGAGCTTGGATTGGTTTGTCTGACACAGAGAATGAGGGCAACATGGTATGGGTGGATGATTCACCGCTGATAAAGGGGTAAGTGCTATAACAGTCACAAAAAAACTGTGGATTTATTTGTTGGCAGAAGCTATTTGTGACAAGTGCAAATAGAGTAAGATGCTATTTGCACTTCTGTGTAGTACATTGCAATGCGATTATAACAACATATTCAGTGTATATGATCATATTTATTAAAATCTTAAATGGATGCTACCTTACTGGGAACTTACTTCCCACCATCCTGAAGCCCTGATCAGCAAAGGTGTCCTTGAAAGTCCAAGAAGGGAGCCAGATGCTGGTTTTATTTATTTTCAGTTTAGTTTAGTTAGGTCACTTTGTGACCATCAAGCATCTTCCTCTCTTTTACTTTCTGCACCATCACTGCTCCATCTAATGTACTACTTTAGATTACACTTGAGATGTCAGTGTTGTACTTACAGTGTTAAAGTAAGTTTTTAATATTTTGGCATTCTGAATAATTGAAAATCCAACACATTTTATTTAGGTTTTGGTACAAAGATGAGCCGAATGATGAACATGGAAATGAAGACTGTATTGAAATTATGACTTCAAATCCCATTCTGAACTGGAATGATCTTCCATGTTCAGATGAAAGAAAAGGGATTTGTGAGAAATAATGTTCATCCCATCTTGTTTTGGCTGTACTTATATTGTGTCATGGAATCATTCCTATTGTAAAATGTGAATTCCTGCCTTTTCAATCATTTCATTTTATAAAAACTTCTTTCATGATATAATTTTTGTTTTATGATATCAAAAAAAAAAAAAAAATCAAACTGATATTAATCTGAAAGGAAAACAATCATCAGATCAAGCACACTTTTACTTATAAATTTTGGCATTATGCTATTGTGAAGATTTGAAGATTGTTATTTTATCAATCTTATTGTGGTGGTATAATGAATTGTAAGATTAAAGTACAATGCGGCACACCAAACCTCTGTTGTGTTCATGTTTTGCTCCATCACAAACAACTCTGTATTACTATGATCTTACTCTAGCTGTTATCATGAGTCTCATTTGTTGATCTGAAGTGTTGAGGTGACAATCACAGTAAACTAATAAATAAGTCTGAAATGTCCAGGTTTCCCTGATTCACCCTTTTATTCTAGTATTAAGTATCTGTAAAACTGCTTTTGAGTTTAATTGCTTTCTGGTCGAAAAAATGTCAAATTATCTTTTTTTTTTTCCATAGTAAACCTGGCATTTTTGTTTTCATTTTATACTTTATTCTTTGGGTGCTTCTCAAAACTCAAAATGATGCTTCCTCATTTCCTCACTCCTCTGTCCTTGAGCCCATGACCCATAAACCAATCAACGTTACCATATTGAAGGACATCTTTATTCTCTAATTGCAAGGAGGTGAAAAAAAACGTATGTGTAAAACTTATATGTATCATATGTGGAAGTGTTTCTAGTCTAAAAACCTTATACATGTATAAATTTACATACCCCTTTACATCTGTCATAATTGTTTTATTTTTTATTTATGTTTTACCTTAGCAGTTTAAATAAACCATTCATCGAACACATTTCAACAGGGCAGCTTACTTTATTAATATCATGAATGCAGGTGTTAAAGCAAAAAAAAAAAAAAAAAAATTTGACTGAAATTTTTTCCTCAGGCAAACCCCAATCCATACCCATACCTGTCACACACTCAGCTTAAGAGCACCTTTTTCTTGTAGTTAGGAGTATGAGTATTTTGAACTGCATTTCTATTATTTACACTTTTATGAAATTCAAATGTTTTCACAAACAAAATTCCATTTGTTCATTGAGTTTGCAAGCAAAAATATCACTTGTAGTAATGTCTTTTTTGAAATAATAAAATCAGTTCTTATACAAAAAAGATTTGATTCAATGACTATCTGTGATAGCTTACTTTCAGACTGGACTCAACACACTAAACCTGAGGACACACCTAGCGACTATGAAACATGAACACAACATACTTATGGTTTGTTATGACTGGAGCAGGTCTTAATATTTAACAGTCAGAAATAAGCACAAGCTGAATGACTCAGGCACACAGTTGCAGGACATTTAGTATGGCCCTCTTGTTTTACTTTTCTCAAGCATGCATAATAAAGGTAAATAAGTTGCTAATGAAAATTAGAGCTGTAAGAATAATTATTACACATTATTTGAAAATTAAAAAAATTACTATTGTATTGAGATAATGTAGTGAATGCAATAACTGAAATCAAGGAAACATTTTGCATTTAAATGCAGTTTTAAAGTTTTGAAATTACTTTAATAAAAATGACTAACATAAATACTTAGCGCATCAGTAATCTTAAAGTGTTTAAAACGCTTTAATAAACATTTAAAAGGCTTTATGAGCATCTGGCCCAAAAGATAATGTTTAGTTTAATGTAGATATGTAAGCTTTAATGTAAATTATAAAGCATATAATACAATTCTCAAACTTTTTGTAAATTGTAGTTTATATAAGTGGTTCAACTGTAATTATATGAAGCTACAAGAATACTTTTTGTGCGCAAAGAAAACAAAAATAACTGCACACAAAAAGTATTCTCATAGATTAATATAATTACAATTGAGCAAAGAATGTCACATAGACTTACTTGAAGTTTTTGGTACCTTTCTGGGCTTTTGAACGTGAAGCGTGTTTTGCTGTCTATGGAAGGATCAGAAAGCTCTCGGATTACATCCAAAATGTCTTAATTTGTGTTCTGAAGATGAATGGAGGTCTTACGTGTTTGGAACGGCATGAAGTGAGCAATTAATGACAGAATTCTCATTTTTGGGTGAACTAACCCTTTAATATTAGGCGCCGTTCATATTACATTAATTTTGCACAGTCCAGAACAAGCTTATATTTACTTCATTAAGACACAGATGTCTTCCAAATTTGTTGCTGTGTGATCGTGTTTAAGTGCATTTTTGAGAAACAAACGTGAAAGACTGACAAACGTTCATAAAGTTGCTCGTAGACAATGCTCTTATCAGTCTTTATCAGGAAACACAGCCCAAATGCGAGGCGCTGTGCACACGCACACTTCACACAAAAATGACATGCTACATGTTTCTTTTCCCCTCATTTTTTCCAACTGATGGAAATGTGTTGTAGCGATGGGGAACTTTAAGCCCTGCATTTAATAAAGCTTCTTCTTTCTAGTTCTATCCGTCCACTTATCTTTCCCATGTTCCTTGTATGTGTGATTTGTGTTTGTGATTTAGTTAATAAAACCTTGTGCACAATACATACGAGTATTTGGTTCTGGTTCTCTGATTGCAACAAAGTCAATTTATGGATTTATGTTGTTTTTATCTGCACTGAGTAGTAATGTACTTAAAAGGGTATTTCCCTTACCAGGGGAATTAATATTTCTTTGCATTAATAAATCAACTGGTCAATTGATTGTAATATGAATTCTGCTTTATCAAGCTAATTCTATTAATTTATACAAATATTATTTATTTATGATCTTTCAATAACATTCAATTTTTCATTACTATATAACTGAATTATCTTCCAGAATGAGTTTGCGAATGACATTTCATGCTGTGTTGACGTGAACGTCCCTCTCCAGTGTGAACTCTCATGTGAATTTTAAGGTTTCCTTTAACCTTGAAACTCTTTCCACACTGTTCACAGGTGAAAGGTTTCTCTCCCGTGTGAATTCTCATATGAATCTTGAGGCTTCCTTTTCTTGTGAGACTTAATCCACAATGTTCACAGGTGAAGGGTTTCTCTCCGGTGTGAGATCTAATGTGAGTCTTTAGGTTTGCTTCATTCGTGAAACCCTTTCCACAGTGAGGGCAGGTGAAAGGACTCTGTCCGGTGTGATTCATCATGTGGGCATCAAGGGTTCTTTTCTGTGTAAAACACTTTCCACACTGTGGACATACGAATGGATTTTTTTTCCATGTGAACTGTCATGTGATTCTGAATATGTTTATTTCGTGTGAAACTCTTCCCACACTGTTCGCAGGTGAAAGGCTTCTCTCCAGTGTGAATTTTCAAGTGGACATTAAGGTGACTAGTCTGGGCAAAACTCTTTCCACACTGATTACATTTGTAAGGTTTCTCTCCAGTGTGAGTTCTCATGTGGCCAGTAAGGATATATTGTCGTGTAAAACACTTTCCACACTGAGAGCAAATTAACTCTTTCTATTCAATGTGAATTTTCATGTGGAATTTAAGGCTTTCTTTTTGATTGAACATTTCTCCACACTGTTTGCAGGTGTAAGCTCTCTCTCTAGTATGACTTCTTAAGTTGAAATTACGGTTTGATTTTCGAGGTTTTTTTGGTGAAGGTGGATTTTTATTCTGTGTGCAACTTGTTGATTGTTCGTCAGTTTCGAAATCATCCTGGTTCTCATTTTGATCTTTCTTTTTCTTTTCATTCAGTTCTTGACTCTCCTCTTTCAGCGCCATCAGGTCTGAGGTGAAACAAGAAAAATACAAGTTAACAACAGTTCAGTGGCATAAAGCACCAGACATCAAAACATTTAGCCTAGTGCTGTTAATAAAAAAATAGCCATGTGAAAATAAACATTAAATGTGGATTGTATGTTTATAATAATGATGACATATATTTTAATGACATATTTTACCAAGTAGTCTATTATTAATGAAGACCAGTCTGATCTGATCTATACCTATTAAATGCATTTTCCTAAAAAACACTGCCATTAAATATAAGTCATTACTGTATAATCAAAAAACATTATTTGTAACATTTAATAGGCTTTGAAAAATAGTAAACTATAAATAGACAAATTCACATAAACTTTAGATTGTACAGGAATAAACTATGAATTGAACATAAATTAATCTTTATTCAACTAAAGAGCAGTGAGTGATCTTTTTCTTTTGCTCTTTGATTTACATCAATGTCACAGACTGCAGCAGGTTTCATTTTAAAAGCAGTGCCTTCTCTTTAAAACCTGATCACATGACATGGACCTGACACACGTCTGGTTTTCTCCCAACATTTTACTATCATTTAGGACTTTTTAACTCATTTAAGACTGTTTATGAGGTCACTATTGGCGCACTGTCTGAAGCTGCTTTCTGTGTGTGTTGGATGCCTATGTTCACAGAAGCTGCTTCACAGACAGTGTTGCCAGGACTGAATTAATGTCTCTTTTGTGACTTAACATGCTTGATAGTATGCTCATACAGTCTACAGTAACAAAAGGATGCCAGGAAAAAATGGTGCTGTGTTAAGTGCATCAAATATTGCACACATTAAACTGGATTTTTTTTTTTTTCTTCTGACTGCCCTGATTTAGACATGAAATGCTTCAAAACCAAACACATGTATAAAAGATCCTATACATACTAAACGACTGAAAGAGGTGTAACTTCTAATCTCAGAACATCTTGTCAGTATTTTAACACTTTGCTTGCTTTATTTGCTCACAAATACAGCTGCAATCAAAATTATTCATTGACCTGCAAGGCATTTTGCTACCAAGAAAAGCATTTTATAAAACCAATTCAACATCAGTAAAGGCATCAGTAAACTATTAGAGAAAATTTATTAATATCCATTTGAATGATTCTGAGAATGTAAAGCTGATCTAAAAAAGTCTAATTGGCTCCAAACAATAATGTACAAAAGTCGAATCAGGTGCTTATTTTTTTTTATTTTATTTATTATAACCTCCAAAGTCACATTTGCATAGGCTATACTATATTTTGTACAGATTTTGTTTAGTTTTAGCAAGTATTTAATTATTTTGCCCAAAGACAAATGTTGGATTACGCAACAGACATGCAACTCATTGTCTCCATGCAGTTAATTAATAAATCACTGGGATCTGCCCTTATATGCTATTCCCCATATGCCAATGGCTTTAAATTAATCAAAAATGGGTTGATACATTGGTGCGTCCCTAATATATAAAGTGTGTAAAGTTACATTTATAAAAAGAAAAAAAAAACTGTTACAAAAACACATTTTATTATTGGGGGTCGTTTTGAGTTTACACCCCTAACACGAGTAACTTTAGGGTTAAGGGGCTACTTGTACCATTCCCTGTATGATTATACTTCTGTATACTTCTATTCTTTATTTCTGTAGAGCTGGAGGTTTTAATAAGGATCAAATGAGGGAGTTCCGCTTTGAAAATGAAAACCTATAGATACATATATCTGTGTGAAAACCAACCTGTTTGCGTCTCAGTATCTTCACTCTCCTCTTTAATAATCGCCATCTTTATAATAGTGTGTCATGTGGATCTCAGTTGCTTCACCTGGAGTTTTTCTGTGACTTTACTTTAAAAAACAGAATGGTTTTTTTTTGTTTGTTTTTTTTTTTTTATCGTTTTAAGCAGCTTCAATTCTCAAAACACAAACCTTCAGCCGAATCAAAACAGAGGCATGTGCGTGTTGCAGGCTATGTCTTCACATCTCCACGCCAAAATAAAAGTCCTGCGTACAGGCTACTATCTATAATCACAAAAATGCATAGAAATTAACTTCTGTTTTTACAAGTAATGTTAATAGTAATACAAACATGTTTAAAAAAGAGTGTGCGAGTTTATAAAGCAGAATTAATATTAATCCTATTCAGAGGGATGGTGATGGGCAAATGAACTAAAGTAAGGTAAAAGTAAAATAAAACTGTTCTATGTTTGTTATATATGTATCCCCCACTTTTGTTTGTGTTCTCTGTATCTCTGTATTTTCTGTTTCTGAAAGAGATTAATTAAAATGAATTAAAAAATGAAATTAAAAATGAATTAAAATAATAATAATAAAACTGTCATAATAGGTTTAATAAACTTAAACAGGTTTAAGTTGTGCTGCTTCTGTTGACCTATCTGAAAAAGCACTGTGAGCAAACGCTATCTGTGATTGATTGGTTCTGTCTTTCAGCATTTGTGTGTTCTGATGAGCAGGAGAGATAGCCCTATCCTACACAATAATTCGTCATTAGTCTATTGTTCCTCTTAGAGTCTGATATTTTATGCACATAATGTCTTGCTAAATAAATAAAATAATGGTTAAAAATAGACCTTTAGAATATTTGAATTCGATATTTTTTATTTCACACTAAATGTAGCAAAATCATTGCACGCACTACATCTGGCAACATAGTTATGCTTTTTTACAATCACATTATTTTCTAACATTTTCAAAACATTTATATACTACTACTGCTGCTACTAATTATTATTACTCATATTGACTGAGTAATTAATTGTTCAATCAGGGTTGATGTCATTCAGGTTTTGTGAAAAAAATTGTTAGTTACTCTAAAGATTTACATTATTTATTTTAATCTGTAAGACAATAAGGCATTGGTTTTCAACCCTGTCCTTGAAGTATTGACAAGAAGTGAAAGCCAATAGAACATTCCATTGCAACTGCGGCACTCAGCAGCAGCCCTCCGCTTCTGCCATTTTGGAGTGAAAGCGACTCAGCAGTCGCTATGGCAAATACCAGCTGCTTTGTTAAAAAAAAAAGTACATTAATGCTAAAATACGCAACCTGAATGGTGACAACATTTTTAATATTATTGAAAGGATTTTTGTATGTTTTGTACATACTATAATCATTGTTTGTTATTACTGCAACAAGATAAAATGATCAGAACAACGTACAACCACTAGATTAGTGATTATCAAAAACAAACTTTCTTACATTTATTTTTCACAAAATCTTTCCTCTTTATAAACCATGTAAGTTATGTTTGAAATTCCTATTTTAAGTTCAAGTATTAGCACTGAATTAGCGCTGAATTAACACCAACATATAAAATTAAATTAAGCACAAGTATCAGAAAATTGGAAATGTTAGACAATAAAAATATATTTACAGTAAACTGTTTTTGCAGTATTGTCAAAAAGTCCTAAAGGGCTCTAATAAGAAACTTTTATAGGATTCCTATTGGAATTTCTATCATATTTTGGAACCATTCCTATAGGATTTTGATAGGAATAGTCTTATTATATGGTCTGATTATTTTATAAAAATTATTTTATTGCCAGATGTCACAACCCAAATGTAACCAAATATCAATGTCTTATGACATTGTGTGCCTGCTGGGACATGGAAATAGATTAATGTATAAATTAATTAATGCATATCAAATATATGTTTCATAAATAGGAAAATAAAAATATGAATACTCATTTGTTTGTTTGACTCTTTATTTGTTTAAAATTCAATATCAAACATGTCTGTTTTGCCTTTAGTCTCACATATTAAATGCTACGGCTCTTTTGTTGGTATTACTTTCTTCAGCACTGAAGGCAGCATATTTTAAATGTGTATTTCACCAAGAATAAAACTCTGAAATACCTCTGACATATATTTTATTATTTTTATGTGTTTTCTTTATCTTTTGCACTTTTGTGACTGTAGATGCAGCAGCACCTGGACAGGGCTTTTATTTTGATCTGGTGAGGTGACGTCACAAGGCTGCGAAGCGCTCCTGCGTCTGTTTCAGCTGAAGAAAGGTTTGTGTTTTTAGTTTTTCTAAAGTGTTTAAATCGGTGCAACATTTTCAGCATACTTTATAGGTTTTACAAGCATTGTAAAGTTAACAAATTGTTATTTGATGGCATTGTAATACGCTATCTAACACTAATGAATGCTATTTTGTGTAAATAAACCTCTTCCACACATTAATAATAGAACGAGTGCGTCTTATTTCGCTCTCTATATCGTGAATCAGTTCATCAGTCACTGGCACGTTCTGATGCAGAAACGGAGATTTTCGAAACTCCGAGTCAATTGAATCAAATGCTTCGCAAAATTATTCGCTGTTTTGAATCGCTCGAATCACCAACTCCTGCTGCTCATAACAGTGTAAATGCAGCGAGATGTTTCGTCAAATGGAATATGTTTATTGACAACTTTTACACACTTTTAATATACTATCATTAAATACCTAATATTAATAATACAAAGTGTTTGTTTATGTTTTGTTATTTTATTCATTTGTTATTATCATTATTTATGGTTTAAGTTTTGAGTGTTTTTAGCTAATCGGGTGATTTAAAGCCATTGACTCTTACTCTTACTTACATATAGTGCACTGAGATGCAACTAGATATTTAGTTAGGGCCAGAGCACTGCAGTGCGAGGACCCTGTTGGAACTGCTCGGTTTATTTGTGTTTAGTTTTTTCTGTTAATTATTCTAATCTTAAACAGGACAGTATCCAAACAAACAGAAACTCCTGCTGAACGTGACATACTGTCATAAAGATGGTGTTTATTAAAGGGGAGAGTGAAGACATGAAGATTGAAGAAACATTCAGAGTCAATCATGAAGATCCTAAGATGCAAACAAAGATGGTGTTTATTAAAGAGGAGAGTGAAGACATGAATATTGAAGG
This sequence comes from Cirrhinus molitorella, assembly GCA_033026305.1. Classification (NCBI taxonomy): domain Eukaryota; kingdom Metazoa; phylum Chordata; class Actinopteri; order Cypriniformes; family Cyprinidae; genus Cirrhinus; species Cirrhinus molitorella. The sequence continues at coordinate 10,183,880 of CM065128.1, forward strand.
AACATTCAGAGTCAAACATGAAGATACTGAGGAACAAACAGGTTGGTTCATTTAAAAACATTTAAAACGGGTCATTTAAAAACACATCTGTCCAAGGCATTCAAAAGTATTGTGAAAAAATACACTGCATGAATTAAATATACATTGATTAAAAATACTAAAGATATTCTGTGTAGAGATGTGAATAATTCTCTCATTTTTTTTGGTTTGATTTAAATAAAATTGCAGAGACAGCATCAGGTTTATTAGACTGCTGTCATTTTAAGACTAAATGCACACATCTAATATAATGACAAGCATTCGATTACTTTTTATGTTCATTTTACTGCATGACTGACTGCATTTAAGTAAAAAATTGTGAAAACACACGAAGAACGGTATATTTTTATAAATCTGAATGTGATGTTTTAACAGCTACAACATGTTATTTCATCATTTTGATAATGTTTAGGTAAAATAATATTCTAAATAAAACAACATTATTTATAAACTCTTAAGAAGATCGTCACAAAACATTTGTATAATGTTATTAAAAAAAATGAAGAGTTAATTTGCAAAACCAATAAATCCATTTTTATTTTATTTATTATTATTATTATTATTATTATTATTATTATTATTATGTACAGTGTTAACTCTTTAACATTGTAAACAACTCTGAATACACAAAACAATACTGTACTCCCTTTAAGAGAATAGGGACAACCCTTTTAGACCATGCACCGGGTGCGCCGACCATTTTCCCCTTCCTTAAACTAGCAAAAGTGGATGCAGACATGACCCTAAGTGCACCTGCACCGTGTGTTTTTGCAAAAATTACGTTTCCATTGGGTGTATTTTCAATTCACAATTTAAATATGTGCAATTTGAAGGGTAATGAAAATGCAGCTAGTGGTGAGTGTGACTACTTAGTGCTTAATTGTGGATAACAATATAATGGTACATTACTCCATTAAGATTTAGTTGGGAAAGCAAATAATTAACAATATTTACAAGAGGTTCTGAGATAACTGCTTACACCTCTTCAGTTTAATAGTTATTAGATCCAGAATATGTCTGGATTTGATGCTTTTTATGTCAAAATGTTATGATGTCTGCTTCTTTATGCCATTCTGTTGTTAAATTGTATTTGTCTCTTTTGCACATCAGACCCAATGACACTGAAAGAGGAGAGTCCAGAGCTGAATGAAACGGAAGAGAAAGATCAAAATGAGAAACCGCATCATTTCAAAACTGAAGAAAAATCAATTAGTTGCTCACAGACTGAAATGACGTCCTCACAAAAAAAGCTCCAAAAAAATATATGCCCTCAGTGTGGAAAATGTTTTACACAGAGAAAAACCCTTAATGCCCACATGAGATTGATATGCCCTCAATGTGGAAAGTGTTTTGCAAGAAAATATTATCTTGATGTTCACATGAGAATTCATACTGGAGAGAGGCCTTTCATCTGCTCTCAGTGTGGAACTAGTTTCAGAAAGAAAGACCACCATGAAAGGCACATGGAAATTCACTCAAGAGATACCAGTTTTAAATGTCATCAGTGCAATAGGAGTTTCACAGACAGGAAACATCTCAAGGATCATGTTAAAATTCACATCGGAGAAAAGCCTTTCATGTGCCTTCACTGTGGAAAGAGTTTGTTAGGAGAAGGAAAACTCAAGGTTCACCTGAGAGTTCACACTGGAGAGAAACCTTTCACCTGTGAAGAGTGTGGGAAGAGTTTCACAGATAGAGGAAACCTCAAGAAGCACACGAGGATTCACACTAAAGAGAAACCCTTCACCTGTGAACAGTGTGGAAAGAGTTTCAGGTTTAAAGGAAATATTAATAGTCACATGACGATTCACACTAAAAAGGAGCCTTACAAGTGTCTCCAGTGTCAGAAGAGTTTCAAATGTCAAAGAAGCATGACAACTCATTTGAAAACTCATTCTAGGAAGAAACTGACATTGTCCTTAGAGTGACAAGGTTTAGAAAAAGGAGTAATTTCTACAATCATCTGCAAATTCATTTTGGAAGACAATTCAGTTGTAGTCAGTGTAATAAAACATTATTTGCCACTACACTGAAAAGCAAGTTTGTGTTTTTTGTTGAAGAAAATAAAATGCTGTTCTAAATGATTAGCTTACTTTCAGAACAAAAATGTACAGATAATGTATTCACCCCCTTGTCATCCAAGGTTCATGTCTTTCTTTCTTAAGTCATAAAGAAATTGTTTTTTTGAGGAAAACATTTCAGGATATTTCTCTATATAATGGATATTCAATTGTGCCCCAAAGTTTGAACTTCCAAAATGTAGTTTAAATCCAGATTCAAAGGAATTTAATCAATCCCAGCCAATGAATAAGGGTCTTATCTACCGAAACGATCGGTTATTTTCAAAACAAATTGACAATTTATATACTTTTTAACTGCAAATGTTCATCTTGTCATGTCTCTGTGATCCGGTCAATACAGTTAGGGTACGTCAAAAAACTCCCATCTCATTTTCTTCCCCAACTTCAAAATCATTTGAGTCTACTGGTCTGAGTCTTGTTTGCTGAATTAGAAAATATATACTTGTAGTCCTCTTAAATTAATTAATAAATTAATATTTTTTTGTGTGTGTTCAGTACAACATCTAAAATCTGTGTATTAACCAATTGTATTTATAAAAACAGCTCTGAATAATTAGTTTTTCCAAAAACTAATGACATTACATTTAAATGTCGTGAATTTTTAAGCCTGTGTACTTATGCATGTCAACTTTATATAGATTAAGGGTTTGGCCTTTACACCCTGTTTTTTTTTATATTCATAGCATCCCCATCTAATATACACTGAATGACCTCATGCCTACCCCATAACATCCATGTTTTTCTCTCCATCTGATGTACTGGCAGTACCTGCATTTTTGTCTGTCTGATACTTAAAAAAATGAATATGTCAAAAGTTTGACCGTGCAAATATGAAGCTTATTAGCATGGCATGATATGAAAAGATGGGGGAAAATTTTACTTTTAGACAGTTATGTAGTCAGTTGAGAAATTATTTTACTGTTAAAAAAATAAATAAAAAATGGACAGGCTGTGAAAGACTATACCTAATGCTATTGATAATTTGATTTGATAATTTGATATTATGTTTAAAACAGTATTTTGAAGTGATATGCTTGTTTATGAAATATTTACACACCACAGTAACAAGAAGTTCTTCTGCAAAATGTTAATAAGCAGCACAAAAAGCGTGCCAGGGGTTGTCCTTAGATGTTGCAGCTAGTACGTATGTCTTGAAACTCATATAGCAAAAAATCTGTTAAAGTTCCTTGTATGCCAGTAAGAGCTGATTCAGGTGTGTCTAATTGGGGTTCGAGTTAAACTATGCAGGACACCGGCCCTCCAGGACTGAGTTTTGGAAGCCCTGCTTTAACCACTTTAAGCTTGATTCATTATATGAATTAAATCATTATTGTCCAAATTTAGTTAGTTAAGAAAACAGAACGTGAGGTGGAAAAATAGAAAAATAGAAAAATATTTAAAATAAAAAACATAGACAAAGGATATAACATTTAAGTGTAAGGCTCACTGCTACACACAAATTACCACATTGTAAAAGGAGCACTCAACCTAAACTAATCCTGGTCTGTATGGCCGTATTTCACCCACAATCAGACCAGCCCTAAATGTGCTGTATCTCAGTGCAAATTGGGCCAAATCCACACATCCAAAGCCTAGCCAAATCTGACAACCATTACTGGGCCACAGCTGGTTCACTTCTGGTAAGCTGCTGCCAGAACACAGCCAAGTGGCAGTGCAATTGGCCCAATTGCACTGGCTACCTGGGGAGTTTCCTGTGCTGGAAGAAAAGTTCAGTTTCCAAAGTTCCATTCATTTTTTGACTTCAACAGAATTACCACTTAAAAATAAAGGTTCCAAATAGGGTGTTCTTGCAGTGATGCCATAGAAGAACCATTTTTGGTTCCCCAAAGAACCATTCAGTGAACAGTTTACCATTTGAAGAACATTTAAAAAATCTCAAGAACCTGTTTCAACTATAAGGAACCTTTTCTGCATTTGAAAGGTTCCATGGATGTTCAGGTTTCTTCATGGAACCATCGATGCCAATAAAGAAACTTTATTTGTAAGTTATTGCTTCATGATATTGTCATATGGTAATGTAAACATCAACAACAATTAACCATTCGCCCTGAAATTCTTTACAGCATAGTTTTCCCAAAAGCTCATATTTACAAATGTCAAAGAAAGTAAAATATTCTCATTTGCAAGTATAGTAACACTTTATATATATATATATAACTTTTTGATTTTTCCCTCTATAAATCTCTTTTTTCTTCTGTCTTAACATGAAGGTCAATAAAACATCTTGAACCTCTAGTTGAGAGTCACACATTTGTAAGGTTGGCGCAGCAGAAGATTGCAGATGTGCAGGCGAAGGTGTGAAAAACTGCTTCACATCAATCTTGCGGTGAGGGCTACATATCCCCCAATGAGACGTCTCCTTTCAAGACACATGACTGAACATACGTCACAAAGATCCCCTCTTAGACTCATTTTAATAGAGAAACAAATCTAATACTGCAGTGTCCTGTTTACTCTAAATACGTTACGATCTACGGCGTCAATAGTGTTGATTACTGCAGAAAACAAAAGCTTGTCCCATAGTTTGTAAAATACAAGCCCTTACTAATGAAGTCTTTAGGGATAACAGCTGCTGTCCATTGATGGTCACATAGAATTTTGTCAGTGGCTTTGTCAATCTAAACTGAGTTCAACTGATTTTCATTATTAATTGACAGAATGCCACAGATACAGTCAGTAGATCTTTTACTACTCACCATCAGCTTTAAAGCACCTTTATTTTTAAAGTTCTGCTCTCATATGAACATTTAAAGAAAATATTATAAGGTAATTATTGCAAAATAATTTCATTTTTAATTTTACATTTTTAATTTCTGGTTTTGTATTCTTTAAACAGAGAAATGGAACTTTTGTAAAAATGTGCAAAAACAAATGTATCACATTGCAAGCAAGCACTCCCACAAGTGCACACCTTTTGATGTTGCTCTGACCACAAATTAACCAAAGCGTGCACTGAAAACCAGTTATTTCCTCAGTGCTCTTACATTTGACATTGTTGGATGTCTGAGGCAACACATTGACTTTTGGCTGAGAAAACAGGCAGCAAGATGGATGTTTGCAGATATTTGATTGTGTATTATTTCCTGGCGTTCACCTTTTTCAAAGTGTCAGGTAATTGTTATTCACTTGTCAAAGAGTTTGATTAAAAAGTTCACACTACATATTCATTAGTTTGTTGTTAAATCTGTAACCGCCTTTGAAATCTCTATTCCAGTGTGTTCTGAAGTGTCTATTATTGGAGGCAAAGAAGTCAAAAAACTTCAGCCCTGGATGGTGTCCATTCAGAAGGACCAGAGCCATGTATGTGGAGGAATCCTCATTCAAGACCAGTGGGTTTTAACTGCAGCACACTGCCATCAGTAAGGCAACCACTTTGAGCATACAAATGAACTTGTAAAATCTACAACATACTGTAGGCTCATTGGAAATATGTGCCTTTATATACATTTCTGCAAAACTGAAAAAAACTGATGTACAAATCACTGCAGTTTCCAGCTGAAATGAACACTAGAGGCAGTAAAACTCAGACAACTTTTATTCCTTTTTACAGAAAGTATAATTTACAGGTACAGAGTTTTGATTATTAAATCCTAATTGTTACACAATTACTTGCAGATTGTCATGTTATGACTTCTAAACAAATTTAACATCCTGTGTAATTTGAAAGTGAATACTTTTGAACATTGTCGTCACATATACAGCTTCATATGCAGTTTTCTAATTCAGTTGCACGTGAGTAATGAAGAGCTCCATATGAACAGGTTCAATAAAACAGCTCAAATCCACATAGGGAAGTTAAAGGAATAGTTCACCCAAAAATGAAAATTTCCCCATAATTTACTTACCCTCAAGCCATCCTAGGTGTATTTGCCTTTCTCCTTCCAGACACAGACTGAGTTGTTTTAAAATTTATCCTTCCAAGCTTTATAATTGTTGTGGTTATTAGCTATTTTGAAGATCCAAAAAGCACATATATCCATTGTAAAACTAACCCATATGCCTCCAGGGGGTTAACACATGTCTTCTGAAGCGGATCCATGAGGTCTTATAACAAAAATATTTTTATTTTTAAAATTATAAACTCAAATCACTGACTTCCGACAACGACCGTATGCATGTTCGCGTTAGTCGAGATCCAGCTTCTTCGTTGACCTCTGACTCGATGTATGATGTAAGCTGCATTCTGGTGAGAGTAAACAAACAAGGACAGAGCAATACTAAACACTGGAAATTAATTAAAAGTTGGAAAAGAGAAGTTAAAAAAAATTACAGCGGATTTCACTATAAAAGAAGAGCTTAAGTTTTTCTGCATAGCCTTATTTGTTTAAACCGGAGTAACACCAACCAGGAACTCGACTCATGAACACGCATACAGTACTTGCCAGAAGTCAGTGATTTGAGTGTATAATTTAAAAAATATAAATATTTTTGTTGTAAAAACCCATGGATTCACTGTCAGAAGACATGTGTTAACCCCCCTGTGTAAGGGTCAGCTTTACGATGGACATATGCGCTTTTGGAGCTTCAAAATATCAGCTACTATCCACCACCATTATAAGCTTGGAAGAGCCAGGATAAATTTTAAAACAACTCTGACTGTGTTCATCTGGAAGGAGAAAGTCATATACACCCAGGATGGCTTGAGGGTAAGTAAATTATGGGGAAATTTTCATTTTTTGGTGAACTATTCCTTTAAAATAGCATGGCTGCATCAACAAATGCATTTTTTATATTACTTTTCCATTTGTTAACACTATTGGGTATGTTTAGGGTTGGGTTTGGTGTAGGGGATATTTACAACAAGATAAAGCATTAACCTTTAGCGACACTCCCCAGATATTTGAATTCTGTACAGCCGCAATACGAACCTCAAACAGCATAATAAAAATGCAGCAATACATGGCTGAACCAATGTAATAAAAGTGTGCCATGATTATGGGGTTGCCAAAAATGAGTCAACTCCTTTATGACTTGTACTATACATTTGTCTTTGTCTATTGTCATTGCCTACTTGTTCAGGTAAATCAGTATATGTTGATGAGTATGTTGTCTGTTGATGTCATCTTAATCTGTCATCCAGTGTTGAGTGTAGAGTACAAAACAGTCGACTCATTTTTGGTACAAATGAAACCCCATAATGGTCATTTGAAACACGCAAGATTGGGGTCTCTGCAGAGCAAAAGTGTGCATTTCTGACTTTGTGGGTGTTTTCAAACCAAGCAATGAAAATGATCCACCTTATCTGACCCCACCCCTAAATCTACCATCATTTTGACATCAGCCAATCAGGTCTAAAAATGCCCCAAACCTATACTTGAAGCATGCAATAAGGTATGCAATTATGGTGTTGCAGAAATGTATGTAGAGGCTTGACTTAATATCTGCACCTAAGCACCAATAAGTTTTCTTTTTCAGAAATCCCAGATCTGTCACAGTTCTCATAGGATCTCTGTCTCTGAGTAAAGGCACTCAGCGTGTTGGCATCCTCAGTTATGAGTATCCTAAAACGTTCAATGTAAAGACTAAAGAACACGACATCATGCTCATTAAGGTAAGGATGAATTGAATGCCATTGTTTAGACATGGTGAGTGTATGATTTTTTTCACAGTATGCATTTGAGCATTGTATTTTCTTCTGCAGCTAAGCAAAAAAGTGAAAGCAAAACCTAAAAAAATCCGTAAAAAGGAACAAAACATACCACCTGGAACAAAATGTGTTGTGACAGGTTGGGGAACTACTCATTCTAAAGTCCTAAAACTTTCTGATAAACTGCAAATGTTAGAGGTGACAGTGGTGGACAGGGACCTGTGCAACCGCTACTACAACAGCAATCCTGTGATCACCAAAGACATGCTGTGTGCAGGAAGCAAGCAAGAAAAGAGAGGCATCTGTTGGGTATGACATATTGTGGTCTTTCATTTTTGGCTGGTTGAAGACTCTTTGAAATCATCCGTTTACCTGTCTAAAGGAAGAAGTAATTGTGTCGTTTTTTTCAGGGAGACTCCGGTGGACCTCTGGAATGTAAGAAAAACATAGTTGGAGTGGTTTCAGGTTCGGATGAATGCGGTAATCCTAAAAAACCAGCTGTGTACACTTTTCTCTCCCAAAACCATATCCACTGGATCAATACCATACTGAAAAAGCAATTCAACAGCACAACCTTTTAAGAAGCTAAACATTTCCAGAATGTATCCACCTTTTTCTTCAACGTGGAAGTAAGGCTATGGGTGAGACTTCCGGGTCATTATCCACTAAAAATAACGAGAAGAACAATATGCAATGGTAAAACTGTTGGCACAACAAACCAGTGCCCTATGTATTATAAGTAAAATAATACATTAAAATAATATGATACGACACACAATTTACAATATCAAGCTGCAGAACGTTTTGTACAGCTAGAAATAGCTGGATGCAGATGAGACCAGAAACCAGAACCATGAAATTTACAAATGGCAGTGGGCTCGCACTTACAGGAAGAAAAAGGTGGAAACTTTTGGTTGTAGTTCAGATTGCTGTAATTTTTAAAAAAAATTTTTTTACGTTTTTGGAATTAAGGTTAAATATTAATTCACAAAACAATACTGCATTATTTTTCACACATTTTTAAACAAGCTTTAACTTGCGCTAATTTGAAATCATGTAAATGTATCTGATACAATAAATATTTAGTGAAGAAAAGTTTTCCACTGTGCTTCATTATTGGTGGACACACTCTTGTTATGGTTAAACAGACACTGGAAGATGAAACTTTCTTTTTATGATTTGTTGGCCGACCGAAACAAAGTTTTATCCTCAATTTGATCAAATAAATATTCAAAACGTCACTAGTTAATGACTGAATTGCTTAATTAGTCATGTTTTTATGTCATTACATTGAACACATTTTACATTAAAACCAAAGCAAATTAAGTAAATCCCCACTGGCTTTTATAATATTCTTTGTATGCAATCAGACACTTCCTCGAAATATTTCAAAGTGTCAAAAACAAGCAGAGACCTCCTGATGAGGACATAAACAACCCCCACAAAGAGTCGAGGACAGAATAACACACTGGGCTTGAAAGTGCATCTGAAAATGTGTGCAACCGAGATTAAAGATTTGTCTTAGGCTACTTCTTAAAACAAAAAATTACATCTGAAGTCTACATTTTAGCTTCAGAGTGTAGATAATAAAGAACAAACAGTGTTTTCTGATGGAAAACATGATGAAAATGGGATTCAATTAATAATATATAGCTAATTCTTATAAAAAAAAACCTAATAAATCTAATGAGACATTTCATGTGAAATATTCTGTTAAATGTACAGTTTTTGGAAGTGAAATGGATCAAGTCTTCTTGAAATGAAAGTGAAAAACCATAAATTGACATTCCCAGCATTCTGTACAACACATTTGACGGATTTACTTAAAAAAAAAATTTTACATTAGGGTTGTATGATATATCATACAGTACACGCCTAAAATTTTTGTAATTATTTTATTGTATCTTTTCATGTGAGCACTGAAGAAATGAAACTTTGCTACAATGTAAGTGACTGGTTGTACTATGAAGGTTATTAATATGTCTGTGTTTAAACCAGAATTTATTCATAATGTAATTTATCTTCATTTAAAATACTTAATGATTCTTACCTAGTTTTCTTTGTATGTTGATCAGCTTTATACAGTGGGGCAAATAAGTATTTTTATACACTGCCGTTTTTTCAAGTTTTCCCACTTACAAGGAATGGAGAGATCTGTAATTTTCATCGTTGGCACACCTACCTAAAAAAAAATAAAGAAAAATCCAGAAAATCACATTGTATGATTTTTAAATCATTAATTTCCATTTTATTGCATGAAATAAGTATTTGATCATTTACCAACCAGCAAGAATTCTGGCTCTCACAGACCTATAAGTTTGTCTGTCAGCAGCCTTCCTATCCTCCACTCATTACCTGTATTAATTGCACCAGTTTGAAGTTGTTACCTGTATAAAAGACACCCGTCCAAACACTCAATCAATCAGACTCCAACCTCTCCACTAGGGGCAAGACCAAAGAGCTGTCTAAGGACACTAGGGACAAAATTGTAGACCTGCACAAGGCTGGGATGGGCCACAGGACAATAGGCAAACAGCTTGCTGAGAATACAAAGACTGTTTGCACAATTATTAGAAAATTGAAGAAATTCAAGATGACTGTAAATCTCCATCAGACTGGGGCTTTATGCCTTGTGGAGTATCAATGATCCTGAAAAAGGTGAGGGATCAGCCTAGAACTACACGGGAGGACCTGGTCAATGACCTGAAGAGAGCTGGGACCACAGTCTCAATAATTACCATTAGTAACAGACTACACCATCATGGATTCAAATCCTGCAGCACATGCAAGGTTCCACTGCAGGGTTGCTGCATGATTTTTAAGTTCAAATTTAAGACTTTTTAAGCCTTTTTTAAGACCTGCACAAAAAAATTAATGCAATATGAGCAGGGTAGGGAAATGTCTATGGTTAAATATTAAAATGCAAAATGGCTGTAAACTACTGTAAAAACTGATTTACAGTTCAGATACAAATTTTCACAAAAACAAAAAGCTTTATTAAAATTATACACTTCACATTTCAGCCTTTAAAGCACCCATTCAAAAGTATTACTTATATTAATTTAAACAATTATTATCAATAAATTATTATGTTAAAAAACATACAAACACATTTTACTTTTTAGATTTGTATAATGAATTATCTTCTTAACAATCCACCATTTCACATTTACAGCTCTGCATGTCACTTTTTGCTTTGGTCTGAACAAAAACAGCCCCAATACTATGTTCCTGCAATACTGGAGGCTGCAGTTCCTATTTTTTGGGACAGTGCCATCCAGCAATTCTATTCCAACAAAGGAAACTGGGTTTAAACATTAAACAAAAATCATCATGACTACAAATGTGATATTGACTTTATACAACAGTTCAATAAACAAGAAGTGAATATTAAAAGACTAAATAAATGTTTTAGACAGCATACTTCCTGTTTTTGCTTAATTTTGCCAACAAAAATCATTCCAAACACAGCCACAGCACTGTTTTGCGTCTCTGAGCAACATGAAGGTGCTTCGTTTCTGAATGAATCAACCGTAGAAATATTCAGTTCAATTGCAATGACTCACTTATTAACAGCGACTCACTGACACCTACTGGCGGGTTTAATTTCACATTAAAAATATCTTTTTACTTTTTAAATGATTTCAGATACAGCTGCATTATCATGTGTAAATGTATCTAAATGCAACTTCTGCAAAGATTAATTTTGTTGATACTCTTTTTTTTTTTTTTTTTTTTGATTAGTAACTGCCTAAATGTACTATTATTATAACTGACTGGTTAAATGTAAGAATTAGACTTGAACGATGAAAAAAAAGGCTTTATAAAGATAAAAATGTCCATTAAAGGTAAAAATCATTTTAAACTTTTAGGAAAATAATAATTTTTTATCATGGCTGTGAACTGACCACACAGAATATGAAGAATATCAAACACTTTAGTCACTGTAGTCCTTAAGCACAATAACACACAGCAAAATATCGTCTAATTACCGTTATTGATAAAATCTCCGAAAATATTGAGACTTTTTAAGACCTTAAATTTGTTAAATTTAACTTAAAGACTTTTTAAAGACCCATGGGAACCCTGCACTGCTCAAACCAGCACATGTCCAGGCCCGTCTGAAGTTTGCCAAACACCATCTGGATGATCCAGAGGAGGCATGGGAGAAGGTCATGTGGTCAGATGAGACCAAAATAGAACTTTTTTGGAATAAACTCCACTTGCCGTGTTTGGAGGAGGAAGAAGGATGAGTACAATCCCATAAACACCATCCCAACTGTGAAGCATGGAAACATCATGCTTTGGGGTGCTTTTCTGCAAAGGGGACAGGACGACTGCACCGTATTGAAGGGAGGATGGATGGGGCCATGTATCGTGAGATTTTGGGCAACAACCTCCTTCCCTCAGTAAGAGCATTGAAGACAGTTCTTCTAGCATGACAATGACCCCAAACACACAGATAGGGCAACTAAGGAGTGGCTCTGTAAGAAGCATTTCAAGGTCCTGGAGTGGCCTAGCCAGTCTCCAGACCTGAACCCAATAGAAATTCTATGGAGGGAGTTGAAACTCTGTGTTTCCCAGCGACAGCCCCAAAACCTGAAAGATCTAGAGAAGACCTATATGGAGGAGTGGGCAAAACCTTGCAGTGTGTGCAAACCTGGTCAAGAACTACAGTAAACATCTGACCTCTGTAATGTAAACAAAGGTTTCTATTTTCTATTGTATCAAATACTTATTTCATGGAATAAAATGGAAATTAATTATTTAAAAATCATTCATTGTGATTTTCTGTAATTTTTTATTTTATTATTATTATTATTATTATTATTATTTTAGACTCTGTCTTTCACAGTTGAGTTGTACCTGAAATGACAGATCTCTCCATTCTTTGTAAGTGGGAAAACTTAAAACATTGGCAGTGTATCAAATACTTATTTGCCCCACTGTATATCTGTTGTTATTGTTAGTGGGCACACAGGGCATGTGGTTCAGTTCATTTTTGAGCTACTTTTTGCCTTAAGATGTTTTGTGAATACAGGCCCTGATGTTTGTGCTGCTATTTGTGCATGTACTAAGTTCTAATGTAATTTAAATCCAATTTAAGGTTCTAATTTGGCAGTTAATGATTAATGAGCGTTGGTTGTCTGTCTAGAAAATTAACATAAAAAACAGATACATTAAAAATAAGCACTGTAGTGTAAAAATCCACATTCATTTTACTCACACTCTGTACTAAAGGTAAAAAAATCTCCAAAGATTTTTCTTTTTAATAATCGGATCCTTTATCTAGGGTCAAAAGCAACGTGCTAACTTTTGCAAGTTGAATTGTATTTTTGGACAGTCTTTAGTACCTGCTCGCGGTGCACTCTAATGTCGTGCACCAGGAATTTGGCCGATTGGTCAAATTCATTGTGTTTTAAATTCATGATCTGACTCAGAGTTGCTATTTATTTCCTTAATTTGGTCTACTGTTCTAATTTAGTCAGAGATTTTAACAAATCAAACTGTCCTGCATTATCGTTTCTGTGATTTTATCTCGTCTCAGCTGATCTGATTCACTCACCATTTTCGCATCCTGCTGTTTCCTACATCTCTTGGAATTCCAGAGGTCTTTTTTTCGTCAAGGTCAGACAATCTGGGCAGGGAAGAAAATCTGAAATGTCTGCATCCAGAGTTGATTGACGCCAAGTAACGGTCTCCCCACGTCCTGTTTGCAAGACTTTCTAAGCTGTTCTAGAAAAAAAAAAATAGTTTCTTTGAGCATTTTGGGAAACTCAAGGCTTTTGCCACTTCGATTTCATTGGAATAACACCTTTTTTGCTTTGCCTTCTTGACTTGAGATGAATGAAATATTGTGTCTTTTACAGTCTTTCGAATGGTCTTTTCAACCTCAGACTATTCTGAATCAAGATCATCATCATCATCAGTAGACTCCTCCGCTGAACGAACAAAAACTGAGCCACTTCCCTCATCGAGATCACTTAAGTCTTTGTTGCCCTGGTTCGATTGCTTCTGTTAACAAAAACAATTTTGACATTCACAATCCTGTTATTTAGGTACACATTCCAGCATTTAATACACAGAGCTGTAAATCGCTGATAAGCCACATAATATTGTGTCAACATATGTATGATGATGAATATTGTAACAGACATATTCAAACTGTAATGAAAAGTTAATACAAAGTAAGCATATAAGAAGTTTTGCATTTTAGTTTTGGACATTATAGTCTTTTGCATGCACTTGATCACACCACTCAAATCGATGACAAAGATGTTGTCATTGGTTATATCCATAATGTGACCGAATGTTGGGTGTCTTTGTACAAAAGACTAAAACTGTTTAATGCAGTTATACAATTGAATCGTGACAAATTTCATGATATGGCCGTTTTCGCACAGGAGAAGCACATGATGTTCAAACCGAAAAAAAAACAGAAGTCCTGTGAAGTTGGCAAAGATCAAAATGAGAGTTAGTGAGCGGTATAGATTTTGATGGTTTTGAATGTGTTTTATATTTGATAATATGTCTTTTAACAAAAGTATTTGTTTGTAGGTTCACAAGGTAAAGGATTTGATGTACAATGTGCCAGGGCCACGGAGGTTTCTGTGGTTGGGCGTTTGCCCTTTAGCTTCAAACAGCCTTCAGAAATTGTGAGTCGGAGTGTCGCAGAGGTGAAGGCTATGGCTCCTAAACAGCCTGTGAGTTCATTTATATTTTTTTAAAACTATGATTTAGTGTAGAATTGTGTGGATTGAAGATTTTAGTGATGTTTTAATTGAAAATGTGCTTTAGTGGTTGTAACTCAAGTTCAGCAGCCCATCAGTTGTCTGTCTTTGTTTTATTCTTGGACATATTAAAAGCTTACACTAGGTGTGTAAACCAACACATTTACCTGCTTATCAATATGCTATATATATGTATATTTACATTTACATTTAGACATTTAGCAGACGCTTTTATCCAAAGCAACTTACAAAGGAGAACAGTGGAAGCAATCAAAATCAACAAAAGAGCAACAAGAACATGCAAGTGCTATAACATGTCTCATATAGCCTAACGCAGTACATGTAGCAAGGATTTTTAAAGTACATAATAAATAAAAGAAAATAGATAAGGGGGGGAGGAAGCTAGCGTTAGCTTTGTTAATTGTAAAGAGAGAAAACTAGTGATAGTAGTGTTAGTGTTTTGTTTTGTTTTGTTTTATTAGAGAAAAAAGTAGTAAGTAAATGGATAGAGTACAAATCTAAAAGAGCATAATTTAAAGAATAGAATTAGAAAAGAATGTGCTAGAGTTAGAGGGTTAAATAAAGATGGAAAAGATGAGTTTTTACCCGATTCTTGAAGATGGCTAAGGACTCAGCTGTTCGGAGTGAGTTGGGCAGGTCATTCCACCAGGAGGGTACATTTAATGTGAAAGTGATTTTGTGCCTCTTTGGGATGGCACAATAATGTGCCTTTCACTTGCAGACCGCAAGCTTCTAGAGGCACATAAGTCTGAAGTAATGAATTCAAGTAAAGGGGTGCAGAGCCAGTGGTGGTTCTGTAGGCAAACATTAATGCCTTGAATTTAATGCTAGCAGCTATTGGTAGCCAATGCAGACTGATGAATAGAGGAGTGACGTGCGTCCTTCTTGGCTCGTTAAAAACTAGTCTTGCCGCTGCATTCTGGATTAATTGTAAAGGTTTGATAGAGCTGGCTGGACCTGCCAAAAGAGCATTGCAATAGTCCAGCCTGGACAGAATAAGAGCTTGAACAAGGAGTTGTGAAGTATGTTCCGAAAGAAAGGGACGGATCTTCTTGATGTTGAATAAAGCTGATCTGCAGGACCGGGCAGTTTTAGATATGTGGTCTGAGTAAGTCAGTTGATCATCAATCACAACTCCAAGATTTCTGGCTGTTTTTGAAGGAGTTATGGTTGATTTGCCTAACTGAATGGTGAAATTGTGATGAAACAATGGGTTTGATGGAACCACAAGCAGTTCAGTCTTGGCAAGGTTTAGCTGAAGATGATGGTCCTTCATCCAGTAAGAAATGTCTGTTAGACAAGCTGATATCCGAGCAGCTATCATCGGATCGTCAGGATGAAATGAGAAGTAGAGTTGAGTGTCATCAGCATAGCAGTGATATGAAAAGCCATGTTTCTGAAAGACAGAACTTAGTGATGCCATGTAGACAGAGAAGAGAAGTGAACCAAGAACTGAGCCCTGAGGCACCCCAGTAGCTAGATGTTGCGACTTGGATACAGCGGGGAAAATAAGTATTTGACACATCAGCATTTTTATCAGTAAGGGGATTTCTAAGTGGGCTATTGACACAAAATTTCCACCAGATGTAGCCATCAAGCCAAATATTGAATTCATACAAAGAAATCAAAACATTTAAGTATACAAGTTGAGTCATAATAAATAAAGTGAAATGACACAGGGGATAAGTAATGAACACATAAAGATAACAAGGTGCAAAATGGCATAGAAAGCCAGAAGATCACCTGAAATCTGTCAGTATTGAGAGAGAAACCCTGCCCCCTATCAGTACTAATTGACACCAGCTGCTTTAGTCCTAATTGATGGCCTATAAAGGCTTCTCATTACCCAGGAGGCACACAGGAAAGACTTCATGATGGGTAAAAGCAAAGAACTCTCTCAAGATCTTTGTAATCTTATCGTTTAAAAGCATTTTGATGGGAATGGTTATAGGCGCATTTCCAGACTGCCGAATGTTCCTGTGAGCACTGTGGGGGTCATTATCCGGAAATGGAAAGAGCATCAGTTCACCATAAACCAGCCATGATCAGGTGCTCCACGTAAAATCCCTGTCCGAGGAGTCCAAAGAATAATCAGGATAGTTCTCCAAAAGCCAAGAACCACTCGGGCAGAACTTCAGGAAGACCTTGCATCAGCAGGTACTGTTGTTTCAAAGAAAACTAAAAGCAATGCACTGAACCGCCATGGCATCCATGCACGCTCACCACGCAAGACTCCATTGCTGAAACAAAAAGCATGTTGAAGTTTGCGAAACAGCATTTGGAGAAGCCTGTGGAATATTGGGAGACTATAGTATGGTCAGATGAAAGCAAAATTTAACTTTTTGGCAGTCATTCTACACACCACGTTTTTAGAAGAAATGGCACTGCCCACCACCCCAAGATCAACATACCAACAGTTAAGTTTGGGGGTGGAAGCATCATGGTTTGGGGCTGCTTTTCAGCAAGGGGCACTGGCAGACTTCATATTATTGAAGGCAGGATGAATGGAGAAATGTACCGGGAAAGCTGAAAATGAAAAGAGGGTGGACATTTTAGCAAGACAATGATCCCAAACACAAGGCCAAGGAAACAATGAAGTGGTTTCAAAGAAAGAAAATCAAGTTGCTTGAATGGCCCAGTCAATCACCTGACCAAAGATCAAAGTTCATAAAAGAGGCCCAAGGAATCTTCAAGATATAAAGACCATTTCTGTGGAAGAATGGGCCAGAATCACTCCTGAGCAATGCAGATGACTCTCTCCATACAAGAGGCGTCTAGAAGCTGTAATCACCAACAAAGGCTTTTCTACAAAGTATTAAATAAAGTGTGTTCAATACTTATTCCCTGTGTCATTTCACTTTATTTATTATGACTCAACTTGTATACTTAAATGTTCTGATTTCTTTGTATGAATTCAATATTTGGCTTGATGGCTACATCTGGTGGAAATTTTGTGTCAATAGCCCACTTAGAAATCCCCTTACTGATAAAAATGCTGATGTGTCAAATACTTATTTTCCCCACTGTACCTCACCTCTCCAAGATACCTTAAAAGACCTGTCAGAGAGGTAAGATTCAAACCACTGCAGTGTGGTTCCTGAGATTCCCTTTGCTAATAGGATTGACAGGAGGATCTTGTGGTTATATGTATATACACTATATATAAACCTGGTACATTTCAAAATTTACCTTGAGCGCCTTCTCATCATTTCCTCTCATCATAAAAAGGGCGCCCCTCACATGACACACAGGGAAACAATAGCCATTCACATTGTGTCTTTTTATTTTAATAGTTTGTTTGGGGTGGTTTCTGTGTCATTATCTTAATAACAAATATCAAGAGCACATTATTGTAATGTAACGGCGCATCAAAATGTGGGGGGGCCCTTTAAGGTCCAAAAGCGAAAGTGCCCTTTCGGTCTGGTACATGTGCCCTCCCGCGATTTCTACCGAGGGGGCACCCGAATGTGCCCCCTTAACGTCAATCGCCCCTGCCTCTCCAGAGGTCTGTGCACGCCACTGTGTACGACAGCACCTGCACCCTCACTCACAACTCTCTCAAGCCTTGTTCACTCCATTAGAGTTGTAATGATCATTCTAGGAAACTGGCTAAACTTATCTTGATTCTCATATAAGTAGTTTAGAAGCACAAATTAGTCATTCAGACAACAATTTTTATTTTTGAACATGAAACATGTACTGAGGTCCAGACCTCGGTGACCTCATAGCTGGCTACAGTTACATGTTAGCAAGACAAATAAGACCGTTACCGTTTGCTTCCATTTACTGAACTTACCTTCATTTGCTTGCCTGTGTTAGAAGCTGTTTAAGTTCTCTTAATAAATACCTGTGTTTCTGAAATCTGTAATTAGCCCAAGTAGAGACAACACCAACTACACCTTACCACAAGTGTTTGACACAACACACTGTGGTCTGTATGGCTCCACTTGAGACGAAGAGGCAGTAACCTGAGAACATGTAGGGTTTACTTCAGGGTGGTTGCTTCCAGGAGGGGTATGTGGAGGAGTTCCTCGAACTATCCCATCTGGTGAGCTGGGCCAATGCCCCATTATGTGCCATTTTTCAGATGGGGCTGGATGAGCACACCATCCAGTGCAATTTTCCCATGGGTGATTACACTTTGACTCAATCAATCTAATTCTATATTTAAACGGCTGTATCTATGAAGTAGAAGAGGTTAAGGAGAGTAAGGGCCAAACTCATCTAGTCCCTACTAAGTCTCACAGGACCTCACCAGCTCACCTAATGCTGAGAACCTCCACATAGCCGGCCAGTGATCACGATCACCCTTGTCTCTCCATTATCCTGTCTACAAGGAAAGGGGTGTCGAAGATGGTGGACTCCGCAGTCAAATCTGTCCGGTCAGCACCAGGAAGAGTTGCACTGGTCCTTGACCCAAAGTATATCCAAAATATCCAGAGTATTACCCTCGTTCTTAGTCCCACTTGTGATGTGTCCTTTTAGACAAATATTCTTTCCACACTGCTGGCAAGTAAACAGGTTTCTCTCCAGTGTGAATTCCCATGTGCCTTTTGAGGCTTGTTGGTTGACTGAAACTCTTTCCACACTGTTGGTAAGTGTAAAGTTTCTCTCCTGTGTGAACTCCCATTTGGACTTTCAGGATTCCTTTTCAAATGAAACTTTTTCCACATTTCCTGCAAGTAAACCTGTTTTAGAGACTTTAGGACTGTTGAGGATGAGTAAACCCCCCTGGGTGTCGGTTAGAGCACCAATAATGAGGAGACAGGTAATCAAGTATAGTCTGTGTATTGGCAGAGAAAGTTTGGGGCACAGATGTACAGTCAAAGGTGTAGATAGTTTGCAAACATAAGTACAATAAAGAAATTGACGTAAATTAAAGAAAAAGTATATTTACAAAACTAAATATTAACTGTTACATAATGAAACCAAATATTTCCAATTCACATCAGTGATATTCCTCTACTAAACATATGGTTACATGAAGGAAAGGAAGATATTTTGCAGAGAACTACAAGCCACAAGTGAGAAGGTGTCACTATTAACACACAGCTCCCAAACATGGATAGAATATGAGCAGCATTTATATAAACATAACACTGATCATTAATTTGGTATTTTAGCAGCTTGACAGAACAACAACACGTCATTAAAACATAAGGACCCATAACGCTGATTTACATCCAGGTTATGAATGAATAATCACACGTTAAGGAATATTACCCAACTGAACAATACAAAATGATCGTTACAGGACTTGTCTGGGCATGTTTGTCTAATATATACGTATAACACTGCTGCAATCACCGTTTAACACAAATTTAAATAAAATCGGCTTACTTTGTGGTCAGTAACTAACAACTTATCCTTTCAGCCGGCTGCCGAACAGATCGCACAAAAGCAGCAAACAACGGCAGCTCAAAAAACTAAGCTGCCCCCTCTTTCATCATTCTACTATAACTAGAGTTTCATAAAAAAGGTCCCTACTGCAGGAGCCTTTAATACATATCTGGTTCTCTCCAGTGTGAATTCTTATGTGCCTTCTGAGGCTTGTTGGTCGATTGAAACTCTTTCCACACTGCTGGCAGTGGAATGGTTTTTCTATAGTGTGAGTTCTCATGTGGTTAATTAGGGACCTTTTTTGACTGAAATTCTTTCCACACTGCTGGCAAGTAAACCATTTCCCTCCAGGGTGAATTCTCATGTGCCTTTTGAGACTTGACGTTTGACTGAAACTCTTTCCACACTGTTGGCAGGTGTAAGGTTTCTCTCCAGTGTGAACTCTCATGTGGATATTCAGGGTTTTTTTCAGATTGAAACTCTTTCCACACTGTTGGCAGGTGTAAGGTTTCTCTCCTGTGTGAATTATCATGTGGACTTCCAGGTTTCTTCTTAGATTGAAACTCTTTCCACACTGTTGGCAGGTGAAGGGGTTTTCTCCAGTGTGAATCCTCATATGGTTAATAAGGTGTCCTTTTTGACTGAAATTCTTTCCACACTGCTGGCAAGTAAACCGTTTCTCTCCAGTGTGACTTCTCATATGCCTTTTAAGATTTGCTGTTTGACTGAAACTCTTTCCACACTGTTGGCAGGTGTAGGGTTTCTCTCCTGTGTGAACTCTCATGTGAACTCTGAGACTTGCTTTTTCAATATAACTCTTTCCACACTGTTGGCAGGTGAATGGGTTTTCTCCAGTATGAATCCTCATGTGGTTAATAAAGCGTCCTTTTTGACTGAAATTCTTTCCACACTGCTGGCAAGTAAACCGGTTCTCTCCCGTGTGAATGCTCATGTGCCTTTTGAGGCTTGAAGTTTGACTGAAACTCTTTCCACACTGTTGGCAGGTGTAAGGTTTTTCTCCTGTGTGAACTCTCATGTGGATTTCCAGGTTTCTTTTTAGATTGAAACTTTTTCCACATTGTTGGCAGGTGAAATGACTTCTAGTTGCAGTCTTTTGAGCTCTTTTTTGTGATTTTTTATGAGTATTTTCAGCCTGTGAGCAACTTAATGATTTTCTCCAGTTATGAAAGCATGTTTTTTCATACCAATCTTCATGTTCTTCTTTCAGTTCTTGATTTTCCTCCTTCAGTGCCATTGGGTCTGAGGTGTAAAAAGACAAATAACCCCAGTTTAAATGGCACAAAGCAACATAAATACAACATTTCAACATGTAAAGATCAAAACCAACCACTTGTATGCTAGATCCTACATACACTAAGCTGCTCTCAAAAAATCTTAGCTTTTCAGTGAGAAATGAAGCCCCATCATAACACAGAGACTGTCCCTGTAGATCAGGGATGTGTAACGTTGGTCTTTTTGGACCTGCAAACCCTAATGAAACAAACCAGCCTTTAATTTCCAAACAAAGCTGAAGACTTCCTGGATTGTTTAGGTGTGTTTAATTAAATTTTGCTTGCCCTCCAGGGGCCAGTTTCAGAAAGGAAGTTAAATGAAAACTCACATTTCATGGTTGACATGCTCAAACTCTGGGTTTTCCATTTCAGAATGGGAGATTTGTCGAGCAGGGTAAAGCAGGGAAAGTCAAACCCGTTTCTGAGAGAGGTAACTTACAGTCAAGAGTTAGTTACCTTGGTACCTTACTCTGAGAAACTGACCTGGGGAGCATTTCCCAAAAGCATCATGAGCTAACTACGGTCATTAGTTCCACTGAACTCTTGGTAACTACAGATGATTTTGGAAATGACCCCTGGTCAGGAGCAGGTTTTTTTCATTAAACCCAGAGTTTCTTTCAGTATCCTCCTCCTATTTAAATTGTAAGGATATTCATTCATTCATGCTGTAAACATGTTTTTCTTAGTATTTTGGAATGTAAATTTAGTGCATTTTAATTAAAATAGGAAAAATAATCTTAATGCAAATATAAACAAGATTATTTCTTACCCCATTGGCAGATAAAATAAATGCTTTTTGTAACAAGTAAATACTTTTTGTAATTTTTTTCTTATGTAGAAAATGCATCTTGATTTAAGAATCTTTAGTTCATACATATCACGTTTATGTTCTATTTTGGGCCGTTTATTGGTTCCTTCTTCCTTTTGTTCTGGTTCCCAGCAATCCTTATGCTGCACTGCAGGCAGGTTTTTGCCCACTCGACCAGGGGAGTCGCTGCCTCTGCAGCTCTAGCGAATGGGACTCTTTAACAGACATCTGCAGAACTGCAGGTTGGGCTACACCTAACACTAGTGCTGGGAGATATGGGCAAAAAACATCACTTTAATTTTCTCATATCAATCAATATCGTTAATTATCATGATAAAATGTCAAATCTTTATTTCTTTAAAGTTTACAGTTAGATTTTTGTTCCAAATGAAAGTTAAAAAAAAAAATAAAAATAATAATAAAATGACCAAGTTTGCTGATACAAATGCACACAAATAAACACAGACCCTTTACAGTCTCGAATGATGTATTATTCTTAGCTTCATGAACAAAAATGATTTTGCATTTTAAGTAGTTTCCACTATTACGAGAAAAAAAAAATGCAAGTGATCACACTGACGCCTCCAGCATTGTGAAACTAACATTGTGAAATAGTTGAAGTTTATATAGCTTTATATCTATAGATTTTATTTTAGGCAAGTCGTGATGATTTCAGAAGGCTAAATTGATCAAACATAGGCTTGGATCAACTCACTGTCTACCGCTAGCCACTTGGTCATTACTTTAAAAAAAACAAAAACTGGAATTTAACAAACAAACAAAAAAAATGTTCCAGACATATTTCTAAACTTATTAAAGAAACTACAAGAGATATAACCACCATTACAAACCAAAGCTGAACTATTGTAATGGCTGCAACAGTAGCTGTCTAATGGGGAAGAGAGAAAAAAAAAGACACAGACTCGGGCCAAGAATTCTGATAAGCAGTCGGACATGGGCTGGGCTAAGGCCTATCGATGAGTACCAAAGACGTCACTTCTGTTATGCTTGCCACCATATTTGTGTCCAATATGACAACAGACACGGCACATCTAAATGAGATTTAAAAATAAATTGAAATAAGAAATTACTTTTTACTACCACTTCCCACACTGAGACTTTGACTTGATTGTAAGTTTAGGGCAGAAAGTGTAAATGATTGTGAACATAGTCGCTCGATGAAGGCTTTAAGACCTTGAAGAATCCTATGCTGGCTGGCGGTACTGGCGCTAACGGCACAATTCCCTTACAGTTCGCACTTTTACCAAATTAGTTTTGGCGAATATATAATATATATATATATATATATATATATATATATATATATATTTATTTATTTATTTTTTTTTTTTTTTTTTTTTGATTTTTGAGCATGAGCCCAACATCCAGCAAGCCAAGAAAACATGGATATATACCTGAGAGAAGACGTCTTTCACTTCTTGTGTAAAGCACAGATTTAAACAACAAATACATGGGATTTCTTTATTTAAAAATATGCATTTTCATTCATTCATAGGCTATTTGGCTGCAATAACATTTTAGTTAAATTTAGCCATTGTTTAAAAAAAAGGCTTTACTGATGTTTCAGACTTTCTCTGATATGCTTTCAAGTTTTATGCCATGCATGTGTTTGTAGGTTATGTAATTTCACAGTATATCCACCTCCTAAATTATTACACCACTTGTGCAGCCAGTCACAATTCACAAAGGCACATTTTGCTCAGGACGATGGTTTGTGTGTAACTTGTGTGCCATTTTTTGTATGACAAATTATTATTATTATTATTTTTTTTTTTTTTTTTTTTGAGTAATTGTACATAAATAGTTTTAGCAAAACGAATATGATTATTTTGAGAACCTTTGTACATCTACTTTACTGCAGACATGGCAATGACATTCATTATAAAACACGTTTGCTGTTAAGACAATTACGAATAATTTACCAGCATCTAGAAGTACTGTAAGTCGCTATTCTCCGCATTAGCACTGTTTTAAACTTACTGTTTGAATGCTTTCTCTTTTAATGGATCAGCTTGGACTTAGGAGTTGACGGGTTTAAAATGATGCGATCACAAAAAACAGCTTCTTTTCATTTTTAGGACATTGTCTTCCTTACAATGTACTGATTCACATTAGTAGTCAATAATTATTGTTCCACTATTCTGCCTCTCTTGACATGCTCTCGCACCCCAGACCGACTCCGGTTGCATTCAATCACGTGAATTGTGGAGATGAGAGGTGACTCCTCCTGGTAGTGTGATGTATTTAACATTAGTGTAATTTCTATGCAGTGCAGGAATTTCAATCATTTAAAGTCAAAAGCTGCAGGAATGAGTACTTCTGTGCTTCTGTTATACTGAAACCTGTCTCTACAATCCTGTCTAGGTTTATTTTTCCAAAACTTTTTGCATGATCGTACAAACCCTGGATATTTTGATTGGAAATAACAAGACTAATAGTAAGTAGGACATTTTTCAGTGCAAATGTTCATCATGCAGACACCATTTAAGTGACAAAAACAGTATGTCCTTTTATACATAGGATTATTTTATGATTATTTTCAGAATGATTTAGATTTTTGGAGTGAAACTTATTCCACCATTGATCAGGGCATTTCAAACTCAGTGCAGGCAATGAAGTAGGGCTGTTCGATTAATTGAAGTGAAATCAAAATCGCGATTAATCGAAAGCTGCGATTGTCATGCGTATCTTTTAGTAAAGCGCGGATCCGTGATCAGTAAATCTTCATCCGAAGGCCAGAGGGCGCTGTCATTCTCACGCTGAAAACTCAAAATACGCCAGAAGAAGGAACTTGGTAAATGCGTCTTTGCTATCGCTGCAGCTGAATAAACAAGATTTGACTGCTTTCATTAATTCAACGTGACTAATAAACCAACGACTACAACGATATATGGTTTATCTGACTACTTCTTATTATAATTTTCCTTATAATACAGTATATAATAATGCAATGCCTTTATCACTGCATAGAATACTGTTCGTGCGTTATTCTGTGTAAAAAAGCTGTACTATCTCACAGAAAGATTTATTTCAAACACTCGACTGATATAAATATTGTACTATGAAGTGAGTTTGGAGTAAATACGTTATTAAATGTGATAGTTTCACATGCTTTCAGGTGTAGCAGCATGTCTACACAGAGCCATAGTTCACTGAGAAGTTACGCAAACAGCTGTCATTATCGCAAACGATTTCTTTCGATTTCATAATCGATCGATTAAATCGTTTGCGATAATGAACACGATTAAGCGTATCTTTTCTGTGAAGTACGGCTCTGTGTACTACATGCCGTTCCACCTGAACACAGGTGTTGGAGATTTACTGCTGATTACACAACCGGCTTCACTGACAAAATGCGCATGACAATCGCCTTCGATTAATTGCACAGCCCTACAATGAAGTACTCAGAGTAGACTGAACTAACTCTGTTCAGCTGTTCTGAAACTGAACACTCAAGAGGTTCCCATCTTACGGTTAAGAGTTCAAGTTTAAACTCAGAGTTGGTTGAACCTCCTTTTTGAAACAGGTCCTAGGAGTTGTCCATCTCAACACAGACCATTACATTTTCTTGTGCTGCTTGTGAATTGTGTTGCCATTTGTGGACAAGTATCAGCATGTTTAGATCTATCTGACCATTTTGTTTTTGTGAATGAAGAGAGGCTTCATCAAACTGTGATTTTTAATTTTTAATCAGTGTTGTGTGGAAAGTTGTGCTGATAAGTGCCTGAAATCTGTGAAGCATCACTCATTCATGTGAGTGACAATAGCATAGTGTGTGTTAGTAAAGACACAATCTGAGAGAAGCGCTGATGGCAATGATATATCTGGCATACTAAATATGTGGACCTGTCAGTGACTCCTGCAGTGCGAAATGTGTTTTGACACCAATAATATCAGAATACAGGCAACTTCTTCAGGCAATCACAAACACCTTGCAGGCTAAAATTAGGAAAAATTTCATCTTTCACAAGAACTTCTGAATTTTACTTTATTTCCAGCATCATTTTCAAGTGTTTGGTTGTGAAACAGTTTGTAAGGCAGACAGAGTTGTGATTCTTCCTGCTGGAAATCTGCTGATCTGTTGTGTATTTATGTAGTGTAAACTTTAAAGTTTTTTCCTCTCTAAAACACACTGGCCACAATTAATGGCACACTTTTATTCAATGCTTCGGCCTTCACAAAAACACAATCCTTACACAAACTGACAGATAGACAGAGATTAACCTCATTCTTTTGCCTGAACACATAAAGAAACTGATTTGCACATAATAGTCTGTTCCTGGAGTCCCAACACTCACATTCAATATGTCTTGCTAATCAAACGCCTTATATGCTAATTCAACTCATCACCATATCTAGAAACTTCTGAGAAATCATGATTGTATGTCTAAAGCTTATGCAAATGTCCAGCTTAGAAGTAGAGTAAAAACACTTATGACATTCTTCAAAAATAGCATCAATTTCTGTTTTGACATCTTATAAGAATCAAATGAATTCAGCTTTGAGAATGAAAACTAACCTGTTTGTTCCTCAGTATCTTCCAGTTTGACTCTCAATGCTTCTTCAAACTTAATTTCTTCACTCTCCTCTTTAATAAACGCCATCTTTACAGAAAAGAAAAGATATAAATATAAAGAAAAATAAATGCAAACTCAATTTTGAGTGTGTCTCAATCAGCTCCCTAGGTTCTGCAGTCAGCACACTGTAAGGGAGTCAGTCAGAGAGAGAGTTAATGTCCTTAAATGACCTCATAATACACACACCCCTCATAAAAAAAAAAAAAACAATCTTTTCATACATTTACATTGAATTTACATTTTTACATTTCATTACATTTTCATACATTTAATGTTTAGTTATCAATTACATTTTGCAGCAGTTTTGAAAAAGCTGTCGTTCCACATGTTTATGTTTGTTGTTGTGTTTTGAGCATTATAAGTGTCGACAGCGTGCAGCGATTCAAAACAGTGAATCATTTAAAGATGTAATTGATTCAATTGACTCGAAAAAGAAAAGCTTCGTTTCTCTAACACTACTTGCCAGTGACTGAATTCGTGTTTATGATAAACAGATTCGCGATTTAGGGAGCAAAATTAGACGCATCTTTTCTGTTACTCACGAAAAATAACGTTATAAAAATAATATTAAAGTTATACAAAGCACTAAAACGTTATTATTAAATATTCAGTAAATAATTAAGTAAAGTTACGTTGTTTATAAAGCCATAAAATTGCCTGAACTGGTTGCTTTCATTTAAACACTTTAAATTATTATAAACACATACCTTTCTTCATTTGAACCGGAGACACAGGAGCGGGGTGCGGCGCGGCCTTATGACGTCACCGCCGGACCAAAATAAAAGTCATGCAAACTTGTTAAAATCATAGAAATTCGCATACAGAAAACAGAGTCAAAAGATATAACATATAATCTCAAGGGATACATCAGTTTGGTTATATATATACATACAATGATTTTTTTGCCAAATTAATCAGTTTGTTTAAATGTTTCCATTTTTGATAACAAAGTGCAAAGAACTTTTACAATTCTCAAAGATAAAGTCAAGTACCTTGGTTCTTTATATAACAATAAGCCTTTTAAACACACACACACACACACACACACACACACACATATATATATATATATATATATATATATATATAATCTAGTGGCTGTGGCTGCAGAGAGAGCTACCTATTTTAACCAAACTTTATTTAAAAATCTTTAGTTAAAATAATTTCTTCTAAATGGTAATGAAATCTAGTTTACAAGATACAATAAGTTGTTTAGAAACTCTAGAATTATATCCATTAAAGGAGAAGATCAGACTGAGTGAATCTTCAGTAGTGAAGTAGTTAATGATTAAATAAATTAAAGACCAGTTATCAAAGACCAATCTGAAGAATGAGGCAAAAACATGACACAATAAAAACAAAACACTGATTTATATTTGTATTCACACACCTAAAACAAAAGAGATTCAATGCAGAGTTACGGCTAAATTAAAATTTAGAATCATGTCCAAATTGAAATTAATATAAAATGCTTGTAAAAGTAAATTAGTAAATTCATAAAGTATTATTTTTCTTGAAAAAGTTACTGTCTCTGATTGTACTTACAATACAATACAATACAATATTTATTTATAAAGCACATTTAAAAACAACAGAAGTTGACCAAAGTGCTGTACAGAATAGCATAAGAACTTCAGACAATAAAACAAAGTTATCAATCAACAACTGAATCAATGATCAAGTGGTATTGAAAGCTGGAGAGAATAGATATGTCTTTAAAGAAGACTTAAAAGCAGAAACAGAAGGGGCTAGTCTAATATTAAGAGGTAGACTGTTCCAGAGTTTCGGACCTGCAATCGCAAAAGCAATAAATACTTAATAAACATGATCAAATTATAATTGTTATTAACAAGTAGAAATTGCATATCTTACCAAATTTTGGCCTTGTTTTATTAACGACCAAAAAAAGTTGTTTTATAAACAACAATTCTGTATTTTCTACATTGTGCAGATCTGTCTTTGCTTCTTTCACAGTCTGTTGTTGGTGAAGGACAGATGAAAGGTAGGACATTTTCATTCAGATTTGCTACAAAAAAATGGTTATCACATATTTTAAGGCAACAATTTAGACAGCTGCGTTGTATTAAGTGTAGCTGACTATTCTTAAAAATATAGTAGACAGTATGCACTGTATACTGTGCAGTAAGCAGTATGTTAGTGTGCCATATGTAACACAGCCCATGTGATTTTAAAGAAAAGCACTTTTATTTTGGTCTGACCTTCATCTCTGTGATTCGAGGAGGCCAAGATGGCAGCGTGATAGGTGGATGTGTTTTGGAGTTGTCATCAGGAAACACAAAATAGGACAATTATATAATCGTGATAACAGGCATAGGCGCCGATCCCGTGAAAAACGGAATCGGCGAATATCTCGGATTGCAGCAGGCTTGCGATGGGCTCTGCACTTCCTCTGTTATTACGTGTGCACCCTCGAATTGTGTACGCGCGAATAAGTCCTTATTGTAAACAGGTATATATTAAATCATTTTATTCAGTCAAGCACAGCCCTCATAGAAAAAGAGTGTGTGTTGGTTACTAAATAATTTATTTGCAGTATGTGTGTTTCACTTTGCAAGATACATTTTGTCTAGTGAATTTATCAATGCACCATCCAACGGAGTGTACTCAAGAAAAAAAAACTAAAACACAGTATAATAAATTACTGAATAATGAGAATTAAATATTTGAAAATATTAAATTCGTTGCTCATGTGTATGATGTATTCACAAGGCTATCTCATGGGAATTCGTACTTATTTTACAAGGTGGCTAATTCATAGAATTCGTAAAACCTCACTGTATGATTTTAGGACGTAGGTTTAGGGGCGGGGTTAGGTGAAGGACATTCTTATGAATTCATACAAATTGGGAACCTGTAAAATACTTATGATTTAGCCCAAAACGTATGAATTCGTACAAGTACAAATTCGTACGAATTAGCCACCTCCTAAAATATGTACAAATTGCCGTGAGATCGTCCTGATTCCCTGCTATTATTTAGTCGTGGAAACAGCGGTGAAAATGTGTTTTATTAAAAAAAATGCAAACTTTGGGGTGAGGGTTGAGCACCCATGGGCAAAAACATAAATCGGCGCCTATGCTGACAGGTATCTGACCGTCTATCAATTAAAAATGGCTTTGACTCCAAACGCACCAGACCGCTAAGACATAATTGACATTATAGCACAAAAATATGAAATGTATTTTATTTGAAAAAAAAAAAAATAATCCTGAGATTATGTACAGGTATCTGAATTTACTTTATTTGAACAGAAAACTTATTTATTTGACGCAAACAACCCGCGGTTGCTGATAGGCACCTAAAAATTGCCTAAATTAGAAGAAAATGTTTTTGACATATAAATCCTATGGTGGCTGAAGGGTGTTTGAGGATACAGAATATTAATATAACATGAATTTATTTGACGCAGACCCCCTGCGATTACTGACAGGTATCCGAGGTTACCGTCTATCAATTAAAAATGGCTTTGACTCCAAACGTGGGTAAGCATGGGTAATGCTGAGGGTCCTAATAGCTGGTTTGACTCACGCCCAGATATGAGTGATCTTCTTGCGATTCCCCTACCTGAAACTCCATTAAAACCTGCACCAAAGAAAACAAAAAGAGATGCTATGGATAGTAACAACACCTCAACAGAAATTCTGACGGCCATTCGGGAGCTCTCTGGAAAATACGACCAAATGTTCCAGAAAATTTTGGCAATTGAAATAACAACTGAAACAACGGCTAAGCAGATTGTGACTTTGTCCTTCACTGTTACTCAGCTTGTTACTGAGGTAGGAACGCACAAGGAAACTCTGAAAGTGGTGGCAATGAAGATTCAGGAGCTCCAAAATGCAAATAAAACCCTGAAGGCCAAAGTCGGAGAAAGCAAGCGTTACAGCTGGAAATGGACATTAAAATTACACTGCGTGAGAGAAGGATGGCGAGGATGGTCGGAAAACTGTTATTGATGTTCTTGGCAACGTAGTGCCTGGCATCAGAGATGACCTTGGGGGTGCCGTTGACATTGCACATCGTCTTGGCCCGAAAAGAGGGGATGGTTCCCATAGGTCCATCATCATTTTGCTTATCTATTGTTTTTGGCTGCATCCATTGCATCTGGCACATTTTATTCACTGACATGCCCCCGACTCGGAAACTCTGGGCTTATAGAAAATTTCGAGTTTCCCACTCGTAATAACAACTTTGTGGTGGCATTCATGCGCGTTCAACTCGTAAATATGATCTATCTGACATGACTTGAATGCACCATAAGTATGGAGCAAACAAGGCAGGTAATGAAGGAAACACAGTTGGGGCAAGCGAACCAAACGCACCAGACCGCTAAGACATAATTGACATTACAGCACAAAAATATGAACCAAAACAAACAAGACAAAGGCCATGTGCTCACACAAACCAAAAACACAAACACATGGTCAGCAATACAAAAATCACAAGCCTTGTGCTTGAACAGAACAAGACATGAACACACAGCTAATGAGGAAACTCATAAGCTGCGTGTTCACATAAAACAAGACAGCAGAAAAAGCATGCAGTCGAACATGAGCCACGTGCTGCACAAAACAAACGTGGACAAGAGCATATGGCCCGAGCGAACTCAAAACCGCAGGCCCGCACAACAGGACAGAACATGGAGCGCGAGTGTCCAGACCTCGACACAAAACCAAAACTCAACAAGACATGAGTGCCAGGATCCGAACACCACGCTCCAACAAGAAACAAGGCACACAGACAATATGAAAACAACACATGACAGGAGTGTCAGGGCTCTGTCATAAAACCACAAGAAAACCAGACCGAAGTGACAGAACCCTGACAGTGTGTGTGTGTGTGTGTGTGTGTGTGTGTGTGTGTGTGTGAATTGCAACTTTTTAAGTTGTCACAACTTGCAATTAATTCAGCTTAACATTTTACCTATATTTTTATTAAAGCAAACATGACAAGTGTAAAAGGATTGCCTCTGTGTTGTGTAGAAACTGTAATGGACACCAGTCTCGTGTTTGTGTAGACATTTATTCTCTCAGCAACACATCAGTTTCAGCAAACACATGTTCATGTTTTATAATGAAGGTGAACATCAGACTTGAACACATGTAAAGGGCTTCTCTCCAGTGTGAATCTTCTTGTGTTTTTTAAGGTTTCCTTTGCCAGTGTAGCTCTTTCCACATTGTTGGCAGGTGAAAGGTTTCTCTCCAGTGTGAGTGTTCATGTGGGCATTGAGGGAATGTTTTTCTGTAAAACTCCTTGGACATTGAGAACATATGAAAGGTTTCTCTCCAGTATGAATTCTCACATGGTTTTTCAGGTTTACTTTTTGAGTGAAACTCTTTCCACACTGTTGGCAGGTAAAAGGGCTTTCTCCAGTGTGAATTCTCATGTGAATATTAAGGTTTCCTTTTTCAGTAAATCCCTTTCCACACTGTTTGCAAGTGAAAGGTTTCTCTCCAGTGTGAATTCTCATGTGAGCTTCAAGATGTGCATGTTGACTGAAACTCTTTCCACACTGTTGGCAGACAAAGGGTCTCTTTCCAGTGTGGATTCTCATGTGGACTTTAAGATTATCCTTTCTGTTAAAACTTTTTCCACACAGTTGGCAGGTGAAATAACTTCTATTTGCGGTCTTTTGAGGTCTATTTCGTGAAGTCTTTTCAGTATGTGAGCAACTTAATGATTTTTCTCCAGTCATAAAGCCGTATTTCTCATGCTGAACATTACCTTCGGTTTCATTGACTTCTTGACTCTCCTCTTTCAGTGTCATCAGCTCTAATGCAAAAAAAGACAAATCCAAATTAATTTTTTTAATGGCTCAAAGAACAAACTTCAAAACCAACATGAAGATCTCATACACACTAAGATATTAAATGAGTTGTTAAATGTAATCTCAAAATTTCTTACCATTATTAGAAGTAATGATAAAAAAGAGCAATCATATCATCTTAGATGCATGTTTTAATGCTCAGTTTGAAGGTAATGAGTCAACATGAGGCAACCCACTCCATGTCAAATAAAACCACTTTAATAACAACACTCATAAGACTTTCTTCAATAATAGCTTTCAGAATGAAACAAACCTTGTTCCTCAGTATCTTCACATTTGACTCTGAATGTTCCTTCTATCTTCTCATCTTCACTCTCCTCTTTAATAAATGCCATCTTCATAATAGTGTCATGTGGATCTGTAAGAGATGAATCACAGATTCCAAAAGTTATCAATAACACAGATCTTCTGTCTTACATAAGCAAGTATGAAACGCTGAATGAAATATGGTTCACTGATTAATGCTGTATATTTTCAAGTTCATCAACAAACTCAGGTGTTATTCCTCATCTATCATTGTTAGGAGTGAATGATGTTTAGTTTCTAAATTTAAGATGCATCAAGCTGTTTATTAGAAACTATGACTCATAATTTGAAGGCAACCACTTTCCCTAACCTTTTCCCCCACCATTTTTTTCCACAGAAATGAAGACCTAGTCCCTTTCAAGATGTACAGAGAAGAAGTGGTTTCTCTAGTCCTGAAGCAGCTCTTGAATAATACATGACAAAATTAACACTGGGGTTAATATTAACATAATTGATCATGTAAAGCTGATACGGCACATCTGACTTCCAACCTTAAATGAGTTTGACATCCCTGAGTGATAAATTACAAACTTCATTGTATATGAACTCATCTCAGTCACTCTGTAAAAATACACCTGTAACTAAAGTTCAGTTGAGTTTGTTCCTCACATTTCTGTGTTTTAATGTGAAGAAGATCCCATATGTGTGCTGCTACATGAGTTCAGGAGAAGAAACACTCATCATAGATCAAATACTGATGATACATTCACAAATGAGGATGAGAAGATGGGGAAGTCACAACACATGTTTTCTTTAGTGAGCTACCTATGTCTTTAATATCAACTGTGTATGTCACTTGAAAACATGAACAGTTTGATTTTATTGTGCTGCAGTTCAATATAAAGTTTCTGTCCACTGACTGTATTGTTTGCTCAAACGAAGAACTTCACATGAAGAACAAAGATAAACAGCAGGCAGTGACTCTAGCAGGAGAAATGTTTTATTATTTTATAAGTAGGCCAGTATTTCTGACATGTGATTATTTATTGCTTGTTGTAATGAACATTTACTGCTATCAGCAGAATCAAATGAGTTCAGCTTTGAAAATGAAAACCAACCTGTTTGTTCCTCAGTATCTTCATGTTTAACTCTGAATATTTCTTCAATCTTCATGTCTTCACTCTTTGTTTTAATAAGTGCCATCTTTAAAAATGTGTCACATGGATCTCAGTTGATTGGGCAGGAGTTTTTTCTGTGTTTGGACAGTTTGTCCTGTTTGAAATGAGAATAATTAGAAGAAAGAAAAATGAGTGCAAACAACTCTTGGTTGTGTCTCAGTCAACTCCATAGTTTATAGTTTGTGCACCGAGAGTCAGACAGACAGAGTTCATGTACTTGACAAGACACAAAAAGGCACAAATTAGACAATTAGACAAATTAGTTCATATTTATATTAAGGTTTATATTTAGTATTAATTAAATATAATCTACAAATGATTAGATTCCACTTTCATGAAAACATTTGAGGCTGGTTTGTATAAGTCATTAGACGTGTTTGTGCTTGTTCTCGTTGTATTTACAGTGTTTTGAACAGCAGTCGTCAGTGTGCGGCGATTCGAACGATTCAAAACAGTGAATCATTTTGCGATTCAGTTGATTCAGTTGACTCGGAGTTTTGAAAAGCTCCGTTTCTACTCACTACTTGGCAGGAAGTGAAAAAAGACGCACCTTTTTGCATTACAGTGTTACATTAGTTAATAATTAATTTCCCCGCATTTATATACACTTCTCTAAACATATTTTGTTGATGTAAACACTTGAAATGGTTAAAAGTACACACCTTTATCAGCCGAATCTCAGACGCGTAAGGAGCGCGGCGCCGCCTGATGACGTCACACCGCCAGACCAAAATAAAAGTCTTCTTTTGTTTACTGGCAGCCTTTTTAGATAAAGTCATATAATTTTACATTTAAAAACAAATATGGTACAGCATCAGTCCAAAGAATAAATTACAAAGGTATCTAAAGCCCTAAGACTAATACAGTTGGTTTATATCTGAATGTAAGCAACTGTGAAGTGCTTTCAATTCATGACTACAGAGTATTTGTAATATTCTTAATTAAAGATAAACTCCATGATCTTCATATTACAGGTTTGGAAAGAACTTCTTAAATGTTTAAAACTCATAAATAATTTGTAGATCAATATTAAAGTTGTTATTGCTTAACTATTTCATATCTTAACTGAATGTCAACGTATTCATTGTATTTAATCCCAGAACATAAAGACAATAAAACTAATTTCAGGTTTATTTGTTCAAAGATAATTAAAGTATTAAATTGATGGTGGGTTAAAAACAATTTATTTCAACTCTGAATGAAAAACTTAAATGAAATGTAAATTTTTCCAGGTTATCGCTATTAAAATGGCAGTACATAATCTGCTAAAATGTGATTATGCAAGTCTTAATTATAAATACCCTATCAAGCTGTTAGATTTCAATTAATGAAAATTAATTTAGAAACATAATTTACCTCCCCATATCAGCCCCACTATGAATTACTGATACACACTACAAAATGAACAAATCTGTTTTGAACAGAAAGGATAACATGGTCAGTTTTTGATTAAATTGATTTTAGTGTTAAATGTTCAGTTTCTTCTAATGGCAAAAAAAGACAATATAATTCAAATATTACTGATCTTTGCCTCCCTGAAAGTGTTTTTTTTTTTCTCAAAAATAAAGACAATGACAAATACATTGACATTCCCTGTATTTTACATGAAAACATGAAAACACATATTTGAAAAATATTAACGTGTGCAAACTATGTGTGTGCGTCTGTAAGGAAGAGAGAGTGGGAGAAATATAATATGTGCTTTTCCGTACATAATAAAACCTAATTTTGTGGCAAAAAACATGGAAATAATATTTCATTTTTATCCTATTGTTTACTATTTATTTGGCCAGTGTTTCTGTGGGTTTTGGTTATTTTGCTGTTTTAGGCAAATAACTGAAATCATGTGGCGAAGTGATATAGACATGTAACGTGGTCAAAAGGTGTCTGGAACTACGCTTACCATGTTTCTCCCTGAAATTAGGGCTGAAACGATTAGTCAACATTATCAACAACATCAACAATAAAAGACTGACCTAATGCAAGAACCTGCAATAATGCAGTTTGACCAGTGTGGTGCTGTGGCACAAGACTGTAATTCAGCCCTCCTGGATGCAATTCAGGAGAAAAAGACACACAGCCCTTCAGAGCAAACGCAGCTGAATGTATGAGCCGTTTAGATGAATATGTAAATATCTATTTTCCTCTCAGTAATGAAATAAACACAACAGTAGTGTGAAAGCAGCAGTTAAAAATGCATCTGATTACAATGATTTGGATATTTCCACAAGCTCTGCAGTTTAGTAACAATAACTTACTCCAGTAATGTCCACTCACATCATGTTTATTAATATAGTACATTATGCAATAGATAGCCTTAAATCAAACAGCTTTATGGTATTTAACATGAAAAACCTGTCACCTTCAGTTTTACAATTACAAATTACAACTTGACTTCCTGTTATAAAGCAGCTCTCCAGTGTGGAGCTAGCTAATGAGAAAATATTTTTATTAGTGGGAAAAATTAATTTCATTACAGACAGTTTGGTTTACAGAGATCAAAGCTTGATTTAGCTCAGGACTGTTTTGGTTATCATAACCCTATGAAGGATTTTAAGACATGTTTTGAATAAAATAGTTTATCCAGAAAATAGAGCCTCTTACCTTTTATTATGTTTCTTATCTGTATCTGTATGAGATGTTAGGCAGAATGATGTGTATACGACAGTTTCTCTGTCTGTCATCTGATTTTGTGTGCCAAATATGTATATTTGTATAATGAATTGGTAACACTTTACAATAAAGATATCATTTGTTAACAGTAACTAATTTATTAATTAACATGAATGAACAATACATTTATTACATGTATGTATTAACCTTTGTTAATGTTAGTGTAATGGAAATTTGTAACATTAATTAATTATTGATTAGTCATAACTATGAAACAACGTAACATGAGTAGCATAATGCTAGCAACAGTATACCCCATTTCCACATGAAATAAGTACTTACAAGGTATTTGTCCACCGGCAACTATAGTTGCCGCTTGTACTTTTGACTAAGTATACAAAAAACTATAGATCTCTTGTTATCTTCTCTTGTCTTCTCTTGAAGATGTGTTTTGTTTGGATGATTCTAGAGACCTTCATGATTATGTAGATATATATGAAGAGTTCAGATGCAAAACCAGTTAAATGCCATCTCGGTCAAAAATGAGTTAATGATACTTAATGAATGCTCTCAACACATATTATACGTCCATCAAATACTTTTACTTCAAACTCACTAAAATCCCACCCTCAGCCCAATCAGAAGAACCAGTACTTACATAAAAACCTATACATCGGAGCCTGATAAAAATGCATTTTTAAAAGAAAGATGTCAGATGGATTTAGAGGCTTTTGCATCTGAACTCTTCATATATATATATATATATATATATATATATATATATATATGTCAACAAAAAATACTTGTTAGTAACATGAAAATTAACTTTCTTTGGGAGAGTTTGCCCTCGCCATGCTTCCTGGAAGTAGGGGTAGGAAGTTGACCACCTCATGTGACAGGAAGTCAGTCAATACCTCTTTTTTCCTTAAAATCGTTTATTTGCTTGTTTACTTGCATGTCATTGAGAAATAAAACATGGGTCACATCTAGAAAAATACTTACAAAAGAAAAATGACAACTATAAACTGTGGCAGCTATAGTTGCCGGTGGGCTTATAGGAAAATAGTGTGTCAATAATGCAAAAGGACAACCGGAAACAATTTTCAGTTAAAGGCAGTTCATTCTTGAATTCAGTGATGTCATCATCCAGCTCAGTTCAGTTCAAATAGTATAAAATATCACTGGAAACAATATTAACCAAGTCATAGCAGGCCACTATAGTCTAATTAGTATAGCTCTATGAAGAGGAAGCTAAAATAATATTAGACCAGTACCAGAGTTTTACCCATACTCTAATATCCCTCTAATATGGGAATAATAAATAATAATATATAATAAATTTATTTGTAGATTATATAACAGCAATTTAGAAAACAGACAAAACAGAAAAGTTAAGAGATAAAATTTGAGACAAGAGTGTACAAATGTCCACTGAAAGCAAGTGGAACTATCGTTACCCTGCGGCATGTGATTTCCAATTCTTGTGAAAAAGGCTAGTCTCCTCATTAACAGCAGTAAAGGTTAGATCTTGGTCACATAGTTGCTTGGGAATAAGCCTTCTTTACCTCTCAGTCTCCCTGCCCACCATCCAGAGACATCTAGACAACACACACACAACAAATGTTAATTAACAAGACTCATTATGTATCTCTAAAATGGTCTGAAATTCAGATACATGTAAAATGCCAGAAATATTCACAAAACTGAGTTCACAAAACATTAAGAATAATATTTTTAGTAATTGCTATTTTCTTAAAATTTTACATATTTTGTTTTATATGAATTCTAAATATTCTGCCACAAGTCATTAGAAAATATATATATATATTATGCAAAATAAAAATGTTGTACATTCTCACCTTCCTGAATGATGTCAATGATGTCATCTGCATTGAAACTGAGCTCATCAGTGTCTTGAGCAATGTATGTATAAAGGGCTTTACATTGAGGTATTTGGAGCTCCAGTTTGGGGGCCTGTTTGGGCTGTTCTGGAGCATGAAAAACTGTAAGTGTGTTTTTGCTCTTCAGCAGCATGAGGTCATCTATATTTCATTGTCTGCTATAGTCTGTGTATTGGTTTAAAATGTTTAGTCTTCTGTTGTAATAATTTTGTAACTAATTTTATTGGTTTGAGAAATTACTATTTGTTGAGTCATTTACTTTAGGTTTTATAACTGAACTTACAGTCCATAGGCTACCATTGACGAATTGCTCAAATCAACCAAAACTGTTCAAACTCCAAATGACAAAAAAAATCATATTTTAATAGACAAAATTGCATTAGACTCAATTAAACTGCCATTATATGTAATAAATTATCTGTCTATCTATCTATCTATCTATCTATCTATCTATCTATCTATCTATCTATCTATCTATCATCTTTTCAGTGTATGTAAGCTCATCTCCAGACTCACTGTTTTTTACAATGTCCTGCATCTTCTTCCAGACTCTGAAAGGTAGGTTGTCCAAGTAATGTGGCACATTAATCAAAGCTCCAGAAGGTGTCTGTGGATCTGGCTGTGAGATCTGGACTCTGGAAGAACATTCAGGATTCAGAACTACAGTGGCTTTTCATCAGAAGCAGAGAGACCTGAAACACTAGCAGATTACTTACCTTTCCATTGAGACTGGAAACTCCTGCAGAACAAACACACCACTGATAATCAAGAATGTCCCAGGTTATGTATGTAACCATGGTCCCCTAACAAGATGCTGCATCAAAAAATGCAAGGTGAATGCTTGCAGTGAGATTACGCTCTGAATCACATGTAATCAAACCAATGGAAGGGCACAACGTCACGGGCAGATGACGTCACCAACCAAAAAGTTGAAAAGCATGTGGCGGTGGAACCGGGGACCCGACCGCTCAATCTGACACAGCCGCCTCGCCGTCGTGAGAGTTTTTTGGCACCCGTCAGCATTACATGAGAGCAAGGCAGACATAACTCGGACACTTTTCTAACCGCCATTCATCACGTGCAGATCACCATTGAGTGGTTCTGCACAGATTTTGCTCATCTCAAACGAGCCTATATTCAAACACTTTTGTTGTGTTTTTTCTTCTGTTTTTCGTTGGTTTAGTCCTTTTTGTATGTTGGTTTGTATTTCTTGTTCCTGTTCCTCCCCCTTGTTATGTCATCATCAGTTAATCTCCCACAACTGTCTTCATCATTTGCCACCCTTTATTAGCCTGTTCAGTTTCTGTTCACATTGATGCATCTACTTTATTGCTACCTGGTTTTACGTGTGTTCCTGCTCTGTTTTGTGGATTATCGTTTGTTGATTTTATTAAGACTTTGTATTGCACTTTATCCTTGTCTTGCGCTCCTTCCTACACATGTGTATTGTGAAAGAAGTTCTGAACAAAACAGTTTAGCTACCATTTGTTTTGTTTTTGTAATTTTGTTTGTTTTATTTATTTAGTTTTTCTCATCATGTACAGACCAGCTTACCTCCTCCTTACGCTGGAGCAGGGCGATCGCTCTCTCGAGGACCACACTAATGACTTTGTGTTTATTGCAAACTTAACACACTATCTGGACAGCTGTCTCTGCACATTTCATAAGACAAGCCTTAACAGTCTAGGCAGGATTTTGGAAAATGTGCTTATTTAAAGTCCCGAAGGCAAATCATGTTAATTTTTGGCATACAACAATTTTAGGGGTTTTGAAGGGTGCTGAATTCAAATCTTCTGTATGCCAGGCTCAAAAATGTCCCATAATGCCTCAAAATGGAGAAATCCAACATGGCCGCCGCCACCAGGTCAAAATCTAATTAATCACTTATTTTTTTGAATGTACAAGGTAAATACCAGAATGTAATGTGCTTTTATAGGTTTTCACATATGGGGAATTCAACACCAAGCTCAGATTTAAGATTGAAACCACAGAAAATGTTTGAAATTAATGTACTTGGTTAAAATTGTTGTCTCGGTTAATGAATAATTTATGAACAAAGAGGACCATGAAACAGGTTGATGTTAAAACATTGTTCTGTTTTAACAATGCTGTCATCTGACAGACCCCCACCTCACCACCTGTGCGGTGGGCATGCCACTGGTCTGCCAGTCTCCATCAGCATCCGGGTCTCCAGTCCCGGACTCTGCCTCGGCCCTTTGACCATGCAGCTCCACTGTGACTTTTAGCTCTCTTGTCTCCACTGGAGCCCATCAGTCCTCCGGCACCCTTGTGCCTCTGGCTCCACCTTGGTCGGGTGTCACCCCACTGCCACCTCAGGACTCCACTTCTTATCTGCTTATCGTTCCATCCCACTAGCTCCACTGGGCTCCTCCCTCCCTACAGCTCTGCTTCAGTCCTCTATCACTCAGGCTCCACTGGGGCCTTCCGGATCGCCGCCTACTCTTCGGTCGCTGAGGCCACCTGCTCCACTGTGACCCTCCGGATTCTCTGTTTTGCCCTGGCCCATCATCTCTCTGTCTCCACCTTGGGCTCCACCTCCACCTGTTCTGTCGCCATCGGTCTGCCCCTGGAGTCGTCAGTTCTTCCTCCACCATGCCTCCTCCCTCCATCGGCTCCTCCGTGGGTCACCATCATGGCTGTGGCCTGGGTCTCACCTGGCTCCTCCTGCCCCGGATCCCTTCTAGCTCCTCCCTCTGTCTGACCCACCCTGAACTCCATTATTTGTCCTCCTCCTGAACCCCCTCCCTCCCTCCACCCGCAGTTGGTCCTTCTATGGCAGGGTTCCTCAAATCTTACCCTGGAGGGCCAATGCGCTTCAGAGTTTAGTTCCAACCCTAATCAAACTCACCTACCTGTGATTTTCTAATGATCCTAAAGACATTGATTAGCAAGCTCAGGTGTGTTTGATTAGGGTTAGATCTAAACTTTAAAGGGAAGTGGATCTTGTGGGCCAGATTTGAGGATGCCTGTTCTATGGCGTGAGGTCGTGCCTTCTGGGAGGGGAGACGAACTGTAACAGTCACACTTTTTTTTTGTTACTGTCTTTCGTTGGTTTAGTCCTTTTTTTGTATTTTGGTTTGTTCCTGTTTACCCTTATTTGGTCTTGTTCCTGTTCCTCCCCCTTGTTATGTCATCATCAGTTAATCACCCACACAAATCTTGATCAAACCATTTATAAGCCTGTTCAGTTTCTGTTCACATTGTCGACTCTACTTTGTTGCTACCTGGTTTTACGTGTGGTACTGCTGTTTTGTGGGTTATTGTTTGTTAATTTTATTAAAGACTTTGTATTGTACTTTATCCTCATCTTGTGCTCCTTCCAACACATGTACCATGACACAACATACTATAACAAATATTTTAGAACATTAAAACACAACAAAGCAATACACAAATGTATAAAGGTAATTTTACTCAGATTAAAGTGCAAAAGAATTAAAACACCAATAGGCATAACTTTACAGTAAGATCTTATTAGTTAACCTTTAATGCATTAACATGAGCAATAAACAAAAGCTATTACATAATTTATTAATCTTTTTTTTTTTAAATGAACCTGAGCTAACATGAATTAAATGTTGTTTTTAACAGTTTATAACTTTTGATTTTTAATAACATGTTATTAGTATTATTATATTGCAATTATCTTAAGATTAATGAATGTTTAGAAGAAATTTTCATTGGGAGTTTATGTTAATTAATTAATTAACTAATGTTAACTGAGTGCAGCCTAAAGCAAAGTGAGACCAAACTATAAAAAAATGTATACACTTTCAAACAATATATAGGCATGTTGTAGTCCAGATTAAGACGTAAAAAAAAGTATTAAAATTAGTAGCCATTTGAGTCTAAATATTGAAGTATTTTGGAGCTGTGATGAACACCACTGCACATACAAAAATCTGAATAGCTATTTAAATCATTTAAGTATGTTTTAGAAAGTAGTGCAGCTCCTTTTTTTCTGGGGTAACGTTGCACTTGCTGTTTAGCGCCATCTGCTATAAGAGAGTAAATGTGTACTTTCACTTTCATCCAAAGCGTCTCTCAGGTGTTCCACCATGTGCTTCTCTTCTGTGCTTGTTCACCTCAGAGCACAAGCATCTTCGGTGCAGATTACAGCGGTGTTGTACATTTAATCAGTTCATTGAAAACATATTCTTAAAATGTATTCAACATTCTGAATAATTTTTAATAAATAATTAGTTTCTGTATTTTGTATTCTGTATTTTTCTGTATTCATTATTGTTATATGTCGCATTACCGAATACCGGCTATCCAACTATCCCCCAACTCTCTTAAGAGAAAGAAAATAGTCTTAATAGTGAGACCTACAATTTCCTCCTATAACGATCTCTGGATTGGAGAATGGTCTCGACGAGAGACCAGAAGCTAAGAGTTGTGCCCCCTCAGAGCCCACACCCCCAATCAACCATGGAGAGCTGTCGAGAATGGAAATCAGGTCCAAGACCTATTCTTGCATTAGAGAGCACCAGAGGGGACATTGTGATGTCTCCTGAGTTGCAAAGAGGTCCATCTGAGTCTGGCCAAACACTCTCCAAATCTGCTTCACCATCAGAGGGTGAAGCATCCATTCCCTTCGCCCCTGCCTTGACAGGACATCTGCTCCCATAATGAGATGCCCAGGGATTTTAACTGCTCTCGGTGAGAGAAGCTTCCCCTGTCAGTGCACACCAACACATGGACCACGTGGATCTCTCAGGAGCAGAAGAAAGTATTTCAAAGTCCAAAACATGACCAGCATCTCCAGGCAGTTGATGTGCCACAAAGATGGTGACTGCTCTGCAGACCTTGGGCAGGGTGACCAATTATTATCGCTCCCCAAAGGAGAGGGACATGTCCGTCGCTAGCAATACGCAGCAACAAAGAGCTCCCAGCACAGGGCCCTGAGACAAAACCAAGGCTTTCTCTACATGTTCAAGGCATGTAGGCATCGCTGTGTGACCTTGATCATGCGATGTGGGTTTTACCTTGACTTCGATAGCGGTTCCTGAACGATACTTTTTTTGACACCAATTTTATAAAACCAGTTTTAAATAATAATAAAAAAAATAGCTGGTTTTATTTTTTCAGCTTCTTGACATTAACACAGACTCAAAAACTCGAGCCACTGCAAAAAGGAACAAAAAAATATATCCAACGCAATAAATCAGTGAAAATTTTAATAAAGTTTTCAGTTTATGCATCTATTAGGCTATGTTTACACTAGTGCATGTTCGTTTTAAAATGCATAGCTCAGGCAGAATCATGATTTCTATTCATTAATTCCTCTAATCCACTAATTTACTGATAAGCACTAGCACTTTCCAGTACTGTCTGCCAGTGTCTATAATGTTATAGGCTATGTCCCTCTTCCACAATCACTATTCTGGTTTAACATATTTCAAAAACATTGCATGGCCAAAACACACATTAGACTGCAAACAGAAGTTGTAACAATCAC
The DNA here is from genome assembly GCA_033026305.1 of Cirrhinus molitorella. Classification (NCBI taxonomy): domain Eukaryota; kingdom Metazoa; phylum Chordata; class Actinopteri; order Cypriniformes; family Cyprinidae; genus Cirrhinus; species Cirrhinus molitorella. The sequence continues at coordinate 10,227,663 of CM065128.1, forward strand.
TCGCTGGAGGTTTAAAGTGAGTTTTGAGTAAAAGCAGAATATATTGGCTGGCAGGTATGCTGTAAAAGCGGTTAAAGCATACGTTTAATCACCGTTCTATATTATTGCGCTTTAATTGAGGCATACTAAAGCACACACACACACACACACACACACATATATATATATATATATATAGAGAGAGAGAGAGAGAGAGAGAGAGGTCGGAAATCATACATAAACTTGTTGTCAGCGCTTTGTTATCTCTCCCTTCCTCTCTCTCTGTCTTGCTCTCTCTCTCTTGATTGATCAATCGATAATGTATTAAAATAAATGCTATAGTTCGTTCAAATAATTGTGATCTTATCGCACATGTAGTGAATTAGCTCAAAGGGGAATATTAATAATTAATCATAATTCGTTATAATTAATTATAATGTTTGGATAACTCAGAAGAATTATCTTGATGAACAAAATTCACATTACAATCAATTGACCCGTTCAGCCAGCGAACATTCAGGGAAAATTCATGTGTATTCACAGAAAAACTATTTTCTTGGTCGCAGAAAATAACTTTGTTAAATACTAATGCATTAAAGAATGTAGCTTTGATCGGAAATCGTAAAGTGACATTTTGCAATGCAGAATCAGAAACTTATGTAATTTGTGCACAAGGACTTTATTAACTACAGACTAACACATAACTAATCTAAACAACACACACACACACACACACACACACACACACACACACGCATCAGATAGCTATAATGTCTTTCCTATGGGAAGAAGTAAGTAAAACTTGCATGCATAGTTGCAGAGTCTCCTGCTAGTTCTGGGTCGTAAACTGACGTTATCAGTGGTTGCTATGGCGACTGTGTGTTAGTTGCGGTGGGGGGTTTACAAACCAGAACGCGGACTTGCTGGTTTAAGAGAAGATTGTTAAATATAACAAATAAATGTGTGTCTGATTGGTCCAGATGCTACACACATTTCATCTGTCTGATTTTTACCCACTTGTCAAATACTGCACTGCAAAGAGCAATACTTGCGGGTATTAGCCTCCACGTCGTAAAATCCTTTAATGCAAAGCAAACCGCTGATTATCCCTTACTTATTGTCTTATGTTTGATGCTACAGTGTGCAAGGAGTGATCATGCAACTCGCACTTTTGGTCGTGTAGAATGGACAGATAGATTCTGAAACGCCAGCATATGAGGATTGCTTTCATTTTTAAACAAAACTCACTGGTGTAAACATAGCTGAGTATAACCAGTGTAAACTAGTAGGTGTGTTCGACTTGACGTGGCTCTGAAAGACTTCTCTTATGCTTTCCAATTAACCCCTTAGGTATCGAAATTTGGTACCGACCAACAAGATTTTTTTCGATACTCGGTGGTAATTCGAGGCAATTTGGTCGGTGCCTAGAAAGTATCGAACTCGATACCCAGCCCTAGTCTTAAGCCACCACTGTAGGGGCCTCATGTGCAGCAGGCCAAAAGGTATCATGTTGGATGCAGTTGCCTTCAGACCCTTTTGAAGGGGTTTCACAACTGCTTTGAGGATCGACTCAATCCGGTGCATTTCTCACTTTCTAAACCACCACCAGAATATATTTGGCAATGTTACACATGCATTAATTCCAAACATGATGGGGAGCAATTGAACTGTCATGCATGAATTCATTTGTCAATTAACAGCTGCATTTGTGTAAGATGTTGCCCAACACAATGCTGTCAGTAAAAATACTTATTTCTCTGAATAAGTATAAGATGCGTGTTGTAGTGTTCGCATTAGTTCAAGGTTTGAAAACATAGTTATGAATGGATTTGAATGGATATCTCTTTGTTTCACCAACTGCGGCTTTGTCTGAACATCCTAAAAAAAATTTATGACCGTCACAGGGCCAAAACCATAGGAATCAGTCTCAAGGTGGGTGGAGGAGAAACTGCATTTTGACCAGTAGAAAGTTCTGTCCTTCCCAGGCTTTTTACCAAAGGTCTTCTTTTTGCCCTCTGAGAGGAGTCTGGCTGTTGTCCTGCCATCTTTATCTGATGGCATTGGACAGTTTGCTTATGTTAGTCCACCAAGATTCAATCACAATGTAGCAAACCTTTATCCACTATTGTGGTCAGCAAGGGGCCCTGCCATACACTGGGCCTTAGAAAGTGCTGTCCACTACAACATCTTCTGACTTAACTTCCTCGCCTTCGTCTAGCTCTTTAAGCAGATCAGCCTGGAATGCCTGTAACACCGATATGGTGTGTGGACATGCACCAGCCTGACCTGCTGCCATGCACCTCTTGCCCAACACCACTGAAGGGCTGAGAAGAGTTGTCCATGATCTCGACACCTCACTGTGGAGGTCAGAGAAGAATGGCAGGCTTTGGCATAGAGGTGGACTAGTACACATTCTTCTGCAGTTTGGCTTGTCTCTGGTTTCGGTTTGATCACACGTGATTCAGAGCGTAGTCTCACTGCAGGTATTTCCCAAGCATTTTTCAACACAGCTCTATATTACTGAAGGGGAACTCAATCAATCAATCAATCAATCAATCAATCTCAATCAATCAATCAATCAATCAATCAATCAATCAATCATCAATCAATCAATTAATTGAAATACGACCTTTAGAAAGCAGACGTCACTGGCTTTCATAATCTCCTCCATGCCTTTAATTGTGTGTGAAAGAGCTGAGATGTGTCTGTTTATCTCCTCTAGCTTCTCCTTCATCATCTGCTTCTTCTGCTCCTCTTCCATACTCAGTGCAGTGATTGTAGCTGCCTCTTCATCACTGAGAAACTGATGAAGCTTCTCAAACTGCTTTTTAATCTGATGCACTGTTTGCTCAGCTTGAGACTGAAATCAAACCACATTCACTTCATTTGTCTCAATCAACACACATCAACACAATCACATCATTCATATCTGAGATAAACTTAGGATAACATCCTATAATGTATCAGATTTTTCAGAAGCACATTGATGATAGTCATTTTCAAAAATAATCTGGAGTTCATTTATCAGGTTGGAGCTGTATATAGTGATCCTACTACTGTAATGAAAATGACCTTTGATTCTGTTTCCTCACCTTGATGTCTTTAACTGTTTTCTCAAACTTTCCTTTCATTTTTTCATTGTGTTTTAGTTTCTTCTGTAATGATGTCAGTGCTATATTGAGCTCCTCCTAGAATAGAACAAAAACATATAAATTACCAAATTACAGTAAAGAGAACAAGAAAAAAAAAATACATTGATCATATAATGCAATACAAACATATTTGTTTAAAAGTATATCTGATTACTTGTTTTTGTGTACATCTTTAAATTTTTAAATATTAAATTAATTATGAAATTAAATCCTGCCATAAAACAAAGGCAACCTGAGTGAACACAAAGTACAGTTTGTAAATGACAATGTTATTTATTATAGTTTTATTATATTCCAACTGCTTACACATAAAATCTTTACTTGTCACACAATTTCTGAAACCTGACACTCAAAGCACCAAAACCACACACTAAAATATGCCAAAATGCTGCTTGGGTGTCTAAAAACAACACATTTGTGCCCTGATGCATTGCAGCTAACTCAAGGTGTTAAGTTAGAAACACACTCAGAGTTTAACAGGTATCAAAGCAACAACGAGAGAATTATTTGTCATAATTATAATTATACCCCAATAAATTCAAAACACTGTACTGATTACTGTTATTTAAACTAACAAAGAGAAAATAAACAAAGAGGAATATATATATAGATAGATAGATAGATAGATAGATATAATTGCACATTTTTTCTTAAATGAATTGCAATTAATTGATTAATCCTACCTGACATTAAAGTTTTTATTTATACTTTTATATTGAAATAATTTCTGATTCAAATTAATGTACATACAACATAAAGAACATATATTTTTTTAATATTTGTTTAATTGGATCTTTTTCATGACTGAAGGCAAGTATCACTGATTCCAACTTATGTCTCTATTAATTTTTATTTTCTAATATTTAACCATTGAATATAACCATTCAACATTACAATATAATTAAGAGCTCTCATTTTAATTCTAATTCAAGTTAGCTTAAAACAATCATCACATAAACCCATTATAATAAATGTCATAGAGGCTAGCTACCTGTGCCCTTCAGCAAGAAAATATAGCTTAAAGTTAACAAACATTAATTTATATAAAATACTAAATTCATAAATATAAAGCTTAAAACTACAGAAGTTATTAATTTCCTCTTTTTAATTTTGTTCTTTGATTAACAGACATTACAACAGTTGGTTATTATTGAAAGATTGTGTGTAGTGTTAGTGAGATGCATTTACATTGTGACTGTGCCCCAGATGCAATCAATAGGAACCGTCTGTAAAGGTGTGAACCAAATGGTCCATACATTCAGAATAACAAAAGAATAGTAGTCCTCAGGGATTTCTTCTAGATTGCAGGATCTCCAGTAGGAGGTCCTGACAGTATCTATTGTTTCTAGCCATTTGTCTTTAGGTATAAAGTTCTGTTGTTGTAGACAGAACTTTGGGAGAAGCTATGCAGAAGCTACAGAAAACTTAGAAAGAAGCTAGGACCCTTGCATGGGTCAAGATGCTTGAAGACCGACAAGCTAACATCGCTGCTTGAAGACCTGCTACACTGCTACATCAATAAATTCTTCTCCCCACAAGAACTCTGGTCAAGCTTACTTATTTTATGTATTAGAGAAATCTGATACATTGGTGAGCCACCCAAACCACTGCTCAACCAAATACAGAAGAATCTATCATTATCATATTTTGGCTACTGTCGCTGCTGAACTTTATGCGGATTTGACACTGCTTTATATAATTTTAGATAATTTAGTGTTTGATAACTTTAAGCTATATTTTCTTTGGGACAGCCATGGCCTAATGGTTAGGGAGTCGGACTTGTAACCAAAATAGCAAGGCACCGAACCCCCAATTGCTCCCTGGGTGTCGTGATAGCAATATGGCTGCCCACTGCTCGGTTGTGTGTTCACTACTGTGTGTGCACACTTGGATGGGTTAAATGCAAAGCACAAATTCCGAGTATGGGTCACCATACTTGGCCCACACATCATGTCCTTTCCTCTTTTTTTCCTTCTTCTTTCCTTTAAATGTGACTTATAAATAGCCTAATAAATACTTAAATGCACAGTTTTAAGACAGCTTTAAATTGCCTTTTTTGTAACTTTGTGCTTTAACAGACGACACAACTATGCAAACAAGCCTGCACTGGCCTTTTATGGGCCCACTTAGGGCTAGCCTAAGGGTCCCCAGTGGGCTGCCAGCACAGGGCCAGCAGTCTTTACTCATTGGCAAACCGCTGGTCCCTTAATGCAGGGCCTGCATGGGCAGCCCTCACTTAGCCCCCAGGAAGTCTTCACTAGGCCCACACAGGGCGCGTGTGTTTATTTACAACAATTTGTTTGCGTCCAGTGGATACTTTCCAAAATGGCGCTATGGTGTCATAGAGCAGACAAATTGTTGACTAAAGTCGTTATTTTTAATTCTTTACATAGAAAAAGTATTCTAGAAGCTTCGTAAAATTATGGTTGAACCACTGATGGCAGATGGACTATTTTGACAATGTCTTTCATATGTTTCTGAACCTTGACAGTGTATTTTACTTGGCAGTCAATGGAAGTCAAGAAGCAACCGGTTTTCATCTAAAATATCCTAAATTGTGTTCCGAAGACAATCAAACCGTTTTACCGGTTTGGAACGACATGGGAAAGTCTTCGGGGAAAGCAGTTATTATACAGGTGCTGGTCATATAATTAGAATATCACCAAAAAGTTGATTTATTTCACTAATTCCATTCATAAAGTGAAACTTGTATATTATATTCATTCATTACACACAGACTGATATATTTCAAATGTTTATTTCTTTTAATTTTGATGATTACAACTGACAACTAATGAAAACCCCAAATTCAGTATCTCAGGAAATTAGAATATTGTCAAAAGATTCAATATTGAAGACACCTGGTGCCACACTCTAATCAGCTAATTAACTCAAAACACCTGCAAAGGCCTTTAAATGGACTCTCAGTCTAGTTCTGTAGGCTACACAATCATGGGGAAAACTGCTGACTTGACAGTTGTCCAAAAAAAGACCATTGACACCTTGCACACGGAGGGGAAGACACAAAAGGTCAATGCAAAAGAGGCTGGCTGTTCACAGAGCTCTGTGTCCAAGCACATTAATAGAGAGGTGAAGGGAAGGAAAAGATGTGGTAGAAAAAAGTGTACAAGCAATAGGGATAACCGCACCCTGGAGAGGATTGTGAAACAAAACCCATTCAAAAATGTGGGGGAGACTCACAAAGAGTGGACTGCAGCTGGAGTCAGTGCTTCAAGAACCACTACGCACAGACGTATGCAAGACATGGGTTTCAGCTGTCGCATTCCTTGTGTCTAGCCAATCTTGAACAACAGACAGCATCAGAAGCGTTTTGCCTGGGCTAAAGACAAAAAGGACAGAACTGCTGCTGAGTGGTCCAAAGTTATGTTCTCTGATGAAAGTCAATTTTGCATTTGGTCCCAGAGTCTGGAGGAAGAGAGGAGAGGCACATAATCCACGTTGCTTGAGGTCCAGTGTAAAGTTTCCAAGTCAGTGCTGGTTTGAGGTGCCATGTCATCTGCTGGTGTTGGTTCACTGTGTTTTCTGAGGTCCAAGGTCAACGCAGCCATATACCAGGAAGTTTTAGAGCACTTCATGCTTCCTGCTGCTGACCAACTTTATGGAGATGCAGATTTCATTTTCCAAAAGGACTTGGCACCTGCACACAGTGCCAAAGCTACCTGTACCTGGTTTAAGGACCATGGTATCCCTGTTCTTAATTGGCCAGCAAACTCACCTGACCTTAACCCATAGAAAATCTATGGATTATTGTGAAGAGGAAGATGTGATATGCCAGACCCAACAATGCAGAAGAGATGAAGGCCACTATCAGAGCAACCTGGGCTCTCATAACACCTGAGCAGTGCCACAGACTGATCGACTCCATCTTACGCCGCATTGCTGCAGTAATTCAGGCAAAACTAAGTGTTGAGTGCTATACATGCTCATACTTTTCAGTTGGCCAAGATTTCTAAAAATCCTTTCTTTGTATTGGTCTTAAGTAATACTCTAATTTTCTGAGATTTTCATTAGTTGTCAGTTATAATCATCAAAATTAAAAGAAATAAACATTTGAAATTTATCAGTCTGTGTGTAATGAATGAATATCATATACAACTTTCACTTTTTGAATGGAATTAGTAAAATAAATAAACTTTTTGATGATATTCTAATTATATGACCAGGACCTGTAAATCTTAAATGGATGCAGTCACCACATAACATCTGTATTGTCAAAAATGTACAGTAGTCAAAGGGATTTCAAATAAATGGATTTATTAAATTCACATAGAATCATCTTTATATAAAGTTTGGTATAAAAAAAATGATTTGTGATTAAAACAAAAAAGGCACTGTTTATGCCTTTTTATGTCTGTTCAAGTATTTTAATTTGATTAAAAAGTGATTTTTTAAGTCCTGGTGTCCTCTACAGAGGACGTAGCATAACATATGAATATAATATAATATAATATAATATAATATTTATTTATTTATTTAAATTAGTGGTGTCAATCGATTAAAAAAAATTAACTAATTAATCGCACATTTTACCTGAAATTAATCGCGATTAATTCTACCTAAGTTTTTAATTATACTTTTATATTGCAATAATTTCACTTTAATGCTTCAAATTAATGTAGAAACAACATAAAGAACATATATTTTTAATATTTGTTTAACGCCATCTTGTTTTAGGACTGAAGGCAAATATCACTGATTGATTTCCCCCCCCTAATACTTAACCATTGAAAAAAAAAAAAAAAAAAAAAAAATTATATATATATATATAATCATTAAACATTACAGTATCATTAAGAGCTATCACTTTAACATTTATTAGACTTTAAAAAAAAATAACTAATAATAATAATTTAAGTGAACTTGAAACAATCTTCACACAAACCCATTATAATAAATGTCATATATATATAGTAGCTACCTGTGCCCTTCAGCAAGAAAATATAGCCTAAATTATATCAAATTCTAAATTATATAAAGATAAAACTTAGTTATTAATTTCCTCTTTTTAATTTTGTTCCTTAATTAACAGACATCACAGCAACTGGTTATAAGGATATTTTGGCTGCTGTTAAATGTCACTGCTGAACTTGATCTGACACTGCTTTGACCTATAAATAATTTTTTTTTTTGTGAATTCATGTTTTACCTGACGATATAACTACGACTTTGCATGCTCGCAGTTTCATTTGGGTTTAATATAACCTAATACAGCGCGCGTCGGCACATTTGCGCGTGAACTTCAAGAGCGCATGCTACAAGCAGAGTATATAGGCTGACAGGACAATTAAATTAGTTTTTACCGACATATGGCCTGACAGCATCTCATCTGACCGCAGTTCACTAACGTTTTACTTAAGCTCCCTGTCACCGGTACCGCTTCCGCGGTCGTTTGACTCGCGTCTGGTGCTGAAGTAAAGTTGGAGCGCGCATCTGAAAAGTCTCCTGTCTGATGTGTTCGTAAAGACGCTCTGCGCATTTAAATAAAAGCATTTCATAAGCAGTTGTGAGTGGGGTGGCCCCGCCCATGCGTTAATTCCGTTAAATATTTTGAACGCGTTAAAATGAAAAAATTAATCTCCTGCGTTAACGCGCTAATTTTGACACCACTAATTTAAATATATTTTTAATATATATGTATGTATTTATTTATTTATTTATTTTAGCTGTAAACAATGTAATGACATGAAAAAAACAAAGTAAATAAATAAAAAAAAATAACACAAAAAAATTCCCTGGTAGTCAAGAGGATATTACAGCTTGGCTGGAACATTGTTGCATGCAGTTGAATACATCAAAAACAGTAGCAATGTTTTTCACAAAGTCTAATAATAATTTCAGTGTTGAGCCTGATGTTTTTGTATCAGGGGAAAGGCTGCAGTTTGTGTCAGAATTTAAATACCTGGGTTTTAATTGATTCAAGGTTGTCCTTTAAATCACATATAAAATGGGTCTGTAATCGAATCAAATTTAATCTTAGCAAATTTAGACACATTTGACATCAAATGTCCACACAGGCAGCTAAAATGTACATGCACTCTATGATTTTTTCACAAATTACTTACTGTTTACCTGTTTGGTCAATAGCTAGTGTTACATCTTTGAAGCCCTTGCAATCAATTTATAAACGAACGGTAAACATTCTGGATAAGAAACCAAACATTTGTCATCATTGTCCCTTATTATACAAATATAGACTACCTAGTTTCAAATCTTTGTCTTAATTTTAAAATTATTCATGGTTCATCATATTTTTCTCTTGATCAGTTTGTCAATATTTGTACAGCTGACCATAGCAGAGGTGCAGCGAGGGGAGATTGTATCATTCCCTTTAGGAAAAGTGTATTTGGCCAAATAGCTTTTTCTGTTCAAGCTGCTACTGAATGGAACCTCACCCCTTTAAATATCAGAAATTTAAACATGTATAGTACAGTTAAGATCCAGTTAAAGAAATGGCTTGTTGATAATCAGTGCTGTCAACGTGTGTGTGTGGGCTCACGTATTAGTTAATGATTAGCTGATTGTTGATCTGTTGTGTTTTTATTGCATATCTTAATAGTATTTTTTATGTAGCCTAATGTAATTGTTTTCTTGCTATTAAATATCTAATTTTAGATTGCTTTTACCATCTGTCTAGGTGTAACCCCTCCCACCCGGGTCTTCCGGCATGGGAGGCGGGTGCACTAACAAGGAGGCTAAATGCTACAGGCTCTAACGTCAGTCGCTAGTGCACCTCTTGAAATCAGGGGAGTGAGGTTTTACCTACACAGTACCTACTAGCTGGCCTCCGTTACATAGGGACTGCAGGTGAAAAATAGCATTCTGGCTAACTCTGGCTTATTGACAGAAATGTTTATTAATATGTGTAACAGAGTTATATATATGCATATACATAGTGTGTGCCTCCACTTGCTTATAATGATCTGTTAAATATTCACACTAAAATCACACTGAGTTGAACAAGACCTCCTATTGGCTCGCTGGTTCTTTACGTGGCGTGCATCCCCTGTTGCATCAGCCAGTTCATGTATGTAAGGCCAGCGGTAAGGTGTGTGCTTGGTAGCTCCATACTGTTAATGTTTATGAAATGTGTGATGTATCATGAGTAACAGCATCGATATCAAGTGCTAGATATTGCACAAAGTGTAAAAGTGATTTGTGTTTTATTGTAGTGTGCCAGCATGAAGAGAGTCGAATATGCTGGACGTTATCATCTCTCTCTCTCTCTTTACGCTGTTTTCTCAGGTACATGTTACGTTATGATTTTGTGACAATACATTCACTCAACTATGTTTTATAGTTTCAAATGTTTAACTTTGCATTAGCTAGTTCATGTATGTAAGGCCAGAGGTAAGTGTGCCAGCATGAAGAGTGTCGAATATGCTGGACGTTATCATCTCTCTCTCTCTCTCTTTACGCTGTTTTCTCAGTTTTCTCAGTAAATAAATGACTAGAAGAAGAATTCCTGAATCACGAGCTTTATTGACGCATAACACAACGCAAAGAAGATAAAAGAACCAGTTACATATGCATTGTCCCTGAAATAAATAAATAAAAGTAATAACAACCGGCATGGGCCCAAAAGATACAAAAGTTGCTCTGGGCCCAAACTGGGAAATCATGGAATTAATGCGGACAGTCCGCTAGTGTGTGCTGCTCACAGACAGCCTGCAGTGAGCCCAAAGCTGTGGGCCTCTCCTAGTCAAGCCCATACTGGGCCTGTTTAGGTTTGGTGTGGGCTAGCCCCGAGCTGAGGGGCTGCTAGGAAACAGTGTTGTCTGTGCTGAGGCAGCAGGGATGGTTGGAGGAGGCAGGAGAGGAAGGGAGGGTGGGTGAGAAATCCAGGCAGGTAGACAGTTCAGGGCAGGCAGAGAGTTCAAATGAAGGTGTGAGAAGAGGGGGCATGACTGTATTGTCCACCGAATCCTGTGACAGCTCACCCTCAGCAGCAGTGCAGTGGGCAGGGCTTTCCTCAGCACCCTCATGCTCCACTGTAACTTCCACCTTTGCGTGCAAAATAGCAGGCTCTTGCACCAGGTCAGACATGGTGGGCTTGGGCTTCAGAGATTTATAACAGCCAGATTCACTGTTCAATGTTTTGTCAAGGGAAGGCCACAATGAGTAAGGTCAGTAATTTTCCTTTTGAAAATGAAGTAAAAGAATAAACCGGCATGTTAGTTTTTCTACGAAAATTTTATCAAAATCAACAGCAAATTATCCAGAATCATATCTATGGCAAACAAAATAACTGGTATTCAGAAAGGACACAGAAGAAGGCAAGGGCAATCCTTGCAGATAGCTCCCACCCTCTCTTCAATCAGTTTGAGCCGTTAAGGTCAGGCAGATAGTACAGAGTTCCGTTAAAAAATGTGTAATAATAAATAAATAAAAATGTGTTCAAAAGGTCTTTTATTCCAAATCCGGTTAGAATTATGACTTTAGCAAGTGTTTAATTATTGTGTATGACTTTAGTTTTTTTTTTTTTTTTTTTTTTTACTTTTTTTAGTGATTATGATTGTTGAGTTTGTCTTTGGTGAATTGGTGAGCAAAAGATAATTTTCCATTTAGGTGGACAATAAAGTTGAAACTGAAATATCATGCAGCCAGCTACACTGGAGAAACTGCAGTGACCGCAACTCATGTCTGCTCTCGATTCACCTTTGCAACATGTATATGTATGTGTGGGGCAAAGCTAGCTACAAGAAATCACTTTCCCTACCTTTAACCAGCTTATTTTCGGTCGAAATGAGTGGAGATGTAATTGTGTTAAAATCTTAAAGCTATCTGTGATAAGTTAGTTGTGCTTAGGTTGCTATTTTAAACAACTAATCTACAACTAGTAAGAAATAAAGTTAAACATTACCTCAATTTTTACTTGTGCCATCAACAGGTGCTCAAACAGGATAAGTTATAAACATATGAAGCAGAAATATTAAATGGGTAAACACTATTAAATCAGTGTAGATAGCACTGATTATAATGGGTTGTACTGAATTTTGTCATACCACGATGCTCTTGTCCATTGTCACCCTGTCTTGAATGGATTTTTTATTTCCCAGTCATTTTTTCTGGCATCACTGGCACAGGTCAGGATACGTTGAATCAGAGGAAATTACATTATCACCATACTCGCAAATTCTTTATTCATAAATGTTGATTGTCTAAACGTCCTTTATACAGAATGGGAATCTACATCACTGCACACAGCATTCTGGGTATTTGCGACAATGATAACAAATACAAATCACCAGAAGAATAAATGGCTGTATTTGTGTTAATATTTTATAGAGCTGCTTGCGTTTGCTTAGAATAAATGGACTAATATTTGAATCCGTTGTGCGCATTCAAGTGCTAAGTCATGTGGCCAAAACACAACACATAAACAGCATACACACTCAAAGAAATAGTTAGGCTGCTTTCTATCATATCACACATAGGACTAAACTGATTTCTCTTTTTGCAGTTTTTAATAATAAAGTGGCACTGATATATCTGCCAGATAAAATAAAAACAATATGACTTGATCTCAGCCAGATACTCATGTAAGCGACCCATCACTCTACACATTTTGTGTGTATTTCTTACCACTTGGAGAGTTGTTCTATTCATCTGTAAGTATTGAAGTATTGAATATTCCATTCAAATGGCATTAAATTGTGTGAGATTGTATTTAAAAATGTATTTATTTAAAGAGCTATATTAGTCACACTTCTCTAATAAATTTCATGAATGAATGTTCAAAAGTGAATTAAACTTCTGACTTCTGACTTGAAAATGAAAGTAAAATCGGAATAATAGTGTATATACGAAAACCATTGCACACTTTCCAGAGCTTCAGCAACTGAACACGATCACAGATTTAATCACAAACACACCCCTTACTGCTGATTGGCTGGAAGTTAGTTTTGGCCCAACTTAGTTTTCTAAAACATTCTTGAAAAAATACATACCCCACCTTTAAGAGGGTATACGGGGTAGTGGGTTTGGCACAGGTCCTTGAGATGTGAATTGTACTCATGAGCACCAAGGCTGCATTTTTTTTTTTTTCAAAACACAAGAATAATTAAATAAAAATAGAGATTGGAGATAGCTGTAGAAAAGATAATCTAATAGCTGTATAAATTTAGCACTTTTTAAGACAACTCATTACATCTATTTCCCCAACTGAGAGACAAGTTACATAACAACTGAAGAGAGATTGTCATTCACAAGATCTAGTAGCAAGCTTTAACTGTACCTGTTTCACTTTCCGTACTGCTGCAGTTGATACAGTGTCATGATTTTTGTGTTCATTCACCAAACACATCATACAGATACACCGCTCATCAGTGCGGCAGTAAATTTCCAGCACTTTATCATGTTGAGGGCAGATCATCTCCTGTAGTTGTCCAGTGGCATCCATCAGATTGTGTCTTTTACCTCTGAAGAGATTCTCATGCTGTTTGAGGTGATTTTGACAGTAAGAGCTCTGACACTCCAGACATGATTTCACTGCTTTCCGTTTAATTATAGTGCAGGAGCCACACTGCACACTTCCAGATCCAGTGTGTTGTAGAGGATGATGAGCAGGAACAGCTTGGAGTCTCGTCTTCAGTTTTTCCACCATTTCAGCAATTACCACATTCTTACCACATTCAGGTCTTGGTGTGAAGGTCTGTCTGCATTGAGGGCAGCTGTAGATTCCCTTCCAATCCTCCAGATTCAAGCACTCTGAGATGCATCTCATACAGTAACTGTGTCCACAGGGAATCGTCACTGGATCCTTCATTAGATCCAGACACACCGGACAGCTTAACTGATCCTGAGCCACTGAAATACTGGCTTCTGCCATTTCACAGTATGAACACGCAGACAGAGAGACAATACACACTGGAGCTTGACAGTCAAGCTCATTTTTCTAAGAACTGGAGTGTTTATATTTCCTCCTGATGACATACTTAAGAAACAGGTTTTTCCTGTAAGGAGTGACTTACTGTAACTTGTTCATTCCACTGTAATTTTTTTCTTAAATGACTACACTGTTTAGATGACAAAGTTCTCTAAAATAATGAAATGCCTTGAACGAAGTATGATTTATCCCTTTGTATGCTGATTTCTGTACTTTAATAGCAGTGTTGGGGAAAGTTGTTTTTAAAAGTAGTGCTTAAAAATACTGTGTTATTTCCTAAAGTAATGTGTTAAGTTACTTTTGTGTGACTTTTGCAATTTACAATTTAAATCTAGGTTGGTGTTTCTTGCTTGTTTGTTTTTAATATAAAAAGTAGTTTTTAGCAAATGCAAAAGCTCTTTCATGACAAATAGTGAAATTAATAAGCCTTAGTCTGAAGGAAAAGTAAACTGACGTCTGTACAGTAGAACTGTAGGAGAAGTTTAGCACTCTTAAAGCTGGAGTCCATAACTAACAATTTCTGAGCAAGTACATAACCAGCCAGTTTTCAAAACTATCGCTTTACTTTAGCCCAATTCACAACGGGTAGCTTATAATAATGTTTTTAAAGGGGGGGTACAATGGTGTTTGGTATATTCAGAGTTGTTTACAGTGTTAAAGAGTTGGATTCTCATGCTAAACATGGCCAAAGTAAAAAAAAATAATTTGGACAAATGACAAATTTCTTTGCCGAAAATCTTATTTCCGGGTTGGTACAAGTTTCGGCAGATTTTTTTTGATTGTGGCATTAATGACGTAATCGGTGGTGGAACTTCTTATATGAGCATTTCTCCCGTGTCCGCAGCGCCCGCGATAACGTCGGCCAGACCGTGAGAAAGAGCGCGCCATCAACGTGCTTCATTCAGCTGCACTCTGCAAGGGATTCATTCGGGAAGAAAGTCTCTAAAGAAGTGTGGTTAGGGTTGTAAGGCAAAGATAACTTTGCTCAGCTTCCTGAAGAACCCAGGGTTACATAAACAGTGGATGCAGTTCCTTTTTCTGGGGCAGCAATGGAGTTTAGCAAGTGTGTGTTTCATATACGAGGCCCAGTTCGATGCTGGATTTGCACATTGTTTGATACTAAAAGATGGACTGGTCCCAGCTATAAAAGATCCCGCTCATGATTCAGAACAGCAGATGGTAAGTGAAACAGCATCAAATGTCTGTTTTATAAATATAATTATTATATAAATATAATAAAACTAAAGACTTTTTGGAGATATTAAGGATACATTACTACTCTATAGGTACTCAGGATTAACATGAGATTAGGTGAAACTGTGTATGTTATGTACCCTTTAAATGAAGTGGTACGGGTTGGTTTTCGTGGGAAATTCAAGCATGCCACTACGTCATTACATCACGTCTGTAAACATAAAAAGGCATCCCAGCTAGTAGCTTTATCGTATGTGAGAATGTTGCATGTGCCGGATAGTTTTTTCTCACAGCGGCTGAAATAATTAAACTTATCATTTTGATTGCGGAATGTAATCCAGTTTTAAATGTGCATTTGATTGCAGATAGTGTTGAGATAGCCTACATGGGATAACACAAGTTTTGTATTTTAAAGAGAACTGGTCGGAGGAATTTGCTTTTTCGGCTAATAGAATTTCTTCATATGAAATTTTAATTTTATGTCAATCAGAGACTAGACTGTACAGAAACAGAAATGCTAATAAAAGGCCTACACACTACATATACTTAGTTACACAATGCTGATGCTGTTAACATGAACAATTTGAAAACAAAGTACATCAGTAATAATACCTTGCTATTTTGATGTGAAATGATATAACTGATCATTAGATTTAAACACCTGTAGCGTTTTTCCTCATTTGGTCAGAACAAAATTTTTAGACTTGTTACTTACTTTTAGATGACAATATCCGGTGAAAATTCTTATTTGACCCATATATTTGAATCTGTTAATCTGTGATTCCTAAGTACAGTGAATATCCACAATGGTGCGGTGACTGACAGCTACCACAACATTAGATTCATCCGCGCTGGAGCCGAGCCGGAGCACAACCCACGCATGGAAGAGAATTCCGCACTTAACTGCAGTTGCAGTTTTTCAGACAGAGATGGCGACAAAGAGGCAAAACTTGCGGACTGCAGCTTTAAGCAATATAAAAATGAAGCACAAATGTTAGTTATTCCAAAGTAGTTTTTGCTCATTAGTATGGATGAACTGGCTCATCAAAGTTCAGCAGCAAAGACATTGGTTAATAAAATGGGATTAAATACATAAAGGATATTTGCATTTGTAATCATTTCAAGAACTTACTGCATTTACTCCAGATTTCTCTCAACATGGGGACAGGAGACTTGTCAGTCAATAAATGGGACAAAGTAACTGACATCACTTATTGGAAAAACCAGGTCTGATATTTTCTTGTAAATTAAAAAGTAATGCATTTTATTACAAGTTACAAAGAAGCAGACTTCCCCTCACCCAACCCAACAGTGGGTGACAAAGTCTCAACCAGGACGCTTCT
The DNA here is from genome assembly GCA_033026305.1 of Cirrhinus molitorella. Lineage (NCBI taxonomy): Eukaryota > Metazoa > Chordata > Actinopteri > Cypriniformes > Cyprinidae > Cirrhinus > Cirrhinus molitorella. The sequence goes on from CM065128.1 coordinate 10,244,237, forward strand.
AGCAACCACTGATAATGTCAGTTTACGATGTAAAACTATGCAGGAGAATCTGCAACTATGCAGGCAGACTGTCTTTCTTCACTCACTTCCCCCCATAGTAAAGACACAATGCTCATAGAAATGGACTCTTCCCTATTTCATTCACAAACGTTTCTGTGAACGAAGACACGTAGCTCATATATCAGTGTGTGTATATTACGACTGTCCATGTCCTTTGTATTTCTTACTTTATAACCGTTTTATGCTTGTGTCTTGATAGAATGCTAATGTAACCACATACAGTATATGCCATGTTTGGTCTCTTTTGACTCGTATGTAGATTTTCTGAAAGATGCTGTGTATCAGATCCGGATACCGGTGCAACATATTAACGTTCTAATAATCTTTAGTATTTCTGGCCTGAACCCCTATTGATTTAAATATGCAAACTGACATTTTTCTGAAACAAAGGGCCATAAAACGAAGACCCAGTTTCAAACCTCCCACTGAGAAAGCCAGCCTTCTCATTGGTCGGAACTACTTGGGAAGGTGTGACTCTGTCCAGACTTTAAAGGGCTCACACCCCGTTCCGGCCTCCTCTCTTCTCTTCTCCTCTTCTTCCGAAAGATCTTCAGATAGCTATTGTGGAGGTCCTCCATGGAAAGGCCGTGGGGCAAACCCCGTGGCCTAGCCACATGCGGTTTCCCCCCAACATGAGGCCGAACTCTCTCTTTCTATCCTGGCATCTACACCTCAACCCCCTTTGTAACCATCCGATCAGCCGAGCAATGGAACAACGAAGGCTCCATCTTCATGAAATCATCAGGACTACCTTTGAGCTGGCATCTGGACCCTTTGCGTAAGCACCACACAAAAGGAAACCATTATGCAAGTAACCATTTAACTATTAGATGCAATAAGGAAGCTGTGCCCCTTGTAGGTCAAGGAGATTCAGGTTTTTCTGATGAGTTGGTTGTGCTGATGTGAAAGTTTGCCAGTCTACTCTCTCTCTCCTCCTCACTCTCTCTCTCTCCCTCTCTCTTGCTTTGTTTTATGTGTTGTCTGTTTAGTGTTCGTTTATTTGCTAGCTAGTGTTTATTTTCCCCTTTTACGTATTCAATAAACCCGCATTTTGTATTCACAAATGAATTTCTTACTGTGTTCCTTGCTCACAAACATCACGTCACTTAAACTGCTTTGATTTCGTTACAAAACTGATCCAGTCCTGTAACTTAGCCAATTACAGTGGGAAAGATTAATTTTCAAGGCTAGGAAGTTGATTATTCTTAGAGTTAGAATAAAAGCGGCTAATGCTCGTTGGACCAGGGCATTAGTTCGGTTTATTTTTGACTCGGCTGTTTCAGAGAAGTGTATAAAGTATGTGTTAACCCTTTAAGACCTAACGGTAAAATAGGTAATTTTCACATATTTTGTTTATTTGACTGTAAAATTTTAACAGAATGTGCTATTTTCAAGTGCAAGGTGTCATTTTTTTTAGAAAACAAATGGCTTTCAAAAAAGTACAGTTATTGACCATTAATTTTGTCTGCTGAATTTGTAGACACAATTTAAATAGACAAAAATAAAAAAAGGAATATATTTTCTGATTTTTATATATATAAAAAAAGACAAAAATCATGATCGAAATAATTCAACACTTCTTACTTCAAAATTCAACTATATTACATATATACAAGTATTTTTGTGACACTGGGTTGCACAGTTTTCATTCAGGAGGCTTTTTTGTTTATACACGCACACATTTACAGGTGCGAACACATGCATACTCCCATATATTTACACGCACGGACTCATTATGCCAATGCACACACCACATGTGAAAAAGAAAAACTCAGCCTGCTCCCAAGTCTCATCAAAAATCATCCCAATCGCCTCTTGTGTTGTTTACTCTTCCTTCACGATGATTTCGTTTGTTTAGTTTATTGTTTTATGCAATCCAAATCTCTGCGCTCCCTATCTCTCCATTCAAATTCATCCTTCCCGCTCTGCCGGCAATCTGCCGGCATTTGCTGGCGAAGCGCAAGAAATTACCGTAATAAGCCGCATATTGCCAAAAAGGATGTTCGCTGTCAGGAGCAGTTTGAATTATGTTGATAGTGCAAACGGTTGAAGAGTTATGGTCACATGAATACAGCTTGCTTTAATGTGTCGGCGCCGACACATTAAAGGGTTAATTAATTATTTATAGTTTATTGTGCTTAAATTAATAACTTTTGTTACAGGGTTGAAGCTTGCACCTGCCCTAGGGGGGATGGGAACTTTGGACACATAACCGGGCCAGGTCCCAGACAAGCGTGAGAGTTGCCAGACGGACTAATGGCACGCTTCGTTGACAGAAAATGCTTGTAGGTCGGCACCAATAGCCTAGTGCAGGGGTTCCCAAACTTTTCAGCCCACGATCCCCAAATTAACAGTGCCAGTACCTTGGGACCCCAACTTTCCTCAGAGGTGGTTAAAGTATACGAACATTTTGCAAAATGGCGCATAAGCATAATGACAACACAAAGGAACACAACAGTCTAACACCCATAATGTTATTTTATAGTAATTTACTCATTATTTACATTTGAACATTAATTTTACCTAATGAGTTGGGTGGGCAACATGCTGGATTTTTATTTTTAATTCGACTAATATTTTTTATTCATGGGTAAAATCTGCTATTTCTAATGCTTTAAAAATAATTTGATTTCTGGAAATCGTCTTGCGACCCACTCCTCATGGTTTCGCGACCCCCTGGGGGGTCCCGACCCCTACTTTGGGAACCCCTGGCCTAGTGGGCAGTGCGTCGACATACAGTGCTGTTGCACTTCGGGTGTCGTGAGTTTGAGTCCTGGCTTGCAGACCTTTCCCGATCCCGTCCCCTCTCTTTCTCCTGCTTCACTTCCTGACAGATCTGATCTATTCTATCTAAATTAAAAGCAAAAATGGCAAAAATAAATCTTAAAAAAAAGAAAGAAAAAGAAACCAGAGCTCAAAGGGAGCACTCGCAGCTTAGAAGACTGCAGAAAGCTCCCAAGAGGGAACAGTTGGACCTCTATAGAACCTAACAACTAGGTGAAGCTCCCCAGGAATTTTAGAAAACCGCACAATAGCTAGCTGCAATTGCTGCAATATACCACAGTACTCAGGTCGGAGAACTTGATGGTAAGTTGCATTACATTTCAACATACCTAATCCTTCACAACGCTCTTGACCAGTTTTTAATGATATACATAACTAACAATTGTGTGTGTGAACAGTTTTTTTTTTTGGACATGTACGGTAGTTGGCAGACTCAGATGGATGTCTGACTGGCAGGTGTCGTGTCAATAGCTCTGGTTAAAGTAGTCGTGCAAGCTAAGTCTACGCTAGTGCTGCACAGTCACAGCAGTATTGCCAACCAACTTCAGATACCTTGAAGACATTTCAAAGCTTTGGGAGGCACGCAATGTTTCACATTATTAACCATAAACTTACCCTGTACATTTGTACTTGTTATTACCCAGACGCAAGTACTGCCTAATTGCCATGTACATACCATTAGTTAGTCCAAATCTTATTACTCCCCATATGCAAAATATCTTATTAGTTACATAAACTGACAAGTAAGTGCCTGTTATTACACACTATGGGAAGTACTTGCCATGTGTACCACTGTTAAGTACATCTGTATTTCTTATTAGTTACCAAGTACATACACGTGTAGAGTATTTGTGGTAGAAGATGATCAGTTGAGAAACTTGGTCAACCTCCCCCACTAGTTTATTGCTTATGGCTCTAACGAGTCTGCTATCCTGGCAGTTTTAGACCCCAAAAGATGCTGAACATCCCCTTGTCCTTATCTGCTTCAAAGGGTGCACTAAGGGGGGGGGGGGGTGCAGCCCCCACTTTCACCCATGAACACACACACACACACACACACACACGGACTCCACTCCTAAAAGGACATTTACATTCAAGTTAGAAAAACCCTAGTCAGACTGTAAATAGCGTATTCCTGAGTTTGTGTGTAGGCTCACAGCCACCGTTGTGCAAGCACAAAGTCATAATCATGACGAAACTGTACACTAGTAGAGTTTTTGTTGCTTTTTGTGTCTAACCCTTGTGAAATTGTACAGTATCTGGCATGTTTGGTGTCCACGTAATTCTCTTTCCATTTCTGAACTGATGATGTATAGTACATGACTTTAATGTGCAGTGTATGGTTTCATCAGCATGAGGCCGGACTCTCTCTCTCTCTCTCTATCCTGGCATCTACACCTCAGCCCCTTTGTAACCATCCGATCAGCCGATCAATGGAACAACGAAGGCTCCATCTCCATGAAATCATCAGGACTACCTTTGAGCTGGCATCTGGACACTTGCGTAAGCGCCGCACAAAAGGAAACCAATGCAAGTAACCATTTAACTATTAGATGCAATAGCGAAGCTGTGCCCCTTGTGTATCAAGGAGATTCAAGTTTCTCTGATGATTTGGGATGGGAATAGCTGCTTGGAAACTGCAACTCTCTCTCTCTCCCTCTCTCTCACTCTGTTCATTTATGTTTAATGTGTTTTTTGTTTAGTGTTCGTCATTTGCTCGTTAGTGTCTATTTTCCCCTTTATGTAATCATTAAACCCACATTTTGTATTCACGTTTGAATCGTTGCTGTGTTCATTGCTCACAAATATCACGTCACTTAAACTGTTTCGATTTCGTTACGAAACTGATCCAGTCCTGTAACTTAGAATTACAGTGGGGAAAATTAATTTTCAAGGCTAGGAAATTGATTTTTCGTAGAGTTGGAATAAAGGCGGCTAATAGCCTACTCGCGGGACGAGGGCATTAGTTTGGTTTATTTTTGATTTATTTTTATTTTATTTTCGGTTGTTTCAGAGAAGTGTATAAAGTATGTGTAATTAATAACCATTAATTATACATAGTTTATTGTGCTTAAATTAATAACTTTTGTTACACACGTTAGGTAGTACCGTGTGTTACCACGCTTTTACTTATAGGGACAGAGTATGTACCACTGTTAAGTATATTTGTGTTTCTTATTATTTAAAGAGTACATACCCTTTAGGTAGTACCATGTGTTACCACTCTTTTACTTATAGGGACAGTGTATGAACCACTGTTAAGTACATCTGTGTTTCTTATTTGTTACCAAATACATACACTTTAGGTAGTACTGTGTGTTACCACGCTTTTACTTATAGAGACAGCATATGTACCATGTATGTACCACTGTTAAGTACATCTGTGTTTCTTATTAGTTACCAAGTACATACGCTTCTGGTAAGTACCGTGTGTTACCATGCTTTTGCTTATAGGTACAATGTATTTACCATATATGTACCATGGAAGTACACGTAATGTAAAATAAAGTGCTACCTACTTGGTTATACATTTATTCCACTCAACATACAAAAACAGTTTTCTCCTACATGAATACTCATGTGGTACTCAAGGGATGATTTACATCCATAACTTTTTCCACAGTGTCCACATGTAAACGGCTTCTCTCCAGTGTGAACTCTCATGTGCCTGTGAAGGTTTCCTTTTCAGCTGAAACTTTTTTCACATTGTTGGCAGGTGAAAGGTTTCTCTCCAGTGTGTATTCTTATGTGCTCTTTAAAGTGATATTTTTTACTGAAACTCATTCCACACTGAGGACATGTGTAGGATTTCTCTTGAGAGTGAAGTGTCATGTGGTATTTGAAGGGTCCTTTTCGACTGAAACTCTTTCCACACTGAGTGCACATGTAGGATTTATTTCCAGAGTGAAGTCTCATGTGGGCTTTAAAGTTTTCATGTTGATCAAAACTCTTCCCACACTGTTTGGCAGGTAAAAGGCTTCTCTCTAGTATGAATTATAATGTGTCTGTTAAAGCTTCCTTTCTTAGTGAAACTTATTCCACATTGTTTGCAGGTGAAAAGGCTCTCTTCAGTGTGAATTCTCATATGACAAGTAAGTTTTCCTTTATGGCAGAAACCTCTTCCGCACTGTTGGCAGGTGTAAGGTTTCTCTCCAGTGTGAACATACATGTGGACTTTAAAATTTCCAATTTTAGTGAAACTCTTTCCACACTTAAGGCATGTATAAGGACTGTCTCCAGTGTGAACTCTCATGTGTCTTTTAAGGCTTACTTTGTTAGAAAAGTGCTTTCCACAGTGTTGGCAGGTATGAGGTTTCTCTCCAGAGTGAAGCTCCATGTGGACTTTAAGCTTTTCGTGTTGGTTGAAACACATTTTACACTGTTGGCAGGTGAAATTACTTCTAATTCTTGTCCTTTTAGCCCTTTTTCGTGAGGAAGTGTTTTCAGGCTGGGAGCAACTAAAATATTTTTCTTCGGTTATGAAATCATGATTCTTATATTGATCTTTCTCTTCTATTTCAATTAGCTCTTCTCTCTCCTTTTTAAGCACCATCAGATCTAAGGCAAAAAGAGACAAATACAAATTTTTAACAAGTTTAAAGGCATAAAGCAACAGACAACAAAACATTTAGACATGTAAAGTATCTGTCCTATACCCAGAGGCATTGCACTACAGGAAAAAGCTGAAAGAGTGCATAAGGCCTAGATGATCATGGGGGAAATCAATATCCTGTTCATAAAAATGTCTTTTGAAAATACCTGCAGAAATTCAAAATTATTTAATAATAATAATAATAATAATAATAATAATATTGTTGTTATTTATTATTTTTATATATATATATATATATATATATATATATATATATATATATATATATAAACAATAGGACGCATGTCACTCCTCTATTCATCAGTCTGCATTGGCTACCAATAGCTGCTCGCATTAAATTCAAGGCATTAATGTTTGCCTACAGAACCACCACTGGCTTTTATTTATTATGTACTTGCTACATGTACTGCGTTAGACTATATGAGACGTGTCATAGCACTTGCATGTTTTGTTGCACTTTTGTTGATTTCAATTGCTTCCACTGTACTCCTTTGTAAGTCACTTTGGATAAAAGCATCTGCTAAATGTCTAAGTATATATATATATATTTTAATATATAGGCATTTAGGTATGAAGCTTGCCACAGACCACCGGCAAAAGTATTGATTATGAATGTGTCGGGGCAAAAGAAGACATTGTCATTTATTACTAAACTAGTGCTTTCTCAGTCAGCGTCAGCTGTAAAGATGAAGTGGACAAATGCTGACGCTGAAGGCCATCTCCACAGTAGGCAAATGAATGTGCCTTTAATAGAGAAATGCACCTTTTTATATGGACCATTTGTTTATTATTTTAATTAGTTTGTTTAATAGTAGACAGTTCAAGAGTATATATAGACTATAGATGTAGTTCTTGTGTCAGTGAGCCGGTTCATTGCTGTGACATGCTCTATTCATAGAGACTGCATGAACAGTAATTTCTAGCCTATGCTAACTGTCATACACACATTCACAACAGAACGCTGTTGTGTAGCATAAGGAGAAAAGCAAAACAAAACACCAGTCACGATTTAGAAGTACAAAACACAGATTTGTAAAATGTCAAAGGACTTCAACATAAACCAAAAGGTTTTATTTTTTTCTTTACTGGTTTTTCTTTGTTAAACAAAGGATACTTTGCTTCCTTTGCCCCTGTAAACAAAACTGTCCTCATGAAACTAGCATATTCTCACCAGATCTTACTCTGTGCCTACAACCTGTCATCTGCTGGACCGTGACTCTTGTGTGTATGTGCATATATGTGTGTGTAGAATACATATTTAGTAGACTGTGTCATATGTTTGCCAAGAGTAGGAAATGCTAAAGGAAAGATTGTCCAGAAATCTCTCATATGGAGATGGTTTGGGTGTATTTTATGCAAATGACTAACCTCAGACATGGGGTCACTCATTTAGATGTAAAAATATATGTGTGTGTGTGTGTGTGTGTGTGTGCATGTGCTGTGAATTTGGAGGACATTTTCGTGATAAGTTGTCCTGCGCAGACAAATATGACGTATTCCAATATTATTATATTCCACTATATTACACAAATTGTATTAAGATTAGGAACCTGGCTATCTTGGTTGTACACACAAAAATGCAAGGGTGCTGTTTATACACTTTGGGACCCAGTTAAAAAAAAATATATATATATAGTGGTTTAAGGCTCCCAAAATGCAGATTTTTTTTGTAATTACAGCTAAACACCTCTCCATGTGGACAGGCTCCTAAAGTAGCAGTGGCTAGGACAGATTTTAAGTAAAAAGATGCAAGCTAATCCTTTTTACATGAAATAAGCCTGTTCCCAATCAGCTTTAAGTTTATAGACCTGTTGCTGTGCAACTCTGTGATGAGCTTTGAAGAACCAACCAATTCAAGATCAGGCCAATCATCATCAATCAAATCCAGCTAACGAGTTAGGGACCCACAGAACAGACCCACAAACAAACAGTGTGTGTGTGTGTGTGTGTGTGTGTATTTATGTTTATACATTGTTAACATTGTGCATTTACCTGGGTAACTGTAGTTTCTGTAACCCCAAAATGCCACAAAATTTTCACTTTGTTTTATTATTGTAGTTTCAAATGACTCTGGTGGCTCATACCAACTTTGTAAATGTACAGCATTTTAAAAAAACAAAACAAATTTGCATCTGCTTTAATAGCTTTAATTTACAGTTTATTCATCAGTATTTACCATATTCTTACAATCTATGTTAAGTTGTCAAGTAATGTGGGACAGTACTTTTGTGTGGGTCATCCATTTTTGTGAATATATATGCATCACATCTTAATGAATGCTAAAATGTGGGTCCCATGGGCAAAACAGCTGAGAACTGCTGCCTTAGAAATATCATTCATATCCGTTGAGCTGGACATTTAAATAAGGATCAAATGAGAAAGAAAACCAACCTGTTTGTTCCTCAGTATCTTCATGTTTGACTCTGAATGTTTCTTCAATCTTCATATCTTCACTCTCCTCTTTAATAAACATCATCTTTATAGTTTCACATGGATCTTAGGGGTTTTTCCTGTGTGTCTGGAAACTTTGTCCTGTTTAAAATGACAATAATTAACAGAAATAAAAAAAGAAAAAGACAAAAATTAAATCTGTGTGTGTCTCAATCAGCCCTACCTAGTTCAGTGCACTGGTAAGGAGTCATTCAGAGTCACAGTTAATGAACTTAAATGATCAGATTAGACAAACACTTAAAACTTCAACTTACTGTTCAGTTTTGATTAACATATGTATTTAATGATAAGTATATTACATTTAATCTATTACACTTTTAAAAACTGCTATTAAAACAACAACAAAAATACATTTGCAGTTTGTAAAAGTTGTTTGTTCTCGTTGTATTTACAGTGTTCTGAGCAGCAGGTCTCATCAGCGAGCGGCGATTCGAAACAGTGAATCATTTTGTGAAGCAATTGATTCATTTGACTCGGAGTTCGAATTCGTGTTTACGATTCTCTGAATCACTAACACAGGGAGCGAAATCAGACGCGGTGTGGATGCAATTCAGTCACACAAAGTAAGGTTAGTTATTTGATTAAATATCACAGTTACATTCAATAATTATTCAGTTTACATCACTTGTAACCCATATAAATCTGAAAGCGTTGTTTGAATTTAAACACTTTAAATGATTAAGGCTACAAACCTTTCTTCAGGTGAAACACTGATGCAGGAGCGCGGTGCAGCCTTATGACGTCATACCAGATAAAAGTCCTATTCACACCTGTGTCTACAATCAAGAATATTTAAATAAAGAAAACACATGCAAATGCTAAAACATATGACAATGGTATTCAGAGTTTTATTCTTGGTGAAATACATATTTAAATATTTATATAAAGAAATTGATGCGTAATCGAATTGATGTCAGACGAGTCAGATGGATAGATTGAAAAAGTCAAAAATGTATTCAGAAGCTTACAAGTAATTATGCATAAAAGTAATTATAATATTCATAAGATGAAAGTATGGATGCCACAAGAAACATGAATGTACAGCTTGTTCGCTAATGTCTGTACAGTGTGTCACATCTTCGCACCACGGGATAGAGACACATTTAATTATAGCCTGGGGGTTCTTAGATTTGTTTCCTCTTTTCATATTAACATCAACATCAAACTTTTACAGCTACTCTGTACCTTGGGCATATGTATTGTCCCACAGGGTACTTTGGAAGATACCTATTTTTCTAAACCACATGCCATAAGTTTAGCATATGTTCAAACAGGCTATTCATGGAATCATGGGAACACAAATTGTCTTTGTGGTACAATAATCAGTTATATGAAATGATCAGTCATAGGTGCAACAGAGAAATCATAAATGCAACAAAGATGAATCATAAATGCACAAACATGATTAATAATCCAATATCCTCATATGAATATGTAAAGCATTTAAATTGATATTCAGTTAATCCTTACAAAATTAAAAGTCAAACTAAAAAAAATAAAATAAAAATATATATACTTTACAAATATTTACAAATTGTAATAATTATAATTTAATTTAATTATTTATGTACTATTAAGTATATTTTTTGAAATGTATTAATTAATTCTTTAATTTATTCATTCATGTATTTATGACAAAGTTTATATCCACAAGTGTTTCTCTCCATGTTTATTTAATGTTCACTTAATTCTTTATTTAAGTATCATGTCAACATTCATTTATTTTCAGATTTATTTACTATGACATTTATTTATTTAGACCTTTCTTTGTCAGCAAGGGAGAATAACATTGTGAATGATTTCTTAAGTTGTTTACATCATGACTGTTTTACCATGCCATTGAGCAGTAAATCAGAAATCATAACCATGTGTGTTTGGTGTTGGATTTAAACAATATTTAATATACTAATTGTCAGTGCTTATATATTGTCAGAATGCAGTGCTAGATTTTGTATGTTTCATTACAGTTTGTATGCACACTGATTTGAAAGGTTTTTGGGGAGTTCAAGTCAGTTTGTACAGTTTGTGTCAGTTCAATATATTTACTTATGTTGCTTGTCTGATCATTTCAATCTAAAATTTTAATCAATAATATCACTGGTATACAATTTTTTAAATGTCATTTGCTTTGATTGTGCTATTTATTATGTATTTTGATGTGACAATTCAAATATGGCAATTAAAACAACTGATTGGCTACTGTTTCAAAGATATTTAGGCTTCTTCATTTGACCTGTATGTATATTATGCACATGGTTTGACATGGTGGTTATTGTTAATAGCAAGAAGGTTCTCTTTGTGTCAGTATGGATTTGCACAGACATCTGCCCAGGTGACTATTTGACTCTATCATGGTGCCTGACCCTAGAACAGAGATATGCAACTTCAGTCTTGGAGGGTCACTGTCGTAAAGTGTTTAGCTCCAACCCTAGTAATTCAGATGTATATGATTAGGGTTGGAGCACTGCAGGACAGTGGCCCTCCAGAACTGAAGTTGTCCATCCCTGGCCTAGAAGATCACATAAGGCATTGTGACCAAACTAAGTTCTGGGGGGCCAGTGTCCTTCACAGTTTAGCTCCAACCCCAATCAGACACACCTGAACCAGCTAATCAAGCTCCTGCAAGCCATCATAGAAACTTCCAAGTTGGAGCTAAACTCTGCAGGACACCCCTGTCTGCAGGTGCCCAGGAGTTATGGCACCCCTGTTTTGATATCTACTGAGTTATTTATGTTTAAACCTAAATCACAGTGTTGGAGACTGAGGTACTGGTCTGTGTAGAAGGACAGCTGAACACCCCAAAATACAGATATGTGCTTAATTAAAAATGCTGCTCAAGAGCACTAGGCCAAATGTTCACCTTCCAACACACAGCCAAGACAACATCAGAGTGGTTTAGAGATGACTCTGAGAATATCCTTTAATTTAAAACTGAGAATATTAAATGTTGTTCAATGACTGTCCCCATCCAACATGACAGCTTGAGAGGATCAACAAAGATAAACACGCCTAAAAAAGACTTGAGACTGCAATCCCTACAGAAAGGGGTTTCAATTTTTCCTTTGTCATTATGGGCTATGGAGTGTAGATTGGTGTAAAAAAAACAAAAGCATGTTAATATAAAGCAAACAAAATGTAAAAACAAATCAAAACAAAACATAGGTCTGAATACTTTCTGAATGCAGTGTAGATAGCTTTATGCAATTTATTAATTTCAACACATCGTCTTAAATCAAATAAATTAGCAACAATGCTATACAGACAGGAATCTGCCATAACTGCTCAATATTTTAAATTATAGCAAAGAAGATGGACAGGTGTGGCCACATGCAATCATATGTACAGAACAAAAGAAAACAAATAGCTTCAAGTTAAAGTTTTAGGAGGAGAAGTTTAGGGCTGCACGATAAATTGCAGTATCATAACTGCGATTAGGCAAAACCTGCAATAAGTAATATGCATCTTGTCAGTTAAGCACTGTTTTGTGATCAGTAGTAAATCTCCATCTGAAGGCTAGAGGGCGCTCTCTCATGAAAACTCCAAATAAACCCTGCAGAAGAAATCCAGGAAATCCCTATAGCATAGCTGAACAAACAGAGGATTGTTTTGTCGATTCAACATGACTAATAAACACACTACAATGAAAATATCACGATTTATCTAAGTTCTTATAATTATTATAATTTCAGTTATAATAAAAGTACATAATAATTCAATGTTAATCAACATAGCCTTTATCACGGCTTAGAATACTATGAAATGTGTTGCGTGCCTTATTCTGTGTAAGAAGCCACATCATCTCTCAGAAGAATTTATTTCAAACACTCGATTGACGTTATGAGGTGAGTTTGGAGTAAAAACCTGCTAATAAATGTGGCATTTTCTCATGTTTTCAGGAGCAGCATTTTCTACACAGAGCCATAGTTCACTGAGACGCTACGCAAACAACTTTTATTATTGTAAAATGATTCATAACATCACTGAAAATTTAACTTTAACGGCTTTGCTTAGCTTGTCAGTGAGCTACAGCTCTGTGTAGTAAATGCTGCTCCATCTGAAAGCACACTTAATAATGGCAATTTACTACTGATTACAGAACTGGCTTTACTGAAAAGATGTGTATGACAATCACATGCAGTTTATCGTGCAGCCCTAGAGAAGGCCAAATCATGGTGGATTCTTCAAATCTGAATTTGGAATTTAAATCTCAAAAAGTAGGGCCTCCCATATGCATGATTTTCCATTTGTATCTGACACAATTAAATCAGCTTTATCCAGAATGAACAAATGTGACGGAGGTCAGTGGTAGGTGTTTTGCAGGTAAACCTCACTGCATATGAAAAGGAAAATCTAGTGAAATAAAACAATGTTATTCTTGTTACACAAGCAGGCATTTTTTTAATTGTTCCTTTTTGTAAATCTCTTTTCACACTTGTAATTTCTGTCAAGAATGAGTTTGCAACTGACATTTTTTTTAATATCTATGATCCTTTCACACAGAAAACACTTAAACCCTCTCTCCACTGTGAATCCTCATGTGGTCATTAAAGTCTCCTCTAAATCTGAAACTCTTTCCACACTGATCACATACAAATGGTTTCTCTCCCGTGTGAATTCTTATGTGGGCATTAAGGTGTCCTTTTTGAATAAAACTTATTCCACAGTGTTGGCACGTGAATGGGCTTTCTCCAGTGTGAATCCTCATGTGGACTTTCATGTTTTCTTTTCGATTGAAACTTTTTCCACACTGTTGGCAGGTGAATGGAGTTTCTCCAGTGTGGATTTTCATGTGGTCATTAATGTGTCCTTTTTGACTGAAATTCTTTCCACACTGCTGGCAACTAAACAGCTTCTCTCCAGCGTGAATCCTCATATGGACTTTCAAGTTTTCTTTTCGACTGAAACTTTTTCCACACTGTTGGCAGGTGAATGGGTTTTCTCCGTTGTGAATTTTCATGTGGATAATAAAGTGTTCTTTCTGACTGAAATTCTTTCCACACTGCTGACAAGTAAACATTTCTTCAATCTCTCCAGTGTGAATTCTCATGTGCCTTTTAAAGCTTGTTGATCGATTGAAACTCTTTCCACACTGTTGGCACGTGTAAGGTTTCTCTCCTGTGTGAACTCTCATGTGGACTTTGAGGCTACTTTTATTAGTATAACTCTTTCCACACTGTTGGGAAGTAACATGACATCTAGTTCCAGTCTTTTGAGCTCTTTTTTGCAACAAAGTCTGTGAGCAACTAAAAGATTTTCTCCAGTTATGAAAGCATGTTTTTTCATCTTTATGTTCATTTTCTTTCAGTTCTTGATTCTCCTTCCTCAGCGCTTTTGGGTCTAAGGTGAAAAAGACAAATAACCATAGTTTAAATGGCACAAAGCAATGTATACATAAAAACCTTCAACACGTAAACCATCAAAACCAACCACATGTATGCTGGGATGTGCAACATACCTTTATATTACAATTAAATGAAACCACTTCTTATAAAGAAGAACATGGTCTTCTTTTCAATGAAATGCCAATGGTTATTTAGAGTAATTTTGCATTCTTTATAAAAGCTTAATTACCATATTATTCATTCTTTCAAGAAGACATTTATTTTTATAAATAAATTGACTAATCTATGTTAGGGCTACTAAAGTGATTCAGTCAAGAGCAGGGAGTGATTTTTCTGTCTTTCTTTTGTTGCTCATTTAACATCAATGCCACTGACATTAGCAACTAAATTAGGCTGCTGTCCCTTTAAAACCAAATGTACAGATGCAATGTACTGATACATGTCCGATAGTCTCCCAACTGTTTACATTCACCTAAGACATAAGAAGCCACATCATCTCACAGAAGAATTTATTTCAAACACTCGACTGACGTTATGAGGTGAGTTTGGAGTAAAAACCTGCTAATAAATGTGGCATTTTCTCATGTTTTCAGGAGCAGCATTTTCTACACACAACTTTTATTATTGTAAAATGATTTCATAACATTGCTGAAAATTTTACTTAAACGGCTTTGCTTAGCTTGTCAGTGAACTACAGCTCTGTGTAGTAAACGCTGCTCCATCTGAAAGCACACACATAATAATGGCAATTTACTACTCCCAGACAGCATCTGACTCTGTGCCAGATTCGTTTTCAACCGGCAAATCCGCGTTACAATCACATCCGTTTCAGTGCTGTATCACAGTCCTAGACGGATCCGGCCCGTGTCTGGTTTCAGTGGGCACGGTCTACTATCGCAGAGCGGATCCGGGCCGAGTCTGGTACGGAGCTGGCCCAGTGCTGGCCCAGATGAGCGGAAAACCAGATGCGTGCCGGTATTGGCCCGTTGTGCCAAAAGACACTGGCCCAAGTCCGTTTTGCGGATTTGCAGGAGTGTGGGCCAGAATCAGGCCGGATGAAATTTGCTGTCAGGGCTGATTACAGAACTGACTTTGCTGAAAAGATGTGTATGACAATCACATGCAGTTTATCGTGCCGTCCTAGAGAAGGATCCAGATAAACTATCTGAACATGGCCAAAACATGGTGGATTCTTGAAATCTGGAGTATCTGAATTTGGAATTTAAAACTTAAAAAGTGGGGCCTCCCATATGCATTTTTTTCCCATTTGTATCTGAAATTATTTATTTTTTGTTACACTGATCACAATTAAATCAGCTTTATCCAGAATGAACAAATGTGGCAGAGGCCAGCGGTAGGTGTTGTGCAGGTAAACCTCACTGCATATGAAAAGGAAAATCTAGTGATTCAGTCAAGAGCAGTGAGTGATTTTTCAATCTTTCTTTTGTTGCTCATTTAACATCAATGCCACTGACATTAGCAACTAAATTAGGCTGCTGTCCCTTTAAAACCGAATGCACAGATGCAATGTACTGATACATGTCCAATAGTCTCCCAATTGTTTACATTCACCTAAGACGTAACCGAGTGTGTTTATGTGAATATGTGGAAAATTCAACATTATTTTGTGTGCATTTCTCCATTCGTGAGACGCAAGAGAGTAAGTTACTCATGTGCGGCATGAGAGGTGCTGCTTTGGTGTTTGAGCTCAGAAAATCAAAAGGAATTGAGTTCTCTTTTGCTTTGTCAAAAATATCCATATGTCTGCTCTTATGTTACTTTCAAATATTAACATTTTTTTTGTTTTATGAGACCAGAAGCAAATGTATGCCAGTTTATGTCCCATTCATATGTACACATCTAAACTCCTTACCGCACAACAGATTCATGCTGAATAATCTCTTCCTAAATTGTCCATCCCTAACATTTTCATCTCATTTTTATTTGTTGATGAAAAGTCAATAGAAAGTTATTTGTAAACTAAATGAACACTGCTGCCTATAATGTTCAAGAAATCCTGAAGACTTATTGTTAGATTGTTCAGGTGTGCATGATTAAAATTTGCTTTGATTCAACTTTGTAGAGCAGTTCGC
Source organism: Cirrhinus molitorella (assembly GCA_033026305.1). Taxonomy (NCBI): domain Eukaryota; kingdom Metazoa; phylum Chordata; class Actinopteri; order Cypriniformes; family Cyprinidae; genus Cirrhinus; species Cirrhinus molitorella. Next base: position 10,260,580 of record CM065128.1, read on the forward strand.
CGATCTCTTGTATAGTGTGCACATAACAGCAACTAAATGTGCGAGAAGAGCGGCAAATCAATAACTTTAATTCTAGGTTCACACTGCATGATTTTTAAAGACATAAACATTAAATCTCTATGTGCCAGTGATTCTCAGTTTTATGTTTCATACACAACCTGAATAACTCCAGATCTCTACATGTCAGAGGAGTGTATTATGTTATCAAAGATGGTATTGCTAGACTAGTCATTTCCTTCTATTTAATTCTGGCAAAACAGCGATATTAACATTGTAAAGAACCTGGGTGTTGTACTGACAGCAGCTTAGAAAATTTGGAAAATTGCTGTTTGCAGATTGCCCTTTCTCTTTGTTATGTTGGAGAGACTCCCTCCTGATGTTCACTGCTTCCTTTTAAATTAACTTATGGTATATTTAAAATGCCTACTGTTGTGGTCTTGTGATGTTCTGAGGTAAAAAGAGAAGATTTATTTTTTATGTTGTTCCTCACCAACCCCAGACTCAGGAGGAAATAACATTTACACACAAGGCTTTAAATGATCTAAAGGATTGTTTATACCTCTCATGTCTGCATGAGCATGAGCTTTCATTGCATGGCTTATCCAAGCTTTGCGAAGTAATTGTATTTTTATTGTATAAAATGTTGAATAGTTAAAATGGTAATTCATGTATATCAGATTTAACTCTATTAAAGTTGTTTTTTATATAGTCTGATGAGAAATAAAACCAAGAGCCTACTTTGTTGTTGTTGCTGTTGTGTACTATTCATCAGTGTCTTCAGACACACTACACAAACTGACAGACAGTCTCCATACATAGAGAAACATTTGCACTGATGAGTGAACACAATGGCTTGATTTTGTAAATATTATCTATTACATCTGCATTACACCTTCATGTCAATGGCAAAAAATCCTGTCTACATCACTGGTATGTTATGATCATTTAGATCAGTAGTTCAGTATGTCTTGCTAATCAAACACTCTACCCCTGGTGGAAAAAACAAGTGCCCAATTTTTCAAAAGCTGGGTATACAATAAGACTTGAGAAACACAGAGAACCATGGTCCCCGATGGTGCGGGTTCTCAGCCTTTCTCCATTCTTGAACCATTCTGTGCATTTCGACAGCAGAAAAGATAGCTCCGGGTCAGAACTAACTCCTTTTTCACAAAATTATGAGAGTGTTTTCTTGGAAACAGCAATTTTTTGTTTTAAGTGAACATAAACAGATGAAGAAAATACATGTAACAGTATTTTTAGATCCACATACGTTCAGTGTTAAATTGACAGTAGCCTAATGAACGTGCTGTCGTTAATGTTAATCAAAGAAAAAAAGAACATTTACTAATGTGGACTGAATGTCTTTAGTAACTTTAATGAGGATTAATCTATAGTTTATTAATGAAACTTTTGACTTCAATTTCTATACCTGAAATTAGTTCAATTGTATTTATTTATGCTATTGCTTTGTTCCTATTTTATACTGACTGTTTATTTGTCTTTAACAATTTAACAAGAAAAGTAGTTTCTGCTGTGGTATTTAGTTGTTATGTTATGCAGCTGCAACAGAATGTTTTGTAAAAAGAGAATAAATATGTTCAACATCTAAATGTTTGACTTCATTTTTTTAACCTTATTGAAACTGAAAAATGAATTCCCATGCCTACATGTCCTAAAAATTAATGTCCAAACTAAACCACTTCAATTAAGAAAAACAATAAATATCATTCTTGTCTGTAGAGCTGGACATTTTAATAAGGATCAAATGAGTGAGTTCAGCTTTGAGAATGAAAACCAACCTGTTTGTGTCTCAGTATCTTCATGTTTGACTCTGAATACTTTTTCAATCTTCATGTCTTCACTCTCCTCTTTAATAAACATCATATTTGTTTGTTCCTCAGTATCTTGCTTGATTCTGAATGTTTCTTCAATCTTCATGTCTTCAATCTCCTTTTTAATAAGCGCCATCTTTATAATAGTGCGTCACATAGATCTTAGTTACTTCTCCGGGAGTTTTTCTGTGTTTGGACACTTTGTCCTGTTTAAGATGAGAATAAATAACAAAGAAAAATCAATCCATATTACATATCTGGGTGCAGCTCAATTAGATACCTAGTTCAGTAGTCAGTGCACTAATACAGGAGTCAGTGAGAGTGATAGTTAAATGGCCTTAAATGACCTTATAAAGACAAAACAACCATAACTAGCATTAAAATTCAAATTTTATATGAGGTTTGTTTTTAATTACGATTTAAATTTGGTATTTGTTGACTTGTAGATCACACTTTCATTAAAGCATTTCTAGTTGTTTTGTAAAAGTTGTCGTTATATATGTTTGTTTGTTCTCGATGCATTTACACTGTTTTAAGCAGGCGTGCGCTGATTCGAGCGATTTGAATCACTGACTCATTTTGCAATGCAATTGATTCATATGACTCGGATTTTTTTTAAACTCCGTTTCTTGCCAGTGACTGAATTCCTGTTCATGGTAAATTGACTCACGTTACAGGGAACGAAATGAGACGGACCTTTTCTGTTACTCATGTGAATGAGCTTTACTCACACAAAATAAACTTCATTAATATCATTAGTTAAAACACGTAAACTAGATAGATTAGTGAAATACTCGGTAATAATTCATTTCAGCACTACATACAACTATCGTATTGATTTAAACACTTTAAATGATTCAAAGCACACACCTTTCTTAAGCTGAATCACAGATGGAGGAGCGCGGCGCAGCCTTACGACGTCAGCACCAGAGCAAAATAAAAGTTTTGTCCACACATTAAAAAAAAAATCATAGATTAATTTACATTACAAAACAAATATAAATAACAGATATGTAATTAATTTAATGGGTGAATTGCTGCTCTATCAAAACTTCAAAACAAGAACGAATACTGGCCAAAACAGACATTATGACACAAGTTCGTGTATTTGTCAAGCGTGATAATATGCAAAGACAATTTTACACTGCATACATGACATAGTGTTTTAACTATTGTGGCAGATCAACAGATGTGAAGTGTGATGAATATAATATAGAATATGAATATTTAATGACATTATGTATTACATAATATTCAGATGTTCACTAAAAATTCTACTGAATTTACTACAGCCCTTCTCCTGGAGAACTACCGTTTTGCAGAGTAATGCATTAGTGATGAACACCTGCTGTTAACAAGCAGAATCACTGCAGGAAAGAGGAACAATACAAACAGAAAAAGGAAAGCGACAAGCAGAAACACAGCTACAATGGACTTACAGTCACACAGATGAAATCAACTGAAATAAAGGAAGACATTAAATCTCAACATATCTACAGCAGATCATCATTAAACAACACTAAAAACAACATTACCATCTTCACTTATTACAAAAGCAGTTGGACCTTTCCCTCTAATTCATCTAGAAAAGTACTTGAGAATAAATAGCTAGGTGACATTTTGAATGTTTTAAAGTCATCATTATGGTTGTTAGTGATTTAGTTGAGCACTTGACTGTTCATTTTTATTAAATTAATTTTCTTTCATTAATTTGCAGTAGTACTTTACTACTTGTAGTAGCACTTGTGCATTATTCAAAAAAAAAAAATGCAGGGGAAACAAGAATCCTGATATTCATCTTCTATGTGTCCTCTTTATTCTAACAGCTATGAAAGCATGATAGTAAAATGATCTTTTTTTCAAAGCATCAAACCAGTAAAGTGTAAATCTTTTGTTTGTAGTATGCACTTATAACACAATATCGCAATTTGATGAATGCTAGATAAATTCAGATTTATTACACTTCTAAGTTGCAGAAGTGTTTAATCTGTTATCATCTACAGAGTGTTACATGTTTCACTATGGCACTATTTCACTATAACATAAATACATTCATGAAAACTTCTCTTTGTATTGTTTTTGTGGGTTTAACTTCTTATTATCTCATGAAAAGGCCAGCTTTTACATTTTTTTTTCATAATCACCTGAGCTCAACCTGTTTCCCCTTTCATTCTGGAAAAAGCAATTTCACTTATGACAATGAGTTTGCACTGGCTGATCTCAGAAGATTGAACAGAACTTAAGAGCAAAGCGCAATAACCAGCTGAAGAAAGGATTTTTTCCCCTGGTAAAATGAATTTTAAACTTCCACTACATTTGACTACCTTTATACAAGCCATGCTTTTTGTATTACTATAATGTTAGTAATTATTACACTTACTTACAGTACTAAGTGGATCTATAATACTGTCTAGTAGGGCACTTTTGTATCTTAGGAAAGGAACATCTAAATACCTTAAATTGAGCTGTTTGTTACGGTTTATTTCCTGTTTTCAAAGTTTAATAGAGTTATTCTAGTAGATATAACAACTATCACATAACTGCATTCAGAAGTGTTTGGCAATATGAAGACCATGTTTATGGTAATACATACTATTTTATGATGTACTATGATTTTGCACAGGTCAAATTCAGATCCTGAAACGAGAATGTCGACTGCTGTACCCATGAATTCTTTTGTCATCCAGCTGCAACCACCAATACAAACAACAGCAGCTGGGACCGTGACAAATGCTCCTGCACCCGTTTATGTACAGCAGGTGACAGGAGTTTCACCTCTTCATCGACTTCAGCCATTTCTGACAGGCCAACCAAAAGCTCTTGGGGTGAGACATTTTTCATAAACCCACATATTTTTTTTTTTTATTAGTGCATGTCAGTGTGAGGTAATTAAAATACATGAATATATTATTAAGGAGGAGGAGCACACACGTTAACAAACATTACACTTTTTTTTTTATTAAAGAATTTGTCTTTTTGCATTGGTGACAATGGAGTAAAGACACAAACACAAAGTTTACTATCTAAATTTTACAATGCTTTAGGAACAAACTATCAAAAAAAAAAAAGTGAAGTAAAGCACAAATTTAACATTTAACCAAATCATTATATGAATTTTGTATGTGAACAATAAAAAAAATTGCATTTTTCCAGAACAATAATAAGTCCATTTATTCCGTTTTACTTTATAAAAAAATCTTTTGTTTTGTTTTTCTTGTTCTACACAGACGGTCCAGATAATGATTGGTCTGATGACTCTCCTGTTTGGCATTGTGTCTACAGTTTTTGCAGACTCCATCTTTGTCTATTGTGGTACTCCTTACTGGGGAGCTCTCATTGTAAGAAATTATTCAGTTTAGTGTTCTGTCTTTTATAATATGAGCTACAGTAGGTAGTCAACCAAAAAATGTCTATTAAAAATCAGCAGTGTACCGACACAACAGTAAATACTCAAATACAATTAAAAAACTTTTCAAATACAATTATTTGCAAAATCAACAAGCTTGTCAGCATTGCTCAGTAATGCTGGACCTGTAATATACCTTTATATATGTGACCGTGGACCAAAAAAACATTCATAAGTAACACAGGTATATTTGTAGCAATAGCGAAAAATATATTGTATGGGTCAAAATTATAGATTTTTCTTTCATTCCCAAATTACTAGTGTATTAAGTAAAGATCATGTTCCAAGAAGATATATTGTACATTTCAACTGTAAATATATCAAAACTTGTGCATTGCTATTACTATATTATATATTCCAGATTTTCAAATAGTTGTATCTCAGACCAATTTTGTCCTATTCTAACAAACTATATATCAATGGAAATCCTATTTATTCATCTGCAATTTTTCCTTCTCTTTCCTCTCAGTACATTATTGCAGGATCACTCTCCATTGCTGCAGAAAACAAACTTAATTCACCATCCAGTTTGTGTTTGGTACGTACACAACACTTGGTATTTTTAAGGGTCCAAGCACCAGAAGTACTGCAACACTATGTTTCTACTGATTTTCAGTAATGAATTCAGATTTTTTGCTTCAGGGTTTTTTTTTAAGCTAAACACTTAGCAACTATCAAACAAATTTTGATTAGTCAAAGAATTATGATGACATTGGTGAATTAATTTGTCTGAAAACATTTTTCACAAATTGATCTTCATCCCATGAATACAAAACCCAAACTTAATGACAATTAAAGATGTGCACTAAATTGCATCAAAATTGAGCCTATAGGGTTCTACAACTGAAATTCATTAACACTGTAATCAGTGTTGGGAAAAGTCACTTTTAAAAATAATGCATTACAATATTCCGTTACTCCCTAAAAAAAGTAACTAATTACGGTACTTAGTTACTTTTTATGTAAAGTAATGTGTTGCGTTACTTTTGTTTTACTTTTTAAATCTGGGCAAAGCCCTTTAACACCAAAATGAAATGAAGTGAATAAGACTAAGGCTGAAAGAAAATTATTTGTTTTTTTCCTGAAAACAAGTCAAAATGAAGCAAAATAATCTCCCAGTGGGGTAAGCAAAATAATCTTGTTTTCTGTTTGAAATAATATTATATTGCTTGCCCATTGGCAGATTATTTTGCTTGTTCTTTCTGAAAACAAGAAAATAATTATTTACTTTTCTAGGAAATCCTTCTTGATTTAAGAATGTTTTGATTTTTTTGTCTGGAAACAAGACAACAAATCTAAGTAAGAAAGTATTTTTGCAGTGTACAGTTGAATTGGATGAACACAGGTCAGCAACAAAGTCATTGATTAATAAAATGTAACTAAATACACAAAGGAAGCAAAAAGTAACTCAGATATTTTCTTGGAAGCGTTACTTTACTAGTTACTATAATGTGTAATTTTACTAGTTACTTGAAAAAACTAATATTATTACATAACTTGCGTTACTTGTAATGCGTTACCCCCAACACTGACTTTAACCATGGGATCAGTAAAAATAAATTTTCCTTGGTGGATGTCATAACATAACTATTAATATGACTACATGAAAACACATCAAATTTCAAACAAACAAATAACATCAAATTTGAATGGCCTACCTTTATTAAATTTGGCATGTTGTACATATTGTAAAAACAGGTATGTGTACCAAATTTAATGAATAAATAAATTAATAAATCTATCATTTTGAGCTGATAATATAATTATCAAAGGTTAGTTCACTCAAAAATAAAAATTAACCCATGATTTACTCACCCTCCTGTCTCTTCCTTTATAATGGCAGTGAATGGGTGGTGGTATTCAATAGTCCAAAAGAAGTCCAATAAAAGTGAATCAATCTATCAGATGGCTCCGGGGAATTAATAAAGGCCTCCTAAAGTGAATCGATTTGTTTTTGTACGTAAAATATCCATATAGAATACTTTATAAAAAGTGGTGTTCCAGCTGGATAGCGTAGAATGTAGACGTTGCATAAGCTCCTTTGAGAAGTGATAAATACGAAAGCGAAGAGGAGAAAGCAAAACAAAACACAGGTCACAAATAAGAAGTACAAAATAATGATTTGTAAAGAAAATGTCAGAGAAGTATATAGTTCAATATAAACTAAGAAGAGACTGGTTTTCCTTTGCTAAACAAAGGAAACTTTGCTTCCTTTGCTCCAGTAAACAAAACTTGGTTCCTGTGAGAATAGCGTATTCTCACTGGAGCTCATACTACTTCTACATCCTACATCATTTACTGGAATGCCACTCTCTCATGAACATGCAAAGTTCACATGACAGATAGTGGTAGCTAGAGATTACAGTTTATGAAGTTTTAAATAGAGATATTTTTCTTACAAAAACGCATCTATTTGATGCAGCAGGCTGTTATTAACCCCCTTATGGAGTACTTTTTTATGGATTTATCCAACTTTATTTGACTATTGAATGTCACCACCCATTCACTGCAATTATTAAGCTTAAAAGAGCCAGGAGATTTAATTTTTATATAACTCCAATTGTATTTGTCTGAAAGAATGTCACATACACCTACGATGCCTTGAGGGTCAGTAAATCCTGGTAAATCCAGCATATTTGCTGTAATCTAAACTATCAGTGAAGTTTGGCTGGATTTTACTGTAAAAACCTCATTGCTTTTGAAAAATACATTTCATTTGTATCACTTAATCATCCACATAAGGCACTGGTGTTTGGAACTTGATGAATATTTTATGAATGTCGGTAGTTGATTTTTTTATCACATTCCATATAATTTTATATCTATTTTAACACAGCCTGTTAAATAACTTTATGCTGATTTCTGCATATAGGTGAATGGCTCACTGGGAATGAACATTTTCAGTGCTTTAACCGCAGGCATTGCCCTTATTTTAATTTCACTGGATTTGGCTCTAGGACCACTCTACATTTACTATTACTGCAACAATGACCAATGTTATTATGTTATGGTAAAGTACAAGGTATATCATCAATTGTTATATTTATATAATATATTATAGTACAAATGATCAATTGTTGTATTACTATTACTTGTGCTAATGTTGATTTTTCTCTCAGATTCTCTTCTGGGGAATCAGTGGTGTATTGCTGTTATTCACTGTCCTTCAGTTTATCATCTCCATCTGTCTGTCAGCATTTGCTTGTAAAGTCTCCTGTTGCTGTTATCCTCCTCCTCCTCCTCAGGTGAGTAATGCATCAGGTCAGGGGTTCCCAAACTTTTTTTGTCAGCTGAACTCCTCTAATATGTATGTACATAATAGATCTAGACACTTGAGTGCACACTTCATAAAAACCTACAAGTCATAATACAAAACATGTCTTAAATTATTCACTCTTAAATGTTCAAACCAAATGTTTAAGCTTTTAATGAATAATGCTCAAGCAAACTTCTGTCCACAGAAAGTTTGGAAATAATGAGAATGTATGAATTATGTGAAATTATTTTTAGAAGGATTTCTGTCTTTTGCTTTTTCAAATTTTTTTTTTTAAAACAATAATATCTATCTCTACTGGAACTGCCTGCCAGTTTTATTGCATTATACCATCTAACAGCAAGAAGGCATAAAACATTACGTGTGCATTTTTCCAAAGGTGCCGTTTGTTCCACAAATTTTAACTCCACAGCCCTCTGATTTCAGGCCCAATCATTTCCATGATCTTAGAAGCTCAGAGGTAGGAGAATCTTGAAAATAAGGCATTATTGGAATTTAGCGTTTAGTGTCCATGTACTGGAAATTTGTAAAGCAATGGGTAATGAGTGCATTAATTGTTTAATAAGCAAGGAAGCTGATTGTATAAAAAATTTTCTTGCAGATACCTGTGGCCAGCAGCTCTTCCATGAACCACCATCTTGTAGAAACTCCCCCACAATACACTGAATGCAAACAAATATGAATTTTCAAAAAAAAAATTGCCTGCAATTCTGTGGGACACATGGGTTTACCAATAATTTCCTGTCCATTATCTTTAATGTCTTTTAATTGCTTTATCAGATAATAATTACAATTAAGTCACATATTTGAAAACAAAACCTTTTCAAGGCTATTTCATGATTTTCTTTTTAGTTGGTTTAGTATAATGTTGCATAATCATCAGTATAACTTGATAGATTGTTTTGAAGAACTATAATTGCTTAATACCATATCATCTGTAAGAATAAATATATTATTCATGTCTTAAAAGAGAGAAAAAAATGTTTTTCTTAAAAAGGGGTGATGAAACTGTCATTCACTCTTCAGTCTTACTTTTTTGCTTTAACAGTTGTAAACAAATATAAACATAAATATAAAATGGGATTATATTTGACATGTCACCTAGATCCTGCTCCAGCTACCCTATTAAAAAAAATTGTGTCTGTTACTTTGCCCAACTGGCTTCTCATTTCCCAGTTACTTAGTGCTAGAGAGTGTTGTTCTTCTCAAATTTATCCCAGTCTTGTCTGCTCAATATATGTATTACTACCACCTTGTTCCAAAGTTTCAATACTGTCTAAATTGATGGAGAAAGTGGTAGTTTCCAACTACAATTTTACCAGTAAACTCAAAGCTTTTTTTTTCCTAGTTTGGCTTTTACTGTTGCCACAGCATTGATACTGCTCTACTAAGAATTGGCTTAGAAGTATGTTTGTACTTCATTAGATTTTTAGTGCATTTAATAAACTTTACTGCCCCCAAAATACAGAGGACTCGTGTAATTTTTGAAAAAAAAAAAAAATACATAAATAAATAATAAAAATTGCTTTGAATTGTTTAAAAATTACTTAAATGTTAGTACTTATCTATCTATATATCTATATATATTAGTTATAAGCATTTTATAATTGCATTGCTCAAATGTGTGCTACAATTGCTTAACATAAAATGTTTGTGTGTTTTTTTTAATATATACTAACACCATGTTCTTTTTAGATATTCATGTGTAATACTGTAGGTTACTGTGCTTAGGCTACTATAAATGCACTAATAACATATTATTGGATTATTCATTCATATGTGTTAGATACATACCAAAGTTCACAATTTAATGGTAAGTATACTTGTAGCATAAAGTACTTGAAGTGCTACATTTTATAATGTGGAAAAAAGTGCTACTAATGACAGTAATAGTGTACTTGATTGTACTATTTAAAGACACCATAAACATGTAGTTAAGTATATCACATAAAGGGAATGTTAACATAATTAAAACACATTAGCTCAACCCTGTTCCTGGAGATCTACCTTTCAGGGTTCTCACGGGTCATGGAATTTCTGGAATATCATGGAATTTTAAAAGGTCTATTCCAGTCATTGAAAGTCAGGGAATTTAATATTTTTTTGGTCCAAGTCATGCAATATCAGGGATATTTGTTTGTTGCTTTAAATTTTAGTTTCTATTTATCAACTAGATAAATAGAACTGGAAATCACTGAAGTCAAATGCAGTCACCAGGCTAAGATAACTAAGGCAAACATGTCAGAGAAATGTACATTTCAAGTGCTTTGGCTACAAAATGACCACTTCAAAGACTGGGTATGAAAAGTAGATGATAGAAAAGCAAAAAATACATGTGAAGAAATAAAAAAAAAAAAAACTGAATGATGAATTTGATTACAAACAGAAAATCATTCAGATTGTTTAACTCCTGAAATCATAAAAATAATAATAATAATTTCTGTAGAAATAGTACAGAAAAAGTCTGTTTCCGGAACTAAATAAATAATAATAAAAAAAAGGTTATTGCGACTTATCTCACAATTCTGACTTGCTTTTTTCACAATTGCGTGATACAAACTCACAATTCTGCTCTGAATTGTGAAATATCAACTCGCAATTCTGAGAAATAAAGTCAGAATTGTGAGATAAGTCACAATTGCGAGTTATAAAGTCTTAAACTTGCAATTGAGAGTTAAGTCAAAATTTTGTGGTATAAACTCACATTTATGTGAACATATCAGTATTTTTTTCTCCTCAGAAATGAGTTTATATCTCACAATTCTGAGAAAAAAGTCAAAATTGCAAGATACAAGTAAAACAAGTAAATGGATCCGTTCATTATAGGTCATGGAAATTCACCTTTTGTATATGATATATTAATCATACATTTCAAATTATTAATATATTTTCTATGTTTGAGCTTATTTAAAAGTGTATGAAAGACGGTTTTAATTGTACTTCAAGTGGTAACTACATGCCACCACCCATACAAATCACTGCACATTACAGTTTAAGATAAATGTGTCTGGACGTAAGATTTGGAGCTGCGATTGATATTTCCACACTCATGCAGTTCATGTAAATTGAAATGTTAACACAAGTTCACCTACAAAACTTACAGCACCTACAAAAAAGTGTACAGAGAGATTTTTGACAGCAGGATATTTGCTGTAACCTAAACCTTTCAGTGAAGATTGGCTGGACTGTAAAAATCTCATTATTTTTGAAAAATGCATTTCAATTATATCACTTAATCATCCAATAAGACATTGGTGTTTGGACCCTAAAGAATATTTTATGTATGTCAAATAGTTTATTTTTATCACACTATATATACTTTTATATCTACTTTAACACAGCCTGTTAAAACCCCTTTTTTTGTTTACAGAGAAAGTATGTTAAAAGCACATTTTAATTTATATTCACGATATCCCAAAATAGCACAGTCGAGTACACTTAGACTACATTCATGCTGACAAAAAAATCCAATCTTTTCATTAAATGTGACCCAGGTGTGTTTTTTTCCATGACAGTGTGAACAGCACAAACAGCATGGAATCTGATCTTTTACAATCACATCTGAGCCACTTCAATATGTGGTTCTAAGTCCGATACAGGTTAGATGTTTCGCAATGTTACCTCAATCTGAACAGATCAGAATTCATGCGACTTTTACATCATTTGAGATAGACACGCATCTATACATATCTATGCTTACGACAGGACTCGGATATTGGCCGAAAAAAAAAATCAGATCTGAGCAGAAAATCAGAATTGAGCATTAAGGCTCGAAGTCTGAACGTAGTCTTAAGGTGTGTTCACACCAGACGCGATGAAGCGTTAAGCGCGAGTAATTTACATGTTGAGTCAATGCAAAGGCCCGATAGACATCCAGCGGCACAAATGACGTGTCGCTAATTGAGTGTTTCGGGCGTTTGACGTGAAAATTTGAGCCGCGTTAACCAATCAGAAGCTTGCTCTAGTAGTCACGTGATTACAATGTAGTGAGCAGAGGCAGAAATCTGAAACAACAATGGAGGACAAAATCATCATCACTGTATGTGGATACCTGGAGCTGTACGATACATCTTTGTACTTTTATAGAAACAGGAAAAAAAGGATCTTACTACCCTCTCAAACAAATCTGTCAGGCATTTTTCAATGAGACTGAAGCCGCCAGGGTTGTAGTCAAGTCCACCTTTCCCGAGTCCAAGTCCAGGACGAGTCGAGTCCAAGTCAAGTGCGAGTCCAAATGAAACAGTCAAGACAGGAAAGAAAAGAATCCTGTTCAATACCACATACTTAACTATTGATAATTTATGTGTGAGACAGCATCCTCCAGGAGCCTGGCTTTTTCTGGAATCGGAAAGCTGTATAACTCAAAGTCACAGCATTTGCAGAGGAAGAGCCCCTTTCGGCCCCTTTCAAAATTAAAAGATCATGTGTGAACCAGTAAATTCATTCTGTCATACTTTTCTTATGGAGATGGCATGATTACTCTGAACTGTTTACAAACCCATGTTGCTTTTGTAAAAAATATTCTGTTTCTATGCAAATAGCCTAAGCACTACATCTTTAAACACTGCACCTCACAGCTTTTTTTTAACGTGTCTCACTTCTTTTCCATTCATCAGCAGGGTTGCCAGGTTTTTACAACCAAACCCGCCCAATTGCTACTCAAAACTAGCCCAAAAGTAGCCCAATCACGTTTTGAGGGGGGTCCCCCAATAAAAATCCCATTCTGGGGGGTAAAATACACATACCATTGGCAGGCAAACTCATTAAGTCTAACCTGATATCAACAAGTGTTTTTTTTATGTAGGACTATCTTTTTCTCCACACAGCCAAACGCTGCAAGCTGGAGATCTGGCAAGGTGCCAGAGAAACACAAAGCCAGTCCTAATTGAAAGAAAACAAGCTTACAAAAAAGACTGGTATTCATATTAGGTGATAATATTGCATAACAAAAGATAAGTTTTTTTGTGACCATGAAAATCACAAGTGTTATAAAGAATTGAACACAGCCTGAAGGGTAGATTCTTCAGGATTACTAAGGCCAAAGCTTGCAACCTTTAGGAAACAGCTTATTTGATGAATAGGACTGAACTTGCCTAAAACTGATCTTAAGTAATATGTTTTGAATACATTTTTACTTATTCAACACAATGACTTCAGCTAAGTTTCTACTTTTTTGTTTATTTTAAAAAATAACTTATTTTTGATCAATAAATATACTGTCATTAAAATAGTTCATTCTAAAAATACATGAAAGTATATTAGTTATTTGGTTATTTATATTAGTTGAAAAAGTAAAAAAAAAAATGCAACTTTTTAAGTTGTCACAACTTACAATTTCTGAATTTGTTAACACATTTGAACACTTCCCTTTGTTTTTATTAAAGCGCACATGACAAATGTAAGAGTGTGTTGAGTAGAAACTGTAATGGACACCAGTCTCATGTTTGTGTAGACATTTATTCTGTCAGCAACACATTCAGCAGCAGTGATCAGTTTCGGCAAACACATGTTCATGTTCTGTTATGAAAGTGAACATCAGACTTGATTTTACCACACATGTAACAGTGACACAAACACAAATCATACAATATTCTTATAAACATGTCAATATTAATTCATGAAATGCTCATACAATGGATACAATATATGGCCCAGTTTCACAGACAGAACTTAGACTAAGCCAGGATTAGACCACAGTTCAATTAGGAGATTTATGCAAATTTGTATAAACATGACAAGAAAAGGAAAAAATTACTTGTTTGCATCTTGAGACAAAACAAGGTACTAACATATTTTAAGATCAGTCAGTGCATTTCAGTTGAAGTGACTCAGATTCGCATTTTAGTCTGGGATTAGTCTTAACTGGGGCATATGTTTCTCATGGGTCAGCCATTCACTCTCAGCTGACATGAATGTAAATGACCCTACTGAAACCAGTTCATTATACATTAAGATCTGGGCAGAGAGTGCAGGTAGTGTGTGATAAAAGGACCATACACAAAAATAAATATAGCAAGTAAAAGCACATTTGACTCATTACACAAGCGCTGATCATGTCCATCTCTGTCTCGGCACCAGCAAAAGCACAAAAGCATATTTGAATTTAACAGTTAATCACATGACTAACTGAACATTAATCACTGGTGTGATTGAACACATTAACCCTTTAACTGCCATTAGCTGTTTGGGAAGGCTGTTAATGGCAGTTAAAGGGTTAAAAGAGCTACTTTAGGTTCAAAACTTTGATCACATGTAAAGGGTTTCTCTCCAGTGTGAATCTTCATGTGATTTTTAAGGTATCTTTTGTCAGTGTAGCTCTTTCCACATTGTTGGCAGATGAAAGGTTTCTGTCCAGTATGAGTGTTCATGTGGCCCTCGAGGTGATGTTTTTGTGTAAAACTCATTGGACATTGAGAACATATGAAAGGTTTCTCTCCACTGTGAATTATCATGTGTCTTTTAAGGTTTCTTTTTTGAGTGAAACTCTTCACACACTGCTGGCAGGTGGCAGGGTTGGAAGGCTTTTCTCCATTGTGAATTCTCATGTGTTTTTTAAGGTTTCCTTTTTCTCTAAATCTATTTCCACACAGTTGGCAGACAAAAGGTTTCTTTCCACTGTGAACACTCATATGGTGTTGAAGGTTTGCTTTTTGAGTGAAACTCTTTCCACACTGTTGGCAAGAGTAAGGCTTTCTCCAGTGTGAACTCTCGTGTGGATTTCAAGCTGTCCCCTTTTGTTGAAAGTTTTCCCACACAGTTGGCAGGTGAAATAACTTCTATTTGCTGTCTTTTCAGAATGTGAGCAACTAAATTTTTCTCCAGTCATGAAATTGTATTTCTCATGCTGAACATTATCTTCATTTTCATTGAGTTCTTGACTCTTCTCTTTCAGTGTCATCAGCTCTAATGAAACAAAGACAAATTAACCACAATTTTAAACCCACATGTAGATCTTATACACCCTAAGATATTAAAGGAGATGTTAAATGTCAAAACCTCATCCCATTATTCAAAGTGATAAAGATAAAAAAGCGCAATTGTATAATATTAATTGCATATATTTCAATGCTTATTTTCATGGTACTGGGTCATGTGATCTCAACGCAACCCAATTCATGTCAAATAAAACCACTTTAATTATAAGTCATATCAGATTCTTTAAAAATATCACTCCTTTATGTAGTGTTGAACATTTTAATAAGCGTTAAATAAGTGAGTTCAGCTTTGAGAATTAAAACCAACCTGTTTGTTCCTCAGTATCTTCATGTTTGACTCTGAATGTTTCTTCATTCTTCTCATCTTCACTCTCCTCTTTAATAAATGCCATCTTTATAATAGTGTGTCAGGTGGATCTGTAAGAGATGAATTACAGATTCCTAAAGTGATCAATAACACAGATCTTCTGCAAGTGTGAAGTTCTCTCAATTCACTACAGAACATTTGTTATATTTCCAGTACAGAATTAAATCAAGAATCTTTTTTTTTTTCATAAAGAAATATGGTTGACTGATTAAAGCTGTACATGTTCGGTTTCATCAATCAGCAAAAAAAACTCCTCATCTATCATTGTTAGGAGTGAATCATGTTCAATTTCTAAATATAAGATGCATTAACAAGTTTATTAGAAACACATATATATAACAAGTATATTCTTAAAATATTCTTAAAATATACTTACTCTATTAAAAAGTACAGTATTAGCGAAGTTATAAAACTCAGAAATGAAGATCAGGAGACAGTGAATGTTCATCAGGTTCTTGATTGAGATGGTAGTGTGTGAGAGACTGACTAAAGCAGTGCATCACTGTAGTTTTATACAGAATACAGGAGGCTTCATAAGAACATAAAGTATGCAAATGATGTAAGCAGTTACACAAATGAGTCCAGTTTTTCACCAACTCTAATCCAATCAGCATAACTATAGCTCTCTTCATCACAGAGATCAGACATATACAAATGCAAAATCAGTCTTTCATTAGTCATACTCTTTAATTGGTGTCATTGTTCATGCTAATCAGTATATGCATTAAGTGTGAATATATTTTGAATTTCCCTGATCTCTGTGATAATGAGTGCTATAGTTCTACTGATTGTTTAAGAGCTGCTGAAACTCCGGAGTCTCACATCCTTTGAAT
Source organism: Cirrhinus molitorella (assembly GCA_033026305.1). NCBI lineage: Eukaryota > Metazoa > Chordata > Actinopteri > Cypriniformes > Cyprinidae > Cirrhinus > Cirrhinus molitorella. The sequence continues at coordinate 10,277,227 of CM065128.1, forward strand.
AGTTTCAGCTTGTGATCTGAGTGCTTTGTCTTCATCTGTAAGAATGGTCTTCTGAAATCTGTATAATTGACCAACTTCATAATAAACTACAGCGTAATAAAATCAAACTGTCCATGTCTCTGAGTGATGTCAAACACACAGTTGTTATCAAACACCTACCCAGATAATGAATGTTTGGGGCAGGTTTGACCAGAGTATGGTACGGCTGAGCACATATGGGCCAAACTTTTACCATATATGTTTTAGCATGGCTTCAGAATTGGTGGGAGTTTTCTTTTGGATGACTATTTGTATTGAGGTATATGGTCAAGATGACAGCACACAATTGAGAGCAATATATGGCTTAGCTATGACACTGTGGAATATGTTCACTTATGGTTAACATTTGACTTTTACTTGGAAAAACACACATAACCTGCTATAGTCATGTTTGACAGGTTTGTGGCAGTCCACGCCTCAGACCATTCAACAATCATGGTTCCCACGCTTTTTCAAAGTACTTGAATTTCAGACATATGGATTCAAGCCCTGGAAAGTACTTGAAAAGAAATATAGGTGCTTGAAATTGCTTGAATTATATTATCACTAATTATTTTTATATTATCACTAATAATATTATTACTTTATATTTGCTTGCTATATTAATTTGGTCAAATTCTTAATTGTTTTGATTTATTATTATTTGTAATTATTTTATAAAGTAGCTTGGTTATATAAATTATGCTTGGTTATTATAATTATTGTTTATTAAAAATGCAAAAAATAAATTTGATATAATTGTGATGCATCATGATATTAAATGGAATTGAATCACTGACATGATAACTGTAACCAAATCGAATCATAAAACCAGTGATGATTCACACCCGTACAGTACAGTACAGTACGTGATACTGGATTTTCATACAAGTTGCAAAACTTGAACTGAGAAAATGTACAGGACAGTTCATAGAATAGTTCAGCTTAAAAATGAAAACCAACCTGTTTGTTCCTCAGTATCTTCATGTTTGACTCTGAATCTTCATGTCTTCACTCTCCTCTTCAATAAACATCATCTTTATAATAGTGTGTCACATGGATCTCAGTTGTTTTTATCTGTTTAAGATGAGAATATGTATGTGGGAAAAGTATATTACATAAACAATAAAGCAAAATAAATACTGTCCATTTATGTATTTATTTATATATTTATTTATTTATTTATAGTTAGCTTTAAAATTTCAAAGATGCTTGTTTTGCCTTTTAAAATCTCACATATTAGATGATCTGGTTCATTAGTAATTATCAGCACACAGTTAGACAGCATGTATTTCAATATGTATTTCACCATGAATACAACTCTGAAAACCGCTGCATTGTTTTATTATTTGTATGTGTTTTCTTTATGTAAATATCCATGTACTTTGTGACTGTAAACACAGCAGCATGTGAACAGGACTTTTATTTTGATCTGGTGGTGTGACGTCATACGACTGCGTCGCACTCCTGCGTCTGTGTTTCATGTGAAGAAAGGTTCGTGGTTTTAATATTTTAGTGTTTAAATTGAAACTATTCGTTCAGTATACTTTTTAGTGTTCACAAGCGATGTAAGTTCATTGAGTATTATTGAAAGTAACATTGTAATACTTTATAAAACAGTAATGAATGTTATTTTGTGTAAATAAAACATTCACACATTACTAACAGAAACGGTGCGTCTCATAGCTCTCTATATCGCGAATCAGTTGATCCTAAACACGAATTCAGTCTCTGGTAGAAGAAACGGAGCTTTTTGGAAGTCCGAGTCAATTGAATCAAATGATTTGCCAAACGATTCACTGTTTCGAATCGCTCGAATCACTGCACGTTGATGAAGAGACCTGCTGCTCAAAACAGCGCAGATGTAATATTGACATTTGCAAATAAACTGCAAACGTTTTAATTAAAGTGGATTTTTTTATACATAACCTACAAATTAGTACATACCACATATCTTTAATACAATATGAACCTTATATAAGCGCCCCTTTATTAATATGAGTGTTTCGATTTTTTTTCTTATCAGGAACCATTAACCATTATAATGCTGACTACTGAACTAGGGAGCTGATTGAGACACACCCAGGGATTTAGTGTGGATTTATTTTTCATTCTGTTAATTATTTTCTTTTATTAAACAGGACAAAGTATTCAAACTGATGGAGACACAATCAGAGATTTAGTTTGTATGTATTTAAATGTTTGTTAATTATTCTCATCTTAAACAGGACAAATTCTCCAGACACACAGAAAACCCCTGGTGAAGCGACTGTGAGATCCTTGTGACAGAACATGGCATTTATTAAAGAGGAGAGTGAAGACATAAAGATTGAAGGAACATTTACCGTCACACAGGAAGATACTGAGGAACAAACAGGTTGGTTTTCATTCTCAAAGCTGGACTCATTTGATCATTATTAAAAAAACAGCTTTACAGAAATGGATGATATCCATAAATGATGCACAAGCTGAGGTAGACGCAGGTTTGTTGCTGGTATTATCCAGAGTAGTTTTCCTTGAATCAGCAGGTTTTGTCTGAGGTGTGTGTTGACTTGTTAACTGATAAAGCAGGTTGGTTGTGTTTCCTGAATATTTTATTTTATTTAGCATTTGTTTTTCAGTACTTATCCACCTAGATGGCATGTAAGCTTACTTATTGAAGTCAATACTTAATTTTAAAATATCACACAAAATAGATTTTATTAGAGTTATCTCGAAATGTAAATGATTATTCTTTTTTTAATATTTAATGTTGAAAACACTCGTTCTGTAATCGGAGTACAGAACAGATACTGTTTTTGTGCACTACTGTCATCATTACAACCACAAACATATTCTAGTACTTCTACTACTACAGTACATTTTCAGTTAATTTCTTTGATAATCACGCTCAGTTCAGGGCAACCATCCCTAGTGAGAGTACACCCTAAAAGTGGCAATTTTACCAAGCTATTAAAAAAGATCTGTGGAGTATTTATCTCCCTAAAAAAGTAACTACTTATGTTACTTTTTATGGAAAGTAATGCTTTACATTACTTTTGCGTTACTTTTTAAATCTGGGCAGGGCTTGCTTGTTTGTTTTTAATATAAAAAAATTATTTTGATCTAATGTGAAAACCCTTTCACACTAAAATGAAATTAAGTGAATAAGGCTAAGGCTAAAGGAAAATTTAATTCCCGTCTGTACAGTAGAACTGTAGGAAAAGAAAGTTCAGCACTCTTCAGCAATGAGAAAAAAAAAATCACAAATGTTAGTTCATCTAAAGTGTGTTTTGTTTATTAGTACACTGCCATTTTTTCTTATTTAGAGTTTTTTGTCTTGTTTCCAGCCAAAGTATCTAAAAATTCTGAAATTAAGAAGGATTTTCTAGAGAAGTAAAAATTATTGTTTCATTTTTTTTTTTTTTTCTGAAAACAAGTCAAAATCAAGTGTGTTGTTGCTTGAAACAACCAAAATAATCTCCTAAATGGGGTAAGCAAAATGATATTGCTTTCTGTTTGAAATAAGATTTTTTTTTCTTACCCCACTGGCAGATTATTTTGTTTGTTCTAAGCAAAATCACTTAATTCTCATTAAATATATACTTGTCTAGATAATCCTTCATTTAAGATTTTTTTAATATATATATATATATATATATATATTTTGGCTGTAAATAAGACAAAAAAGCTAAGTAAGAAAAGTATTTTTGCAGTGCACAGTTGTATTAGATCAACAAAGTTCAGCAGCAAAGACACTGGTTAATAAAATGGGATTAAATACATATTTTCGAAAAAGTAACTCAAATATTCTCTTGTAAATGAAAAAGTAATGCATTACTTTACTAGTTACTTGAAAAAAGTCATATTATTACATAACAGACTTGATTATCTTATAAAAAGGGCATAATAGGTCCCCTTTAACACTTCTGTAGAAAGTTTCAGCGAGCCCTGAGTGCTACAAGCCTCGGCCTTCCCTGGACCTGCTTGTTGACTAAAAGAGCAATTTCTATATGGTCGTTGAGAGAATGTCAGCACCGGCTTCTTTCTGACCGTGCGCTTCCGGATGTGGTAGTTTCCTGACATTTATTGATGGTCATGATTGCTGCCTCTCGTGCCTGGCCCGAGATCATGCTGAGGCAGCTTTCATGGACGGTTCATGCCCTCATTGCGAGAGTATGTCCATGGCCATGCTGCGGGTCCACCGCTCTTTCATGAGATGGCAGCCTTTGTCCTCTAACCCCAGCCAGTCCACACACATCACTGGAAAGCTGATGCCTCTGTTCTGCGTACGGACATTGCTGTTCTCCTGGCGAAGGACACAATGAAGCCGTCCCTCCAGCCGAGATGAAGTTAAAGGAACACTCCACTTTTTTTGCAAATAGGCTCATTTTTCAACTCCCCCAGAGTTAAATAGATGAGTTTTACCATTTTTGAATCCATCCAGCCGATCTCCGGTTCTCCCGGTAGCCCTTTTAGCATAATTTAGCATAAATCATTGAATCGGATTAGACAATTAGCATCGCGCTCAAAAACAACCAAAGACTTTCGATATTTTTCCTATTTAAATATTGGCTCTTCTGTAGTTACATCGTGTACTAAGACCAGCAGAAAAATAAAAGTTGTGATTTTCTAGGCTGATATGACTAGGAACTATACTCTCATTCTGGCGTAATAATCTAGGAAATTTGCTGCAGTATTATGGGTGCACAGGCGCAATGATACTACGCAGCGCATGAAAATAGGCTAACTTCCGTCAACAAACCAATGTGACCCACCAGCTTGCACAGGGAGCGTGCCTCGCAACCATGGAAACATTTGTGAGAGACGATTCAGAAGATATTTACTTTGGTGCAGATCCTGAACCGTATCTATTTGAACCGGAATACATTGAAAATGAACTTTTGGAACGCAAAAGGCAAGAAAGTGTGGCTGAACAGAAGGGAGGAGGAGAGCCGATTCGAACTTGGTACAAATGTGGGGCTTGCCAGCCCATGCTGACCGAAAGTAAGTGCCTGTGTTGTAGAGAGTTACATACAATTACATTTGGTAAAAATGCTGATTGTGAAACCAGCGACAGTGATTCAAGTGACCCTCCTCCTTCTAAATCAATGTAGTATTGTATTTTGGACCACATAAACTGTACATAAACAGTTTAACTGTACTTAATAAACTGTACCTAATGGTCAAGCTAATCTGACTGCATTTCACATGTAGCTAACGACAAAAGCAATGCTTTTTCAATCTGATCGTTCAAGCGAAATAAAATAATAATGTTCCACTTACAGTCATGGATGATAATCCATTTGGGTCCTGTCTGTAATCTGAAGATAGTTGGGATGGCCATATCCTTTAGACAGCGTACTGTGGTACGGGTAACACTGTCTATGTTTTCCAAATAGTCATCTGGTCCAAAATGTTGTGAGCAAACACGCCATTTTTTGATCGTTCCTACCGGTGTTTTTAAATCTATGTTCAGAGCAGTCATCCACTGATTGTTCCGTACCTTGTTTTTCGTTGGAATTCCATGAAACATGATAGTAGAGTACACCTTCGACTTACTATCACAGCCCTTGAGAACGTACATAGCCATGACTAATCGCACACAGGTAAATCCAGCCTCTCATCAACTTGCCGACTGAAACTAGTGCCGATCGCGTTGGAAGTTACCCAGCTGGGGACTACATTCAGGCGCTGCGTAGTATCATTGCGCCTGTGCACACATAGTACGGCAGCAAATTTTCTTGATTATTACGCCGGAAGAGAGTATAGTTCCTAGTCATTTCAGCCTAGAAAAATCGCAACTTTTATTTTTCTGCCGGTCTTAGTATACGATGTAACTACAGAAGAGCCAATATTTAAATAGGAAAAATATCAAAAGTCTTTGGTCGTTTTTGAGCGTTTTGATGCTAATGGTCTAATCCGATTCAATGATTTATGCTAAGCTATACTGAAAGGGCTACCGGGAGAACCGGAGATCAGCTGGATGGATTCGAAAACGGTAAAACTCATCTGTTGAACTCTGGGGGAGTTGGAAAATGAGTGTTCCTTAAGGGTGCCTTGTTATCCTCACTTCATCATGCCCCTAAAGCGGTGGGTCATGACTGATTCTGACTCTTCTCAAAAGGGGAAAATTTGGGGTCAGTTGGCAGCCTTAGATCCGAAGACTGTACTTTCATGTCAAACTTGTGGGGCGCCCTGCACCTCGGGGGTCCTTACACCTCAGTTTCTCGGCGACTGGCTGACAATAGGTCACTTGCGAATCATGTTTTGTGTGCGCAGGGATCCGGTGCTTCAGCACCCCAGCCTTCAGGGACTTCGGGTCAACTGAGAGAGGACTAACCCTCCTTGTGCAGGGCTCTCTTCTCTTGGCTTGGAGCTGGATACGGTCAACACAGCAGCACCTTACTAACAAGAGCACAGCCGGTGCTGAGTTGCCTGATACTACCTCAGCCACGATTTAGCGGTTCCTCTTAAAACTTAGAGGCTCCTGGGGCATGCGTCAGCCGCTCGCTTGGCTAGACCGCTTCAGCACTGGCTATTCGACCGAGTCCCGAGATGGGATGGCACCATAGCACGTTCTGGACTGGTGTTTGCTACCCATCTGCAACCCCTGTAACCCTGACTCCCATGGGTTAAGTCCCTAAGTCAGGTGTCCAGGCATGTTGAGGTCACCACTGGTACCTCTGTATCAGGTTGGGTGCCATTTGCGAGATTTGGGGATCTCGCAATTTGGGGATTGGGGAGGCTCAGTTAATTCTGCGCCCCCCAGTATCCTTGTCATGGAGATACTCCATGATAATGCATGGCATGTGGTGCACGTTCCCTCATATACACACATGTACACATATAACATAATATAGTAGAGTGGACTTTGAGTTTAAATGTGTGAGATTGTGTGTGTTTTGTCTAAAAACCTCTACATGATCTGTTATTTGTTTATTATTTATGAATTGGTCATATACTTACAAATAATCACAGGACATAAAATGCAGTGCAATATATTTTTATTTCTATCATTCCGTTCATTCATATGTGTCATTCCCCCACTTGGTATGTTCCTGTTGACATCATGGGACTGTTCCATTTCCTCATCTGTAACAAAATGCATATCTGGTTATTTCTTTGTGTTTTGTTTATGTTTTGAGAGAGATGTGTTTGTGATGCGTTTAGCAGTGGTGTGTCTATGATTGTTTAAGTTGTGTGTATATAGTAAAATACAAAAACGTACCTGTCAGGTGGTATGGCGGTAGGCGGGCCACCAGGTTAAGATGGCAGTCTTTACACTCACCAGAGAGGGTGAGGTAGTGGCGTGAGCGTGTCTAAGCCTGTTGACTGAATTACTAATAGATGGTGTTTCAGCGAAGACTTTTGTTTATATTGTATAGTTTTGTTTATTTCTTTGAATTAGTTATTTTTGTATATAGTGCTTTTTCTGCACTTTGGGGTTATTTTTTGCACCTTTTGCACAATAAAACTGGCTTTTCCGGTGTTCCAGTCACTTTTTGCCTTCCACCGCACGGTTCATCCACAACAATCCTCCATTGCCAGCTCCCCTCCCTTACTCTCAAGTATGTCTTCTTCCCCAGTCAGCCTCCTTGCGCAGGCCTGTGCAAGTTCCGGGAGGACAAAAAGCAGGTTCTGTTGGCCTGTATTGGCCCCCCAAAACTGGTGTGCCGGTCTTGCTCGTCGCGGCAGCCCTCCCTGGAAACCCCCTGGAGTGCAAGATGGCTGGCACCCGCGCTCTGTTTTGCTGCACACTAGGTGGCAGGGCAGAGCACGTTAGATCTTTCTGGCCTCCATTGGCCATGATAGCACTATCATTCAGGCTTAAGCCCCCCTATGAGTCTGGTTTTAAGCTGAGGTGGGGTCTGTTTGTTGACCACTGTTCACTTCAGAGCCAGAGAACCTTCTGAAATGTTCGATTGGTGTGAGCACAGGCTGTCCCCTTCAACTTTGGAAAGGTATGTTGCAGCAGTTGCAGCTAGCTATTGTGCAGTTTTCTAAAATTCCTGGGGAGCTTCACCTAGTTGTTAGGTTCTATAGAGGTCCACCTCTTCCCTCTTGGGAGCTTTCTGCAGTCTTCTAAGCTGCAACGTGCTCCCTTTAAGCTCCGGTTTCAGTAGAGCTGAGGTTTCCTTGCTCCTGACCATGAGGATGAACCTACAAGCATTTTTTTTTTTTTTTTTTTTAAGATTTATTTTTGGCATTTTTGCCTTTAATTTAGATAGGATAGAGCAGATCTGTCAGAAAGTGAAGCAGGAGAAAGAGAGGGGACGGGATCGGGAAAGGTCTGCAAGCCGGGACTCGAACTCACGACACCCGAAGTGCAACAGCAGTGTATGTCGACGCACTGCCCACTAGGCTACTGGTGCCGACCTACAAACATTTTCTGTCAACGAAGCGTGCCATTAGTCCATCTGGCATCTCTCACGCTTGCCTGCGACCTGGCCCGGTTATGTGTCCAAAGTTCCCATCCCCCCTAGGGCAGGTGCAAGCTTCAACCCTGTGTTGCCTCCTCCTATGTGCCGGTCCTGGGTGCCTCTCTAGCAACATTTGTAGAGCTGTGGGATGGGCAACACCAATAACTCCACGGGGTTCCATAATCTGTGCAATGAGCCCATGTCCTCCCGTGTGTTGAAAGAAGATCAGGTTTCTGGTGGGAGGCTGGCTCAGTGTTGGCTTGCTGCGCCATTCCTCCGGTATCCGTACGCCATTTTCCCAGTTGTTTCCTTCGGTGTACTCTGGGTCCTCCTAGCCCCGCAGTTTGTTTTATTTATGCAGAATCTCCAACTCTGGGATGACCTCTATGCTAAGTTTGAAATGTGTAATACCTGATCTGATTTTAAAACTAAAATATTTAAAAATATTCCTTTTGTCAGAATTCTGATATTGAATATTGGGTTAATATTGTAATTTTGGCCATTTCATAAATGCAGATACTTTAATAACTCCTCCCTCACTTTCTTACTTTTTCAGAAAGATTTAATGACCTTCTTCAAAATTTTCTAACTTTTTTAAAAAGCCCTTGTATTTTATTTCTGTATTTATTTATTTCTCTTTACATTTTTTAATGTTTATTTTTGTTATGCTGTTATTTGTACTTGAATTTGATTAAGATTTTTCTTTTTTTTTTTTTTTTGGTATTTTGTATATTCTCTTTAACTAAATAAAAAAAATACTTTGTCACTAGATGTTTACATCGTAAGGTTAAATTAAGTTCAATTATTTTTTAATAAAACTGAAACTGCATACAACTCTCGAACCACAGGGGGGCCCAAATCACGATTCTCTTCATTGCACAACTGCAACTGGGGTTTGAGAGCTGTATGCAACTTGCAGACTTTGTGCATAGGGAGGCACTGATGAAGAGTCTTTTGTTTCAGAATGAATATGGCAAATGCTGTGGCCAGTAACTGTTTTTCTCTGTGCAGTTAGTCCTCCAGACTAAAATGATGCAGACAGTGGTCAGTGACTAGTAAGTGCTCTAGCTGCTGCATTAAACAGTTGTTAACTCGTCTTTGTCTCTTTTCACCTTAGACCTGATGACACTGAAAGAGGAGCATCAAGAACTCAATGAAATGAAAGAGAAAGATCAAGAAAAGAAACATGATTTCAAAATGGAAGAAAAGTCAATTAGTTGCTTACAGACTAAAAAGACGTCCTCATCAAAAAAAGTTAAAAAAACACAAGGTTCAACACTAAATTCCCACATGAGAATTCATACTGGAGACAGACCATACACCTGCCAACAGTGTGGACAAATGTTCAATCAAAAAGAAAGCCTTAAAGTCCACATGAAAATTCACATTGAAAAGAAGCCATTCGTATGTCCTCAGTGTGGAAAGTGTTTCACACAGAAAAAAATCCTTAATGCCCACATGAAAGTTCACACTGGAGAAAAGCCGTTCAAATGTCCTCAGTGTGGAAAGTGTTTTACAGTGAAAACAACCCTTATTGACCACATGAGAATTCACACTGGAGAGAAGCCTTTCCCCTGCTCTCAGTGTGGAAAGTGTTTCAGAGTGAAAAAACATCTTAATACCCACATGAGAGTTCACACTGGAGAAAAGCCTTACACCTGCCAACAGTGTGAAAAGTGTTTCCCAAGAAAAGATAATCTTAAGATTCACATGAGAATTCACTCTGGAGAGAGATCTTTCACCTGCAAACCGTGTGGGAAGAGTTTCACACATAAAGCAAACCTAAAGACTCACATGAGAGTTCACACTGGACAAAAACTTAGTGTTGATGGTCACATGAAGATTCATACAAAAGGAAGTTTTAAATGTCATCAGTGCGAAAGGAGATTCACAGACACGAATCACCTGAAGAATCATGTAATGACTCATATCAGTGGGAAGTCTATCATGTGTCATCATTGTGGAAAAAGTTTCCAAAAAAAAGATTTCCTCAAGATTCACCTAAGAACTCACACTGGAGAGAAACCTTTCACCTGCGAACAGTGTGGGAAGAGTTTCACAATTAAAGGAAACCTTACAACTCACATGAGAGTTCACACTGGAGAGAAACCTTACAAGTGTCTTCAGTGTGAGAAGAGTTTCCCGTATCAAGGTGGCATGCAACATCATTTGAAAACTCATTTTGGGAAGAAAATGCCATTTTCTTCTGTGGCAATTTTGGTGAAAAAAGAGTAACTTATTTAATCATCTGCATTCATTCTGGAAGATAATTCAGTTGTGGTCAGAGTAATACAATGTTCCCTCTCCATACAGCACTCATACTCCACCTGCTAAGATGCTATGGGGAAAACTCCTATTCCTCCAAGACTGAAGCTTTTTTCATTAACCCAGTGTATCTGCACACCCTTGCTTCGTGCAGTTTTATAAAAACGAACCAATGGCACAAGCGTATGGCGATGGAGCCCACCAAAGGGGAGAAGGGCCATTTTGCCATAGATTATTCTCCTTCATCAATGACTCTACATCTTTGCTACTAGACTCAAACCTTCACTCTTCCACCGTGAACAAGCCTTGCAGCAGATCCAAACTAGTTTCTGCTTGGCTAACTTTGCACTTCCTGCCACTATCTGGCATTCTGCATTGAGCTATTCTAATAGCAAATTTCCCATTTGCCATACGTTATAAACAACATAAATCTAATCAAAACAAATTTATTTAAGAAACAGACAAATTCTAAAATAAAACATAAATGGCATTTGTTATAAACAACATATATAACTCTAACTAAAACTAATTTATTTACGAAACAAATGATAAAATAAAACAAATTATAATGGCAATGAAACCAACAATCTATATAATAAAACACAAATTATAGTGGCATTTGTTATAAACATACGAAAGTCTAACCAAAACAAGTTTAAAGAGAAACTGAAACACACGGACATCTCTCAATCGGCACAAATACAAATATTTCTCACGAGAGGCTCCAGCGCCATCACTTACAATTTTTTCCCAAATAGCAACGGAAACAACTTAGCATGTCATTTTTGGTCATATAGATAAGAATTAGACATTATTCGGAGCTGTAAAGGGTTCAGAGTGTGCAGATGAAACACGGTCATGTTCGCTTATTTTCGGAATAGCATTTCAGATGCTGTGCAAAGAGATCGGTTGGATGGAAACAGACTTATTAACTTCATATTGTAGAGATTAGTGTTTTTTAGAACTAAATGATTTGCTTAGTAATATTTATTGCTAGATCATAAAAAAATGTTTTTCATGCTCAATAATAAGTTCGCTCATGATCATGTGCAGGGGAGCCAGTCGAGTCATTTGCAGGAAATTGCTTCACGTAAAAACGTTGAGCGTTGCGTTTATATTCTGGGCCCTTTGACTTGTGTGTAAATAGTTGGTACTTTTACACCACTCTATTCTTCCATTAAGTTTATAGGGCATCTGCTTTGTATCTAGTAACCTATACTTTATTAATACGTTGGATTGTATACATTGCATTAGGCTTTTTAATTTATACCACTGTCTTCGTCCATTGGGCCACATAATTTCTTTAGGTTTTTAATGGGGCACAAAACTCTTAGCGTACAATTTAGCGCAAATTGCTTTCACATTCTGGGCTATTCTGCGTGTCTGTAAATAGTATAGAATATATGCAGTGGTGCCTGGAGAAGTGGGTACGCTTCATGCTCTCACGTATGAACAGGCAGGATCTGGGGTGAGGGAGACGGAGCGGGCACGAGCGCATCAGGCGCAATCATCAACCATACTCTAAAGCAAGCCGGCGTCACGGACCTGACCACATCACATTACTGGGTGATTTTAGCGAAATTTTGCATTTATTCACATATGACTGGATGTGGTAGACAGTCATGATTTTGGCTAATGCAGGACACTACTGAATGATGCACATTAGAGGGAATTAGAACTGGGTACGCAAAGCCGCCTGATAAAGAAGTGGGTATACACCGTATACCTGCCTATACCTTCCACTACACCACTGACTATATGACTGTATGTTTACTATTGTTTTTCTTAGGATTATTCTTTATTCTTATTAGGGCCCGGAAGCCCTATTGATCCAGTAAGGATTATTAGGGCCCGAGCACCGTGTATTCAAATGAAACTCAGGAGACATATAGAACTCGTCAAGCTGAACAACTTTCGCGCTCTATGTCTCAGGCTATACTCAACAGGAAGTGCGCTATTCAGGGCTGTTTAAAAAGCGCATGCTCTGGAATTTGATATACTCCTCAGAGGATTTTTAAACATTTGCCTCGAAACTTGGGGAACATGGTCTAGAGACATTGGGGATGAAAAATCTTTTTTGATATCTCGAACGGTTTGGCCGTGGCGAGGCGACAAAGTTACAGCGAGAAATGAGAAACAGGAAGTGTCTAATAACTTTTGCATAGATTGTCTGATTCTGACGAAACTTGATCAGTTTGTTCGTTCTATAATGCTGATCACATAGATGTGACTATTAGGAGTCAAAGTTATAGCGCCACCAACTGGCTGCAGGAAATGTGTCATTTTCTAAATGGTTTAAATTCAAGATCTTAATTTTACTCTATTTGCTTCAAACTTCATCAGTATATTGTCAAAACACAGCCAATAAGAATCTGTAAACGGTTTGTTGATACATTAAATGCTGTTTCCATGGCAACGTGTCAAATTTTAAAATTAGTTTTCTGTGTTTTTGAGGCATTTAACATGCTTAGAATTCCATGAAACGCAACACACATATCAGCAGTAATGATAGTTAGACACTGGCAAAAGCTCATAAATGGGCGTGGACGAGGCACTCTATAGCGCCACCTTTTGACAATATTTGGGGGCTCGTTTTTTCCTACAGTTACCAAACTCGGTACATATATTGTTCACTTCAATCCGGACAAATTTCTATTTTACATCCATTAGCTGTGACCCACAGGAAGTCAGCTATTTTGGTTTGAATGTGGATTTTTGGAAAAATCAGGCTGTGGAATTTTGAATACTGCTCTCAGGAAAACCAACAAATTCACACCAAACTTTTTCTACATGATGCCAAGATAGTGAAGATACTAAATTTTGAGCGGATTTGGGATATCTGGAATGGTGTTGACGTGGTGACTTATTAAAGTTACAGTAAAAAAGAAAACCATAATTTTATTATATCTTTAAAATGCAGCATTCAAACTTTTTTTCAAACTTCTCATTCTCAATAAGTATACTAGAAATCAATAAATCCCAAGCTCTATGAATTAAAGAATATTAAAAACAAATAGACATCTGGTCTCTCCCTCTGCGTCTCTCTCTCTCTCTCTCTGTGTGTGTGTGTGTGTGTGTGTGTGTGTGTGTGTGTGTGTATGTGTGTGTGTGTGTGTGTGTGTGTGCGTGTGTGTGCGTGTGTGTGACAGTTACAGTGAGTCTGAGTGTGGAGAGGGGGATGGGTGGCAAGAGAGAGAAAGAGGAGAGACAGAGGGGAGAAACAGGGAGACAGAGAATGAAAGTTTCAACTCTTGCTGGTTTATTCATTAAGATTTGAATTTTTTATTTTTTAACTGTATGGCTATTCTTTTTAATAAGGCATCATTTTAATTATATTTTCTTTCTGCATTGTTCTCTCTGTCCTCACTTCTGGTGGTACAAATAGATGAAGACTATAATACCCGGGATGTCCATCGGATGGAGACATAGGCTAAGATAGATTTCAACCCATCAGAAAGAAAAATACATGAACAGAATCAACTGATATGTACTGTCCTGTCAGTATACTTTTATATGATGATTGCAGAAATGCTTGGAGAGCATTCAAATCTTTTTTTTAAACTTCAAAAGAGAAATCATTGGATATATATATATATATATATAGGCATAATTTAAAATAAACTAAAATAACTTACACTTTTTTGATTTTCACTTTATGAAGAGGGAATAGAAGCCAGAGTCACAAGGAACAAGCTTTTATGGACCACAGGCATGATACAGGCCTGATTTATGGCCCTGATGTAGGAGGATGCTCATATAGAGATGATGACATTTTACTCAGTTCAGATATAATCAGTCATAACTCCAGTTCAGAAGCAGATATTTGAATGATTCTTTTTTTTCTGAGACATCCTGACACCTAGTAGAATCAAACAAGATAAGCTGTAGAGAGTTGGAGCAAATGAAACCTGACAAAATAGACCTACAAACAAAACATTCTGAAAAAAATATCAAAATTGCTATAGAGTTTATTGTCTCATTTAAAACCTATATCATGTTATTTGTAAAGAATTACAATCATATTTTGTAGTTTAAAGGGTTTTCTATACAATGACATTTAAAACACTTTCTGCATCCCCTAATCTAAAGTGTAAACCACTCATCAGTTGTAAATGTTTTACAAACCTGCTCGTTGCAGGTTGTGTGGGTATACACACTGGGAGGAAAGATCTACAAATGATGAGTAAAACATTTACAGCTGATGACTTGTTTACACTTTAGAATAGGGGATGCAGAAAGATTTGTAAATGATTTGTTCATGATGTGATCTTCAGTGGAGGGTAAACATTTCAGTGACTGACATTTCAATTATTTGTGACATTTTCAATTAAATGCCTCAAAATTAATATTGTTGTGTTTTTCACTGACACACTCAATAATCTAATGAAGAAAAAAAAATGTGCTTAGCATTTAGTATATGGAAATTAAGTACTATTTTCCTTTTTTATATATATAAAACAAACAAACAAACAAACAAACACCTATGGCACTATGTAAACAAACCAGCATTTAAAGGGATACAATTCTGAAAATCTAATGAAAATCTATTTGATATCTAAGGATAGAACAGATGCTGATTAAAAAAAATCTATATCAGTGAAAGTAGAAAAACAATATTAATATATCATATTTTTATGAGAGTTTTTGGACATGGACATTTTTGTCCAACTTTTTTTTGAACACACAAGGGTTAAACTGCTCAAATAGCAACTACTAACAAGGCATGAAAAGGTTGCTTTTACACCTCTAGCCAGGAACTCACAGTTTGTCCAGTGTGAAAAAAACACACATAGTCATTCACAAGTGTTGCATTATGATGAGCTCAGCAGTTTGGTTGAACTAAAAGCATCAGATCACACTTCAGCAGATCACACTTCAGCTCAGAACACACACACACACACACACACACACACACACTCACTCACACATTATTAGCAGAAATAAAAAGCTACTGCCACAAAGTAACATTTGTAATATATCGTCCAATTGTGATATAGTTCACTAAAATAACATCGCTGTTGGGCGGAAACCTCGTATGTCCAAATTTTGTCAATTTCATATTTTTTCACAAATCGATGCTTTTGGTCAGTCCCCATGTGGGTCTGTCACTTTTACAAATTATTAACTAATCTAAAGTGTTGAAAATAGCTTGAGAGCAAATCTCTTAACTCCATTGAACACTTTAACTGTCTGAGAAGAGCTCGTATCTCCACCTCTTCTTCACTCTGTGGAGCTTTGCGCATATCTCCTTACAATGAATGTGTGAGGGGAAACAGTAAGGAGATATTTGAATGATCCATTAATAAACTAGTGTATTTTGAGATAATGTTAGAAGACCCTGAACTCGCAATCTCTTCTTTGGAGACAGCATTAGAAGGAATCTTTACCGATTAAT
Organism: Cirrhinus molitorella; assembly: GCA_033026305.1. NCBI lineage: Eukaryota > Metazoa > Chordata > Actinopteri > Cypriniformes > Cyprinidae > Cirrhinus > Cirrhinus molitorella. The sequence goes on from CM065128.1 coordinate 10,293,307, forward strand.
GAAAGCATTTTTTCCCCCGATTTGTTTTATTTCTTTATGTAATAATTTAAAGCTTTCTATTTATTTATTTGAGAGGCATGCATTCGCTGAAAAAATAGCACAAGTACGTCTGGCCGACGTTGGCCTGTGAACGGAACATCGGCCTCGTGGACTTTAACATCTAATAAGCGTCAGCCAAGCGTAGGCGGGTATGATTCAGTTGGTGCTCTATTTTCCCAGCTCATCAAACGTCGGCCCTGAGTGTTTGCACGTTTGCCCAGTTATTCATCTTTTAACACACCAGAGAGAAGACACTCATCCCGGAGATATCTGTGGTTTTCAGGTAAGTTTTCACTTGATGTAAACAAAATATTTAGTTAATTCTTACACTTAAAAGTTACTCAGCACTCGGTGTAAGTTACTGTAGCGCTGGTGAGAAAACTTTGGCTCATTTACAACTAACGTTACCTTAATCAGCTAACAGCTGGTAGTATTTAAAATTACTGTTAACGTTAATGTAATCAACCTAATTAACAGGTGTATATACACAGCAGCCTTACCCTGTTCCTTGACAGTTTTCCAACTTTTGCTATTATATCACAGACTCAACTTTTCCCGTTCAAACGACAATACCTATACTGTCTATTTTGGGTTCATCCAGCCAATTTGCTGGTCCCATGACTGCTCCTTGTCTGCCAGACATGGCCACCAAGCTCCTGGCTTCATCGCAGCTGCCACTCTACTCAACCAGCCACACGCTCACTCACTTCCCGCTTCGTCCCATCCTTTCACCGCAGCTCTTCCAGCCACAGTGTCTTTTGCAGCTGGGTCTCCAGCTTGTAGCAGACACTAGTGTGAGGCTGCCTCTGCAAGTGGCACAGGCAGTGTTGCAAATTAATTTTAGAAGTCACAAAAACCAGGTCGTCCATTGCTAAAAAAAAATGTAAACAACGTTGTGAAATAAAATAATGTTGATGTCATTTTATAACCATGACGCACATTTCACTTAGATGAATGGATGAAAAAGATCGATTTTCGATAAAATAAGTTTTTAAAAACTATTTATCAAACTATATATCAAAACTATAAACTATTTACCTACAATTATAGGCACAAACTAACTACTAAGGTGTATTATAAAGATAACATTTAAACGAGTGCAACTAGCAACCTAATTTACAAGTGATGTGCGTATAACAAAGCATCTCTTGCCAAGTCTCTAGCTGATGTGCCCCTTGGCTAGCTTTTCAGTACTTTCTTCTTGTGTGGTTAAGAGGAAACTGTATGTCTTTTTAGCATTTTATCTTTATCACTTTTTAAAACATGTTAAAAGTTGCTAAATAAATTTTTAAATAGATAAATTTGTTGCTATGTTATAGGGGCTGAGCTCAACCTCGGGAGACAAGAATGAACCAAATTAATGCAAAGGACAACATAACTTTGACCATAACAAGAGTTCACCAAGCTTGAACTTTGGAATGCAAAATGCAAAACTCTTTCACACAAGCTTGCACTTCCGGTCTGATGTGTTTGGATATGTATGAATGGAAGTCAATGGAATGACTTCAAGCCACAGAAGCCGTTATTAAGCGTGAGGCTGCCTCTGCTGACAATTGCGGCCCCTGCTCCTCTCCCTCACAGCTCTCTACTTCATTTAAAATCACCAATGTTGTCTTTTCATTGCAACATCACTGCCCATCCCACCAAATGCTGTTCACCTTGGAGCCACCTCCTGTGGCTCACAACATCTAAACATGTATCCGGGCAGGTGCGTACATGGAGCCCTCATCTAAGGCCTTCACTAATGATTAAATAACCGAGCTATCGGCTGATTGTTCGGATAAAAAAAAATTATTAATTATCATTTATTTTTATGATTATGGTTATAATAACCTTTAAAATGACCAAAAATACATATATAATGGCAATGAGGCCATAATAATTGGTTCAAATAAAGTACCAAAAGCAAGTAACAATATGGTTCTGTTTAACAATGTATTATAAACAACATTACATCAAAAGCCTTCAGAGGGCACTAACGGCCTGACGATTGTTTTTTTTTTTTTGCAAACGAGGATCAAATTGCACATTCAATTCAAACGTCCACTTAAGCTTTATTATCCTACCATTTCTTTACGACATAAATGGTACCACAATTGTAAATCCTTGAATGTGGAAGTTAAATTTTTCTGATTACGTTCAGTCATTTCACAGAAATAATCAGTTCAGCTTTTCCCCCTTAGGTGGTGTGAATTAAATGAGGGATCATGATCAAACCTGTCCATGTCCCACCTTCTCAGTTCCACGTATCGGAGTAGCTAGTAGGAAAGTTCGAGTAAGAAACGACTTCTAACAGATCTGTCAGCTCCACATAATTCCCTGTTTACAAGCATAAACACCTCGATTCCTCTTGATGAATACTCTCCCAACAGTAGGACATTCGTCATGCAATCAATATGATATAATCTTGGGTCTTTTGGCTGGCAAAAGTTGACATCACTTCAACATCACAGCTTTCAAAGCTATGCCTATCCATCCAGATTCATGGCACTTATTCGGGGTACGCCGGCACAGATTTTCTGCCGTGTTATCAGAAGCAGGTTTTGTTTTTGTCAAACAATTACGCAAAGTAATCCTCATAGTATCTACCCTTTTAGACACCTCAAATTGTTCTGAGTATTGAATGTCGGATGCTGCGAGAGCCTCCCAGTCGAGTAAATCCTTGCCTTTTCCGTCCAACTACCGGTGAAGCTTGCCTGTCCGATGCTGCAAGTATTGAACTCCTGTCAGATACTGTGAGAGTCTTCCCGTTTGACTGAATGTTTCTTTTAATTACCGGTGATGCTTACCCGCCCGAGCCACTTGTACTGAACTCCTGACGAATGCTAAAACAGCCTTCTGGTCAAGCAAAACTTGGACTTTTAGTCTGTCTACCGGCTAGGCTTACCCATCTGATGCTGTGAGTATTGAACTCCCGTTAGATGTTGCAAAAGCCTCCCAGTCAAGCAAACCTTGCCTTCTTCCACCCGAGAAAAGAAAAAAGCAAGATACTCCAGGTTTGAAAAATGGCGAGTAACTTACTCCAGGCTTAAAAAGGCGAGTAAGTTACTCCAACCTCAAAAAAGCCCCATTTGTGAGCTGCTCCCGTCAAAGACGTGGCGTGAGCCCTCCTGATCAGGCTTCCCAAATCACGCTGCTCCCCATCCATCGAGCAGTGGATCCCGCAGCCAAAACATGCTGCTCCTCCCCTATTGGTCAGTAGGGTTCATCGGCCTGATGCTGCAAGTTGCTCCTGTCAAAGCAACATGAGCCTTTCTGATCGAGCGCCCCAACCACACTGTTCATCAGCCGGTAGGGCCCATTCACCCGAAACTGCAGGCTGCTCCTGTTGGATTCTGCGCAGGCCCTCCTAGTCAAAGACTAGACTTCTTCCCATAAATGCCAGCCCACCAAATTTCGGGCCTAAATTCCGAGCTCAGAGCCTTTCCCTCAGACAGCACTCCAAATACCCATAACCTTTTCTCTGTTTATTATATGTAAGTGTGAACTCGTGAAATAATGTTTTATTAACAAAGATCGGGAGGACCACATCCAGATACTTCACCTGATTAAACACAAGAGGTGCACAATGAGTAATCAACCTAATTAACAGGTGTATATATACACAGCAGCCTTACCTCTGTTCCTTGACAGTTTTCCAGCATCTCTGGAAGTGGACCAAGACCCATCTTTTTAGCGGTCTGGGTCCCCGGTCCCGTTGTTTGGTGTGCACCAGCCTTTGGATGGCAGCATTCACACTTATTTAAATGAACTACACTAACAGAGCAATCACACCAGAGTTTGTTTTAATTGAACCAAACATGACAAATGTGAACATACCCTGAGCCACACTGCTGACATGATCTAATCGCTAGCACACCCTGAGCACATGTGACAAGACATATCGGCACAATTTTTCATATTGGGACGATGCCGATATTTACATTTAAAGCCATTATCAGCCGATTTCGATATCGATCTGATAATACTGCACATCCTGAGTTTAAACAAGCAAATGCATTGATTTGCATATATTTGAGAATATATTTGAGAATCCTATATTATTAAATTAGATATTTAATAATATAGGTTACACATTTGTTAATATTTTGAAGAAAAAAGGAAAAATTAAATAAAAACAACGCCCCACTCATACAGAGCAATAGTGGCTGTGGTGTATCACGTGACAAGCATGGCGCATGGCCAAGGAAGTCAACAAAACTTTAGTAGTAGTGCGGGTTATTGATTAATGTGTGGATGTGATGACTTTTGATTTGTTTTTTTGTAGAGTTTCCAGTTTCTCTCAGAACCTCCTAAATCTGCAGACGTAATTGACAATCCCTTCAATTCTGTCTTCTCGTTTGATGGCATGAAAGAATCTCTCTGTCAGCTGAGAGAAAAAATTGAGGATTTCTGCAAAGAGGAATTTAAAAAGATCTCTGACAAAGGTAAAATCCTGGAGATAAGACCTCCATCATTCATGTTATGTAGAACATAATATTAGATATGTATTAGGAAAGGATGGATAGAGCATTTTATATTGACAATTCAATAACACTATTTATATGTGTTGATTTCCAGTCCCTTTCACCAACATTGTTCCCAGGACCAGAAATGACTTCATACAATGTAAGTCACTAAGAAAATTAACAGAAAAACATCTCAGGTATGTAATCCAGTTTGATGCTGTGGGAATGCATTTGCGTGAGAATCTGCATCTGAGTACAGGACTGTAGCACATTAAAACTGTGTACAAGAGCAAAAGCATATAGGGGCAACTGAGAGAGTCTGCAAATATAGTGCTTTTTGCAATACAGATTGCTTCAGCTTTACAGTAGTAAACAAAACAATTGTTTTCAAACATTTTTTAAGAGAAAGGAGCTGTTGACGCTTGTTTAAGTTCCTATTTATGGCCTCACCTGACCACATATTTGGCCAATAGAATTAGTGTTTTTGCACATTCTTCAGACAGGCTTAAATAGAAGCATTCTCACAGTATCAATCTCATGATGCAACATTGAGTTCCCTTGAAAGGTAACTCACTAGGGTCATTTATGTTCTTCTTGTAGAACGTGAAAGAAAACATAATAGCTTTATATTTGTTTATGATTATTTGAACAGGATATCTAGTGAGCTATACTGAGACACCCCAGACAGCATCTGACTCTGTGCCAGATTTGTTTTCAACCGGCAAATCCGCGTTACAGTCACATACGTTTCAGTGCTGTATCACAGTCCTAGACGGATCCGGCCCGTGTCTGGTTTCAGTGGGCACGGTCTACTATCGCAGAGCGGATCCGGGCCGAGTCTGGTACGGAGCTGGCCCAGTGCTGGCCCAGATGAGCGGAAAACCAGATGCGTGCCGGTATTGGCCCGTTGTGCCAAAAGACACTGGCTCAAGTCCGTTTTGCGGATTTGCAGGAGTGTGGGCCAGAATCAGGCCGGATGAAATTTGCTGTCAGGGACTGCTAGTATTTAGAACAGACACTATGAAGAGTTCAATTACATTAAAAGATCTGACAGACTTATAATTCATGAATGTCATGTGTTGTATCTCCATCAGATTCCTGTCACCTCACTCTGGATCCAAACACAGTGAATAAACATCTCCGTCTGTCTAAGAAGAAAAGAGTGATTACTGGTGCTCACAGTATCCTGCTAAATCCTGATCACCCCGACAGATTTGATAGATATATTCAGCAAGTGCTTTGTAAAGAAAGCGTGTGTGCACGCTGTTACTGGGAGATTGAGTGGAGTGGGATATTTGGTGTAGACATATCAGTGTCATATAAGAGCATCAGCAGGAAGGGAGGCAAAGAGTGTTTGTTTGGACATAATGATCAGTCCTGGAGTTTGTCCTGCTCTCCCTCGAGATACTCATTCTGGCACAATAACATAGTGACTGATCTCCCTGTAGTTTCCAGTTGTAGAATAGGAGTGTATGTGGATCCCAGTGCAGGAACTCTGTCTTTCTACAGCGTCACTGACACAATGAGCCTCATCCACACAGTCCACACCACATTCACACAGCCACTCTATCCTGGGTTTGGTGTTGGTAATAAATCATCAGTAAAACTATGTGACTTATCAGCATGATAACACAGTTAAGTCAACAAAGTTAACGCAGTCAAGCAAGTCAGGTTTATTTATATAATGCCTTTTACAATACAGATTGCTTCAGCTTTACCGTAGTACACAGAAAACAGCATTAGCATCACATATTTGTTTAATCACAATTCAATAATTTCAATTATATTTACAACTTCTGTTTAAACTGTAAAGCAGCTCTGCAGATCATATCAGCATATCAGCATTATACAGGTTGATTTAGTTCAGGTTTTTTTTTTATAATCTATATTGTTATTCTAATTTACTGCATCAATTTAATGTTTTTGTAAAAATATATTTAAAGCAATCCCTTCTCATTGGAGACTGGCATGGGCAGTGCCAGACCAGGCTGAGATCACAGAATTAGGGGTTGTAGTCTATGTAGCAGGCTGAATTTGGTTCATTTTGTGACATTTACATTTAGTCATTTATCAGAAACTTTTATCCAAAGAGACTTACAAATGAGGACAATTTTATTTGTTAATTAACAGTTTTGTTTAAAAAAAAAAAAAAGAAAAATAATAGAGCAAGCTAGTGTTAGAGGCTTTTTTTGTTAATTATAAAATACATAAAAAGAAAACAAATAAATAGAATACAAAAAGAATATAGAACCTAGTATTTTAAAGGGTCAAGCTTTTTTAAAGAATAGAAATAGAATAGAAAGTACTAGAATTAAAGGGTCAAATAAAGCTGGAAGAGATGTGTTTTAACTGATTCTTGAAGATGGCTAAGGATTCAGCTGCTCAGATTGAGTTGGGTAGGTCATTCCACCAGGAGGGAACAGTTAATGTAAAAGTCTGTGAAAGTGCCTCTTTGGGATGGCACAATAATGCGCAGTTCACTTGCAGAACGATCAAAATTAAATGACAACCTACAGTTTCCTAAAGTTCAAGGTCACTGCTTAATTTGAAGTTATCTAAACAGATGTAAAAGGACAGTTCCTAAGCAAAATTTCACAAATAAATTGTATTCTGAAGCACAGTATAAAAAAATATAAAAAAAACTATTTAAAAAAGAACTCTGATCAAAATTAGAGAACACTTACAGATACCTACAAGATACTGGTGTTAATCTGGCACCTGATGCTAATTTCTTTAATTTTATGACAAACCCTATTTAACTGACAGCATTCCTCTAATTTTCACTGAGACTGCAGGATGGCAGGCCACTCTAAGGTGACTAACATGATCCAAGGGACGAGGCAAACGCGTAATCCGACTAGACAGGCTAGAGTCCATAACAGAGTCCTAAACAGCATGACAAATGGTTAATCTATGACATCTTATAATTCCAGGACAGGCTGCTGACTAAACAAGACAAGATAAACAGGCTGGAATCAAGACTCTGAAAACCAGACTAGTAACACAATTTAACTACTTACAAGAAACTCGGAGTGGCTTCGCAATGTAGCTAGCACTAGGTGAGTGATAAACACTAGACAATACTGTAACAAAGGGGACTGAGACGAGTGGATCCATACGCAACGAGTTTAATAGATGAAATCACAACAGAAAGGCAGGGTCGACAATCAGCAATCAGGTGTGATGTAGGAAAGCCAGTAAGGGGTGTCCAGACAAGGGTCCAAGAACATTCACACAACACAAACAGTCCGAGTCAACAACAATAGGCAATCCAGAAATAAACGCTCAGAGTTGAAGGAAAACTAGTCAAAACCTCACAACCAAACTGTGGAGAAACCGGTCTATTTATACTGTGGAATGGGCAAGATGGCCAACAGGGGTGAGAGGTAACAGGAAGTCCATGAGAAAGGGGTTATGGGAAATGTAGTGAGTAAATGGTCCAAGGTACATGTGAAGGCTCCCTCTAGTGGGGAGTAGAGGGAGCCACAGCGGTACAGTTTGTGACAAATACTCTGCCCTGAATAATGGGAAGGGCCCATTTATAGAGAGTCTGATTGGGTACAGGTGGAAAGGATAATCTGTGCAATAGAACATGGCAACTGTAACATTCCCATGTCAGACTGAAAGCATAGTCTGCAGTGACCAAACCTCTCATTAGCAGAAAGAATCAAAAGGCAAGACCCACCTTTGTTGAGGAGCATGTTGTGTTGGGATAGAACTGGTCTAAAAATCACTTTAGTGATGAGAGCAAATTTATTTAGGTCGAATGGGAAACATTTTGTTCAGCGTCAAGCTGAGGAAAAACTGAACCCTGCGTGTGTAAAGAAATCAGCGAAAGGTGGAGGAGGAAGTGTCATGGTTTTCTGCAGCAGGAGTTGGGCCACTCATACAGCTACATGGCAGGGTGAATGCAAATGTTTATCAGAACCTCCTTCGGCAAAATGCATTTTCATCCCTGTAAGCATCTCCCAGTCAGCTTGCAATTTTCTTGCAAGACAATGTTCCCTGTCACACTGCATTACAGTTAAAGCAGTTCCTTGAAGCTAAGAAGACTGAAATAATTAAATGGCTGGCCCAGAGTCCTGATGTAAACTTGATTGAAAATCTCTGGCAAATCCTTGGCATCATTTTATGGCTTAGAAACCCACCAATAATGGAAGACGAGTGGACCAAGATCACACCAGCACAGTGAGAAACTAGTGATGTCCTGCAGCTGCAGATGTGCTAAAATCATTCAAAGCAAGGGCCCTTTTACACTTCCTACTAATTTCTGATAACTGCAACCCTCCAAAATTTTAGCTGGAATCTTCTTTCGTGCTTCAGTGGTTACTGTTCTCTAATTTTGATTCTCTAATAAGGTTGAAAATGCCTTGATTATTTTGTCAAACATGGTAGTAGAACAGTGTTATACCTATAGCTAATATTCCTTCAGATTTTAAGTGATGAAGATTAACAATATTTCAGAAAAAAGGGTATTTATAGTTTGTTCTCTAATTTTGATCTCCGCTGTATTTTTCTGTAGTCACTGACTTTTTAAATAATTGAAAATATTGAAAATTCAGTCAGTTCCTCAAAGTTACCGAATAAATTCAGAAGACAAAATGGTTTGGAGATTGGTGTCCTGACTAAAGATTTTCCTAGTCAACCATTAGTTGTTCATTTACAGACTTTTGTTTTCTCTACACAGCAAAATGTATGTTAAACTCACACACATGGTGTGAAAAATAACACTTAATCCGTGTTTATATAGGTCCACGCTAAATAGAGTTAAACTTGCACTTTAAATAGTGTTACTTTTTTAACACCCACATAGAGTTAAAAAAAAGCACTGCGGGTGTTTACTAGTAACAACATTAGAGTGTAGAAAGCTCCATTTACACAAGTTAGTGTTGAAACTACAGTAGATGTCAATAGTTTAAAACCAAGGGAGTTATTTTCAACAGTTATATGTGTTAATACAAACACATTCAATAAAAACCACATTTAATAAAATGTATTGTGCATTCAATAAAATAAGGCAACACACTGTATTATTTTGAACTCTGCAACTCTGTCTCTTAAAAGTTCACTCACATTATCTCTGTACTTTAAATGCATAGTGATGTTCTGTCAAAAGTTTATTGACAATAAAATACACAGTATTGTCAACTAAAGATATTTTCTGAATCTGACTGAACACAGGAATTTCATTCTCAATTTCGTTGCATACAGTCATGTCTGGTCTACATTCTGTCCCATCTATTTTAACCCAGTTAATGGAATACAGGTTTGCTTGTATGGGATTCTCTAGCATTGCTGCCAACGTTTCACCAATGTTGTCATTGGTGTCATTTCCCAAAGATAGCCTCTTTACATCTGATGACTTTTTGCCAGAGATTTAGTGATGTTTTTGAAATTCTTTGGTGTATTCTTAAAAACCTTATGCTTAGCCTCATAACTCAAGCTCCACATGTGCACCAATGGACCAATTCTGCGGATACAGGCGGGATAATGGACCATAAAATGGTGCTTGGGCAGCAAGTTTTTGTGTGGATACAACTCTTTAAACAATTCATGGTGCTCAATTATCAAATGCTTCAGAACAGTCATACCTTTTGAAATACATGGGGACAAAACCAGGTTTAGAATTTGAAGGAAGAGCAAGAGCAAATGACAATGGAATATTTTTGATAAACAGAGTGCTTGGATAGAGTTAACTCCTTCAAGGAGGTCATGTGTCAAATCTAGAGAGTAGTTGTGACACATGAAACTACTGCAAACTATTTAGTGTTGAGTGGCTTTTGAGGCCATGCGTTGACTTCAATTGAGGATCAGATTCCAATTCACTGCAGTACTGTTCATAAATTGTATGGTCACACAAAATTAACCTAACATTAACCTCCTCGTAAAGAACTTGGACACTAGCTTTGTCAGTCAAACATAGTTGACAGAAGTAATGGCCACTAAACAATTCTGTGAACCCAAAGACTGAGTGCATCCCCAAGTTGTCTCTGATCACTTGACATACTGTGCCATAAACTCTACTTGATGATATTGGTAATTCAATGCCATCTGTCTCTGGAATCTTTGTGTCACGAATCAATGGTTCCAAGATGGGGTCAAAACTGTACTTTTTCACATATTGTGCATGGAATATTGCTATTAAGTGGATATTCATCAGTCTCAAGTTAAGTTTTGGAGGATAGATTTCGAAGCACAAAATAAAAAGCACCAACCTTGTGTACTCCACGTTTAGATCCAAGATCCTAAATCTGCCTAAATGTCAAAATTAGTACAATAATGATTACATCATGACAATATTTTTACAGAAATATCACAATACTGAACATATTATTGCATTATCATGATTCATGAGTAATATTTTTCTCTTTACAAAATGAACCATGTTTTTTTTTTTTTTTTTTTTGCCGGATCAATTACAATTTAATTTATAACAACAGTTTTACTACACATCTCATGGTTAGACCATGGTTAGTGTAGCAAAACCATGGTTCATTTGTGGTTACCATGGTTTAACTATAGTAACTACAGATTTTAATTTTCCTAAGGGTTGTGTTGTTTTCTGTCCTAGCTCCCTCTAAACGTATTACAAAATGATGTTTTATAATATTTGTTTGCTAAATTACTACTGTAAATGATGTCCAGCTTTTAGCGTAGAGTAATTGGAGTGCTGACAGTAATTTAGTTCACAGTATTATTCTCTGGCTGCTACTGCTAAGAGTTGCTAGTAGGTTAATGCTTAACTAAGTTAACAAAGACAAAACTAGAGTAGACAGTTTACAGATGAAATTGACCTGCACTTGAACTCCTGAACAGGTAAGTAGTTTTGCCTCTTTGATCCACCTGAATGCTTCCACTCCATTCTCGAGTCTATCACATTGATTACTCTGATAGAAGCCGTTTGGCGGAAACGTGGAGCGCGTGCGTGAGCCGAATCGCGTAGCCTGTAAAGACAAACTGATCCATGATTTATTCGAGATTTGTTTTCGAATGTGATCGAATGCAAATTAAAACTAAAGTAACAAACATGGTTTGAAAATGTTAGAAGTAGAAAGTACAGACAAAAATGTCCTACTGTGATAAATGTCCTACGGTAATACTGTGGTACTGCAGCAGTACTACATAAGTTTACCACACAACAAATGAGCAGAGCTAAATATGACAGGATTACCACAGCACTTTCTGCTGTACAGTATCACAAGAATTTACCATTAGATGCCATATGTGGTTTTTCTGTTGTTTTTGTGTGGTAATTCCAACACAAGCTAAATATGACATGATTACCATTGCAGTTTCTGCTCTAGCTACAGTATCACAAGAATTTAGATGTTGTATATGTTTTTTCCATTGTTTTTCTGTGGCATTACTTAAGTAATGTGTGTGTGTGTGTGTGTGTGTGTGTGTATATATATATATATATATAACGGCTAATCGTTATACGTCAAGTGTTATACACTTTGATCTTTGTGTAGATATTTACTGTGATTTATATTGCTTGTTAAAATGTTCATGCAATATATGTTGCATTTACTTGGTAAGGGTTGCCAACTCTCACGCATTTGGCGTGAGACACATGCTTTCAGGCTCAGTCTCACGCTCTCACTCTGCCCATGTAAATCTCACGCCAAATAAAGGACCCCATCTCGTGACCCCTTATTTTGCGGAGCACCACAGTAAGTTGAATGCAGGTTGTGAAAATCGGCTGCAGCCTCTTGATTGGACCAGTCCAAATCATATTATTGATTGGTACACAAGGCAAGTCTAAGATAACTATTATTTTTTTTATTTTAAATTGGTGTTGAAAATGTAGCTTGCGTCAGCCAGTTGTACAGCGTTGTGATCATTACTGTTGCAGACAACCCGCAGAAAATGCCTTTGTTATAATTGACTAATGTACCTGCTTGAATGCACACCACCTTTTAATCAGAGCATAAGCGTGTAGCTATGTCATTATAAGCAGAACATATATAAAACGATAAGAACAGCATATGAGCAAGTCGGCCACACCGCACGTCTGAAAGACGCAACACAACACCATCTTGTTACAAAGCACCGGCAAAAGGAATTACAATGAATGTTTCGGGGGAAACGGTAAGGAGATATTTTCTCGATTTGTTTTATTTCGTTAAGTAATAATTTAAAGCTTTCTATTTATATGATTATCATATATGTGAGGTGAAGCACTTATCTCTTGTAGAGTAAGTGCATTTTCTTTCTAAATGGCAGATTGTGTCCCTCTGGTGGTCAAAACTCCGGTTTCAAATATAAAAACACAACAAATGAAAATATAAATCCGTAAATAAAATCTGCTATCTCCTTTTTTTAATCACGTCCCTGTTTTCATATGTGTGGACCCCAAAACCAGCCATACGGGTATTTTTTTTTTTTAATTGGGATTTATATAGCATCTGAAAACTGAATAAATAAGCTTTCCGTTGATATCCGCCAGGATATAAAGCGATATTTGGCCGAGATACAACTATTTGAAAATCTAGAATCTGAGGGTGCAAAAATAAATAAATAAATAAATAAATAAAAAGAAAATCATCTTGAAAGTTGTCCAAGTGAAGTCCTTAGCAATGCATATTTACTAATTAAGTTCCTATATTGTTCCAAGGTTGTTCCAGAGGCGGGGAGCGTAACGGCTAAAAGCAGCATCACCACATTTTTTAGTTCTACTGTGGGGTAACGGTTAAAATAAAAGAATTTGAAGACCTCAGAATCATTTTGGGTTCATATACTCTAAGCATTTTTGAAAGATAGTCTGGAGCAAGTCCATGCAATGCCTTATAAACTAATAAAAGATTTTTAAAATCGATATGAAAACAGGTGTACTGCACAGGTGTAATGTGATCTCACTTTTTGGCGTTAGTCAATATTCTAGCATCCAGTATTTTGTATTAATGAAATAAAAGATACAAAATGTTTCACATTTTTTAGCTAAAAATACGTTGTTATTTGTAAGTTTTAAACGTTGAAATAAGTCTAAATTGTACATTTAGACGTTTTTGCAGCGATAAAAACATACAAAAATGTATGTTTTGTGTCTCTAAACGTTACATATAAATACCCAGGCTGAAAATACTGAAGGACAGCAGGAAGCATCTTACAGATCTAACTTCCACTACTTTTAACGTGCAGCAAAAGAAACTATATACATGGCTTTTGTGCAAATAATTTTTGGTGCTCATGCACTTTGACTCTGTTTGGCTGGTTAAACACACTCATCAAGTGTGAACCATATGGAGTAAATGTTGATATGCACAGCACCCTTTAAACCACCAATGCTATTATTAGACTAAATATCACTCATGTTGCAAGAAATCTGGTTCATTTCCAAGAAACAAAGTGTCATTTCACACCTAGCTAAAGCTCAGACTTCAGCACTTTAAATGTGCACCAAAAGAAACGATATGCATGACTTTGACCAAAGTGTAATTTCACACCTGCCTCTTTTCAGCTTAATAAATATCAGTCCAGTTAGAGTCTCAGACACTGCTGATACTTTCTGTACTCCAGATCATACTCTACAAGACTCTTTCAATTACACAAGCTCAGGATCAACACAGGTAAATCTATGTCCTCTTTAATTGAAGAATATGATTTATAAAAGAAAAAAAATCTGTAAATGATAATACATGGATTGATTACCCAGGTGAAAAAGAAATATATTTAAATTGTGCTTTTTCAGACATACTTAATATATTTAAATTATACTATACTAAATGCATATTAAATGTATTATTTTGGAACAACTTTAAGTATACTAAAGGCGATTCACTAAAGATGTTCACGTTTCAAAAAGTTCATCGCGAAAAACATCGCCTGTGTAGTCCATATGAATTGCGTGGTTTCCCCCAAGTGCCATAAAGAGACACGAAGGCTCTATATAATACTGTTTAAATTTATATTTATGTAGGGACATTTGCACGCACATCATTTGACTTACGAACCAGGAAGCTCTGTCTGGTGATTATTATCATACGAACCAATCAGAGCGCTCAATGGCTCTGCATCCAATCGGTTTGAATTAAAACATAAGTAAACGCTGATATTATTACACGTTTGTTTGTTTATTTTAAGCAAACAAACTCATACAGTGTTGGGGAAAGTTACTTTTAAAAGTAATGCGTTACAATATTGCGTTACTCCCTAAAAAAAGTAACTAATTACGTTACTTAGTTACTTTTTATGGAAAGTAATGCGTTATATTACTTTTGTGTTACTTTTTAAATCTGGACAGTGCTTGCTTGTTTTTAATATAAAAAGATTTATTCTTAGCTAATGTAAAAGCCCTTTCACACCAAAATGAAATTACGTGAATAAGGCTAAAGGAAAATAAATTCCTGTCTTTACAGTGGAACTGTAGGAAAAGAAAGTTCAACACTCTTCAGCAATGAGAAAAAAAAAAAAAAAAAAAAAAAAAACAACACGTTAGTTCATCTAAAGTAAGTTTTGCTTAATGGTACACTGCAAAAAATTATCTTCTTTTTTTAATTTTTTTGTCTTGTTTCTAGCCAAAATATATCTTAATAATATATTTATTATACATTTCTTAAATCAAGAAGGTTTTTCTAGAGAAGTAAAAATTCTTGAAACAAGCAAAATAATCTCCGAAATGGGGTTAGCTAAATTCTTGTTTTGTTTGAAATAAGATTTTTTGCTTACCCCACTGGCAGATTATTTTGCTTGTTCTAAGCAAAAGTGACTTGTTTTTTTTTCTGAAAACAAAACAAAAATATTTACTTCATTTAAGATTTTTCTTTTGCTGATATTTTGGCTGTAAACAAGACAAAAAAAAATCCAAGTAAGAAAAGTATTTTTGCAGTGTACTGATGTATTGGATCAACAAAGGTCAGCAGCAAAGTCTTTGTTTAATAAAATGGGATTAAATACACAAAGAACAAGTAACTGGCGTTACTTTTTTGGAAAAAGTAACTCAGATATTTTCTTGGAAATGAAAGAGTAATGCGTTACATTACTAGTTACTTAAAAAAAAAAAAAAAAAAAAAAAAAAAAAGGTAATATTACGTAACTTCAGTTGCGTAACTCAAGTTACCCCCAACATTGCTCATATATGATGTTGAAATCTTTGTGGGAATTTCATTTCAGTAATAGCTTATTACAATTAATGTATCATGCAACAGCCTTCAACCAAAATAGCACATTCGAATTTAAACTGAACAGCATATTAAACATCATATTTTAAGTAGCCTACAATAATAGCTGATAAACGTTGTTAAAATACACACGGTTATAATGTATATTAAAACCCCACAAAAAATCATAATATTTCATATTCTTACAAAAAGTACACATAAAATAGTTTTACGTAAGCATAACATAAGTATGTTTTCTGTAAATATACTAAAAAAAATAATAATAATAATAATAATTCACCAAAAGTATGCTTGTGTTTAGTACATTCCTTAAAAGTGTAACTAAGAATATTTTTATTAACATAGTATTTATATTATACTTTAGTAATATATTAAAAGTATGCTTGTGTTTAGCATATTTCTTAAAAGTATAATTAAGCATATATTTAATACCAAACTATTTCTAGTATTGTAACGAATCGTCAGAGGCGTTTGGATCCATAAGCAGCTTTATTAAAGAATGGTCAGACAAACAGGGGTCAGTAGCCAGCATCAACAGTGTAGAAGACAAGACAGTACCGTAAACAGAGACAAGCAAAGTTCGGGGCAGGCTGATAACGATCACAATCCAGAGAGTAGTCCAATACGGGGGGCACAGAGAGGAATCACAGATCGAGAAACAGTCCAGGTCACAACAGGTAATCAGATAACAGGAATAAACGCTCAGAAATGACAGCCGGGGCAAGATCAAGACTTCACGAAGGTCTGAGCGTGAGCATGGCTTTTATGGAGGACGTGTAATGAGGAGTGATTGCTTGCAGGTGTGTGTGGGTGTGGTCAGCCCCAGGTAAGAGGGAGTATGGGAGATTGAGTCTGAAATAACGTCAAAACTCCGGTGAAGGTTCCCTCTGGTGGTGCAGAGGAGAACGAGCGGAAGCTTCCGTTGTAACATTTCTAAACGAAATGATACTGGAGTAATTTGTCTAATAATTTTGAATGGACCGACATACCTGGGGCTGAGCTTGCGACATGGGAGTCGGAGGTCCTTGGTGGACAGCCATACCCACTGCCCTGGAGCGAGAGAGGGACCAGCACGACGATGTTGGTTGGCTTGGTGAGCTTGCTGTCTGACGGCATGTAGCAAGTGGGTGTGAGCTCGGTCCCAGGTCTCCTCGCTACGTTGTAGCCAGGCTGTCACTGACGGGAGATCGGAAGGTTCACCTGACCAGGGGAACAAGGGTGGTTGATATCCAAGTATACACTTGAAGGGTGTGAGGCCGGTGGCGGGTTTGATTAGGGAGTTTTGAGCGTATTCAGCCCACATAAGGAACCAACTCCAATCTGCTTGGTGTTGCTGGCAGTAAGACCGGAGGAACCGTATGATCTCTTGATTGAGGCGTTCTGATTGACCGTTGGACTGAGGATGATAGCCCGAAGTAAGACTGATATTGACAGAGTAAACTGAAGAATGAAGTCCAGACTCTGGAGGTGAATTGGGGTCCTCGATCGGAAACTATGTCATCGGGTAAGCCGTAGAAACGGAAGACATGATTACATAGCAATTCGGCAGCGTCAAATGCAGTGGGGAGTTTGGGAAGTGGTAATAGACGGCAGGCTTTGGAGAAACGGTCGACTATGGTGAAGATGGTGGTGTTACCTTGGGAGTTAGGAAGATCGGTGATAAAAAGTCAATTGCGATGTGTGACCAAGGACGTTGAGGAGTAGGTAGGGGTTTCAGTAGGCCGGCAGGGAGATGCCTGGGAGATTTAGAAATTTGGCAGGTAGGGCAATTATGAATAAAGTGGATGGTGTCTGCGGTGAGTGTGGGCCACCAAAACCGGTTTTTGAGCAGATGAATGGTGGCAGTTATACCGGGGTGCCCTGAGCTGGGAGTTTGATGGACCTGTGACAAGACTCTGCTTCTGAGGGGTTCTGGAACGAATAGTGAATCAGGAGGACAGTCAGTGGGTGGTGGATTGTGTTGGTTAAATTGTGAAATCTCGGTGATAATGTCCCAAAGGACCGGAGCTATCAGGAGATTGTTGGGTAGGATATTTTCGTGGGCCTCAGGTTTGTATGACGATTCGTCCTGGCGAGATAGAGCATCAGCCTTTGCGTTCTTAGTTCCCGGACGATACGAGACTGTAAACTGAAAGCGAGTGAAGAAGAGTGCCCACCTAGCTTGTCTCGGATTCAAACGTTTGGCAGAGCGGAGGTATTCCAGGTTTTTGTGGTCAGTTAGGATGGTGAATGGATGGGTAGCTCCCTCTAACCAGTGCCGCCATTCCTCCAGAGCCAATTTCATGGCTAAGAGTTCTCGATTACCTACATCGTAATTCTGTTCTGCAACAGTGAGTTTTCGAGAGAAGAATGCACAGGGGTACAATTTGGCTGGAGTACCGTGACGTTGAGAGAGAGTTGCGCCCACTCCTGTACTGGAGGCATCCACCTCAACAATGAAAGGTCGGTTGGGATCTGGATGGTGGAGAATAGGTGCAGTGGTAAACCGCCTCTTTAAATCCTCAAATGCTCTCCTGGCCTCTGGGGTCCAGACTAGCCGGCTTGAACGTTGCTTCGTCAGAGAAGTTAAAGGAGCTGCTACCGTGCTGAAGTTCCGAATGAAGCGCCTGTAGAAGTTGGCGAACCCCAAAAAGCGCTGCAGTTCCTTGAGGGTTTGAGGTTGCGGCCACTTCAACACAGCTTCAACCTTTTTTTCGTCCATAGCCACCCCCTCCTGACTAATGACGTACCCCAGGAAAGACGTGCTGGTGCAGTGGAATTCACACTTCTCAAGCTTGGCGTAGAGTTGGTTCTGGATGAGTCGACGTAGAACAGCTCGCACATGTTGAGTGCGTTCTTGCAGGGAGTTTGAATATATCAAAATATCGTCAATGTAAACAATGACCCATCTGTCGAGCATATCGCAGAAGATGTCATTCATGAAGGACTGAAAGACAGACGGGCAGTTCGCTAGGCTGAAGGGCATTACCAAGTATTCATAGTGCCCACTAGTGGTGGAAAAGGCAGTTTTCCCATTCATCCCCCTCTCGAATGCGTATAAGGTTGTATGCACAGTGGAGATCTAACTTCGTGAAGTACTTGGCTTGTCTGAGCTGTTCAAGTGCCGCTGGGATGAGAGGAAGGGGGTACTTAAATTTCACTGTCACGTTGTTGAGACCACGGTAATCGATGCATGGACGAAGACCGCCATCCTTCTTCTTGACGAAGAAAAACCCCGCTGAAGCTGGTGAGGTTGATGGTCGGATAAATCCTTTGGCCAATTCCTCTTGTATGTAGGTCTTCATTGCTTCAGATTCGGGTTGAGACAAAGGGAAGATTCTACCCTTGGGAGGAAAGGCGCCAGGCAGGAGGTCAACGGCACAGTCAACGTAGCGATGTTCAGGGAGTTGAGAAGCTTTGGTTTTGCTGAAAGCCACGGCCAGATCCTTATATTCTGCTGGTAACTCTGAGGCATCGGAGTCTGACTGTAACAGTAAAGCGTCGGAGAACGGGGGTCGAATAACAGTGTTGAGACAGTTCTGCTGACAAGCCGCGCTCCACTGTGTGATTTGTCCCTCCTTCCAGGAGATATGCGGTTCGTGTGTTCGCTGCCAGGGAAGACCCAGAATGATTGTGTGATGGGGAGAATGGATGATGTAGAACTGAATACGTTCGGTGTGAAGAGCCCCGATGTGCATGGTGATCACTTCCGTTGTGCGATGAATAGTCCCCTCGCCAAGAGGCCGGCCATCTAGCGCCTCCACTGCCAGGGAGAGATCACACGGGGGGAGAACAATACCATGCTGTTGAGCAAACTCAAGTGACATGAAATTCCCGGCTGCTCCAGAGTCTATTAGGGCTGTAGTAAAAATTGGCTTGTCTTGTATGGTAATTTGAACGGGTAATTTGATAACTGAGTCAGCACGGGAAGAAAGGGAGTTCAAACTCACCGCACGCGGGCCGCTGGGTGGCCGCACCGGACAGGCGGCTATCAAATGGCTGGCTCCCCCACAGTAGAGACAGAGATGGTTCTGTAAGCGGTGGTTGCGTTCCTCAGCGGTGAGGTGAGTGGCTCCGAGTTGCATGGGTTCTGCTGCTGCGCCCTCCTGTGGCGAGGTGCGTGGCAGCGATCGGGTCGGGCGGCGAGAACGAATTAGATTATCCACCTGGATGGCCAGTTCGATGAATTCGGCGAGGGTTTTTCCCTCATCCCGACAGGCGAGTTCGGATTGCAATTCTTGACATAGGCCCCGACGAAACAGGAGTTTCAGCGTGCCTTCCACCCATGAAGTTTGCGCGGCCAGGGTTCGGAAGGACAACGCGTAATCAGCTGCTGGTTTATTTCCCTGCGTGAGCGTTAGCAGTTGTTCACCCGCTCTCTTTCCCTCGGCGGGATGATCGAATACTTCCCAGAACTGTTGGAGGAAGCCTTCGAAAGTCGGGAAAGCAGGTCTGTCAGATCGCCAGATGGCTGTAGCCCAATCCAAAGCCCTTCCGGTGAGTAGCGAACACACAAATGCTATACGGCTGGTATCTGTAGGGTACAAAGCAGGTTGTTGTGAGACAAAAAGGGAACATTGAAGCAAAAATCCCTTACACTTTGCAGCATCTCCATTAACCTTCTCCGGGAAAGCTAGGCGTGGGCTGACAGTGGGCGGTGGTTCAGGGGCAGCGTGGGCTGATAAAGGTGGCGTTGCGGCAGCAGGTTGGGGTACCGACAGCTGAAGAGATTGAAGGGCTCTAACAAGATCCTCCGTTAGCGTGGTTAAGCGGTTCAGCTGATGTTGTTGCATGGCTATCTGCGAGGCTTGAGCAGAGAGCTCGGAGGACAGCTGCATGACGGCTGCTGGATCGCTTTGTGGCGAAGTCTTCTGTAACGAAGCGTCAGAGGCGTTTGGATCCATAAGCAGCTTTATTAAAGAATGGTCAGACAAACAGGGGTCAGTAGCCAGCATTAACATTGTAGAAGACAAGACAGTACCGTAAACAGAGACAAGCAGAGTTCGGGGCAGGCTGATAACAATCACAATCAAGAGAGCAGTCCAATACGGGGAGCACAGAGAGGAATCACAGATCGAGAAACAGTCCAGGTCACAACAGGTAATCAGATAACAGGAATAAACGCTCAGAAATGACAGCCAGGGCAAGATCAAGACTTCACGAAGGTCTGAGCGTGAGCATGGCTTTTATGGAGGACGTGTAATGAGGAGTGATTGCTTGCAGGTGTGTGTGGGTGTGGTCAGCCCCAGGTAAGAGGGAGTATGGGAGATTGAGTCCGAAATAATGTCAAAACTCCGGTGAAGGTTCCCTCTGGTGGTGCAGAGGAGAACGAGCGGAAGCTTCCGTTGTATCAAGTATACTTTTAAGATATACATTATAAGTGTGCTTTTGTTTAGCATATTTCTTAGAAGTATAATTAAGCATATATTTAATACAAATGTATTTCTAGTATACTTTTTAGAAATATATTAAAATGCAGTTCACTATATTTTTAATACACTTGGAAATACAAATGTATTTTAAACATACTACTTGAATTTCAAGTATATTTTTAATACATTTAATACTATGACTTTTCCACCTGGTTAGCAACGCGCATCTTATTTTATTATACAGTTGTCATTTGAAGGTTGAGTTTTTTTTTTTTGTAACGTTGACTTTTTCAGTGTAATGCTTTGTAAAGCAAATAATGTTTTCTTCATTTTTGTAATAATTTTCCTATGTTGAGCATAAATTGTTTGTGATTATTGGATCATATAGATAGTTAATGTGATTCTTCTACATCAGCATGAACTGACTTACATCCACTGAAAATACACCAGCTTATTTGAAGACAATGACAAAGAAGCATTCAAGACATACAGATTTTATACTTTGTGTCTAATGCACTGGGGCCACCAAATGAAAATTTCACATACTGTATATTATGATCAAAATGAAAAAGCACCTTTTTATCATGTTACAGTTTAACACTGTCAGTGCAATTCAAATATCTGTCTGTCTGGTCAAAATCAGCATTCAAAGTAGTAAACACTGCTGACTTCTGTTTTCACAGCTGCTGTTTGCTCTCACACTAGATTACTACTTTATCAAGCTCCTCTTTTCTCTTATTTGTCTCAGGATGAGATCTGCAGCTCTTCTCTTGCTCCTCTTCATTCTGGCTCTCAGTGATGAAGCGAAACACCAGATCCCTGATCCATTTGCTCGGTTCAAGACAAGACACATTATCTCAAGTCATTTTAACACTGGAAATAAAAGTGTATGGGCGACATACCTTTATGATAAAGGACTCTGTGACAATGGAGCCCTTTCTTTTATAAAGAATTCAACAGGAAGTATTAAAATAATCTGCAATGGTGCTGGCCAAAACATTCGGGATAACCTTTTCAAAAGTACAACATTTTTCCAAGTGTACAGTGTCAGAAGGCACAGAGTCGATAACGGTTGTGTCATTGATGTCTGTAGAACTGGTCAATTTTATGTAACAGTTGGTTGTTCCAATTATGTACCTGTGCACTATGAGGGAGAAGATGGAGGAACCTGGAATCCATGCTATTAAACAGCATGATTTGTTTTGTCACAGACATGTTTAAGTCTGATATCATTTCAAAAGCATTTCAATTAAAGCTTAATACACTTTGCAAAGCACAGTTTGGCATCATCTCTATTCTTTATCAAATTGTATTATTATTTGCTTTACTTCATTAAAGAGTGTGGTTTAGAACGTCTAGATGCTTCACCAGGAAGTTTGAGTTATTCTGAGGTGTTGAAAGCACAAAAGAAAATGTATGAAATGTGTGTGCAGCCCAGGGCCAGCTCTGGCCATTTTGCTGCCCCTATAGGCAAGATTTTACCTGGTGCCCCTTGCCTCACAAAAAAATCCACCAATAATCACTGTGTTCAAACATTCACACAGAAATTAATCTTATTTAAATTTTTTTCCAGTGAAACTATAAAAATATAGGTGCTTCCTAAGTCACATTATAAAATAAACGCAAACAGCAAGAATAATTAAGTTTCCCCGGCCTGTCAGTAACACAGACAACACATAACAGTGTGTATGTGTAGCTATGCTATCATCATTCACAGCCTTTTTTTATATATATATATATATATATAGATTTTTTTTTTTTTAATTTTTATATTTTATTTATTTAACCATACTATGACCGACAAGACCGGGGGATAGAGAAAACAGGAGAGGAGAAAGAAGGAAGAAAAGAAAAGAGAGAGAAAAAAAAGGGAAAGGATAGAGAAAAAGAGAGAGAACAAAAACAGATAATCTGCTTCCATACCTGCTGACAAAGAGAGAAAACAACAAAAGACACAACAGCAGAAAAACTACAACAACATCCAATGTCCGTATGAATCACAGTAAATACTAAATGTTAAATGGTATTGCGCAGCACACATAACTAATATTACAAAATATGTTTGAAGCAACAGCATTTTAGGACAGTGAGTGTCTGTGAGCACCTGTTTTTACACCAATGTGAATGCTTGTGTGTACACCTGTGTGTGTGTGTGTGTGTGTGTGTGTGTGTGTGTGTGTGTGTGTGTGAACGCGCTTGTATTCATAAGGTTCCTCCATGTAAATGCTTGATAGTGTGAGTGGGGAACCACAGCCCCGCCCCACAAGGCATGAAGCAGACACGGAGGAGACCCAGGCCCCCAAACATCCGGAGGCCCCCCAGGGTGCGGGAATCCCAAAAGAACCACTGCAGGGATAACCGCGGCCCCCACCCAGAAAAAGGCAGAGGAGAGCCCGGAGGAGGTCATCCGGCAGCCACAATGCAGACGCCCCAGGGGGCCATGGCGGCAAGCCCGCAGGCCCCGCCGGCAGTCGGCCACACCAAGGCAGACCGGCCCGGGCCCGGAGAACCAAGGGCCCCCCCACCCCCCAGCAGGGGCCCAGCGAAGCCAGGCCCTACCGAGCGACCGTCGAGCGCCCACCCGAGCATCCCGCCCCTGAGCCAGAAACTACCAACGCACCGGCGGCCGGGGGGATCCCCCACCGGCAGGGCATGGTGGTGGGGTGGGGGGGGCCCTCGATGATGGTTCACACTCCCCATTTGTACTCTATACTCCTGGGACCAGGCACCACTACCCCCAAAAGGGCAGTCAGCGCCAGACCCCGGAGCTGAATCCCCTTCGCTCCGGTGTGGAGACAGGAAGACCACCCCCGTCCCTGCAGCAGCAGAGAAGACCACCAGCCCAGACCCCGACCGGACAGTCAGCTCCTCCTCACAGCCCCCGGACCCAGACAGAGAACAGAGAACAGGGGTGTGAGGGAAAAAAAAAAAAAAGGAAGACCCTGTGCTTCACCTCACCCGCTCAAATGTAGTGTTGGTGAATGTTGTTCTAAAGTGCTTTAAAACAGGGGAGGGGCAAGACACTAAGACACGTCAGCTCGTGTCAGCTCGGCCCCTCCTAAGAGCCCTCAATGTCTATGTGCAACTTAAAATTGAGAAGTGGGCATCGGCACCAGAGGGAAGCCTGAATGAACAGACCACCCTCTGGACGCCGTTCAGAGTGCCCACCCCCAAGGCCCTATATGTATGTGTCATGTGACAGTAAGTAATGAGAGTGTCTAAGTAATGATGTATGATTGGGATGCGAGAGGCCACGAGGAGACAGAGGAGTCCTAACTCCCCTGCATCCCAGCGACACACCCGCACCCCAAAAACCCTACCTGTAGGTTGGTGTTGTAGCAAAAGTTATTAATTTAAGCACAATAAACTATGTATAATTAATGGTTATTAATTACACATACTTTATACACTTCTCTGAAACAGCCGAGTCAAAAATAAACCGAACTAATGCCCTCGTCCAGTGAGCATTAGCCGCTTTTATTCTAACTCTAAGAAAAATCAACTTCCTAGCCTTGAAAATTAATCTTTCCCACTGTAATTGGTTAAGTTACAGGACTGGATCAGTTTTGTAACGAAATCAAAGCAGTTTAAGTGACGTGATGTTTGTGAGCAAGGAACACAGCAAGAAATTCATTTGTGAATACAAAATGCGGGTTTATTGAATACGTAAAAGGGGAAAATAAACACTAGCTAGCAAATAACGAACACTAAACAGACAACACATAAAGCAAGAGAGAGAGAGTGAGTGAGGAGGAGAGAGAGAGTAGACTGGCAATCTTTTACATCAGCACAACCAAATCATCAGAAAAACCTGAATCTCCTTGACCTACAAGGGGCACAGCTTTCTTATTGCATCTAATAGTTAAATGGTTACTTGCATAATGGTTTCCTTTTGTGTGGTGCTTACGCAAAGGGTCCAGATGCCAGCTCAAAGGTAGTCCTGATGATTTCATGGAGATGGGGCCTTCGTTGTTCCACTGCTCGGCTGAACGGATGGTCACAAAAGGGGCTGAGGTGTAGATGCCAGGATAGAAAGAGAGAGTCCGGCCTCATGTTGGGGGGAAACCGCATGTGGCTGGGCCACGGGGTTTGCCCGACGGCCTTTCCGTGGAGGACCTCCACGATAACTATCTGAAGATCTTTCGGAAGAAGAGGAGAAGAGAGGGCCGGAACGGGGTGTGAGCCCTTTAAAGTCTGGACAGAGTCACACCTTCCCAAGTAGTTCCGACCAATGAGAAGGCTGGCTTTCTCAGTGGGAGGTTTGAAACTGGGTCTTCGTTTTATGGCCCTTTGTTTCAGAAAAATGTCAGTTTGCATATTTAAATCAATAGGGGTTCAGGCCAGAAATACTAAAGATTATTAGAACGTTAATATGTTGCACCGGTATCAGTATCTAATACACAGCATCTTTCAGAAAATCTACATACGAGTCAAAAGAGACCAAAAATGGCATATACTGTATGTGGTTACATTAGCATTCTATCAAGACACAAGCATAAAACGGTTATAAAGTAAGAAATACAAAGGACATGGACAGTCGTAATATACACACACTGATATATGAGCTATGTGTCTTCGTTCACAGAAAAGTTTGTCTGTGAATGAAATAGGGAAGAGTCCATTTCTATGAGCATTGTGTCTTTCCTATGGGGGGAAGTGAGTGAAGAAAGACAGTCTGCCTGCATAGTTGCAGATTCTCCTGCATAGTTTTGCATCGTAAACTGACATTATCAGTGGTTGCTAGAAGCGTCCTGGTTGAGACTTTGTCACCCACTGTTGGGTTGGGTGAGGGGAAGTCTGCTTCTTTGTTAATTGAATAAACTACTGATTTGGTTAAATCTAATGAACCATTGTCTGATTGGTCCCTACCCTACAGTGTGATGGGGCGGGAGAGGGGAAGCATTAGGGTTGGGGAGGAAAACATCGGAGGAGGCAAAGTGCCCCCCCCCGCTGGAGCCAGCTCCCCCGCTGTCCCCCATAGGCACCCCCGTTGCCCCAAACCCGTCCCGGGCAGGGGGCCCAGGCCCATCCAGACCAGGGCCCACAGCAGCCCGGGGTGGCCCACCAGATCCCACAGCAGAGGAAAAACTACCCCCACCCCATCATTCAGTCAACTCCCAGACTACCGAAGACAATAGACACCCAGGTTAAACCAGTCCTCCGCCCCTATTGGGTCCCTCTCTCCATGCAGAGTAAATACTGACAGATGGTAACGGCGTCCCCACCAGCTAAAGACACCCCCGGCCCCACCGATGTATCGGAAGCCCCCCCGCAGACTGACGGAGAAGCTGGAATTGAACATTTAAGACACTTTGTTAAGTCTTCACAAATCCCATACCAGAACCTCTGAACAGGTGGACAGAACCATAGAGCGTGGATATAATTGTCAGGAGTATTGTCTTGACAGTGTGAGCAGTTGTTAGAATCTGTAAAACCCATCCTGAACATCCTATGACCTGTGTAGTGTACTCTATGCAGGATTTTATATTGTATTAACTGTAAACCGGGATTCCTAAGCAGTTCAAAGGTTTTTGAACATATCTGAGACCAGAAATTATGGTCCCAGCTGACTGATAGATCTGCCTCCCATTTTGCAATAGGAAGCGATACTGATTCATCTATTTTAGAAAGTGTCCTGTATATTTTAGACACTAATTTGGGGGTTTTGAGATTAAGAAAATCTGCCACACTTGGTGGTATTTGTAATTTAATATGATTATGCTTAAATTTCTTTTTTACTATAGATTTAATTTGTTGATATTCTAAAAATCTGTTCTTATTGATCCCATATTGTTTAACTAATATGTCAAAGGGAATAAAGTCTGTCCCTTCGAATATATGTTCCAGGTATTTAATACCTTTTCTACTCCAGTCTGTGAAGTTTATCACATTATTGTTTATTAATATGTCAGGGTTGTTACAGATGGGAGTACGTTTGCATGGGATTAGTGAAGATTCAGTCATTTTTAGAAACTCCCACCATGCTGTCAGAGAAGAGCTGATACTGATGCTTTTGAAGCATACGTGTCGTTTGATGATCGAGCTAATGAATGGCAGATCCCAAATTTCTATATTATTGCATAATGCCTGTTCTACATCTAGCCAAATTTCATCGAAGAGGGTGTGTTTTAACCACCCTAAAATTGATTTTTTCTTAGCCAACAGGCTTCAACACAGCCTGTTGGCTAAGAAATAATGGTGAAAGTTAGGCAGATCTAGTCCTCCTTTATTTTTGGTCTTTTGCAACGTTTTTAAGCTAATACGCGGTGGTTTACCTTTCCAAAGGAATTTAGAGATGGAGGAGTCCAGAGATCTAAACCAGTCAGGTGATGGTTTGCTAGGGATCATTGCAAATAAATAATTAATCCTTGGCAAAACCATCATTTTTATTGAGGCGACTCTTCCCATAAGTGATATGGGTAGAGACTTCCATCTAGCTAGATCTTCTTCTACCGTCTTTAAAAGTGGGGTATGATTTAATTTAATTAAATCTGCCAGCCTAGGTGAAACATTAATACCTAAATATTTAATATTTCCAGTTTGCAATGGAGTGGAAGAGTTCTGGAAAGAACAATTAATTGGAAGAACTGTAGATTTTAACCAGTTTATTGAATAATCTGAGATTTTTGCAAAAGAGTTTATTAATGTGATTACCTCAGAGAGAGTGGTTTGTGAATGCTGAAGGAAAAGTAACACATCATCTGCGTAAAGACTGACTTTATGTTCTACATTCTTGCATTTAATGCCTTTAATCACTGTAGTCTGTCTAATTGCTGCTGCTAGTGGTTCAATAAAAATTGCAAACAGTGAAGGAGAGAGGGGACATCCTTGCCTGGTGCCCCTCTTGAGACAGAAGCTGGAGGATGTCTGGTCATTTGTCCTGACACATGCTGTTGGAGAGTTATATAATATTTTTAACCAGTTTATGAAAGAGTTTCCAAAACCAAATTTGTGTAAAGCTGCAAATAGAAAGTTCCAGTTAACCCTATCAAAAGCTTTTTCTGCATCTAGAGACAATATTGTAATTTGAAGGTTTTTATTGCATGAATAGTTTATTAAATTAATTAATCTACTTGTATTTGTTGCGGAATGCCTCCCTTTTATGAAACCAGTTTGGTCGGGATGAATTATGAGAGAGGTTATCTTCTCTATTCTTTTTGAGAGAGCTTTGCAGATTATTTTAATGTCCACATTAATAAGGGATATTGGACGATAGCTAGTAGGCAATGCAGGGTCTTTGCCTGGTTTTAGCAATAGACTGATGTTGGCAGAATTCATATTTGGTGGAAGTCTACCATTATCCTTGGTTTCCTGTAACATTCTGTAGAATGTTGGCGCCAGAATAGGCCAGAATTCTTTATAGAATTCTGCTGGAAAGCCATCTGGACCTGGAACCTTTTTATTAGGCATACTGTTCAGAGCTTTCTGAAGTTCATCTGATGTCAGTGGAGAATCCAATGCCATCGCTTGATTGTCTGATAATTTCGGAAGAACGTATTTTGTGCAGCATTCCCTGTTACTGGGAGGATACATAGGCTTCTTCTAAGGATTTGATGGTTTCTTCTAGTTCCTGAATACATTTAATTTCTCTTTTCTTTTTATGTGATGAGAATGAGATTATTCTACCTCTCATCACAGCTTTGCCTGCTTCCCAGAGAACAGATGCTGATGTTCCAGGCAGGTCATTGTATTCTAAATATAAAGCCCATTTTTTCTTGAAATATTTAATAAAGTCTTCATCTTTAAGTAGTGATGTATTAAATCTCCAGTTTTTACTTGGCGGGGTGGCCTTCTTATTTCAAAGTCCATAGTCGCTCATGTGCTGTTTGACTATATTTGTGGAATCCCAATTGCGCTGAGTTCCAGCTGTACTGAGCCTGTCCATTTCTTTATTTAGTCCAAAGTTGAGGTCTCACCCAAGAACAAGTGCGCAATCTAGGTGTTCAGGGAGTGCGGTGAAAAAAGCATGAAAAAAAGAGGGGTCATCAACATTTGGACCATATATACTGACAATACATAACGTTTTGTTGAATATAGATAATTTTATGATTAGAAATCTACCTTCTGGATCTATAACTGTATTAAGAATTGTGAAATTCATATTTTTATATATTAAAATTGCTGCCCCCCTTTGCCTAGAGTTATAGCAGGCTGAGAACACATTAGGAAACTCAGTTGTTTTAAATTCATCTATAGCTGTGGCAGGTCTATGAGTCTCTTGTAGTAAAACAACGTCTGCCTGTAGTTTTTTAAGCTAGCTAAATATTTTTAACCTCTTCTCTCTGGAGCCAGCTCCATTCACATTCCATGTGATAAACCTTAGTGCGCCCATAGATGTGTGTGTGTAGCTAATGCTGCACACTGCGTGTGATGCTCAACTAAGTGAGATATACGCGGGCTTATATGTGTTTGTGTGCGAGTATGTTTTCCATGTTTGTGTGCGCTGTAAAGTCGGAGTGGTTGCGTTGACGCTGAATGTATATGTACTTGGTCGTGCCGTGCAGATATCAAATATCAAGCAGCAAAACTGCGTCTCTCACTGTTGTTTTCACTAATTTCAGGTAAGTTTAGTCTCTAAAATTACACAAATAGTACATACGAGTGTTCCTGACACTTTCTTTCATGTAAATGACACTCTTCCGTTGAATGTTTACTTTACAGAAATGGTTTATTGTCGTCGGAAAAAAGTCCGTTAGCATCTCAACCGTAAGGCTAACTATGAGGTAACTATTGACTTGAGCTCTTGTTTATGAAAGTTTGGGCTTTTAATGACATCTTATATGTAACGATGATGGTTTTTAATTTTTTTTAAAGGTTTTGCTGGCAGTTTGTCAATGGATGAATGGAAGTAAGCAAATGTATTTAACCTAAATGTATGCAGTGTAACGGTACAGTTAATTAACCTGAGCTGAAAGTAACCTTACCTCAAACACGTTTTGACCTTTCATGGTAAACAAATATTGATACCACTTGTTCTGTGATTTCAGAAGAGTCAGAAAAAACTCTACAACACAGGAGAAGTTCCTGATTTTATTTTAATTTCTGAAGGGAGCTGCTGACAGAGATGTAGAAAACACAGGTGATCTGAGAAAGCTTATAAAATAACTTTATAGTCATCTTTCACAATATATTTAGCTTATATCATCATGCATATGTTTGTTTGCTTGTTAGTTATTTTAACATAAGTAACACACTGTAAGAGCATTTCTAAATAAGTAAACCTAAAAACGTCTAGGTTACGTAGGTAACCCACGTTCCCTGAAGGGAGACGTTACTATGGGAGCACTGCGACCAATCCTCTTTGAGCTACAGAGAAAAAGCCAATGAATATTGGCGAGTGGATTGCGTCAGCCGCCACTCCCCCGTACATACAGGTATTTAAGATGGCGGCGAGCATACACTCATTCAGGTTTCTGCTGAAGAGCCGAGCTTGGCTCAGCCCCCCAGGGGGCAGCTTGGGACTGCGGCAAGGGGAGTAATGTCTCCGTTCCCTGCTTCAGGGAACGTGGGTTACCTACGTAACCTAGACGTTCCCCTTCAGTCGTTTCACTACGACGTTACTATGGGAACACCCATGGAAAACGCCGCAGACCCAAGCTGCGTTACGTGGGGTCCGATTTGCTGACAGGCAAGCGTGCCAGTGGAAAATGGACACCAACACGTAACCTGCCCGACGCCCCGGGAGCCCGTAAGGGAGGGAACCGCGGAGTTGCTAGGAGCAGTCGTCGGGGGGGCGGAAACAATGACAAGCTGTATGGTCATGTGGAGAAGAGATAAATACAACTACCTATTCTAGCTATAGATATGTGAGAGGAAAAACGATCGGAATCGTGAGAAATAAACAGGTACTGAGACATGTTGCCACAACCAGTGGGCGAAGGAGCTCCCACCGGAGCACAGCCACGAACTACTCCGTCCTAGTCCGGACTGTGGGGCAAGGAGGATCAGAGTACCAATTGGAACTACTGGAATATAGCACACGGATCCCGGGGGAATGGTGCAGCAAGCTGACACCAGGCCGGTCCGTCCCGGCAGAAACCTGATTTTATTTAAGTTAACACACGGGAGGACACAGGCTCAACGCGGAGGTTGTAGAACCGCGCAAATGTATTAGGTGTCGCCCAGCCCGCAGCTCTACAGATGTCTGCTAGAGAGGCGCCGTGCGCCAGCGCATAGGAGGAGGCAACACTCCGAGTGGAGTGAGCTCGAACTCCTAGGGGGCACGGCTCACCTTGGGCCTCATACGCCGAGGTGATGGCATCAACCACCCAATGGGCCAACCTCTGCTTGGAGACGGCATTCCCCTTCTGCCGTCTGCCGAAGCAGACAAAGAGCTGCTCGGAGCGTCTGAAGCTCCGGGTGCGTACCACGTACACACGCAGGGCGCGGACAGGACACAGCAACGCTGAGGCTGGGTCTGCCTCCTCCTGGGGCAGAGCTTGCAGGTTCACCACCTGATCCCTGAAGGGAGTGGTGGGAACCTTGGGCACGTAGCCAGGCCGGGGTCTCAATATTACATGAGACTCAGCCGGCCCAAAATCAAGGCACGTATCGCTGACAGAGAATGCCTGTAGGTCCCCAACCGTCTTGATAGAAGCGAGCGCGGTCAGGAGCGCTGTCTTAAGGGACAGGAATTTCAGCTCAACTGACACGAGCGGTTCAAAGGGAGCACATCGTAGTCCACGTAGGACCACGGAAAGATCCCAAGAGGGAAAGAGGTACGGCCTAGGGGGATTAACCCTTCTCACACCTCTTAGGAACCTGACGACCAGATGATGACTCCCTAGGGACGAACCCTCTACTGCATCGTGATGTGCAGCAATGGCTGCAACATACACTTTCAAAGTTGAAGGGGACAGCCTGCGCTCCAGCTTCTCCTGCAGAAAGGAGAGCACCACTCCAACCGAACATCTCTGTGGGTCCTCACCACGGGTGGAACACCAGTCAGCAAACAGACCCCACCTCAGGGCGTAGGCTTGCCTAGTAGAGGGAGCTCTAGCCTGAGTGATAGTATCTATCACGGCCTGGGGAAGGCCGGCGAGGTCTACCGCGTCGCGTCCAGAAACCATACATGCAAGTTCCAGAGATCGGGACGCGGGTGCCAAATTGTGCCCAACCCCTGAGAAAGAAGATCATTCCTCAAGGGGATTTTCCAGGGAGGGGCTGCCGTAAGGAGCATGAGTTCGGGGAACCAGGTCCTGGTGGGCCAATATGGAGCAACCAGCAGAACCTGCTCCTCGTCCTCCCTGATCTTGCACAGGGTCTGTGCAAGGAGGCTCACTGGGGGAAAAGCGTACTTGAGGGGGCCCCGCGGCCAGCTGTGTGCCAGAGCGTCCCTGCCGAGGGGGGCCTCGGACAGGGAGTAGAAGAGAGGGCAGTGGGAGGACTCCTGGGAGGCAAACAGATCGATCTGAGCCTCTCCGAAGTGGGTCCAAATCAGCTGGACGGTCTGGGGGTGGAGTCGCCATTCGCCAGGAAGTGTGAGCTGTCAAGAGAGTGCATTGGCTGTCTGATTGAGCTCTCCTGGAATGTGAATGGCGCGCAGCGATCTGAGCCGCGTCTGGCTCCAGAGGAGGAGATGGCGGGCAAGTTGCGACATGCGACGGGAGCGTAGACCCCCTTGACGGTTGCTGTATGCTACGGTCGCAGTGTTGTCCGTACGGACTAGCACGTGCTTGTCGCGGAGCACCGGAAGAAACCGGCGGAGGGCAAGAAACACTGCTAGCAACTCGAGGCAATTGATGTGCCAAAGCTGTCGGGGGGCCTGTCCAGGTCCCCGAGGCAGCTTGCCCATTACACACAGCGCCCCAGCCTGTCGTGGAGACATCCGTGTTGACCACAACATGCCTGGACACCTGGCCTAGGGGAACTCCATCCCGAAGAAAGGCCGGGTCCGACCACGGGCTGAAGAGGCGGCGACACTCCGGGGAAACGCCAATCCGAAGCGTGCCGCTGCGCCATGCCCATCCCGGGACTCGGTCGGAAAGCCAATGCTGAAGCGGTCTCATATGGAGAAGGCCAAGCGGAACTACCGTGGCCGCTGCTGCCATATGCCCCAGGAGCCTCTGAAAAAATTTGAGAGGAACCGCTGTCTTGTGCCTGAAAAGCTTCAGCCAGTTGAGCATTGACTGAGCACGCTCCTGAGAGACGTGCCGTCATGTTGACCGAATCCAGCTCCATCCCGAGAAAAGAGCTCTGCACTGGGGAGAGCTTGCTCTTTTCTCGGTTGACCCGAAGCCCCAATTGGCTGAGGTGCCGAAGCACCAGGTCCCTGTGCTCGCACAACTGATCCTTCGAGTGAGCTATTATAAGCCAGTCGTCGAGATAGTTGAGTATGCGGATGCTCTTCTGCCACAAGTGACTCAGCGCACCCTTTACTTTGGTAAAGACGTGGGGAGATAGGGACAGGCCAAAGGGGAGGACCTTGTACTGATATGCTCGACCCTCGAACGCAAACCGTAGAAACGGTCTGTGTCGAAGCAGAATCGAGACATGAAAGTACGTGTCCTTCTGGTCGATGGCTGCAAACCAATCCTGGTGGCGGACGCATGATACGATGCGCCATGCCGTCAGCATCTTGAACGGTAGCTTGAGAAGGTACCGATTGAAGACGCGGAGATCCAGGATTGGTCTCAACCCACCGCTCTTCTTGGGCACGATGAAGTAAGGGCTGTAAAACCCTGACTTCATTTCAGCTGGAGGGACCGGCTCGATCGCATCCTTCGCCAGGAGGACAGCTACCTCCGCACGCAAGACAGCGGCCTCCGCCTCCGAGTGAACGGAGGTGAAGCAGATGCCCCTGAACTTGGGCGGGTGCCGGGCGAACTGAATCGCATAGCCAAGACGTACCGCCCGGATCAACCAACGAGACGGGCTGGGAAGCTGACACCAAGCCTCCAGACAACGTGCAAATAGGATCAACGGAGCGTTGACCGTCGTGACCCCGGTGGGGCAGCCTGGGGGGGGAAGGGAAAGGGAGGTTAGAACAGAAGGATAAACGTTCTGAATTTGAGTTTGGCTGCACGCGGCAGCCCCTACCTCCGTCCCAGGTTCCCGTGCTGGCGAAATCTTCCCCAAAGTCCGAGGAGGCATAGCGTCGCTCAGGAGCAGAGTTTGGGGTACTAGACCCAGAGATGGAAGAAATTGCTCTCTTTGTGAGTGGGTGGGTACCACTGGCCCGCAGGCCAGTGGCATAGTAGTTACACACAAAGGCCGCCGGCCCTCCTCCAGGGGCGGGGGAACTGATGTTATCGTCCCCCGAAGAGCAACCTCCAGCATCTCTGGGTGGCCTGTGTCAGGAACGCCTGTTAGATTTGCGGGGCTTTTTGGGTCCCTGAGCAGCGGGGGGCGCCGCGCCCCTGTGGAGAGCTCTACGCCGTGGGTTTAGTCTTGAAGGGGCTGCCTCTTGGGCAACGGGCGGAGCTGGTGTTGAAGCCGCAGGGGGGTGCCCTCGGCGACAAGCAGACGGGGGTGGCACACTCGGAGGAGCTCGAGAGGACTCACGGCGAGGCAGGATGTGTTTGATCCCCTCCGTCTGCTTCTGGACCGCCGAGAACTGTTGGGCAAAGTCCTCGACGGTGTCACCGAACAGGCCAGCATGGGAGAGCTTTGTCGGCGTCGGCTATCTGCGCCATGTTTAGCCAGAGATGCCGCTCCTGCATCACTGATTGGTCAAGCCCACCCTCGTGGAGCTGCTTCAACGCCTTGGCCTGGTGAACCTGCAGGATGGCCATGGCGTGCAGCGCAGAGGCAGCCTGGCCCGCAGCATTATAGGTCCTCGCAGCGAGAGCCGACGAGAACCTGCGGGCAGAAATGTGCCGCAACCGCACGCTCGACCTGGGGAACCCCCACATACCCCCTGGCTACCCCGCGAGGCTCTGAAGCAGAAGTCTGAATGAGTGTATGCGCGCCGCCATCTTAAATACCCGTATGTACGGGGAAGTGGCGGCTGACGCAATCCACTAGCCAATATTCATTGGCCTTTTCTCTGTAGCTCAGAGAGGATTGGTCGCAGTGCTCCCATAGTAACGTCGTAGTGAAACGACTGAAGGGGAACTGTTAATTATATGAAATTCTGTTTTTTTTGTTGTTGTTGTTTTTTTTTGTTGTATGTTCTGTATATTATTATTTTCCTTTTCTGCATTTACCTGTTCTATAGTTTATTTGTAATAAACCTGGCATTGTATAATAAATATTGTTGGCTCTGCGACAGATTGTTTGTTCCTTTTTAGATTCTTCAATGCTGATGGCAGTGCATTAGAGCTGGAGAGTATCTCCTGTTGAAGAACATTTTTAGACATTATGAACTATATGACTAGTAAGTATTACCTCAAACATACACTACCATTGAAAAGTTTAAGGGTCAGATTTGTCATGTATGGTGCAACCTAGTCCAGTGCACCTGAACAAACTAATCAAGGTTTTCAGTTTTACTAACTATAGTCAGAAACTGGTGAGTGTGATCAGGTGTGGACCTAAACTCTGGGTTTGTATCACTCAGGGCTGTGCTCAGTAGTTAGTGGTTAAGGGCTGTCTCAATTACAACAGTTTTACAGTGCACTGAAATGTTTGCTCCCAGGAAGCATCAATGCTCACTATATTCCCTTATAATTCTAAAGCTCAAAACTTAAGAAATAATTTGTTCCAAAATGATACATGAAAGATTTTAAAACACAAAGTATTAAATAGTAACAAAATATTATATTTTAGAATAAACATACTTAACTAGACAGGTAATGTCTGATTTGACTGAAATCTTGCATTCAAAAATTTCAGAAATTCATGGACCTTGAGGGACAGAGTTGAGAAAACTGATTAGCTAATAAATACTAATGAAGAATGAGTACACTTTAGTTTGAACACAAATATGCAATATTTGACTCATTATCAGTGATGTTGTCTTTTATTCCCTTTTGTTTGTGTCAGTTGCAGCCATTCAGCCACAGGTCACGGCATCTTTTGCTGTGCAAGTAAATTTTTTTTAGTGTCAAACACATTCTTAGTATTTATATTCAGTTCAGTTTTTATAACCATTTTAGGATCAATATTTAGGTACAATTCTAATCTACTATCCTTTTAAAATGTCTTTTTGTTAGTACTTGCATAGTAATTTTAATTGTACCATATTTGCAATGCATATATCGGAACAACATAAAACTGTGTTGAAAATTCTGGGCAGTTGTTCTCATGCTGTAATTCAGTTCCCTTTCTTTTGTGACCTGAGGTGGAAATGCCCTAACAGTAGGCAATACTCAAGTGTATATTTTACATTTTGGACAACCATGTTTTTTGTTGTTGTTGTTTTACATTTTGGTTATTGTTTTCTTTCTCACTTTAGATGCTGGAGGAAAAAAAGAGCTCGGCTAAAGCATTCAAAGTGGAAAACCTCTGGGAAACCTCTGTCGTGGTGCAATAAACCTGGATTGGGATGGTGGAAGGAACAGAAGAACCAGAAGATCAGAGACCAGGCAGA
This sequence comes from Cirrhinus molitorella, assembly GCA_033026305.1. Lineage (NCBI taxonomy): Eukaryota > Metazoa > Chordata > Actinopteri > Cypriniformes > Cyprinidae > Cirrhinus > Cirrhinus molitorella. The sequence goes on from CM065128.1 coordinate 10,329,737, forward strand.
GATCTACTGATGCCCCTGAGGGAACTGATTTACCGAATGTGTTAGTTAAAACAAAAAATATTTATCACTCACCTTTATGTCATTCCAAACCTGTAAGACCCTCCATTGCACAGCTTATGCAACTATCAATTTCAAGCCTCAGAAAGGTAGTAAAGGTAGACATCATTAAAGTAATCCACGTGACTCCAGCTGTTTAACCTCAATTTGTGAAAATCACAAAATAACACATTCATGAGAGCACCATGATCACTGTTGTGTTGGTGTGAGAGCTGATCATCTCATGGTGCTGTTGTGAAATGTGCTGGAGATACACAATTTGTGAATAAAGACAATTTTATTGTTGCTGTTTTTTGTGTATACAAGGCATCTGATAAAAAACACTTTACAGTAAGGTGTCATTTGATAACATTAGTTTATGTGTTAACTACAGTGAACAAACAACAATACATGTATAACCTTTTTATTATATTTGTTAATGTTAGTTAATATACGTTTTATTATCTTGGTTAATGATAGTTAATAAAAATACACATTCATTGTTTGTTCATGTTAGTTCACAGGGCATTAACTAATGTTAACAAACAACCTGTGATTTTAATAATGCCTTAGTAAATGCTAAAATTAACATTAACTAAGATCAATAAATGCTGAAGAAGTATTGTTAAGTATTGTTATAAAAAAAAAAGTTCTATTTGAAGAATACTGACCAATGATTTCCTCAAAAATATTGTGCAGCACAACCGTCTTTCACATTGATAATAATCAGAAATGTTTCTAGAGCAGCAAATCAGCATACTAGAATGATTTATGAAGGTTCATGTGACACTGAAGGCTATTATATTGTACTATTACATTGACTATTATAATATAATTATGTGAAAATGTATTTCATAGGAATAAATTACCAATTACAACGTATTCATATAGAAAAAAAACATTTTTTTTGTAGTTATATTTCCTAATATTCCTGTTTTTATGGTATGTTTAATCAAATGCAGGCTTAAGATGTGATCAGGAAAGTGTCTTTTATGTGAAATATGTATTTAATTTGTCAATAAATGTTTTGGTACTCTTGTGAATTGTCTTATTTTGACAGTAATTATGAATATGAAATAATCGTGAAGTCACGGTTGAAATTAGGCCTGAAAAAGATGACTTTTTAACTTTCACTTTACAACCACATTTAGACATAATTTGGACGTCTTTTTATAGACGTCTTTTCAACGACCTGAAAAAGATGTCCTTTCGTCTTTCACTTTTCTACCAAATTTTAAAGTTGTTTAGACGTCTGTCATTGTCGTCATTTCGATGAGTTTTTGCTGGGTGGGATAAACATCTATAATTACAAGAAACGTATTATTTTGGTCAGAGCCTGTTAGCCTAACCTTACCTCGTTTGTGAGATGCTAACGAACTTTTTCGAAAACACTAATAATTTCTATGAAGTAAATATTGGACAGAAACATGTCAATTACAAGTAAGAAACGTGTCAAGAACAGTTTTATGTAACATTTGTATGATTTTAGGCACTAAACTTACCTGAAAACTCTGCTTTCCGCTCCAGTGTAGAATGACTCGAACGTCACACAGCATTCACATAAATAAACATCTACAATTAAAACATTACATTCATAATTTACAGTCTTTTTCAATTATTACCTTATGATGAATTTAAAACTTAAAAACGAACCTTTACAATAGATCACGGGATTCTTTATGGCAGAGCCTGCAACAGTTAAAAATATGACGAAAAAGCAGTTAGGATTTGGCTTGAAGGATCAAATACGTCAGCCCTAACTTTTATCGTTTTAACTGTTTCTAAAGCCAGATCAAGAGCTTTAGTCTTTGGACATTTACATTGTGTAAAGCGGTATAAACATCACTGCCCGCCCGGTCATGGTGAAGCAGTTTGTCCGTGCCTGACCGGGCACTATATACATTTGGACAAGAACACTAACGTTACTGAAATAAAAACAAACAAACTAACGTAAACTGATCTGACCTAAGCATTCCGTTCTGTCCCGTCTATTCGGCATCTAACGATAGCTCTTCCTCAAATTGCTGGAAACACATTAACGTTAACAGTTAAATACTACCAGCTGATTAAGGTAACGTTAGTTGTAAATGAGCCAAAGTTTTCTCATCAGTGCTACAGTAACTTACACAGAGTGCCGAGCAACTTTTAAGTGTAAGAATTAACAAAATATTTTGTTTACATCAAGTGAAAAACGTACCTGAAAACCACAGATATCACCGGGATGAGTGTCTTCTCTCTGGTGTGTTGTTAAGAGATGAATAACTGGGCAAACGTGCAAACACTCAGGGCCGACGTTTGATGAGCTGGGAAAATAGAGCACCGACTGAATATACCCGCCTACGCTTGGCCGGCACTTATTAGATGTTAAAGTCCACGAGGCCGATGTTCCGTTCAGGGGCCGACGTCGACCAGACGTACTTGTGCTATTTTTTCAGCGAATGCATGCCTCTCAAACATGATAAATAAATAAATAGAAAGCTTTAAATTATTACTTACAGAAATAAAACAAATCGGGGGAAAAAAATGCTTTCATTATGTAATCCGTAAAGATTCCTTCTAATGTTGTCTCCAAAGAAGAGATTGCGAGTTCAGGGTCTTTCTAACATTATCTCAAAATACACTAGTTTATTAATGGATCATTCAAATATCTCCTTACTGTTTCCCCTCACACATTCATTGTAAGGAGATATGCGCAAAGCTCCGCGGAGTGAAGAAGAGGTGGAGATACAAGCTCTTCTCAGACAGTTAAAGTGTTCAATGGAGTTAAGAGATTTGCTCTCAAGCTATTTTCAACACTTTAGATTAGTTAATAATTTGTAAAAGTGACAGACCCACATGGGGACTGACCAATAGCATCGATTTGTGAAAAAATATGAAATTGACAAAATTTGGACATATGAGGTTTCCGCCCAACAGCGATGTTATTTTAGTGAACTATATCACAATTGGACGATATATTACAAATGTTACTTTGTTGCAGTAGATTTTTTTTCTGCTAATAATGTGTGTGTGTGTGTGTGTGTGTGTGTGTGTGTGTGTGTGTGTGTGTTCTGAGCTGAAGTGTGATCTGCTGAAGTGTGATCTGATGCTTTTAGGTTAACCAAACTGTTGAGCTCATCATAATGCAACACTTGTGAATGACTATGTGTGTTTTTTTCACACTGGACAAACTGTGAGTTCCTGGCTAGAGGTGTAAAAGCAACCTTTTCATGCCTTGTTAGTAGTTGCTATTTGAGCAGTTTAACCCTTGTGTGTTCAAAAAAAAGTTGGACAAAAATGTCCATGTCCAAAAACTCTCATAAAAATATGATATATTAATATTATTTTTCTACTTTCACTGATATAGATTTTTTTTAATCAGCATCTGTTCTATCCATAGATATCAAATAGATTTTCATTAGATTTTCAGAATTGTATCCCTTTAAATGCTAGTTTGTTTACATAGTGCCATAGGTGTTTGTTTGTTTGTTTTTTTATATATATATATATATATATATATATATATATATAAAAAAGGAAAATAGTACTTAATTTCCATATACTAAATGCTAAGCAGATTTTTTTTCTTCATTAGATTATTGAGTGTGTCAGTGAAAAACACAACAATATTAATTTTGAGGCATTTATATTTTTTATGTAGTGTCAGATTTAAAAAAATAAAAAATAAATAATAATAATTAAAAAAATGTCCATGTCAAAAAACTGTCATAGAATTTTTTTTTTTTTTCTCCATCAGCATCTCTTCTATTAATAATTACCAGACATTCATTAATTTTCAGAATTTTAACACTTTAAAAGCTGGTTTCTTTCATCCTCAGCTTTGAATGCACCTGTGTGCTCACTGCCAAGGGTGTGACTCATATACATGAAGTGGGATTTTGATTGCCAGTACAATATCATTTTTTCAAACTAATTACACACATAACATTTTCAGTAAACACATGCAAACCACACTCTGACATCCTTACCAACATACCCACACAATTATAGCTGCATTATTATTTGGCTTTTATATGCCAAAAAAAAAAAAAAAAAATGGCAAAATCTAGTTGGTAATGGTAAAAAAAATGATAAAAATGTCAAATTTGAAGCATTGCTTGTAGAATGAATGCCTATTAGCAAACATTGCATAATTTTACAGTCAAATGGCCATTTTTGTCCTTAAGGCCCTGAGTGTGATTATTTTTTGTACTGAGGGTAAAATTTATTTTTTGAAGGAAATGAGGGTGAAATATTAAAATTTCAATAAAAATAAACACCTGAGCCAAAACTGATGCAGTTGGCATTAACACAGACAAACTTACAACAAAAAACGGTAACACTTTATAATAACGTTCAGTTGCAAGTAATTAATAAGTGATTAGTTAATGATGAAATAATCTTTTACAAAACATTTATAAACTATTAATAAGAGATATGCTAACAATTTATGTATGTTTTGTTAATTCATTTACAAGTAATTTGCAAGTAATTAGTTTATGATGAACTAATCATTTACAAAACATAACTATGCGTTCATAAATGATTAATAAGTGATATGTTAGTATTTTTAGCATAAAGCTTTGTCGTTTAAGTTATAAATCATGTACAAGTGATTAGTTGATGGACAAAAAATTTACAAAACATCACTGTTCACAAATGATTAAGTAATATGCTAACAATTTACAAATCTGTCAAAAGTTTGTCTTAAAAACAGCATATCATAAAATAATCAAACAGATCCTTAGTAGATTGTTAATAAGATACTAGTTAATATATTACTAATCAAATAATGTAAATAATTGAAATGTCTGTCACTGAAACGTTTACCCTCCACTGAAGATCACATCATGAACAAATCATTTACAAATCTTTCTGCATCCCCTATTCTAAAGTGTAAACAATTCATCAGCTGTAAATGTTTTACTCATCATTTGTAGATCTTTCCCCCCCAGTGTGTATACCCACACAACCTGCAAGCGGCAGGTTTGTAAAACATTTACAACTGATGAGTAGTTTACACTTTAGATTAGGGGATGCAGAAAGTGTTTTAAATGCCTTGTATACACCAGATCATTTGTGACATGTAAGAAAAATCTACAAATGATGTGTAACACATTTACAAGTCATGAATTTTCGCCTAAATTTTTCTACCCAATTTCAAATGCTTACCCTACACACAATGGAGGAAATGGATAAAAATAGTGTCATTGGATAGAACACCCTTTGAACTATACAATTTGATTGTAATTTTTCATGAATAACATTATATGTGTTTTAAATATGACAATAAATACTAAAAAAACAATAGCGATTTTTCATTTTTTTCAGAATGTTTTGTTTGTAGGTCTATTTTGTCAGGTTTCATTTGCTCCAACTCTCTAAAACTTATCTTGTTTGATTCTACTAGGTGTCAGGATGTCTCAGAAAAGGCATAATTTATTTTAAATTATGCCTATATATATATATATATATCATCATGGTTTTTTAGAGGCCGAAATGCCACTAAATCAAAAGTGAAAGTAAAATACGATTTGATGCATTTAAGCGGTTTAAAAGCTAATAAAAGCGTGGAAAATAGGGAAACACTCTAACGAACTCACCATTCCATCCTGGTAAACATTATATTTCACACATTATATTTAAGCTCTTTTATTTTTCAAATGTAGCCTATGATTAGTCCAAAGAATCCTTTGGTTTCTACTGCATAGAGAGAAAAAAACCTTGCACCGAACAGTTCAATAGCCTACGAAAAAGTGTAGGCTATAAAAAGTAAATATAGCTGCAAGCAGCGATCACAGGCACAAGCCAACAGTGCAACCGCTACCCCGGTGCCATCATGGAAATGGTGCACAGCAGGCACATGGATTTACAGCAAAAGTGGTTTTAAGGGTTACAGCAATGAAAGGGGGGTTCACCAGTTTGTGGTTGAAACCTTGTGCTACAACTTAAATGGTTCAAAACAGCTTTCAAATATCTGTCCAGGGTTATGACCTGCATGCGTGAAAGGGTTAATTATGTTAGTTAACATGAACAATAAATATATAGCATTTATTAAAGTTCATTAATATTCATTTCAAAATGTAGTAACATTATTAAAATGCACACTAAATATTAGTTTATATGCACTGTGTCAGGTTTTGGGACTCTTTTGTTGTGTTTTCTGTTGGTTTAGTCCTGTGTATTTGGTTTAGTCCTGTCTGTATTTTGGTTTAGTCCAGTCTGTATTTGGTTTAGTCCTGTCCTTATTTGGTCATGTTCCTGTCTCCACCCCTCATTATCTCATTATCAGTTAAGTGCCTTCACCTGTCTGTCTTGTTAACCACCCTATTTAAGTTGGATTCTGTTCAGTGTTTGGTTGTCCGTTCTCGTCTTTGTGTGCGTGTCTCCTTGCCTGTCTCTTGTTGGATTTATTCTGTGGTTTTTGTTATTAAAAGACTTGTTTTGTTCCTGATCTCAACCTCGTTCTCCTCGTTTGTCCTCCCATACACGACACGTGACACACTGTGAATTAACATGAACATGGATATTTTTATTAACTAATGTTAAAAATAAAAATTAAAGATTAATAAATGCTGTGAAAATATATTATTCATTGTTGTTTAATGCATTAACTAATGTTATCCAAAATGACCTTACTGAATATTGTTACCAACACATTTTATGATCTATGACCATGTAGATATATATACACATACACGCACACACATTAATATATATTTATTTCACACACACACACACACACACACACATATATATATATATATATTTATTTATATATACATTAATGATCTAAAGGCATTCATGTGAATTATATAAAACTATATTAACTTACTTTATGTATGTTTCTTATTCCAATGAATTAAACAGCAATAAAGGGTCAGATTTAACAGATGTGTTATCCTATCAGTAAAAAAAAGTGCATAATACATATAAAACTTTTAATGATTTCTCTTTTGAAGTTTAAAAAAAAGATTTGAATGCTCTCCAAGCATTTCTGCAATCATCATATAAAAGTATACTGACAGGACAGTACATATCAATTGATTCTGTTCATGTATTTTTCTTTCTGATGGGTTGAAATCTATCTTAGCCTATTTCTCCATCCGATGGACATCCCGGGTATTATAGTCTTCATCTATTTGTACCACCAGAAGTGAGGACAGAGAGAACAATGCAGAAAGAAAATATAATTAAAATGATGCCTTATTAAAAAGAATAGCCATACAGTTAAAAAAAATATTTCAAATCTTAATGAATAAACCAGCAAGAGTTGAAACTTTCATTCTCTGTCTCCCTGTTTCTCCCCTCTGTCTCTCCTCTTTCTCTCTCTTGCCACCCATCCCCCTCTCCACACTCAGACTCACTGTAACCGTCACGCGCACACACACACACACACACACACACACACACACACACACAGAGAGAGAGAGAGAGATGCAGAGTAAGAGACCAGATGTCTATTTGTTTTTAATTTTCTTTAATTCATAGAGCTTGGGATTTAGTTGATTTCTGGTATACTTATTGAGAATGACTAGTTCTCTGTATGAAAAAAAGTTTGAAAGAGTTTGAATGCTGCATTTTAAAGGTATAATAAAATTATGGTTTTCTTTTTTACTGTAACTTTAATAAGTCACCATGTCAACACCATTCCAGATATCCCAAATCCGCTCACAATTTAGTATCTTCACTATCTTGGCATCATGTAGAAAAAGTGAATTTGTTGGTTTTCCTGAGAGCAGTATTCAGAATTCCACAGCCTGATTTTTCCAAAAATCCACATTCAAACCAAAATAGCTGACTTCCTGTGGGTCACAGCTAATGGATGTAAAATACAAATTTGTCCGGATTGAAGTGAACAATATATGTACCGAGTTTGGTAACTGCAGGAAAAAACGAGCCCCCAAATATTGTCAAAAGGTGGCGCTATAGAGTGCCTCCTCCATGCCCATTTATGAGCTTTTGCCAGCTTCTAACTATCATTACTGCTGATATGTGTGTTGCATTTCATGGAATTCTAAGCATGTTAAGTGCCTCAAAAACACAGAAAACTAATTTTAAACTTTGACACGTTGCCATGGAAACAGCATTTAATGTATCAACAAACGTTTACAGATTCTTATTGGCCGTGTTTTGACAATATACTGTTGAAGCTTGAAGGAAATAGAGTAAAATTAAGATCTTGAATTTAAAGCATTCGAAAATGACACATTTCCTGTAGCCAGTTGGTGGCGCTATAACTTTGACTCATAATAGTCACATCTATGTGATCAGCATCATAGAACGAACAAACTGATCAAGTTTCGTCAGAATCAGACAATCTATGCAAAAGTTATTAGACACTTCCTGTTTCTCATTTCTCGCTGTAACTTTGTCGCCTCGCCACGGCCAAACCGTTTGAGATATCAAAAATCCCCTCGCAATTTTTCATCCCCAATGTCTCTAGACCATGTTCCCCAAGTTTCGAGGCAAATGTTTCAAAATCCTCCGAGGAGTATATCAAATTCCAGAGCATGCGCTTTTTAAACAGCCCTGAATAGCGCACTTCCTGTTGAGTATAGCCTGAGACATAGAGCGCGAAAGTTGTTCAGCTCGATGAGTTCTATATGTCTCCTGAGTTTCATTTGAATACACGGTGCTCGGGCCCTAATAATCCTTACTGGATCAATAGGGCTTGCGGGCCCTAATAAGAATAAAGAATAATCCTAAGAAAAACAATAGGGCACTTCGCCCCTTGGGCTTGTGCCCTAATAATAAACATACAGTCATATAGTCAGTGGTGTAGTGGAAGGTATAGGCAGGTATACGGTGTATACCCACTTCTTTATCAGGCGGCTTTGCGTACCCAGTTCTAATTCCCTCTAATGTGCATCATTCAGTAGTGTCCTGCATTAGCCAAAATCATGACTGTCTACCACATCCAGTCATATGTGAATAAATGCAAAATTTCGCTAAAATCACCCAGTAAAGTGGTGACAGTGGTGATGCGGTCAGGACCGTGACGCCGGCTTGCTTTAGAGTATGGTTGATGATTGCGCCTGATGCGCTCGTGCCCGCTCCGTCTCCCTCACCCCAGATCCTGCCTGTTCATACGTGAGAGCATGAAGCGTACCCACTTCTCCAGGCACCACTGCATATATTCTATACTATTTACAGACACGCAGAATAGCCCAGAATGTGAAAGCAATTTGCGCTAAATTGTACGCTAAGAGTTTTGTGCCCCATTAAAAACCTAAAGAAAATACGTGGCTCAATGGATGAAGAAAGTGGTATAAATTAAAAAGCCTAATGCAATGTATACAATTCAATGTATTAATAAAGTATAGGTTACTAGATACAAAGCAGATGCCCTATAAACTTAATGGAAGAATAGAGTGGTGTAAAAGTACCAACTATTTACACACAAGTCAAAGGGCCCAGAATATAAATGCAACGCTCAACGTTTTTACGTGAAGCAATTTCCTGCAAATGACTCAACTGGCTCCCCTGCACATGATCATGAGCGAACTTATTATTGAGCATGAAAAACATTTTTTTCTGATCTAGCAATAAATATTACTAAGCAAATCATTTAGTTCTAAAAAACACTAATCTCTACAATATGAAGTTAATAAGTCTGTTTCCATCCAACCGATCTCTTTGCACAGCATCTGAAATGCTATTCCGAAAATAAGCGAACATGACCGTGTTTCATCTGCGCGCTCTGAACCCTTTACAGCTCCGAATAATGTCTAATTCTTATCTATATGACCAAAAATGACATGCTAAGTTGTTTCCGTTGCTATTTGGGAAAAAAATGTAAGCGATGGCGCTGGAGCCTCTCGTGAGAAATATTTGTATTTGTGCCGACTGAGAGATGTCCGTGTGTTTCAGTTTCTCTTTAAATTCGTTTTGGTTAGACTTTCGTATGTTTATAACAAATGCCACTATAATTTGTGTTTTATTTTATAGATTGTCGGTTTCATTGCCATTATAATTTGTTTTATTTTATCATTTGTTTCGTAAATAAATTAGTTTTAGTTAGAGTTATATATGTTGTTTATAACGAATGCCATTTATGTGTTTTATTTTAGAATTTGTCGGTTTCTTCAATAAATTTGTTTTGATTAGATTTATGTTGTTTATAACGTATGGCAAATGGGAAATTTGCTATTAGAATAGCTCAATGCAGAATGCCAGATAGTGGCAGGAAGTGCAAAGTTAGCCAAGCAGAAACTAGTTTGGATCTGCTGCAAGGCTTGTTCACGGTGGAGTCATTGATGAAGGAGAATAATCTATGGCAAAATGGCCCTTCTCCCCTTTGGTGGGCTCCATCGCCATACGCTTGTGCCATTGGTTAGTTTTTATAAAACTGCACGAAGCAAGGGTGTGCAGATACACTGGGTTAATGAGAAAAGCTTCAGTCTGGGAGGAATAGGAGTTTTCCCCATAGCCTCTTAGCAGGTGGATTATGAGTGCTGTATTGAGAGGGAACGTTGTATTACTCTGACCACAACTGAATTATCTTTCAGAATGAATGCAGATGATTAAATAAGTTACTCTTTTTTCACCAAAATTGCCACAGAAGAAAATGGCATTTTCTTCCCAAAATGAGTTTTCAAATGCCGTTGCATGCTGCCTTGATACGGGAAACTCTTCTCACACTGAAGACACTTGTAAGGTTTCTCACCAGTGTGAACTCTCATGTGAGTTGTAAGGTTTCCTTTAATTGTGAAACTCTTTCCACACTGTTCACAGGTGAAAGGTTTCTCTCCAGTGTGAGTTCTTAGGTGAATCTTGAGGAAATCTTTTTTTTGGAAACTTTTTCCACAGTGATGGCACATGATAGACTTTCCACTGATGTGAGTCATTACATGATTCTTCAGGTGATTCGTGTCTGTGAAACTCCTTTCGCACTGACGACATTTAAAACTTCCTTTTGTATGAATCTTCATGTGACCATCAACACTAAGTTTTTGTCCAGTGTGAACTCTCATGTGAGTCTTTAGGTTTGCTTTATGTGTGAAACTCTTCCCACACGGTTTGCAGGTGAAAGATCTCTCTCCAGAGTGAATTCTCATGTGAATCTTAAGATTATCTTTTCTTGGGAAACACTTTTCACACTGTTGGCAGGGGAAAGGCTTCTCTCCAGTGTGAATTCTCATGTGGTCAATAAGGGTTGTTTTCACTGTAAAACACTTTCCACACTGAGGACATTTGAACGGCTTTTCTCCAGTGTGAACTTTCATGTGGGCATTAAGGATTTTTTTCTGTGTGAAACACTTTCCACACTGAGGACATACGAATGGCTTCTTTTCAATGTGAATTTTCATGTGGACTTTAAGGCTTTCTTTTTGATTGAACATTTGTCCACACTGTTGGCAGGTGTATGGTCTATCTCCAGTATGAATTCTCATGTGGGAATTTAGTGTTGAACCTTGTGTTTTTTGAACTTTTTTTGATGAGGACGTCTTTTTAGTCTGTAAGCAACTAATTGACTTTTCTTCCATTTTGAAATCATGTTTCTCTTCTTGATCTTTCTCTTTCATTTCATTGAGTTCTTGATTCTCCTCTTTCAGTGTCATCAGGTCTAAGGTGAAAAGAGACAAAGACGAGTTAACAACTGTTTAATGCAGCAGCTAGAGCACTTACTAGTCACTGACCACTGTCTGCATCATTTTAGTCTGGAGGACTAACTGCACAGAGAAAAACAGTTACTGGCCACAGCATTTGCCATATTCATTCTGAAACAAAAGACTCTTCATCAGTGCCTCCCTATGCACAAAGTCTGCAAGTTGCATACAGCTCTCGAACCACAGGGTGGCCCCAGTTGCAGTTGTGCAATGAAGAGAATCGTGATTTGGGCCCCCCTGTGGTTCGAGAGTTGTATGCAGTTTCAGTTTTATTAAAAAATAATTGAACTTAATTTAACCTTACGATGTAAACATCTAGTGACAAAGTATTTTTTTTATTTAGTTAAAGAGAATATACAAAATACCAAAAAAAAAAAAAAAAGAAAAATCTTAATAAAATTCAAGTACAAATAACAGCATAACAAAAATAAACATTAAAAAATGTAAAGAGAAATAAATAAATACAGAAATAAAATAAAAGGGCTTTTTAAAAAAGTTAGAAAATTTTGAAGAAGGTCATTAAATCTTTCTGAAAAAGTAAGAAAGTGAGGGAGGAGTTATTAAAGTATCTGCATTTATGAAATGGCCAAAATTACAATATTAACCCAATATTCAATATCAGAATTCTGACAAAAGGAATATTTTTAAATATTTTAGTTTTAAAATCAGATCAGGTATTACACATTTCAAACTTAGCATAGAGGTCATCCCAGAGTTGGAGATTCTGCATAAATAAAACAAACTGCGGGGCTAGGAGGACCCAGAGTACACCGAAGGAAACAACTGGGAAAATGGCGTACGGATACCGGAGGAATGGCGCAGCAAGCCAACACTGAGCCAGCCTCCCACCAGAAACCTGATCTTCTTTCAACACACGGGAGGACATGGGCTCATTGCACAGATTATGGAACCCCTTGGAGTTATTGGTGTTGCCCATCCCACAGCTCTACAAATGTTGCTAGAGAGGCACCCAGGACCGGCACATAGGAGGAGGCAACACAGGGTTGAAGCTTGCACCTGCCCTAGGGGGGATGGGAACTTTGGACACATAACCGGGCCAGGTCGCAGGCAAGCGTGAGAGATGCCAGATGGACTAATGGCACACTTCGTTGACAGAAAATGCTTGTAGGTCGGCACCAGTAGCCTAGTGGGCAGTGCGTCACCTTACACTGCTGTTGCACTTCGGGTGTCGTGAGTTCGAGTCCCAGCTTGCAGACCTTTCCTGATCCCGTCCCCTCTCTTTCTCCTGCTTCACTTTCTGACAGATCTGCTCTATCCTATCTAAATTAAAGGCAAAAATGCCAAAAAAAAAATGCTTGTAGGTTCATCCTCATGGTCAGGAGCAAGGAAACCTCAGCTCTACTGAAACCGGAGCTTAAAGGGAGCACGTTGCAGCTTAGAAGACTGCAGAAAGCTCCCAAGAGGGAAGAGGTGGACCTCTATAGAACCTAACAACTAGGTGAAGCTCCCCAGGAATTTTAGAAAACTGCACAATAGCTAGCTGCAATTGCTGCAACATACCTTTCCAAAGTTGAAGGGGACAGCCTGTGCTCACACCAATCGAACATTTCAGAAGGTTCTCTGGCTCTGAAGTGAACAGTGGTCAACAAACAGACCCCACCTCAGCTTAAAACCAGACTCATAGGGGGGCTTAAGCCTGAATGATAGTGCTATCATGGCCAATGGAGGCCAGAAAGATCTAACGTGCTCTGCCCTGCCACCTAGTGTGCAGCAAAACAGAGCGCGGGTGCCAGCCATCTTGCACTCCAGGGGGTTTCCAGGGAGGGCTGCCGCGACGAGCAAGACCGGCACACCAGTTTTGGGGGGCCAATACAGGCCAACAGAACCTGCTTTTTGTCCTCCCGGAACTTGCACAGGCCTGCGCAAGGAGGCTGACTGGGGAAGAAGACATACTTGAGAGTAAGGGAGGGGAGCTGGCAATGGAGGATTGTTGTGGATGAACCGTGCGGTGGAAGGCAAAAAGTGACTGGAACACCGGAAAAGCCAGTTTTATTGTGCAAAAATAAAAATAACCCCAAAGTGCAGAAAAAGCACTATATACAAAAATAACTAATTCAAAGAAATAAACAAAACTATACAATACAGGTCCTTCTCAAAAAAATAGCATATTGTGATAAAGTTCATTATTTTCTGTAATCTGTACTGATAAACATTACACTTTCATATATTTTAGATTCATTACACACAACTCGAAGTAGTTCAAGCCTTTTATTGTTTTAATATTGATGATTTTGGCATACAGCTCATGAAAACCCTAAATTCCTATCTCAAAAAATTAGCATATCATGAAAAGGTTCTCTAAACGAGCTATTAACCTAATCATCTGAATCAACTAATTAACTCTAGACACCTGCAAAAGATTCCTGAGGCTTTTAAAAACTCCCAGCCTGGTTCATCACTCAAAACCGCAATCATGGGTAAGACTGCCGACCTGACTGCTGTCCAGAAGGCCATCATTGACACCCTCAAGCAAGAGGTCTGTGGGAAGGAAAAAGTGTGGCAGAAAACGCTGCACAACGAGAAGAGGTGACCGGACCCTGAGGAAGATTGTGGAGAAGGACCGATTCCAGACCTTGGGGGACCTGCGGAAGCAGTGGACTGAGTCTGGAGTAGAAACATCCAGAGCCACCTTGTACAGGCGTGTGCAGGAAATGGGCTACAGGTGCCGCATTCCCCAGGTCAAGCCACTTTTGAACCAGAAACAGCGGCAGAAGCGCCTGACCTGGGCTACAGAGAAGCAGCACTGGACTGTTGCTCAGTGGTCCAAAGTACTTTTTTCAGATGAAAGCAAATTTTGCATGTCATTCAGAAATCAAGGTGCCAGAGTCTGGAGGAAGACTGGGGAGAGGCAAATGCCAAAATGCCAGTGTCAAGTACCCACAGTCAGTGATGGTCTGGGGTGCCATGTCAGCTGCTGGTGCTGCACTTCATGCTTCCATCTGCTGAAAAGCTCTATGGAGATGAAGATTTCATTTTTCAGCACGACCTGGCACCTGCTCACAGTGCCAAAACCACTGGTAAATGGTTTACTGACCATGGTATTACTGTGCTCAATTGGCCTGCCAACTCTCCTGACCTGAACCCCATAGAGAATCTGTGGCATATTGTGAAGAGAAAGTTGAGAGACGCAAGACCCAACACTCTGGATGAGCTTAAGGCCGCTATCGAAGCATCCTGGGCCTCCATAACACCTCAGCAGTGCCACAGGCTGATTGCCTCCATGCCACGCCGCATTGAAGCAGTCATTTCTGCAAAAGGATTCCCGACCAAGTATTGAGTGCATAACTGAACATAATTATTTGAAGGTTGACTTTTTTTGTATTAAAAACACTTTTCTTTTATTGGTCGGATGAAATATGCTAATTTTTTGAGATAGGAATTTTGGGTTTTCATGAGCTGTATGCCAAAATCATCAATATTAAAACAATAAAAGGCTTGAACTACTTCAGTTGTGTGTAATGAATCTAAAATATATGAAAGTCTAATGTTTATCAGTACATTACAGAAAATAATGAACTTTTTCACAATATGCTAATTTTTTGAGAAGGACCTGTATAGGCCGGTTCTCCTTCAGTCAGATCGCAAAGTCTTAACTAGCCCAGTCTGTTAATTCCGAGCGTTTCACCTCCCGAGTCAAGCGTCGTCGCAGCTGCTCTGCCTCCTGTGTCAAGAGTCTTCGCGGCTGCTCCACCTCCAGAGTCAAGCATCTTCGCAGCTTCACCACCCCCACAGTCAAGTGTCTTCGCAGCTGCTCTTCCCCCACAGTCAAGCGTCATCGTCGCAGCTGCTCAGCCACCAGCGTCGAGCGTCGTCGCAGCTTCCCCGCCTCCTGAGTCAAGCGTCTTCACAGCTGCTCCGCCTCCTGACTCAAGCGTTGTCGTCGGCTACTGCTCCGGCCACAGCTTTCCATCCAATACCAAGCCTTGTTGCAGCAGTTGTTCCTGAGCCCAGCCCCATCATTGGCACCACTCCTGTGCTGGCCTTCACTGAGGCCGTGCTCCTCCTGAGAACCGCTCTTTGGGTTGTCTGGGCCGCGTATACCACCACTGAGTCCTCAGAGGTGGCGGCTCACCCCGCAGAACCTCTGAGGGTGGCCTCCTCCGAGGAGGTGGCCGAGGCCACGGATCCTCAAGCCGAGGGGGAGGTCGCACCTGCTCCCTGCACGGTGGTAGCGCCCAGCAACCCACACCACTCTGAGCTCTCGTCTAGTACCAATTCGGCCGCTGAGGCCCTCTATACGCTGGGAATCCAGCCCAACCTGGCCAGGAGCTTGGGCTCCGAGCTTTCTCTCTCTGTGTGTGTCTGTCTGTTTATGCTCCAAATTACAGACCTGTCTGCTCTGCCCTGGGGGGACTCTGTTCCGCCCTGGAGGGCTCCTGTCCTGTCTGCTCCACCCTGGGGGGCTTCTGCGCCGCCCTGGAGGGTCCCTGTCCTGTCTGCTCCGTCCTGGGGGGATTCCGCTCTGCCCTGGAGGGCTCCTGTCCTGTCTGATCTGCCTTGGAGGGCATCTGATTCTCTCTTTCTCTGTGTGTGTGTGTGTGTGTCTGTCTATGTTCTGTGTTACAGACCCGTCTGCTCTGCCCTGGGGGGATCCCGTTCCGCCCTGAAGGGCTCCTGTCCTGTCTGCTCCGCCCTCTGGGAATCCCGTTCTGCCCTGGAGGGTTCCTGTCCTGTCCCACCCTGGGGGGCTTTCGTGCCACCCTGGAGGGTTCTAGTCCTGCCTGATCCGCCCTGGGGGGCGTCTGACTCGCCTGATCCGCCCTGGAGTGGGTCTGATTCGTCTGCTCTGCCCTGGAGGGTGCCTCCTCTGCCAGATCCGCCCTGGAGGGCATCTGT
Organism: Cirrhinus molitorella; assembly: GCA_033026305.1. NCBI lineage: Eukaryota > Metazoa > Chordata > Actinopteri > Cypriniformes > Cyprinidae > Cirrhinus > Cirrhinus molitorella. The sequence goes on from CM065128.1 coordinate 10,346,221, forward strand.
TTTGTCTACCCTGCCCTGGAGGGTGCCTGCTCCATCTGATCCACCCTGGTGGGCATCCGATCTGCCCTGGAGGGCATCTGCTCCGCCCTGGAGGCTGTCTGTTCCATCTTTGTGGTCTTCTAGGCATCCTTGGCAGCTCTGTTGCTTGGCTGCTCCTGGCAGCTCCTGGACCTTTTGCCCTGCCTATCTCTGTCAGCCCGCATGGACCTGGTCCTCCCCTTTGTACTCTGTCCCACCGCCCCTCCCCTTGGTGTTATTGGACTGTGTCGAGCGTTTGGAAGCCGCTCCTAAGGGGGGGGCTCTGTCATGAACTGTGCCATTGTGGCTCCCTCCCGATTACTCCTGTTGACCCAGTGCCTGCCTGACCATGAATGTGAATGTCAATAAAAGTCTGCATATGGATCCGCCTGCTTCCTGTCTCTTCCTTGGGGCTATTGTTACAATTACAGAAGAATTTGTTGATGAGTTGGCCACAGTATTAATTAAGGGTTCCTGGTGGTTTCACACCTAATTCTTCACCTTAATTCTGAAGTCTTTTGCTGTTAACATGCATCTTTTCTTCTCCACCAGTTTTTGTCTGAACTTGTTCACAGTGCTATCCAGTGGTCATGATTTAAATGAGCAATTTCTGTATTGCAATAGTTTTAAATATATCTCATGGACAGCTGAGCAGCTGCCTGGTGTCTCTATTGTGCAGATATTGCAAACATTGCAAATGCTGAGGAAAACCATACTAGATAGGGTTGTTGAGTTACTCATGCTATGAGATTTTTGTGTACCTGTTGATCATTTCTTTTTTATTGCAGAACTTATAATTACAAACAAGATCAGGGAAAGAATCCATGGTTGTATCTTTAACAATCAAGAAAAAAAACTAAAAACAAAAATATCATGGTTTTGCGTAGATCAGCATGAGATTATATACAAAGAACAAAAGCACAATGTCTATATTAAGTATCTTTGTATAACTCATTATAATGCATTATTTTTCATAAGCCTGGGGAATGTAACTTTAGTTAAGCTCAAGAAAGAAAAAAACAGAAACACAAAAGGAGATTTAAGCCAGTTTTGCTGGTGTGTGTAATGAATAATTATGCACATAATATAAAGGAGTGAACAACTTTTATTACACCTTCTTATTATTATCTTCAAGAGATAATGGTTTTGGGTTTATTTATGTAATAAAAAAATCTTTAAGGATAAAACTGTGAATCACAGTAGTAGAGTCAAAACTAAGTACTTAAATCAACCCAATATGTATTGGTTATACTACAGTCACAAAATAATTGGTCACCTGTTTTATCGACAAGATACAAAATGAACAAATTCCATCAATATCAAGATATTTACAGAGAGATGATTTGAAACTATCACTCATATCTAAGATCTAAGGCGGATGATGTATGAATCTCATTTATACTCAACACGATCAGGCTGTTAGCGCTCCTTAAGTAAGTACTTGCTGAAATGAAGTTGAGTGTTTTTACTTGAACCGAAAGTTTATTCAATTACTTAAACTTAAACATACCCAAGTATGTCAAATACTGCTTTCTGGAAAAATGACCCCCTAGATGACCACTAGAGGTCATTGTATCTGTTTCATGTTACTCTGAACTGTAATATAAAGCTGTGGCCTGTGTTTTTTTTTTTTTTCTTCATAAACCTTGTCTTCCTCTTTTTATTGTCACGTGATTCATTATCTTTAGTATAAATAGTGTTGGTTCTGGTCTTCGTCTAGTGTTGTACTTGTATGATTGTGGTTTCTGATGAGTCTTGTTTTTTTATCTTGTATCTCATCATCATTTTTCTATTTTTCTAAGATGATTGATTACTCAAAACTTTTGTATGTTGCAGCAATCTGGTGATCTGGTCAGTGGCCTAGTTGTCATAATTTTGTGGTTCTTTGATAACATTTGAGTCTATGTGATTTTATAAACATTAAAGTATTTGCAGGGCTCAATGCTAAGAGTTTTGATAAGTTTGGTTCAAATTTTTACTTGCCCTGTCAGAATTATCACTGGCCTCACCACAAAAAAAAAAAAAAAAAAGGGAACAAAATAGATTATTACAAAATAGATATTTTGTTTTTAATTGTGTTTGACCCATGCAACTACATAAGGCAATGACACCAAATTGCAGATACCAAATTTTGACACCACATTAAGAACAAATAATCCGATTATAAGAAATAATCCAAATAAATACAACAGATATGTGACCCTGGACCACGAAACCAGTCATAATTTTTCAAAATTGAGATTTGTATATTTTCTGAAAGTTGAAAAAATAAGCTTTCCATTGATGTATGGTTTGTTAGGATCAGACAATATTTGGCCAAGATACTATTTGAAATCTGTAATCTGAGGGTGTAAAAAAAAAAAAAAAAATTATGCTAAAATTATGCCTTTAAAGTTGTCCAAATTAAGTTCTTAGCAATGCATGTTACTTATCAAAAAGTTTTGATACATTTACGGTACGAATAAACAAAATACCTTAATGGAACATGATTTTTACTTAATATCCTAATGATTTTTGGCATACTTTTTTTTTTTTTTTTAGAATTTTGACCCATATAATTTTTGGCTATTGCTAAAATCTTCCCCAGCGACTTATATATAAATATAAATAATGAACAGTTCTTTTCAAGTTTTTTTTTAGGTAGGTCTAACATTAGTTTACATTAATCTTATGTTAATTTCCATAGTCTTCACTGTAGAAATTAAATGTAAATAAATCTTTATTAAAGTTACAAATTCAAGAGCAGTGAGTGATTATTGTTTTGTCATTTGCTGTTTGAGTGACATTAAAACAGAAAACAGACTGCTGTCAAGTCACTTCAGTATATACTTGAATTTTATTTCTCCACTGTTTATGTATGCTGAAGACATAACCAACTATGTTTATGAGGACACTCACCAATACAGATATTTTGCTATTTATTTATTTATTTATTTATTGTGAATTTGTCCATTAAGTTAAATGCATTTACAAGACAGGAACAAACCACTGCAGTGAAAGTATAAGAAGGCAGCAAAAAAGAAAATGCAAGTCAATGAACCAAATTTAATAAATACTTGATATAGGTTCACAAAGCACCTACAAGAAAAACATATAAGCTCATTTAAAAGCTATATATTAATGGAGTGTCTATTTACACCTTGTTGGCAAATGGTATTTACACTAACTGAAGCATGATTGTGCTAGTCAACAGCAACTAAAGACGACACCCTAAAAATGCCTCCAGTGGCGGAGATCCACACATATGTGTGGAAAGGCATCTGCCTAAAATAAGTAGCAAAAGACAGGCTATTTTGTCTCTAAAATTAATCTGTTTTAATCTGTAATCTGTTTTACTTAAGATCAAGAGATACAGGGGAAGTGGCTTTATTGTATCAGATATGCCAGTTCCTCACAGCTGATTGCTCAAGTTTTAGTTGCCTTATACCCAGAATAAAACCTGAAAATGTAACCCTGTCAGTGTTATGGACTTGTTTTGCTCCCCATTCTCATCTCCTCAATTCCTTGCCTGTGCATCGTGACAAACCCTGAGGGGTCACACCATTTAGATGCAAAAGAATAAGGACCTTAAACATCCCATGGCATGCTGCTTTTTGGATCCTTTTATATAGGCCTAAGTGGTCTCTAGTACTGTAGCTGAAGTCCCTTACCGAAATTCGGTCTTGATGCAGAATTTCAGCCACTGTGAGCCAGTCCCACAATGAGCTTTCCTGAGGATGTGCCATTTCTGTGTCTGTAGCTTTAAATGCTAATGAGGAATAGAAAGGTGGGACAAGGTGGAGGGTGAGTGTGAGGTTGTTGACATGTCGTGCCTAAAAATGTGGAAAAAGTGCAGTTTTTTCCTTCCTTCTCCATGAAGATGCAGAAGTTTCATCAAATAATAAATGGATTTCCAACACTACACATCGCTTGCAATAGCTCTGCTACTAAATGAATTTAAAAATCTAAAGCTGTGATCAGCTATTCCTCCATCTTGGCTGAGCTGGTGCCACCCTAAATTTTCATTGCCTACTGGCAGATTCCAAATACTTGGAATACACTGTCTTCATTTTGTTTTTAACATTTTTACCATACTCGAATTATAATTGGAAATTGTGGTTAATATGTTTTGATGAAACATCTACGATGAATAGTTCATTAATAAATCACAACTATCTCATGCTATGGACATAGCCATTCATACAGGCTACAGCGGGAGTTATTTTGCACAACTACTCTACGCTTCCCTCCTTCTGCATGTCTGGAAAGTCATAAATCAAAAACAGATTGGGCTAGGAGTTCGATCAATGTATCTTTGGACAAATCTGATTGGGAGCATTTCAACCCCAAAGCATGCATCCCGGTACAGGGATTATGGGCTTAAGGGATTAAACTTTTTGATTATTTCTGTCATTATTATTGAAAATGCGTGCCTTTCTAATGTGATATCTGATTTGACGAATTAGTTCACAAATAAAAAAAGTGTCAAACATAGCACATACCAAACTGTATCGAAACTGTGACTCTAAAACCATGATACAAAACAAACCGTAATAGGGGCCTACCCCTTTGCTTATCTGATCTTAAAGTATGAGAAGTGTCTGAATTTCATCTCTCATTACTTCACCACTTCTCCTTTTACTTCTCTTTTTGCTTTCCTCTTACTTCACACCTCTCTGCTCTAACTACTGGGTGTGCCTATCGTTTCACATTTAGATAGATTAGGCTAGATTATTTGAATTTATACTTTTGTAAAATGATTGGATTACACGTGATTATTAAAACTTCAGGTTATGATTCTTTATTGTTCATTTGCATTTATGAAAAACTTTTGAATACATTTTAACTTAATCCAATCCACCTAACTTGGATGTGATTTTGCATCAGTATCATAACTAGAGTTGCCATGGAGATGGTACTTCCATTAATATATGTCACACACATCAGAGTTGCTGGCCGTTAGGTTCAGACAAAGGTCATGATTGTAATGATTTGTTTGTTTTGCATCAAATACAATTTTATTATGTGTTACAAAAAAGTCATTTTATAGACACATCAGCAGAAACAAAGTGCAATTTTAAATGCCCACCCATATACAGTGAGGTAATGTATATATTGATTTCTAGTATGTCCTTCAGAGTCATAGATACCTGTTTCCAAAAATGTATGAGAAATTACAATTATGAGATGAGGAAAACTTCATTATGAAATGTGTCCTAGGTGTGGGATACATCCTATGTATCATTTTGTAGTCAATTAATTGCTGATTAGAATTTTCAAAACAAGTTTAGGATTGGACCATATTGAATCCCAACCAATATCAGCATTGTGGTCTTCTGTATCCATACTCTGTATCAGATGTCCAAAATTGGTAACTGCTTATAGGAGGCTTCCGAAAACAACAATGAAGATACTACACCTGTTATGCTATAATTGGGCCAAAACACTGTTTCACACTCTTCAAAGGGATATTATAGAACATTAAATCCAAATTAAATTCAACCGATTTTCAAGAGACAAGAGGGCCAGGATTCAACCATACTGACAGAGGCCACAAAATACAAAAGTATACAAATACAAAAGTTTGGTATTTCAAGACCATGCGCATCTTTGCAACACTGTAGAGTTGCATATTTTATATGAGGAGGTTTGTAATTTCATATGAACCTTGATATTAATATTTGAAGTGTGGAATCATAGAAAAGAAAAAAATGAAGAACATTACTTTATGTACTGGATCAATAAAATAAGCCTCTGTAGTGCAGCTTTAACAGCAAAGAACAATTAGTGTGTGGCTTTATAAACAGACTGTGAAATAATCCACTAGGTTTAAGACATTAGGTTACATATTCAGTGCTTCTAATTAGACTTAATACATTCTTTTTTCAACAGGTTGAGCTGTCATGGCTACTGTGAAGACTTTCCTCACAATCCTTTATCTTCTTCTTAACAGCACTTTATGCTCAGAAATTGAATTGTAAAGATGAAGAATGTAAACCCATTAAGGACACCACACAAATATTCTGTGAGTGCCATAAGATGTACTGCAGTCCAGCTTGTATTACTGATTATCCAACTCTTGAAAGTAAAATCAATGGTATTATCTTTAAACCAGTCCCTCATCTGACAACAGTTTATTTGAGTGTCAAGGAGCTGAAGGACTACACACAAGAAATACTCGGGTCTGTCCGACGTGACATCCAGTGGACACAAATCTTTGCGAAATACAGCAATGTGATTCAGAAGATAAGAAACATCAGCACATTACATTCACAACTTCAAAACAGTACAATAACCCAACGCCACTATGTGTCTGAAGTCAGATCTCAGTTTACAGATGGAAATTCTTTTCAGTTTTATCTCACAGACTTACACCAAATGATGATAGGCACTGAAGACAAAAACACCATTTTGAATACTTTTCGCAAGTCGTTGGTCCAGGACTCTCAAGACAGTCTGGTGAGCTAATGGAGTGCACAAAATACTACAGTGACCAGATTGATTATTTTCTGTGATACATGTTTGCCCTTGAAAAGGAAGCTGTTTTAGCTTGGTCTAAATATTTACTGATCACTGAAAAATCAGAGAACATTGATTTTGTTGAGAAGATTTTTAGACTACGTCTCACAGCAGTGGAGACTCTTCAATAAAAATGGATGTGGCCCTCTAAAGGCTGTGGATCTTCAGAACAACCACTGCGAGAAGCTGTACCACAGCACAGACCAGCAGCAGGTGAAAATGAAATGTGGTGGCTTATTCAAGCCCTTCCAAGATATCGTGGGGTGCTCTGGAGGGCAGTGGAGCGCCTTGCCTGTTTGCTACGCTGAGCAGGAAAATGGACACGTTGAGTGTAAATCTGAAGGTGGAGTCACAGTCTGCAAGGCTTCATGCTCATCTGGATGGGGCTCTGCCACACACCCTTCGCCATCTGAGTACAAATGCTCACAGCCGCCCTGTCCATCCTTCATACCACACAAGTGTAACCACTGCACTAAAAGCAACATTTGTAAGGACCATGAGGTCTGCACTGGCTCCTCTGGCACATGTTGTGACACTGTAAAAAATGATTCCGCCAATTAGTTATCATAACTTAACATTTTGAGTTAAGTCAACTTATCTGGACTGAACTTGTTGAAATAACTCAGATATCAATGTTTTTCTTGGCTGAACTTATCAGACTTAAAATAATGAGTCAACTGAACTCAAATATACGAGTTAACATAACTGCTTCAAACATTTGAGCTTTAAATTGTACAAATGCAAATGGAAACTAATTTTAACTAATATTTTACGATATCGATACATTTTAAAATTATCGGGGGTATCCGGGGTGGTTGCCTGGGTGTTGCTATGCAGTTGCTAGGGTGCCTGGGGTGGTTGCTAAGGTGTTGCTAGGTGGTTGCAAGGGTACCCAGGGTGGTTGCTAAGGTGTTGCTAGGGTACCCGGGGTGGTTGCTAAGGTGTTGCTATGTGGTTGCTAGGGTACCCGGGTGGTTGCTAGGCTGTTACTAGGGTACCAGGGGTGGTTGCTAGGGTGTTGCTATGTGGTTGCTAGGATACCCGGGGTGGTTGCTAAGGTGTGGCTACGTGGTTGCTATGGTACCTGGCATGGTTGTTATGCTGTTGCTAGCAAGTACTAGCATGTCGCTAACATTTTTCTAGCATGATTATCATGTCACTAGCATTTTACTAGCATGATTGACAAGTTACTAGCATGATTAACATGTTACTAGCATGTAGCATTTTTCTAGCATGATTAGGAAGGTACTAGCATGTTTTTTAGTGTGATTAACATATTATTAGCATGTTACACTGATACACATATGCATCAGATAGATAGATGTTTTTTATATCATTTTTAAATCTGTAGGCAAGTTTAAATTAATCCGAATTCAAATAATCTAAATGAGTCTTTTAATTAACAGAATCGCAAAATTTGAGTGAGATTAATAAAAATCCACACATTCCGCGGGTAGAGTTGTATCTCGGGGTTTGTTATAGTCTGGTAATCGAGGTAATGAACACAGTAATATCAAGCACGGATATTTAAGGGCCCGCGTTTGGTGCTGTTATCATCAGAGACTTGAAATTCTTGACAGACGTGAATCTAATCTTTTTGGAATCAACTCTGAGCATGCGTCACTGTTCTTACCCTTCCCCCGCTGCAGTTTGCGCGCGCGGCTGACCAATTAGGACTCGCTGCAGCCTGCAGTGAACATCCAACCCCGCCCACATCCATGCATTACGTCGGAAACCACGCCCATCCCAGGTACATCCCCGCCCACGTCCGAGCGTGACGTCAGAGGTCACGCCCATATCAAATACGTCACCTCGTGATTCCCCAATCGCTGTGCCGGGAAACCCGGAAGTATGTGAAGCAATGCAGTTTTGGTTATTATATAAAATAATATGCTGTTGCCTTCGTTTTATTAATACACGTTTTCTTATTTTTTGTAAAGAATGTCTAGGCTAAAATGGCACAACTTAAATCTAATATATTTAATATGTCTAATATACGGAGCTGGTTTCATCATCATGACAGCCTGTAATACGCTTGCATTGGCTACATTAGGCAAATTGTTAATAATAACAACCTTTAAACCTATCTTTTTTCATTTATGTAATGGGATAAATTCACGTTTATTATGACCGATTTTGACCTACCCAAGTGCGTAAAATTATTGTAAAAGTTGTATAACTGTCATTTTTTTAAAGATGTGTTCTTTAAAGTGTTATATTAGTATTATATAAGTAACATGACATTGATCTTTAGGCCTTATTTATTCATGAAATAAAAAAAAGACATCCATTGCTTCATTGGGTATTTTTAATATTCATTATTTAAAAAATAATTGCATTTAACACTGTACAAAAATATACATTACCAGTCAAAAGTTTCTGAACAGTATTTTTTTTTTAAAGAAGTCTCTTCTGCTCACCAAGTCTGCACTTATTTGATGCAAAATATCCAGGAATAAATGACATGTTACAAGAAACTTTCATACAGAAACCTGTTATATTAACAGTAAAAAAAACTTTAAAATGTTATTGATTTTAGCTGTATGTTGGAATAAAATAAATGCAGGCTTAGTGAGCAGAAGATAATAAAAAAAATCTTACTGTTCAAAAACTTTTGACTGGTAGTGTTTAACAAAAGATATGTTTGAACTATGATAAAGTCTGAGCAGTTGAATAAACAGTTCCTGATATGCAGTACACATACATTCATAGGCTACACAGAGAGAATATTTGCTCTGATAGATTATTCACAGAACATGGCATGGATCTTCAGGTCTTGTTCATCAAAACAATTTGATTTGGAAGTGTCCAGCTCCTCTGGATATTTAAAGATGAATTAAAAGACATCCCTTGCTTCATCCGATTCTCCCCAAGTTCTTTGATGGTTCTGTTGATATTTACTGTTCATCTGGATAAAGGCAGGCCCTTTCAGAATCCCCACAGAATAACACACGGTTACTCTGTACCATGCTGGTCCACTGTTCCTTGCAAACGTCCACTTTATGTCTTATTGGCGCTTCTGTTAAAAATGGAAATACACATGTTGGGGGGTGTATGTGTCCACTAAAAATTATTAACTCATTCTACATACAAACATGTATTTATTTATTAAACATTACTATTTTAAACCACAAAATTAAAACAATATCTAAAGAAATGCTCTCACCATACCTCCATGCATGTCTTATGTGGTCCTCCAAGCGAACTGTGAGTCATTTTCGTTACTGGTGAAACTGCAGCAGGGACCCCTCAACCCAGGAGAACTATCCTGCATCAGGCCTGGACTGAACATGTGCAGAAAGCTATAAAACATGACAAAAAAGACATTGACAAACATTATGTTTGTCATTAATAAAGAAGAATACAAAGGTAATTTGTATATGCACACACACACGCACGCGCGCACACACAGGATTGATTCTTATGACATGAATGCTGAATGAATTTATACATAAAATTGCAACACACACGCATGCACATACACAAGCCTGAGGTGTCAATTGGCATAATAGTCGCAAGATTAACGTAGACATTTAAAATAGAAGTATTTCGTTTTATATTAAATAAAAGAGTCTATTTTATGCAGAGACTCTGCATATATATATATAAAGATTATATATAAAAGATCGGTGGTACATACATACATACATACATACATACATACATATTTTGCTAACTGAGTAATAACATGCCTGTGTGAAGTTCAAAACACATACACATATGTTGTTGTTTATGCACATGCGCACAAACAACGCAAACATTCCTAAAATTGTCAACGTTTTAAGACTTAAAAAAGACAAAAGACTGTTCTTTTACTTACCGACAACATAAACTTTTTAGCGAGTGGCAACAATACGAATGATCTTCTTATGGATGCTTCTTCCTGTTTCAAAATTAATGAGGATTTGACGTATTTTGACGTGGGTGTGGTTAGTGACGTTACACTTGGATGTGGGCGGGGTTCCCTTACGAAAATTAACCATGGTTTTACTACAGTAACCATGGTTTAACTATGGTTTTTGTAGTAAAACCATAGTAACCACAAAATTAACCATGGTTTTACTATAGCCTTTGTAGTAAAACCATGGTTCCTTCAAAAATAACCATGGTTTAACTATGGTTTTTGTAGTAAAACCATAGTAACCACAAAAAAAACATGGTTTTACTCTAGCCTTTGTAGTAAAACCATGGTTCCTACAAAAGTAACCATGGTTTTACTACAGTAACCATGGTATAACTATGTTTTTTGTAGTAAAACCATAGTTATACCATATAAAATTCTTATGGTTTTGGAATGACATGAGAAGGAGTAATTAATGGCAGAATTTTCATTTTTGGGTGAACTATCACTTTAACTTTGTTTTTAGTAATAGCAAAGACTTGAGACTCGTCCACAGATCATCAGACAACAGTTTTATGGACAGTTATTTTGGAGGTGAGTGACATAATAACTTCACAAGCTCTGCCCTGTTCACAATAACTTTCTGTTGTTTTCTTCCATTTGAGACTTTCTTTTGATTACTTTGATCTTTTTAATTGAATAAATCAGTTTTGAACTCTCTGCACTTTCTCTGGCTCTGTTTTTTGACACATCTTCTCTGTTTAGTTTAACAGGACATGTGTTAACAGGACATGTTTAACAATGTGACCTGCTAGGTTAAGGACACATCTCTCCTCTTCTACAGTAAGTAAGCAACATTCATGATTCAATTCATTATCACTAGTTTATTTTATTATTTCTTTGTTTTTTGCTTAAAATATCAATTCACAAAGAACATTAAATCCGTCCCAGGGCTTATCAATTGGTTGTTCTCAATGACAAAATAAACATAAATATCATGTACATGAAAGAGACTCGTAACAATCAAATATTACACATACATGGACATACATATTAAACATATAAGCATATATATATATATATATATACATATATTATATTACAAATACATACTTGAAATAAATAGGTGAAATTAATCTGTTTCAACTGTGTTGACAATAGGGATGACATACTGTTTCGCCCTAATCTTGATGAAAACACATTTTGCTTTAAGTAAGGAAAGAGGAATGGCAACTGTTTCAAGGCTCTCCATTACCTCTGTAACAAAATCCATACAGAGGTTAAGCTGCCTGTCTCTGAATGGCTCTGCAGCTTTCTTTAGCAGAGGATGTCCAAGAATTACTGGCATTGCCTCACAAGAACAATCAGATACACAATGACAGTAATCCCTCAGCAAGACTAAATGCTGAATTTGCAAAAAGCTTCCATCCTGAAGCATTGCAACAGAATTAATGCGCTTTCGCATCAGTGTGTATGTTGCAGAAGTGTATAAAATGCCTGCATGTAAAAATCTTGCAAAGAACTGCACCGGACCCAAAACCATGATGTTAAAGGCTCGGCTAATAGCTGCAAGTTGCCTTGGTGTCAGTGTGTGAAATTTGGGAGCACCAAACATATGCACATCGTTTAACATGGACAGATTTTTCACATGTCTCTTCCCAGTAAGTCTGCAGCAGTAACTGGACACAAGACTGTTTCGCTCTGTTGCTGTTTGTCTGAAGATGTATCGCCAAAGCAGAAATGTGCGGCAAATCTGTTCAGGAACACATTGGGTGCCATGAAAATACAGCATGAGATTGTGATTGTTACTTTCAAATGCAAATGCGGAAATACACCACAAAGGACCCCATAACTTGACAGCATCAGCTAAATGTGTTAGCTGATGAACATTAAAGCTGATGTGTTCTCTGCCATATAATGTTGCAACATTCATGACGAATTTATGCAAAGCAAGATCAGCTTTTTGTACGGCTTGCCTTGAGATGTTACTCATGAGGAGCACATACATTGCATAAACCAAAAGCAACCAGTGGTTTAGATATTGTGAGGGCAAAATGCCTTGAAGGACAGCGCATGAGTAATAAAGAAGCCAGTTCCTAAACTCTGATGCTTTCCAGAATTTCAACTTGTCCAGTGATGAAGGCGTACGTGTGATTTCCTTGGTGGGCTTAATTGACAGCAGCCGAGAATTAAGGATGTCTTTTCTTGTTCCAATATACCAAGGTTTGCAATGGTAAGAACTGTCAAACCACAGAGTCATGAACTGACGGACAACACCCAACAGGACAGCATGCATGTACTCAGGAACAAAACCACTTATGATATTAAAAAATGGCAGAAACAGAAGTGGTGACACTCCTTTTACTCACCGGACAGAAGAACCATCTTGTGAGGCCTGTATTGCATCATCTTCCCATTGCTGAGGATGCCTTGTTTCAGCAAGAGGCTCTTCATGAGGATAGATGTTCACAAAGCCATTTCCCTTTGCCACACGCTCACCAGGGTGAAGGCACCAGTCACATCCATACTTACCATTGAACTGTGTGCTGTCTTTTAGCATTGGTCTGGCAACAGCATCACAAGCACTTACAATGGCAAAAACTCTGCTAGTGCGAATCTGGTCACCATCAATCCACTGTAGTCCATTCTCTTTTAAAACTTCCATCTCTTCAACAAATGGCTTAAAAAATGTCTGAATTGCAGGCTTTGACTTTCCAAACCAAAGTGAAGACAACAGGACATGTTCTTTTCTTACATGTGGTGGCAGCTCATTGATAGTTATTTGAATTGGCCAGAGAGAACACTGTGATGACTCAAAGACAGGAATTCCATCACAGTTCCACAATAAAGTTAAATCCCACTGGCCAAATGTTTTGTTTTGAATGTGGCCTTTCATGATGTCACCATCAAAAATGTCACGAATTGTATCATCCCATGCCCATTCAGCTTTGTTTATCAGGTGTTGTTCTTTCTTTTGCAAACTTTCAAGCACATCTTTCAAAGAGGAAGTCAAAGGCAAATAGAGCATGAAAGAACCGTTTTTAAGATTAGATGTGACACTGAAAGGATGATCACAGTGAGGACATTCGGTGAGTGTTGTAACTTCCTTACAAATGTATCCTTTGCAGGACTCGCAGTAAAAGTGAAGTTCAAACTGATTTGAAATGGATGAAAAATACTTTTCAAATAAGTATTTTGTGGCCGGCAGGATACTCGGAAACAAGATGTGCAGCAATGACAGGAAATCCTTCAGACCCGCTCTCCGCTTATTTTATGACGCAGGACAAATGTGATGATCATTAGAATAGTCTCTGCCTTTGTGACCTCACTTCCAGGAAATATAGGTTCATCTCCATCATCCAAGTGTAAGGGATCCTAAAATAGAGTTAATAAACACACACAAAGTTATTTTTAAAAAAACACATTTAACTAAATATTTATTTGGAACACCAGTTTTTTGCATGTCTGGCTAATGAATAAAAATTAAACACTCTATATGGCATGGGTATTTATGTACAAATTCAAACAAACCATAGGTGCAGTCTCAAAATGTAGACCATTGATGAACTCAGCATTCTGTGGATCATCCTGTTCCTAAAATAGAATCAGTAAATCAATGAATAATGGATATTTATTTGTTAGAGCCTGCATTTGATGTGTGTTTTATCATTATGTGTCACAGTTTTTTATTTATGTAGAAACAATTTTAGCAATACAATCTATCACAATATTTTGACTGTTCAAATTGCTAGTTCAATAAATGTTGTTTTATTTAATTTAGTATGAAAATTTGCACAAATTATTTTATATTCAGGCTCATGTTATTGCAAACAATGTCCACAAACACAAAATACTTTTTAAAGAACATTTTAGAGAACCTCCCAAACTGTTGATTTACTTTGTGAAATTAATTCATGGTGTTCAGTTCCATGTCTCATATAATATTAGAGGGCTCAGGAGAGGTGAAGTCTCAATCCTTCTCTCACACTTTATTATTGCATGGGTTCAGAAGGCTTGTACTTGTACTAGTCTTAGAGCATAAGTCACTAAGGGCAACTATTATGGTATTTTCATTTTAGCCCAGTGTCACTGTGTGCGTAAATCATTGAAAAAAAAAAAACTGAATTAATCTGATCTCTAAAATATTGATAAACCTCTCATTATGTCCTTTTGTGACACAAAGATAACAATAAAGAAAATAATCCAGGTTTGGAATGACATGAGATTGAATATAAGTTTTACATTTTATTTAATTTCTGGGTGAATGATTCACTCTACACACCTCAGATTCCTCAACTGAACTGTTACTTTGCTCAGAGTCCAATGCAGTATTGTGTTCCTGTATTATAATATAAAAAAGATAGAAATGCAGAAAGCAACAATGTAAGACAATTGTTTTAAAATCTCTTTGCCACTGTAGCATCACCAAAAGGAAATTGAAAATGCATATACCTGCCATTTGTAACAAATTACTGTTTGAGTTAACACTATCATAATCGAACAAAAATGGAAACGAAACCAAAGTGTGTGAGTGTGTGTAATTGCAACAAACCTGTGGTTCTGTTTCTGGATATTCATCCATATCTTCTATCTCCTCTGTATCTGTGCATTGCTATAGATTGTATTAAAAAGGTTATAGGATGGCTGGTTCATAGAACTTTTTATTTGAAAGAAAAATACCTTATGATACTTAAAAAGCATTTAAAGCTTTTGAGCTGATTCTCTCTCTCTCTCTCTCTCTCTCTCTCTCTCTCTCTCACACACACACACACACACACACACACACACACACACACACACACACACACACACACACACACACACACTTTTTAAAGTATCATGTTGTAGTAAACAAACCACACAAACCTGAGATTCTGTAGGAGAACATAAATCATCATATGTTGTTTCTTCTTCATCTGTTCCTTGTTTCTAAAATGTTTAAAGATATAAAATATTAAGTATTTGTTTATAGCATTGAACAAAACATCATGTTTTAAAGACAATTTCTTTATAATGAATTTTATTTATAACATTAAAATAAAAATAAAAGCTAAGATATGTATAATTGTAAAGAAAAATATATATAATGGTATCATTTATTTATATTTGGATATTATAAATTAAAATTATAAATTAAAACATTATAATATTTTATATATTATATACATAAAATGTTTAAAGATATAAAATATTAATTATATTAAGTCTATAGCCCTTGAACAACAAAACATCACACACAATTTGCTTATAATGAATTTTATTTATAATTTTTATTTATTATATATATATATATATATAATAGAATATATCATAATAATATTATTTATTTATATTTCGATATTTTAAATAAAATTAGACATTCAATTTCTAAATTACAATAATTAAAATATGAATTTTATTTAATTTTATTAATTTGTATTTATTATTTATTTGTATTTGAAAATTATCCTTAAAATGTATTATAAAGAAATGCCAACATTCCAGAAATTCCATTATTTCATAGATGTACAGCTATGGATTAATTGTTTACCTGCAACCTGCGCCTTTTAGTGGATGGGGGTACCTCCGCCTCCAACTGTGACAAAAACTTCTTATATGGGCCTCGATGGGACATTTTCAGGAAGTTTGTTTAAAATTTCTAAATAAATGTTTACATAGGATTAGATTCACATGAAAGAAATGTTATACATGTAATTTTATAGCTTATAAAGTAATTTTTTATTTTATAAATACGTTTTTATCGCGTACTTACGTAGGCTATGTCGTAAACAGGATCCGCCCTCTTCACGTTGAATATTGGTGATGTCATGGCATAAGAGCAACATACCGAAGACGGCAATGTTTCACGGTTATGTCGTGCAGCATTTTAAATGTAATAAGGTGAATAATTGATTAATAAATTGTTGTTTTCCCCTTTAGTTGTGACCATAGACTGTGATTGTGACACGGAGGAACAGCAACAGCTGCAACATTAAAAAAGAGCGCGAAGTTTAAAATATACTCGCGTCACTGTCAACAGTTAACGGTCGTTACACTGCACCGCTGAGGGGGTCGACCGGACCGGTTTTGTTCTCAAGTTTGAGAAAAATGTCAATGTCAGGTCTTTTTTACTTTTTTGAAGAGGGGTCATTCGCTGTTGGAGACCTCGGATGTGTGAATCTGAGTGGTTGTGGTGTGCCTGCTGAAAAATTAAATCCACAGGACTGGAATAAGGAGACTGTTGTAATGGTGAGATGGCCGACAAAGAAGGGCTCTCAGCTCTACCCGGCGAAAATTGTAAAAATATCAGGTAGGCCTAGTTTTTAAATAAATGTCTGCCTCTTAATCAAATCATTTTGTGTTTGTTATTTACGTTGCTTTGATTCGATTATGAAAATAATTGATTGTGTTGGAAATGTTAGTTCTTGTACGCAGATAGTATTCTTGTAATGTTACTTTTAACATGTAATGTCAGATAAGTTTTGAAAACCTTCAAAAATAATAATGTTCATAAAAATGTTTTTTTTTTTTTTTTTTTTTTTTACCTAAAGTTACAACTTCTTTTCCTAACAGATGATGAGCAGAGTCTAACAAAACTGCGAGAAAGACTCATCAAGGGGTGTGAGAGTGAAGAGGAATGTGGTCGTGGAAAAAGGAAGAGGAAACCTCTGCGCATCACCTCCTCAGATGAAGAACCTGAGGAAACTGAAGTAAAAAAGAAAAAAGTATGTGATATGTATGTAATATAGTTATTTATTTATATTTTATTTGATTTATTGTTATTACAAATAATTTAATGTATTTTTAAGACAGAAAAGAGGCCCAATCTTCTATCCAAATTACTAGAAAAACGAAAGGAACAGTTAACTGTAAGTAAAAGCATTATGATTTAGTGCAGAATTATATTGGTTTCGGTTGTAGTGTGAACAAACTTTGTAACAGTATTTACAGCAACAGCAACATTTGTTAATTAGGAGAGTACATCTGCACAGAAATGTACACAATGCTGTGCTTTAAAAGAAAAAATACAGCAGCTGGAGGAAGACAATAGAAGACTAGTTCATCGCTTGGACACCATAAATGGTAAACTTTTGGATTTCAGGCTATCCACCTTATTTTGCAGTGCAAAAGTAATCCAGTTTTTGCCAATGTGTTAGATTTCTGATTCATTGGTCTCTATGGGCAAAAGACTAGAAGAATAACAAATGACAGTAAACTGTGAATTGCTTGTGCTAAAAACAAGTTTGATCAAATTTTATACTCATGACAATACATTTAAATAACATGATGAGAAATGACCAGTAGAAAGCAGCATAACAAGTGAAAATAACAGTGAAAATCTCCCAGCACTAAGAAGCTCTAATGGCCATGCCCACGATTACGTCAAAAATAAGGTGGATAGGCACACACTAGAGGCTTTCTAACTACTGGATAGTTTGTTATTATCTCTGGATGTGGTTGCACCATATCTTAAGGCAGTGTGTCGCAAATAGGTTATTTAATCTGATTAATTTTATTTGACCTGCATAATGTTTTCTCTCGTAACATAAAAAACTAGTGCAAATAGCAGCATCATTTTGTCTAGATTTAAGGTTTAAGTTTGTAATAACACTGTGTCCTAATCAGATGTGACACGCAATGCAAGGTATCTTTTCCAAGCTGATTTGAATTTTTGTCCTAACCATCCATGACAGTGACGCATGACAAGTGACAGGGAATTTTAGTAATGGTTTTTATTTTCTTTGAAATCATGTCTAGAATAACATCATACCAAGTATGGTAGGGCTCAACCTGTGCAGAGCACATGCCCCTTTCTTATTACACTCAGAAGTGCCTTAGCATGTTTAATGCTTACACTATAAATATGCATGTGTTTGCTAGTTAGCTAATTTAGTATTATTATTCTGTTCATCTTCACAAGTATAAACATAGTAAAACATGGTTTTACTACAGGTATGTTGTTGTAACTAAAAAAAAACATTACAGAATCAGGTCACTGTGAAATCATTATATTTTATCATGCAGAATGTAATATGTGTACACATAATATTTATGAAAAGCTTTTGTGAGTATTATTTTGTGTTATTTTATTTGTCATAAAGATGTGATGGTGGCGGGCTCATATTCAGTTCCAGCACATGCCTCTCAAAAGGTCTGTGAATATGTGCCTTATTCATCTTGATCCCTATAACCCCTGAAAGCAACAATAGATCACCTCCTAGATTGAAAATTAATTAAAGCAAACATATTAAAACTATGAACTGAATCATTAACAATTAGTGAATTAAATAACAAATCTGGTATCAGAAACTCTAAAGGGTTTTATATGTTTGAATTGCATTATAAATGTGTCATGTCATGTCATGCCTGGTGAGGACAATCAAATTCCTTATTGTTGTGTCTCCTCTGGTTAGTAAATGTTACTTTAAATTAAATGTTACCTTTTGTGTTTCTAGGTGTATGCTAAAATGATGTTCAAAGAGAAATATAACACATTTATAAATCACTTTTTCAGAGTTGAAAAGCATAGTGTGTGAAATTAAGGAAGGCTTAGAAGAAAAATTGCCCTCTTCAAAGCCTCAAAAACCAGTGCTTGCACCTCCACAGTCAACTCAGCCCAACCTAAAAAGCTCTTGTGAGGATGAGGTACGTATTTGCGGGTGTGTTGTTGCTGTTGGTAAAACATGCACAGTTGGTAAACATAACATTTTAAAAAAACATTTTTGCTTAAAGATCAAGTCATGTTGTTCAATTCAAATTTCATATATATTATATATTAAATGTTATATGAGAGCCATCATTGTGGGAAAAAAAAATATTACTCATCTTTTATTTATGCTTTTTGGTGTCTACTGGTGTTTTTGCCCATTCGTCTTTAGCGATCAGCTCCAACTTCTTCAAGTTGGAGGGTTTCCTTGCCATCACTCTGATCTTTAGCTTATTCAGATTTTTACACAATGAAGCCTCTTGTACATCGTTTTATGATCTTTTGGGAGAAGCCTGTGTCATTTCTGGTGAAAAAAAAATACTTGCTGATGATTAAAAGTAACTTTAATCAGAATTTGTTAGGGGTATGAATAATTTTGGGCTTGAGTGTGTGTGTGTGTGTGTGTGTGTGTGTGTGTGTGTGTATATATATATATATATATAGCATTTGGAGTTAGAAACTAGTCTTATTTAAATGTTAGAACTTAATATTTTTAAATTGTTGTGTACTTGCAAGCTATTGTTTTTCTTTGTTAAATATCTATTGTTTTTATGTTTCAGATGATCATTGGTGATGGTGTTAAAGTAAACAAAGTTAAACTTCTGAGGTGCAATCACCAGCATCCTACAAAACTGGTCTGTGATCTGCTTGGGGTTCTCTTTACACGGGAGGAGTTGTCCACACACTCCCTAACAGGACAAAAAGGAAGTGCATCAGAAAATGTGAAGCCTTCATTGGACAAGACACTTGTGAATGCCATTTTTGGTATACTTCTTCCATTGAATTTTATTATTGTATTATGTACAATTTTGTTAATTGTAGCACTTTTTAATTTAATACGATGTTGTTGTTGTTTTTAGATTACACTCTAAAAAAATTTCCCAGTGCCAATATTAAGGAACTTAAAGGTGTAGCTCGAAACAAACTCAACAATGAAAGCAAGCTTTTCAAGAGAGGGTAGGTTATGTCAGAAACGTATCTACTGTATTTATTATCTGATGGAATACATTCTTGATATTAACATTCTTGGGGAAGAAAACACTTTATATTGTAACTGTATATGTTTATGCAAGGGGAAACAAATTCAGACAATACAAGCACCAAAATATTTCTAAAGATAATTAGCAGCAAAGTTAATAATTATTTGGTTGGTCCCCTAATAGCACTGAACATTAGCTTGATATTTACAAACACAATATGAATACAGAACAAGTGTATATATCAAATATACTGCTGTTTCATTCAAATATAAATCTATAACCATCATGTTTTATCATTTTGATGTTTATTAATTCTGCACATTTTACACAGGATATAACTTAAAAGGCAGCTACCATGTAGATTGTTTATAATTGGGGGATTTAATGGTTAGTTTACCCAAAAAAATGACAATTCTGTCATTAATTACTTACCCTCATGTTGTTCCAAATCCATCAGACACAAATTAAGATATTTTGGATTTAGTCTGAGAGCATTCTGATCCCCAGAAATGATCTAAAAAAACCTAAATAAATAAGTCCATGTGACATCAGTGGTTCAATCATAATTGTATGAATTTTTTTTTATGTGCAAATAAAATAAAAACAACTTTATTCAACAATTTCTTCTCTCCCAAGACATTATGAGAATACGCTGCTAAAGTAAAAAGTGCATGTCTACGCTGCTTTCTGAAAATAATAATGCCTGATGATATGTGTTATTACATTAGCAGCGTATTCATGTAACGGCACATAGCTGTCCCGGGAGAGAAGAAATCGTTGAATAAAGTTATTTTCATTTGATTTGCATACAAATATCTACATATACATATTTAGCTTCATATAATTATGATCGAACAACTGATGTCACATGGACTTTAACTAGGTCTTTAGTTCCTTTCTGGGCTTTGAATGTATGGTAGGCAATGCTTTCTATAGAGGATCAGAAAGCTCTCGGATTACATCCAAAATATCTTAATTTGTGTTCTAAATTTGAATTGAAAAAGTATTTTCTTGACTTTATGCTGATGTTTTATGTGTTTGTGTGTATTTACAGGTTTTACAGATTCCTTGATAAAGATTAAGGGATGCATGGATCCATTTTTAGCTGGATTTTCTGATATATATATATATTTTTTTGTTGTTTCTGAAAGAGAGAGAACATGTTTTGCTTATCACTCTTTAGCTTCAAAAGTTAGAATTTTGGACACGTTAACAATTGTTTATCAGTTTGGTCCAAGTAGTTGGGAAAGGGAGATGCAGTTCCAAATATATAATTGATAAATCTTAATCAGTATAGGCTAGTCTGTATCTGTATCACATAAATGATGTTATGAATTAAAATCAGTCATTAATAAAGTCATAGTGAATATAAATCAGTCTCTTAAACGAAGCTTTGATGTATTGGAAACCAAGTTCTGTACTAAAACAACTCCCTTAATATCAGGTAAGTTTTCCTATCATGTTTTTATCTTCAAAATGTCTTTTTTTATGTGTCTCCACATTAGATCCAGCCACAAGTTGAAAATACATTTTGAAGATTAAATATATCTGTATAATGTGTGTCGTAATCTCACATTTTTGTTTTCTTTTTCTAGCCTGGTATAAGGACCTGTCCGAATTCCACCCACATGAAAAAGAATTACAGGACCAGTTACAATTCCATCATATTAGTGGTAAGTAAACTTATCAGTGAACTGTTGTCAAACAAAATTCATTTCATTCAAGTCCCAGAAATAAAATACAATATGAATTAAAAATATTTAATCCAGGTATTCATTAAAACCGTTTATACTACGGAGCCGTTGAATGCTTGAATCTGATTGGCTGACAAATGTTCTAAGGTGTGCAATTATTTTCTGGGAAACGCATGGCGAACATAGATCCAGGCAGCTCTTGACCACATTACGTCCACACACAGAGAAGAGGAGGCAGTGAGTAAGCTTCGTGATATTTATTTGTGATGTCAACAAACACAAGCGTTGTTCAACAGGTAAGTGCGGGTGAGTAAACGAAAGGATATCACAGTTCATCAGGTGAGTACAGTTCATAGCAAGCACCAGCAATATAGAAAGTCACTTCCCTCAAGTGTGTGTTTGTATGTATCCACAGGCGATCCAGGCAGGTTTCTCCAAAGGAGCACAGGGGCAAATCCAGAGCAGTTCCAAGGCAGCAATGTCCATGTAACTTTGATTCCGACCAGTGAGTGAGTGACTGAGTGAGGTGAGTATTTAAAGGGTGGTGGTGATTGCTGGTGGAGGTGAATCAATTCAGTTTTCAGTTGACAGTTCACGGGTGCTGGGGTTTAGGGATCGTGTGCAAGGTGACGGTTCGCGTGAGGCGGTACTTAGGGACCGTGTGGATGGTGTGATACTGGCAGAGGGTGTGACACAAAGGAGATGTGCAATGAGATGCGTAAGAAATTAGTCCCATACACAAGAACATTTTAAGAACAAAAACCTGACAAATTTCTTGAAATAAATTGTCTAAACAAAGTGTGACAACTTTTTGAGGTGTGGCAACCATAGTATAAGCAGAATAATTGACTCCGCTTCATGTCGTGGCCACATCACCACCTCTGGTGTGCATTATTTTTCGAATAATTGAATGGCCTGTCAATTGTTCCTTAGTTAATGCATAGGTAGTTCCAGGTCAGTTTAATCACCATTCTATATGAATGCGCTGCTTTAATTGATGCACACCAACAGAGAGAAAGAATGCGGTACCATCAAACATTAGTAACCATAGTGGCTGTATTGTAAACATTTCTTATTTTATTAGCCAAAATGGGCAGAGGCTCAAGATAAACTTCACAACTTGGAGAAGACGTCAAAAAAGAAAGTAATAATGAAAAGCATTAAAACACTGGAAGAACTTAAGCAGACAAAATAGGACAAAGATGACATTAACACACATTAAAAAAAAAAAAAAACTAAATGGGCAGTAAAAGTGTTTATCCAAAAATATCCTGTCAATAATGACTCACCCTTATGTCGTTCTAAACCTGTCAGACCTCAGTTCATCTTCAGTACACAAAAAATATTTTGGATGATTTCTGATCCTCCATAGACAGTATAGTCACGGATCACATTCAAAGCCCAGAAATGTGTTGCAAGGCTAATCTTATTTTCTCTGTATTAATACATTTCAATAAACAATGTATTGAAGCGCTACTTCATTTCCTGGGTGATTTTTATGGGTGAATTATCATCAAAATTGTGATTAGTACCAAATAGTTCACTTTTAGATAAAATTAGCCTAATTACTTTTACCTTTGCTCAAGTCTGTGTGTGTGATGAAGGGATAATTTGGATGTGCAGTTGTTGAGAAATGATGTATAGTGGATAGTGCAATTGTGTATTCTAGCAAGCTGTAATATGGAAAATAATATGAAAAATATTCTTATTTCTAGGTCCTGGGTCCATATGGATTGAAAACCACCACCAAATCTAGTCTGTAACCTAACTTGCGATATGACTGTACTCTTAGGCCTAATAATGACAACTACAGGAATGGATGCAGCATCACATGAGTTTTTGAAAAAAGAAAGCAGCCTTTACCAAGAGGCAGATTAGTTGGCTGGCTTTAATCGCTCTCTGAGGTGACTCCAAGTAGCTCAAGTATGCCCCTAATTTGATTGAACGCCTTTATCTCATGTGAGTGATGTCATTTGAAACATTCTTATGAGTACTTTTTTAACCTGTAAGTAAAGTTTTTAAAAAAAAGATTGTTAAAAGATCTGTTTATGTAGGATGAACAAAATAGAATACAGACATATGTTGGGCATGTTTAACAGTCTTGAAAAACATTTTAGGTAATAAAAACAGTATAATTCTGTGTATATACAGATGTATTAGTAATGTTTATTTGCTTTACTGGGCAAACAGACAACCTTTAAGTGTAGTTTTATGTATTTATTTTTTAATGTTGTAGAGGTAAAACAATTTTACTGTAAATAGTCTTTTACGCCAATATGAGTAAACTTTTTACCACCCATTGCAGTGTCATTTTTTTTTTTTTTTTTTTTTTTTGTGTGTGTAAAGTTGTAATTGATACTTCTGAATCATTATGGCTCATCTAAACACATTTTTACATGTTATGTTGATATTGTCTTTCAGATATGATTTCTGCTTTTAATAAAATCTTTATCGTAGAATTTAACTTGTTTATTATTATTTTAAGTTTATTGTATAATGTTTGTTAAATGTAACAATGTGTTTTATTAAATCCATGGTTAAATCCATGGTTTCAAAAATCAGGGATACTATGGTCATGGATACAGTTACTACAGTTATGGTTACTGTAGTTTTATCATAGTATTACTACAATTTTACTATAGGAAAACCACAGTTTTTAAAACCATGTTGTGCACCAAAAAACCATGGTTAATACTGCAGTTTTATCATAGTATTACTACAAAAAAAAACTATAGTAAAACCATAGTTTTTGAAAACCATGGTTTGCACCTAAAAACCATGGTTACTACGGTCATGGTTACTGCAGTTTTATCATAGTATAACTACAATATTACTATAGTAAAACCATGGTTTTGAAAACCATGGTATACGCACCAAAAAACCATGGTTACTACAGTTGATATAACTACAGTTTTACTATAGTAAAACCATGGTTAATTTTCGTAAGGGTTGGATGTCCACCGCAGGCTGCAGCGAGCCGCTCCTCGCGCTGACAGCGTCCGGTATTTTATGAGAGATTTACCTCAAACGAAGGTAAGTTAGACTGTATGAACCCATTTTAAATAACATGTTTACAAGAACATAAGATTAAACGTTGTTCGACGTTGTAATATTTTTTAACTGTATTTCTAGCATGAAATTGTTTTGAACAGTTTGTTCCTGCTGCAGCTGCCGCGCGCCCTGAGAGGTTTACCTCAGACGAAGGTTAAGGCCCTTTCACATGGAACGCGGCACGCGGCTGCCGCCTTCTCTTGTAGTGGAAGCGTTTTGTGCCGTTGAGGCAGTGTTCACGACGCGGTCTTGGGGCGGACGTTGCTATAGTTACAACTGTCAACAAGGTCACATTTTTACGTAGCCTATTAAAAACTAAATAAAACATAACGAAAATTTGTATTTCTATCATCCCATCATGTTATTTTCCTTATTATTATTTTTCCGTTTGACACAAGTGGAGTTGTCTTTGAAGAATTGCCTTAAGAGCATCTCAGTTAGGTCACGATTTTGCTAATATTTGAGATAAATATAATTTAAAAGGACAATTTAAAAGATTAATTGAGCCTAAACAATGCATCCGAGGCGCAGGGCTTTGCTTGAAATGCAAAAACGGCAGGAAAAAAAAGGACAAACTGGGTAGCCTACATGATACTCCTTAAACGAGAAGAGCGTAGGCTATTTGTATTTTGTTACCTGGCAAACCAACTTGTGCCTCACAAGCTCCCACGCTCTGGATTTATTTATGTCTTTGTATATGATTTTAGATGGGTCATACAATTCTGGGAAATCCATCACACTTAAAACAATCTTCTCCACGTTAACTGTCCCTTGTAAGTATTTGTTTTATGATTGGTTGGTTGTTAATAATCAGTTCACTGATCAATAAGCCTGATCAATAAGCCAGAATGCGGTCACACACCAGGAAGCACGTGCCCTCCAACTTGGTCATGGTTGTTTACAAGAGATAAAAAACGATATACTGTTCGTTTTCTCACACAAACCGCTCGTTTCGTGTCTTAGGTCATCAATGTGTACTTACGATGTGGAATTGTTTACTTTGGACTGTTATTTGAATCTGTGCATTTTCTTTGATGAGGTGACCATAGGCATGCATTATATGACTGATAGACAAGAACGGTTGGACCTAAAAATATCAAAATTGAAACTACTGCGGAGTGCGCACGCGAGGAGGTGGGGGCGAGGCAAAGCAGTTTGGTTCTAATTGAACAGAGCATGCACATCGAAGACATATCTGCAGACCTTTAGAAGCTGGAAACTCAACTGACTGAGTGATGTTTCAATCATTTTTTATATTTTCTGGTATATCTAAGTTACCCAGGAGCTTTGTTGACATAGGCGTTGTTAGGTACAGCTTGATGAATTGAGTCATTGAACACAGCCAGAGAACACGGTGGAAAATGATTAGTTAACGGTACAGTTAGATATTGTTACTGAAGTTAGCTTCGAGCTTGTATAGCTAACGGTAAATTACAGAAAATAAACGCTTCTTATAGTGCTTCTTTCTAAAATCTCTATAACTGGTATTTCCAGGACGTGTGGATGATATTGAGGTGAGAGGACTGAGGCTGAAGGTGAAGTGGTCACCGTTCTAAACTAGAGAACATATAGATACTGTAACCCACCCTCTGAAGCCTTTCGTGACACAATAAAAAATGCATTGTTATGAACCCTGACGTGTACTATATTCTTAATAGCAGTCTTGGATGGTATTTATTGATTAATTAAAACTTAATATAAAGTGGATTTGAGCCATTTCAAATCGTGAAAGCTGAGCGTCCCGCGTTCGTAGACCGTGCGCGCCATCCATTGACATCCAGGGCGCCAGTTCTTCCTGCGGGACAATCCGCGTGGGAGAAGGCGACGGGAGAGATGCACAATTCAATTTCGTGGTGTTTATTTGTCACGAAAGGCTTAGGGGCCGTTCACATCAGGGCCTTTTGCGCGCGCAAGCTCTTTATTTTCAATGGAGCCGCGCGGTTTAAAATCCAAAGCAGAAATGTTATTGAATCTGACAGCACCTTCATGGTTGCCTAGTAACGGCAGACACTACAGAAGCGCGAGCGCCCAAGCGCTTTGAAATTGGCCTTTTTCACAAGAATCGGAAATCACGTGACGCAGGGTAACTATAGTTCCGCTAGCGGTCTGCGGGCATTATGTTGTATGCTCTTGTCTCAAATTTCGTCTCTTACCCTTTCTATTTTGTCTGTTTTCCAAGTTGTTGTTATATAATCTACAAATAAATTTATTTGTAGCTTATATGGCCACTCAGATCGTTCTAGAATTTACAATGTTTATTTATATAGCACATTTAAAAATGACCGAAGTCAACCAAAGTGCTGTTTAATTTACCGGCGGGTAGTTTTATTTCACCAGCTGTCCTATATATAGGCTCATTCAACAATTTCCTTGCTTGTTTTAATATATGACAAGCATTTATTTATATGCCTAATTTATGTAAAAACGAAATTCTAAGTAGGCTACGTATGCACCGTTACACATAGAAACAAATATATAAATTCAGTGTCAGAATGAGTTATAATATGCTTTAATGTGGGCTATAATGTTGCGCAAATACATGCTATTGCCTGTATTTTAAAAACGCATGTATGTAGATTATCTCAACCTAATGAATCGCTGAAACTGTTGACCATGTATTAATCGCACATCATAACTATATCTGAGACTAAAATAAATAAGACATTTATTTCCAAGACCTCATTGTATAGCTACATCAGTTGAATTAGAGTTCATATATTTATTAACTAAATATACAACAAAGTACTAATAGGTTTGTTAATGCTGTGCATATTACAGACCTTAGCCCTTACTAAAATTAACTACGAATCAAACCAAAACAGCAGTTATTGCAGTTATTCCATGGTTTTGTTACAAAATCTGATTTGTGTGGTTATGTAAATAGTAGCTAATAAAACAAACCTGCTTTTACTATAATAAAACCACGGTTAATTTTCGTAAGGGAAGATGATAACGAGCGGAGAAAATGTGAGTGAACCATCATTGCGAGATGACAGAAGTGCTGTTTATGATCCATATATGCATAAAGAAATGCAAAAATGCATCCAGGGATCGAGTGGTGCTCTTTCGCAAATCGGAGGATCAGAGCTGTCGGTCGATTTCTCCAGCACATCACCAAAAACAGTTTTTTACATGGAGTGCGACAATACACAGCTGCACCAAATAGACACGGACAATGATATAACCGAATATACGCGTCGTCACTTCTAATTAGTGCTGAAATTTAGTTCTGAAATAAAACTTTGTAGTCTCACCAATAAATGACCAAGACAGTTTAAACATTTACATGAGATTTAATTCTTGCAGAGACATTGATGCCCGAGCGGGTGCTCCTTAGACTCGGCAATCACTGTTACCGGAAATACTTTTACCCTGCATGCAGCCACACCGGAAGCCAAAAACCCGGAAGTGTGAAATTGGTCAATTGGTGGAGGAAGCGACGCGCCTCGCGTTTTCCATGCGTTTTTAGATGCTTCATGTGAACGTACCCTTAAGAGGGTAAGTTACATTTAATACTAAAGTATCGTTTTTCTGGCACGCTCTGTCTGCAATTGCAGGTAGCATTTGTGGTTGATGGTATGTTTTTCGATAATGGTAGAAAACACTTGGGTTGATTTCTTTGCCCAAAAAAACAAAACTTGGCTGTCAATCATGATGGAAGAATAAACAAGTTAAGTTACAGCATGTCCCCTAATGAGGCCGTAATATTTATTCTGTGGGAGTCCCCCCACCTCCCGGCCCCACCAGAGGCCACATCACCCCTTGAGCACCCTTTTCACCTTTTTCACCCCTGACCCATTTTCATGCCTGGTAGTTTGGTAGCCTGGTAGGTACACTCTATGGTCACAGTATTAGTTCTAATGGTAAAATACTGAATAATAATACCGAATAATTATTTTTGTTATTCATGCATTTTTCACATTTACAAATTAGTCCCCCTCCACTTTAAGCTTATATTGTTGTTTAATTATATAATTGCAATTATGCAATGCCATTGCTGTCCATTTATGTTAGCACATACATATTTTTGATTAATTTATGAATGAAAGTAAATGACATGTCTTTGTCTAATAGATGACCTCGTGAAGTCTGTTCAGTCAGGTTTGGCCCAGTATATGCCCAGATTTCTTCGGCTGTTTAGAGCAAAAATGAGCAGCATGTCACAATTGGAAAGTCTTCTCAGCGAGATTAACAGTGATGAGAGTATTTTAGTTTTGTACTTGTTCAAATTTATTTATTTATTTTGGTTTTTAGAGTGAATCCCATTGATCCCTGTTTAACTGCATTATATGGACAACATTTGTCAGCCTTACCCTAGATTCATCTAATCATTTTTTTTTATTTAGGAATTCCATGTTAATGAATGGCTGTTGTTTTTCAGGGCCTTCCACATTACCTCAGTGAGGATCCATCAGATCTGAAGTCAGCAGAGGTAGACTTGTATGTTAATACCTTTGTTTAAAATAATGGTCTGTATATGTTTAATCATAGCCTTGATTGTAAAATCTAAGATGGTTTCGTAATCTAATTATGAAATAATGAATGCCAAAGTGTGATTTTAGCTGTTAATTTCACTGTGATTTCAGTCTTTTGATTTGGCCTTGGTCAGTATTAAAGATATCAAGGTTATATTTTCATAGAATCGTATCATTATATAGGATGACTTCATGTAGAATACAGTAAATTTGAAAAAAATACTTCAGCATTTTGCAAGCAGGGTCTCATAATTAACTCCCTACATAATTTTCTGCTAAAAACTGGGTTATACACTATTGCTATAAAATAAGCCACATTGTGTTAATGTTTTGATAATACAATTACTGTAGGAAACAGACGCTGAAGACCATGTGACGGCAGGAATTGATGTGGACGCTCTCATAATGCCTAATGGAGATGATGCCTTGGACTGCTATGTGGTGCTGGAGGAACAGATTGTCCTGAGAGATGTCAAATACCTCCATCGTGTTGTAGCTCTTCTAGTCTGGCTGATTATTTCACTCAAGATTGATTACCCCAAAAACTTACGCTACACATTTAAGGTAGATACAGTATATCTTAAAATAGATCTTGTTTGATTTTAGACACTTTTTTATACTGTTCATACAGTATGTTTGTACAGTATTGTTCTCGCAGTGCATTACTCTATTTTATGCAGTATTGTGCTTCATACAGTATTGTTGTTCAAGCAGTACATTACTCTTATTTTATGCTGTATTATTGTTTATGCAGTACATCAATGTATGCTTCATACAGTATTATTGTTCTTGCAGTGCATTACGCCGTATTTTATGCAGTACTATTGTTTTTGCAGTACATCCCTGTATGCTTCATAGTGTTGTTGTTCATGCAGTACATTTCTCTGTATTGTATGCAGTACATCAATGTATGCTTCATGCAGTATTGTTGAATTCAACTTATTTTAGTGGAAAAATAAATGATTAAACTTATTGTTAGTTGCACTTGTATTGTAGTCCAGTCAACTTAAAATTAGTTAAGACAACTTAATTTAAGTTCAGGAAACTTAAAATTAAGGCAGCACGAACACTTACTTTTTTAAGTTGAAACAATTTCAATTTTGTTTATTGCACTTGATTTATAAAGTCCACTTAACTTAAAGCTTAGTTAAGACAACTTTACAATATAAGTTCACATAACTTCAGTTTAGTTTATTGCACTTGATTTATTTATTAAGTCAAGTTAACTTAACACTAGAACCGCCACGGGGTAAATTTTACCCGTACGTGTTTTTCAAATGAACATAACAGATTTTCATTAAAACACTCAAGTCTCCCAGTCATTGACTTTTACTAAAATTGTGTTATTTAAACTTCCCTGGTGTTAAACAGTGTTTAGATAAAACCAGATCGTAAAACAGGGCATTTATACCTAAAAGCGCCAGCGGGTCAAATTTACCCTCTATATAATACATGTATTTTCATGCTGTCATTATCCTGCCGCTTATGTTGTAACATTGTACATTGCTAGGCAGTGACTTTTACTCACTGAATTAGTGGTTATTAGTTACAAAAATAAAGACAAAATGAATAAAATGAAGGAGATTTATGGATGCCGAAGAGGTATTAGAAGCACTAAATACCATGATGGATTCGGAGAGTCTGGTGCGTCCTGGATCGGCTCAGCATCTGACGGCTCATCTGACAGCGATCCCATTTTTAGATGTTTTAGCCTAACGTTAGCCCCACTTATATTGTTCAAACTCTAGACTAATTATTGAATTTTTGTTATGCCATTTCTATTGTTTATTGTTCATGTGTTGCTATTTATTCTAGTCTGCACGTTCCCTGAAAAAATAAAAATAAATAAAATAATCCAATCAATGTAATGAATACAACCCTTTTTTTTTTTTTTGATTACCCGTAGTTTATTGCCGTTGTTCTCTTATTCAAATTATAAATGACACAACTAAACAAATTAATAATTCATTAGGTGAAGCTGTACGTGCGCTTGAATTTGTCATCGCATCATCCTCTGCAGTGTGGTGAATTATTACACATTTACTGTCTATAGGCTATTTTAGTCATTTATATAAAATTATTTGTCTTAATATATTGATTAATGACAATGAATAATAATATTACAGCCCCCAAATATGTAGTTACTTTCTTTTAATTATCTTCGTAAGTGCGGACTTGTTTAGCTTATATGCACTGTAATGAAAACTGACTGTAGCTTGTATAAAAAGCCTTAAACATAAAATAACAGGACAAAAAATATAGTGGATGACTAGACATTCATTTTTTTATGACTCCAGACACTTCTTTATGAAGACAGTGACATAATACAGTGAAACAAAATGCTCTTTAGTCATATAAAACACTACTTATTTGCGTGGGTAAAATTTACCCGCATGGCGCTTTTAGGTATACAGCGACCCCCGGCGGTTCTAGTGTTAATGCTTAGTTAAGACAACTTTAAAACATAAGTTCAAACAACTTAAAATTTTAAGACAGCACGAACACTTTAAGTTGAAACAACTAAGATTTTTTTTTACAGTGTAGGATTTTTTTAATTAGTTGTGGCCAAAATCACCAGTGTGCACTTGGAATTATGTTGATCAGACACACTGACATCTCTACAGTTTTTAAACTCTTTTTTGTTTGTTTGTTTGTTATGCATTTTCATAGCTTAGTCAATGTATGCTATATTTGATTTGATTTTTTCTTGCCTAATACAACAAGACCCATACTGCAAAAAATGCTGGAGTTTGTCTGTCTCACCAAATCATTTTGTCAATTTAATACCTTAACCAAAATTAGTGTATTCTTTTGAAAATAACGTACTCCTTATATATTGATTGATTACCTTAAGTGTCATCAAAAGCAAGTATCCCCACTTTTGACCTGTAAATGGTTTATGTAAACCGTTACGGTGTTGCTGGGCTTAAACTGTAAGGTGACTGAAATTGAATAAGTAAACTGAACACAGTATTTATGTTATTATAAACTATTTAAATAGTGAGATCATTAGAGGATCAGAGATGGATGCTGCGCTCCACTGCTGTTAGTAAACATTCTGTTTCCATGGCAACTATAGAACTACAGCGAGACGCGTGATGAGTCCCAGAGTGAAAAATGAGTTCACAGAGTTATATTTTCAAGACTAGCATAATGTGGAAAAATCTGTCGATTTTATACTATTGTTTACTGTATTTATTTGTTTGGCCAATAACTACACTTTATAAAAGTATAAGGTTACACTTTATTTTAAGGTGTTAAATAAGTGCACTTCTATTTCACAAGGGATAATATAACAAGACCAATGACTTACAAAATACAATTGTGGGAATATCTCGAGAAGCAGATTTAGTAGCATATCTCACCCACAGATCAATGAAAGATATGATTACACACATCTTTACTGATATTAAAAAATGGATATGGACTAAAACAAATTATTTTAAACATACAGTACAATTATGAGCTACACAGTTATTAAAACAATATTTCTGTATCTATCTTTACTGAATATTGATATAACAATGTATGGTTATACAAATATTAACTACCACTAAAAGCAGCCTACACAGTATTTAATCCGTGTACCTTAACATCATTTAGTTTTTGTTCTTGTTTTTTGTAATTGTTTTTGTCTATTTGGTCCTCCACATAGTCATTGGCAAAGTTAACAATACTTTGCAAAGCACTTAAAATCAGAATATCCATTGTGGCATTAGTGGTATGTTCTTCATGGTAGTTCTTCACAGGATAAATGTAGCTCATAGGAATTCCCACTCTGTTACAACACTCCTCCATCTGTATACACACACACACACACACACACACACACACACACACACACACACACACACACACACTTTAAACACAAATGACAAAGAATATAGATCACACCTAATCTGTCAGTGCCAAGTTAATTTACTATACCTTAGTTTTTATTTTTTTGCTTGTGTAGATCTTCTCAAGATTAACTTTAACTAGTGGACAGATTTCATCCACCTTGGTCATGATTATGGTTTGAGGAATTCCTGTGATATAATGAATTATAATTATTCCACAATATAACAATATTGACATTTACTCAAATGATGCCATTGATTATTTTACATCTGTAATGTTTTTGGATCCAGCAAACAGTTTTGTAACAAGCTGAGAATTATTCTTCTGATTTTTAGGATGAGAGCCGGGGCAGCAGCAACACAGCTTCACTTCTGATTCTAATCTACACACTCTACTGGTAAATGCAGCACTACTGGCACCTAGTGGTTAGTTTTAGTACTGGCAAATACAAATACATTCTATCGCTGAATCCCTCTTTCCTTTAGACGTAAAAAATAAGTTATTCCATGTAACTATGTAAATGAATAGATAAGTAGTGTTTGCTTAATGGTTAAGTACACTACTTGCAAATTACAGTTGCAAGAATTACTTAAACTGAGCAGTAATACAGATTAACATGTCATATTTGCCTTTATCTTTGGCCTGTTCAAACACAAGCACATTAAACACCTCTATAGATTGAGGTCCTGCGACGGTAAGTATCAGTGCAATCTTACGCCGATGCTTCATCAAGGCCCACTGCTTGCAGGTACTTTGTAAATCTTTCTTTGATTTCAACTACTGCTGAGTTGACGGAGTGGATAAGTGTGGTATGTTTGGACCATTCGTGCACCCAAAGGATGGCTGCTACAATGACTGGATATATTTAGTAAAGAGTTGATGAGGGTGAAGCTGTTTGCTGAATGAGAAAAACTCAGGTGGCCATTTGAAAGCAAATCAACAGCCACTGCAGTATCTGCCGAAGCCGGTGGAAGGTGCTGCATGGCTGTGTGATGTAAGTATTATAAAAGAAGGATATGCCATTCCATAAAGACAGAAATTGCTGCCAGAGGTGCATTTCTATCTTACAGCCTTCATCCAGAGAGACTGCCATAAAAGGGAGGGGATTGTTGCTACTTCTGATGGTGAGAAAGAATAGATTTTCCTTGGGGAATTATTCTGATGACATAGCTGAGGTGGCCGAGTAGGACTAATAGCTGTTGCTTTGTGCACCAGTCTGCTGAAAGATAATTTGAAAGAAGCAATGAAATGCATTTCAGAGATGCCTAAAAACTCGCTGGAAGTGCATGGCCCTAAAGTTTTCTTATTTGAAAGGTGGACACCCAGTTTGGAGAAGACTTTAATGAGAATAGACAATGCTTAGTGTGGAGGTGTGGCTGCAGGTGTAATGATGAGGAAGTACTGAAAAATATGAAGGACATAGGGAAGCTTGTGGTTATTGATGTGAATCCAATATAAGGCCTGCAAGAGCCTGAACAGGTGGCAATGGCGATGGGACTGAAAATGGAGGTTCTTCGAATGGGCCTATCCTTCTTGGACTTAGACTCTGGCTCAAAGAGAGCGGACTGAAGGTTTTGGCAGATAAAAGAGTGCATTACATATAAAATAGAAAGAAAGAAAATACACATCTGAACTGTAATAGACAACTTGAAATGTTTGATATTCTAGTTTCTGTAGTTTACTACAACACTTAAATGAAATATACTTACAACATAACCATCGATTATGTGACCATTTAATAATTTGGCGATGTCTTCAGTCTTTATTGAACTATCTTTAATGTGCAAACCCGCAATGTCAGTGAAGGTGAAAGGATAAAAAGAGCCAGCCTTGTCCTTTACTTTGTAAATGTGGTGCACTGAAAAATAAAATACAAACATTGTTTGTTGTTTTGATTGTTACAGGGATCCTCAAATCTAGCCCACGAGATCCACTTTCCTGCAGTTTAACTCTAATGAAGCACAGCATGCTAATCAGTGTCTTCAGGATCACAGGTGCATCCTATGCGTAAGTCTTTTTCAGCGAAAAACCTGATTACTGCATCCTTCCCTCATATACTAAGGGGGTGGAGCTAAGATGTGAGGAAAGAAAGCGAAGAAAGGAAACGAGGACGCACAAATAAGAAATAAGAAGCAGTCGGCGCCGATAGCCTTGTGGGCAGTGCGCAGACATACAGCGCCGTTGCGCTACGGGCGTCCCGAGTTCCCGACTCGAGGACCTTTCCTGACCCCTACCCCCTTCTCTCTACTTTATGTAAAACTTTATTTTACTGTAGTTTGCAATGCATTGTGGGCTGCAAATACAGCATTTTACAGTATTTTTGTTGAAGGGGACAACAGGGAGCACATTTTGCTTGTGGATCTGCATCAGACTGTGGATCGACAAATTACAAGGTAATTAAAAACATTTTAATTTGTTTTCCTTACAATATTTTAAACAAGGCATACATTTATATTTATGTGCATTTTTCAAAGTTTGTTTTCATTTTTTATTTCAAACTTTGCTGGCAAAGTCTGCCCGGTATTAGCTTCAATGCACGTTTCCCCCCTTTTACATCGCCAAAGTACTTAATTAGCAGTTATTAATTAACTTAATTAAATAGCTTAATTAGGGAAAAGTTCCCCACCTGACCTCCTCAGATTTGTCAGAAAAAAATCCATGTGATGGGTAATATGCCCAATAGATCATA
Source organism: Cirrhinus molitorella (assembly GCA_033026305.1). NCBI lineage: Eukaryota > Metazoa > Chordata > Actinopteri > Cypriniformes > Cyprinidae > Cirrhinus > Cirrhinus molitorella. The sequence continues at coordinate 10,381,993 of CM065128.1, forward strand.
TTAAAAAAAAATTCAGATCTCTACTGTGTGTACTTTTTTCCCAAAAAATCAGTAAAAAAGTTTTTTTTACCCTGTCTTGGCATCACAGTCTGAGTGACCATGTTTAGACTGAAATATCTCCAGAACTAGTTGTGCCAGATCCATGAGTTTTTCTGGGCTAAGAGTCCTTGTCCAGAACTGCATGAATTACAACTCACAGCATTGTTACTGAATTTACACCTGAATGCTGGCCCTCTACTTTTCTTTGAAACTATTACTTTAAGGGTTTTCAGATGTTCATAGAAACCTCAATTGTCAATGTATAAGCATCAAACTTGGTAAATGGTCTGATATGTACCATGTCTTTCACATCTTTTGATATCAGACAATAGAGTCTGATGGATGTTGAGATATTAAGGTCCAAAAATGGAAAAAACTAATTTACACCAATGTTCAGAGCAATATTTCCCATGAATGACACTAGGAGTGAACAAAAAACGTGTTTTTTTTTTTTTGGAAAGAGTATATTGTTATTGATAAAATATAAAACAATTAGGATAGGGTTTTGCCTCATTTTTCTGTAATGATTTTTTTACATCAAGATTAGGTACTTATGTTGCATTCCATTGAATGTCGGTAGTCGGTGAATCCGAGTCGGTTCTCCCGATGTCTGTCGCAAATGCGTTCCATTGTAACAGTTGGCAAAAATATGGATGCCTATGGATAATTCCAACTGACTCGGTCTGCACTGAACTGGCCAGAGTGTGTGTTTCGGAACCCCAACTTAAGTGGCCCTTCCATTGCACTTTCCCGAGGTGGAGGTCGGATTTCCCCGAGTCCCGAGCACAATGGAATGCTGCATTATAGCATTAATTTAGGCATTTGAGTTCAAAATAGCTGGTACTAGAGTAGTTGTGAATGTCACACAACAATGATTTTTTTTTTTTTTAATTATTACAGAAAAATGAGGCAAAACCCCATCCCAATTTTTGGATATTTTATCAATAAGAACATGCTCTTTCAAAAAAAAAAAAAAAGTTTCATGTTCACACCTGGTGTCATTCATGGGAAATATTGCTCTGAACATTGGTGTAAATGAGTTTTCAATTTTTGGACCATAATATCTCAACATCCATAAGACTCTATTGTCTGATGTCAAAGGATGTGAAAGACATGGTACATATCAGACCATTTACCGAGTTTAATGCTTATACATAGAAAATTGAGGTTTCTATGGACATCTGAAAACCCTTAAAGTAATAGTTTCAAAGAAAAGTAGAGGGCCAGCATTCAGGAGTAAATTCAGTAACAAAGCTGTGAGTTGTAATTCATGCAGTTCTGGACTAGGACTCTTAGCCCAGAAAATTTCATGGACCTGGCACAACTAGTTCTGGAGATATTTCAGTCTGAACATGGTCACTCAGACTGTGATGCCAAAACGGGGTAAAAACAAACTTTTTTTTTTTTTACATAAAAAGTATGCACAGTAGAGATCTGAAATTTTGTATATGATCTATTGGGCATATTAGCCATCACATAGATTTTTTTCAGACAAATCTGAGGGGGTCAGGTGGGGGCCATTTGATGATTCCAGCTGGAATGACTCACAAGGCTGTAGATCTACAACTTGCACAGTAATTAAAACATTTTATTTTCCATTCCTTGACTGTAGCTATTATATTCACTGATGTAATTTAAAGTTCATGCTGAATAAGCTTTCACTGCAGTGATGGTCGCAGTTAAAAACGTATCGTCAGTGCTTAATGCGAACATAGGCTGTTTATGATTTTTAGTCACCACAGTTTATCATTTGTTTTCATTTTTATACTTGTTGCTTTTAATGTCATAAAATTATTTTATGACATAAAATAATTTGCAGTTTGATATCTTTGGAGCACATTTTCTGTCACATAACAGCCCCTTTATCTGAATAGTGCATCTATGAATGATATAGGTAAACACATTTTTATACAGAGCTAAAAATTCAAACATTTAATTTTACATGCATGTCAGTCACCAAGTTTTATTATTTTGCTTTAGGTCATTTTGAAAATTGGCGGTTGAAGTCATTTATGCGGAGCACATTCTTAATCTGGATCTATTAATAACTTTATCTTTTGATTCATTAAGTTAGGCTATTGGTAACGTTACTTAATGCTGAGCAAGCTCTCACACCGATCTAAAATGTCTCGTTGTTGCTTAATAGGCTAGCTATTTCGAACATTTATATTGTTTTTATTAACCAACTTTTATCCATTGTTTTAATATTTGAACTTTGTTAGCTGTTGCTGCTAGCGAATTAAGACTTTTGTCCAGTTTTAATATCTTTGGAGCACATTTTCTGTCACATAACAGCCCCTTTATCTTAATTTTGAATCTTCGAATAAACACATCGAAATTAAAAACATTTTTACAGTGCTAAAAATTAAAACATTTAATTTTTACATGCATCAGTCACAAATTTTTATTATTTTGCTTTAGATCATTATTGAATTTTGACAACTGGCTGTAATCCCAAGACTTTCACAAGGCCGTGCGGTGAACATTCTACATCTGAATCATATGGTAAGTTAATTAAAAACATTTTTTTCCCCACCTTTGTCAGGGTTTCATTTATTAAGTTAGTTTGGTAGCTGATGCTGAACAAGCTTGGTCATTCTAATGATATGGTACTTTTAAAATATTACAGCTAAATAATTACATACACACACACACACACACACACACACACACACACACACACACACACACACACACACACAAATACATATATTTTACTCACCAAGTTTTAACTTGCTTGTAAAGATAATTTTTAAAGTTTGACTGTTAGTGGTTGTTGATAGTGAATTATTTTTGTTAATACCAGCAAATGCCCCCCAAAACAAAGCAGGTTAAAAACTACATCCACAAACTACAAATTATCAAACTACAGTCCACAGCTGTTAATACTGTTTTTGACTGTTCTATTTTCTGTACTATGCCCTTTAAAATAAAAGTTATTTTGATTATATCCTTTCCAAAGAGTTTATTTTTTATGTTATAAAATGTAATTATTACTTATTATAAATTTAATTATTAATTATATTTTTACCCATCAAACAATAATGTCTTACAGTAACAGCTAATGCTATGCTGGCAATATGTTATATCAAATGTAGCTCGTAAAAGAAATCACAGCATGAATACTAATTACAGTATATTGCCTGCATCTCCAATGCCAGTATTTTTTCTGTAAAAAAATACAGAAGTATACTGAATTTCTTTTTTACAGTGATATACTGTGAAGTACTTTCACAGTATGAATACTGTTAAATTACAGTAGATTGCTGGCATCTGTGCTGCCAGTATTGTACTGTAAATTAACAGACATTTTTTACAGTGAGCTTTATTTCAATGAGACAGTTTATCTTTGCCTTTGTTTATTCATATTGTTTTATTCAAAGTTTGTAAACACTTTAACATTTATATAAAATCTTGTATTTGTATACCTCCCCTCTGGTGTACACGTTTATATCATGTGTAATGTTTGTACGCACTCCACTTCCCATAACCCCCTTCCCATGCACCTCCTGTCACCTCTCACCTTTGCTCCCATCTGCCGTTTCCCGCCATCTCTCACCGCATAAATAGAGCGTCATTTCAGTAATACCCTCGCAAAGTCTTGAACCCTGTTTGTTCAACTCTCAGTTTATAAATAAAGTTTGCAAATGGATCCTTGCGTGTTCGCCTCCTTTGTTACATAATGTTAGTTAATACATGTAATTTCATCTTGTTAAAAACAACAACAACAAAATTAGAATAAAAGTTGTGGACTATAGGCAGGAAGAAATTGTGATAATAGTGTTTGGAGTGATTTTGACAGAGAAAGTTAACAGGGGAAACAATAAAGGTGCAGTTTGCTTTTTGATTGGATATTGTTTCATTTCATGTGATAATCATTCAGGATTCCCCCCACAGATCAGGATTTCTGTATAATATTCAATGTTGGCACCTCCAACATTCTTCAGAGCAGATTCAGTCACTCTTTGCCACCAAGATAATTATTTTATATTAAAGATTATTTTATAGGAGAATGACTAGGTGTAGTTTTCATGTTAGCTATGACGTTTTACACGTAATTGTATTTTTCCTGACAAATCAACTAGTACACACATGCTCTGGGTCTTTTATTCTTTATTTATATCTCTGTAAAGGATTTTTGATGGATCATACGACTCATTCCATTATATTTTAAATCTTCCTTGTGTTTTCAACACTCTAATATATACTCAGTGAATTGTATGTTATATTGGTTGTTAATAATTTTCCCTGTAATTGGTTAAACCCAACATGGCTGCTGCTTACAAAAAGATTAAATATTTTGGTAACACTTTATTGTATTGTCTCTTAACTAGTTGCTTATTACTAGAATATTAGCCATTTATTAGAACTAATCAAGCACAAATTAATGCCCTATTTTACATGACCATATTCTACATCCCTAAACTTAACAAGGACCTTACTAATTATTAATAAGCAGCAAATTAGGAATTTATTGAGAAAAAAAAGTTGTAGTTAATAGTGAATAAGTGTTCACTATTCTAACATATTACCAATATTTTTTTTTATCCTTGGCGGCACCTGCTGCGATGGCTGTAAAATTTTTAATAAATGAATGAGAACTCAAGCTAAGAGGAACCAGAAAGAAAAAAAATAATCAAACAGAACATGACCGTGATTCTCAAAAGGCTTATAAACCATACAGAATTTTTTGTTTTGTTTTGCTTTAGTTTTTTTAAATATCTAAAAATGCACAAAGTTTCCTGTGATGGGTAGGTTTATGTGTAGGGTTGGTGTAGGGCAATAATACAGAAAATACAATTTAAAAACTTACGCCTATTAAGAATCCCCATAAACCATAAAAACCAACATGTATGTGTGTGTGAGTGTTAGCTTTGGGTTTGATGATTTTACCTCCAAAGTAAAACTTTGACCAACATTTGCTGATTGTGCCAGGGCTCTGGTAGTGATGCGGCCCTGAAGAGCATTATTTACAGAGTTGAAGAAGCTTGATTTTCCAGCCCCTTGTGGTCCATACATAAGAATTCTCAAAGTTCTGATTTCTTCTTTCCCAGGTTTGAAATTGGTTATTGCTGTCAGAATGTTTCGTCTACCTTTGCTAAAAAGAGTTTTAAAAGGCAGGAAACACATAATGTACACTTACAGCCTCACTGTTTATTTTAGAAACTAAAAGATTATTAACTTGTAGCAACACAAAATACCAGATGTAGAATAAAAGTGCAAATAACTAAAAACAGAAAAAAAATTAAAGCATCAACTTAAGTTGTATATAGATTCAGAATAAAACTGCAAGTAAAACTCATAATTGAACAGATGTGCACAGAATCTGAACCATTTACATTTTTGTAAAGGCTTATTTTGTTCAATGAGGGAAAAAAGGGTGCTAAGAAAAACATGAAATCAGTGTGTAGGAAACATGTTGCCTAAGATAATAGTCATTCAGTTAAGTAGTCATTACACAAATATAACCATGGAATGCTGTGATTAAACAATGAGAATAAAGTATTCTGGTAGAGCTTACTTCCAGTCCAAGGATCGCCAGGGTTCATCATACTCTGTTTAACCGAAAATAATATGTAATCAGTACCTTCTTATATTTATTTTGGGCTATTTTACTGTTGTATTATTTTTTTATATTACACTGCATATTTTGTTGGGTTCCACCTAGTGATGGGCGGATGGGCTCTGCAGGTCGGGTAACAAAAAAATGCATTCTGATTATTTGTGGGTGGGTCACGGGTGGATGAGATAAATAAAAAAAAAATGAAGCAAATAATAACTACAGTTTTTAAAATATAAACTTTTTTTTTTTTTTTTTTTTTTAAATCAACCAGATGATTTAATTTTAATCTTTTCAGTGTGGATTTGAGAGAAAAATATAGGTCCGGGTGGGTGGCAGTCAGATATTTTATTTGAAGCTGTAGAATTGGGTGACGTTTGAGCTCATCCGCACATCTCTAGTTCCAAAATAAACAATCTAACCACATAGCTTATATTCCTTTTTGAACATTCACTTCAGGTTGCATAATGGGACACCCGTTTACCATGTTACTGAAGCCTGATTTGTTAACGTCTGTGTAGCTAAACAAACCAATGGCACTTTAGGGGCCATTCACATGCCACTCCTTTTGCACGCTCAAGTTTGCCATTTCAAATGTTGGATAATGGAAGCTCATTTTTCCCAGCAGATGAAGAGCTTCCCCTGTGGCCATCTGGCACTCCCCAGAGCAAGAGCTAATTTCTAAGTGCAATTCTAGTGACTTTAATAATACTACAATGCTGGCTACAATTTTACGCAAGTAATATGAATGTACACATTTGTGTTTTTGAGAAAACAACTATACATGATTTGTGACAAACTAAAATAAAAATAAAAATAAAGTAGTCACTGAAATAAGGCCATGAAATACATGCAGAACATTTGTTCACAAGACTTTTGAGAACTGGATATGGTAGGCTAGAGGTTTTTTTTTTACTCTAGCCTGATTGTTTTTCTAAAACATGTTTTGTGTTTGAAAGGGAATATGCAAGAGAATGACAGTGAACATTTAACGATTCACACCTGAGAGACATAGAGCCCTCCCCTAATGGCCCATCAATGAGACTGTGACTGTCAGGTAAGAAACAATGTGAGAAGATTTAAAGAATGGAATTTTAGATTTGTATTTTATTTATAACACAGTGTGACGTAGTGATCAGTCAGAAGATTTTGCGGCCTGTCCAAGACCAAACGAAACTCACAGTCACAGCGTTCCAAGCCAACCCCGCGCTGTTCAAACCAGCCGAAAACGAATGGCAATGAACGTCTGAACACTCATCCACTGCGCAGCTGGCGCCGCTCCTGCGACACGGTAATCTTCAGTTTCGCCGTTTCATTGTCAGCATCATTTCTTCACCGCACTTATAATCCGTTGATACAGCTTTCATATAGCCAAAACACAGCCAAGAGAAGGAGCAGCTTGCTAGAACAGTAATAGTCGAAGCACTCTTCCGCAGTGCGGCAATAAAAGCTTTGATAACACGGTAATCTTTTGTCTCGTCGTGATTTTAAAACATTTTAAACGTCTAAAGACTTCCAAACAGTGCAAAACTTCTCCCAACTTGCTCTCAGTTGTAACAATAGAAGACCAAACTTCCTCACATTCACACACACCTGCGTCTAATTGGATTTGATTTCTCCTATCTCCTTACTGACTCCTCCTACTTGTTGCATTGCATTATGGGCTCTGTAGTTCGTTTCCGTTACAACAGTATAATCAAACTATACAGTGGGGGAAATAAGTATTCAAGACTTAAATTTTATTAAACACATTTTCAGTGCAGCAATTCACATGAAATTTTGACCAGATGTATTAACTCAAGAAATCTACAGAGAAAAATCTTGAATATTACAATCCATAAAAAAAGTTACATGTAATAAAGTGAAATGAAACAGGAAAAAAGTATTGAACACACTAACTGAGATTATACTTAATACTTCGTGAAAAAGCTTTTGTTTGCAATAACAGCTTCAAGACGCTTCATGTATAAACAAATTAATGGTTCACAGTGCGCAGGTGGGATTTTGATCCATTCTTCTAATCAGACTGTCTTCAAGTCTTGAATGTTCCGCTGGGCCTCTTGTGAATCTTGATCTTCAGTTCCTTCCATAAACTCTCTATTGGGTTTAAGTCTAGTGATTTACTGGGCCATTCCAACAACACGATTTTCTTCTTCTGGAACAAATTCAGAGTCTCCTTTGCAGTATCTGGCAGATGGTAACAGATTCACCTCAAGAATTTCCCTGTACATGGCTCCATTCATCTTCTCTTTCTGCCAGTACCATGAGAAAAGAAATAGCCCCATACCATGATGCTTCCACCTCCAAACTTCCCACCTCCCGAAGCCCCAGATGGCTGAGGTACTGAAGCACCAAGTCCAAATGCTCACACAACAGATCTTGTGAGCGAGATAACTGAAGAACCGAAGAAACGGTCTGTGACGAGGCAAAATCGAGACATGAAAGTATGCGTCAGGTCGATGGCTGCAAACCAATCCTGATGACAATGCACTTTGGAGTTGTACATTTTCCCTCAAAGTTCAAGACACCATTGGCTCTACAACCTCCACAGAACTTAAAGCTCTCTAATGTCAGTGATCAGAGTTGGTCAAACAGATGGTCAGTCAATTGGTCAGGAGGAGGATAAGCTAGAATTCTGTTGGACCGATAAGAATGTGCCAGGCATCGTCAGATTTCAGCTGACGTCTCTCTCATCTCTTCATCTCTTTCTCTCTCAGCTTCTTTACTTTCCATTTGGGAAGAAACCCCCAACTATCACCGGGTAAGGACATCTTTGAAGTTCATCACCCTTCAATCCCGGAAGAACGGAAGTTCAAACCTTGAAACCATCAAGACTTTCATCCAAGACTGCATGCGGACACCCGGCAACGACCAAGGCAATGCAAGTGTTGTACATTTAACTAAACAAACAGAGGTTTAGTATTCGCTGTGGACCTGTCAGGCATTCACCACAGCCACCTCCCTCAGAAGCACTTCCCACCAGAGCCCAATCACCAGAGTTCTAATCATCATCACCTGTTTTCAATCAGACTCCACCCTTTATAAGACTCATTCACTCAGTTCTCCCCTGTCGGATCTACCGTTTGCACCCCCAACCTCGCTCCCGACCTCTCCATGCTCTCCACGCTACAAACACTCTGGACTCTGGTTGCTGGCACTCTTGTTTGGACGCTACTCATAACAACCCATCAAGGACCATCAGATAAGCTCATACTGCCTTTCTCTCATCTGTTAATCTGCTCAAAATCATTAATTGTCAATAAACCAACCTCTTCTGTGTTACTCCCATCTCAGTGTCTGTGTTGTGTGACAGGACCGTTGTAATGGTGGTTAACTGACTCTTTTCATAGTTTCACTTTCGGTCTCTCTAAAGGTTTCTCACTTACCCTTCCTCCATGTATGAGTGATTGTGTATGTTTGTACATGTTCTCATGCACACAATTTGCACGAGTTTCTAATTCTGCTTTGTAAATTAATGTCCATTTATGATTCTGATTCAAGCTACATGCTCTAATGCACAAAAATATAATTCTTAAGAGTAGATATGAAATTACACTGAATGTTCGGAGGATGAGTAGATTAGTTAATGGCAATTAAATTCTGCTACAGCTGATATAAATAATTGTAATTAATCATTAATAATTGTATTTATTTATTTATATACATTTCCCTTTTGAGCTAATTCACTATACATCCAAGCTGCATAAACTAGCCTATATATGCCAAGCTTTTTTATGCCTTTGTTTTAGGAGTGGTGTCCTAGCATAGCATCCCTTTTCATTCAGATGGCGGCGGATAGTGCGAGCTGACACTGTTGTACCTGGTGTCTGAAGATCAGCTTGAATTTGTTTGGAAGTAAATTTAGGGTTCTTATATATCCATCAGCTTTCAAGTACTGGACAAGATTAAAAAACATGCAAATACTGAATATCAATTTTGTAATAATGCATCGAGTCAGTGACATTTCCACCAACCGTCCCTGGACTCTGTTGGACTCTGAAATATCCGAAAGGCTTGAGTCGAGTCCGATTCAAGTCTGAGTAAAAATGCATCCAAATGCAGCCCGCAAACGAATCCAAGTCCCCAAACTCTGCCGGTAAAATACTTGAGCCGACTTATATAGCAGTCGGCTCTGCCAATTCTCATGGGCTAATGCACCATTGGTTTGTGCAGCTATGCAAACGTTAACAAATCAGGCTTCAGGAACAGAGTAGAGTTTTCCCCATATGCAATGCTCATTTCCTTATCTCAGGCAACCAATTAGACAATTAGAGAAAATAAATCATTTACAGTACCTGAAGATGGAGGAGTGTTTTTTCTAAAATGTTTAAACGGCCACATCCTAGCAACAACTTTGTCCTTATCCTAAAGTAAAGGCAAAATAATGTTTAACATTTATTATTTGAAATAATATATCCTCTATTCCCCTAAAGAGCCACTGCTGCTTAGCTCTGCAGTCAGAACTCCTTCAAATGTATCTAAATAGTACACGAGTATGGTAAGCTTACAAAGTCAAAGTCAAATTGATGTCAAATGCTGACGTCAACCCAATTTTCATTCTCAAACAAAATGCAACGTCTGTCTGATGTTGGGGCCCAGCTTCAACCTGATGCTATACATCTCATTCAAACTTATTTACCATCAAAAGAACATGTCAAATAACATGATATAACATGACATGTCTGCATTTCAATTTACTCAATTTTAGGCCTACTCTAGGGACCAGTAATTTTATTTCATAATAAACATATTTCAAAACACAATGCAAATAATAAACAATAGAGTAAATAAGAAAGATGCAAATGAAACAAAGTGTTTGAAAATACAGTAAGTATTCGGATACGGTATTTACAGTACTTAATAGTAGCATTAACATTAGAACTAAGGCAGTCATTTTGACTTTGTTTAAATTTAGTTTTTAAATTTTGCAATGTAATGTTTGTAAAAATAAAACCGACATGACTATAATTCCTTTTATTATATATGTATTATATATGTATGTGTATAAATGTATTAATTGCTTTTCTTAAATGTGTGTATATTTTTTACAATATATTTTTTACTTTCTACTGTAATGGTAGTCCACTGAGGCAAGATGTAGATGAACCCAAGTGCAGTTTTATTGTAACAAACGTGAAGTAATCCAAAGAGCAAACAATAATCCAAACAATGACTTGACTTGATAAAACAGACTTGACTTGGCTTGACGTGACAGATATGGCATGAAAACAGACTTAGAAACAAACAAGCATGAACAGGACTCACCAACAGCGGGTTACAACATTGATACACAACGAGAGACAATGGCAAAATGAATGCTACTTATACACAACAATGGGGATCACATGACACAAACAAACCAATGAGAAAAATGGAACATGACATAGCAACCAATGAGAAACAAGAACAGAGAACACCATAGCAAAACATGAACCAATGAAAACATGACATACACAGGCGGGAAGACATCAGGAATAGGGAAACAAGATACAAACAGGAACCATGACTACACTACAAAATAAAAGACATGAAAACAAGAACATGAATGAAACCCAAAAACAGAACCCAAAACAAAACCCCACATTACATCTACCCTGAATGGCGAAAGCATATAATTTCAACTTGTGACTTTTTCCTGCAGTTTAAGGTGCGCATCTCATTTGCCTAGCAACTTTTGTTCTAGTTGTTTTTATATTCTATTGCTAAGCTAAAATTCCTGTTCGTAAAAAAGGCAGTTGGACATATCCAATTCAACAATTCAATCTGCCATGGTTCCAGGTATCTTACAGTAGACTGATCCAAGACATTCAAAATATATTCAAAATATATACAGTCAATGTGAAAAACAAAAAACAAAATAATGATTCTTTTTTTGTGATAGTGAAAATGTTGATTATTGATATCAGATCTATTTATTCATGGCTTTTGATTTCAGCGGTGACTGCATACAATTGTTTCCAATTTGTGTAATCTAAACATTTTCAAGAACTACAGAGCGTGGTAAAGTACAAAAGTATATATATATACACATACATATATAATATATAATATAATTTTCCAAAATTCACAACATGTTTATTGAACAAAATATTCTGCTTTAGTTCATATTTGTTGTTTCTTATTAGTTTATACGTAGACTTTCACAGTCTAGTAGCTTGTGCACAAATATAGCCTATATTACAAAAAAAAAGGATCTTATTTTTCAGGGTGATGACTAAATTGAATATAACAACAGACATTCAAAGCTTAATTTTAAAATGTCATTAGAACCTTTGAATGTGAATATGGCATGACATTCAGTTCAGTCCAGTACGAACGGCCAGAACGACTGCTATAGAAGTTAGAATATTCCAGTAGTTCTAGTGTTAAAGAAGTAATAATAAACCATCTGCACTGCATGCACTTTGTACATAAGCAGTATACATTTAATTACTTATTCTTGAGGAGATAAGTCTTACCTTTTTAGAGTGTATGACAACTGTGTTCTCTGTTCCAGGAAACTGGCACTGACTGAGTTCATAGAGTGTAGGCTACTTTCAGTTTTAAAATCAACTGCTTCTCATGGATGAAAACAATGACCTAAATAACATTAGGGGGGTTAAAAAAAAACACTGACATTTAATATTTTCTTAACACAGAGTTCTGAATTCTGAAGTATCAATGTCTCACAGGCTGGTAAATCATACAACAAAGGAGTAGAATCCACGATATAAAACACAGGGAAACCCAACCTTTAATTTCAAACAATACCAGACACTGAACTAAACTAAACAAGGAGTATAAATAGACAAGAAGAAATTAGGGAGAACAGAAAAAGTTGTTTAGGTAATTGCTTACAAATACAAGGACCAGAGCATGTTGCTTTAAAGGGATAGGTAAAACTGGAGGCATACGTCAAACAAAGGTGGTTTGTTTTTTGAAACACTTTTAATAATTAGCAGGTTTACATGGTGCTAACTTGCCATAAATAGAGTTATAGCTATAAGACAATATTGAAAATGTATTGATGTTTGCTGGAATATGTAATGAGTGTCTACATGAGAAATTAAAGGACTTACATATTCAAGGACAAAGTTAATAATAATGCTAAAGAGGTGGAGCTTACGGTTAGGGTGTGGTTTGCTGTTCATTATGTATCTCAGTGATCAATAGCCGTCTTAGTAACATGTTTTTCAAAGGATGAATTTTGAGATTAAGTTTTCAAGTAATATATCATTTCTTATGAGTTCTGATATAAGGGGGGAAAAGGCAGTGAAGGAAGTCTTTTTTTGTGGAAAAAGGTCTGAACCTCTGTTATGATGTAGATTTTTGAGGTGCATGCTTGCCATAAATGAATCAATTACTTTTCCTATATAATTTGCAAAAAACTGGTCAAATATAGAGACTTAGTGCTTTTCAACGATATACAGTTTTGTAACAAAAGTTATTAATTTAAGCACAATAAACTATGTATAATTAATGGTTATTAATTACACATACTTTATACACTTCTTTGAAACAGCCGAGTCGAAAATAAACCGAACTAATGCCCTCGTCCAGCGAGCATTAGCCGCTTTTATTCTAACTCTAAGAAAAATCAATTTCCTAGCCTTGAAAATTAATCTTTCCCACCGTAATTGGCTAAGTTACAGGACTGGATCAGTTTTGTAACGAAATCAAAGCAGTTTAAGTGACGTGATATTTGTGAGCAAGGAACACAGTAAGAAATTCATATGTGAATACAAAATGCGGGTTTATTGAATACGTAAAAAGGGGAAAATAAACACTAGCTAGCAAATAAACAAACACTAAACAGACAACACATAAAACAAAACAAGAGAGAGAGAGAGAGAGAGAGAGTGAGTGAGGAGGAGAGAGAGAGTAGATTGGCATTCTTTTCATCAGCACAACCAAATCATCAGGAAAACCTGAATCTCCTTGACCTACAAGGGGCACAGCTTCCTTATTGCATCTAACAGTTAAATGGTTACTTGCATAATGGTTTCCTTTTGTGTGGTGCTTACGCAAGGGTCCAGATGCCAGCTCAAAGGTAGTCCTGATGATGTAATGGAGATGGAGCCTTCGTGGTTCCATTGATCGGCTGATCGGATGGTTACCAAAGGGGCTGAGGTGTAGATGCCAGGATAGAAAGAGAGAGTTCGGCCTCATGCTGGGGGAAACCGCATGTGGCTGGACCATGGGGCTTGCCCCACGGCCTTTCCGTGGAGGACCTCCACGATAACTCTGAAGATCTTTCAGAAGGAGAGGAGAAGGGAAGAGAGGGGGCCGGACGGGGTGTGAGCCCTTTAAAGTCTGGACAGAGTCACGCCTTTCCAAGTAGTTCCGACCAATGAGAAGGCTGGCTTTCTCAGTGGGAGGTTTGAAACTGGGTCTTCGTTTTATGGCCCTTTGTCTTAGAAAAATGTCAGTTTGCATATTTAAATCAATAGGGGTTCAGACCAGAAATGCGAAAGATTATTAGAACGTTAATATGTTGCACCGGTATCCGGATCTGATACACAGCATCTTTCAGAAAATCTACATACGAGTCAAAAGAGACCAAACATGGCATATACTGTATGTGGTTACATTAGCATTCTATCAAGACACAAGCATAAAACGGTTATAAAGAAAGAAATTTAAAGTAAGGAATACAAAGGACATGGACAGTCGTAATATACACACACTGATATATGAGCCTTGATGTGATATGATGTCTTCGTTCACAGAAATGTTTGTCTGTGAATGAAATAGGGAAGAGTCCATTTCTATGGGCATAGTGTCTTTCCTATGGGGGGAGGTGAGTGAAGAAAAACAGTCTGCCTGCATAGTTTTACGTCGTAACCTGACATTATCAGTGGTTGCTAGAAGCGTCCTGGTTGAGACTTTGTCACCCACTGTTGGGTTGGGGTGAGGGGAAGTCTGCGTCTTTGTTAACTGAATAAACCACTGATTTGGTTAAATCTAATGAACCATTGTCTGATTGGTCCTTACCTTACAGTTTGTCATGATTAGATACGATTTTTTTGTAATATGGTGAAGTAAATGTAGGCATCCCCTACACGGGACAGTGACAGTTAAAGGGTTAATCACTCACAAGCCTTTCCCTTTGCTCACAAACACACATTTGAATATACTGTGGCATATTTAGCTTACAGTGGTTTAAGAGCACTTCAGGGGAGGCTGAGAGCTGGGTTTGGGTGGTATAATGCTACATATTTTATATTGCTGTATGCAAATATATCCATGGAGTAAGCTGAAGTAAAAGAGTACATTGTTAAGGAAAAATATAATTATCATCTGAACATCTGCTGGCTGAACAAATTTAGGGTTACAGAATTAGTTTTTGGGGTTAACAAACCAAACCAAAATATTATACAGCTGATATACCATATAATAAGCCTAAAATAAGGTGGATTAAAACTCAGATATCAATATTGTAAGAAAAGTAGTAAGTTTTTTTTTTGCTTGAAGGTTGTCCGACATACAGAAATTCTGCAGTGAGAAGACAAATAGTAATACCTCTGTGGGGTTTCTGCATAGATATTTCCCCTCCTCTTCGGCTGGTACCACATATGATTTCTTAGAACTAAGATAACACAGACACAGGATGTGGCAATATCATGCAAACTAGTTCAAACTAGCTCTAACCACCAGAGGAAGACAGTATGTAAGACAGAGGTGGGACCTAGTCACTGAAAGTCACAAGTAAGTCAAGTAAGTTTCTTTGCATTCAAGTCCCGAGTCAAGACGGGCAAGTCCAAGTCGAGTTGCAAGTCCTCAACTTTAAGCTTCAAGTCCTAAACAAGTCATTACCCTTACAAAAATGAACCATGTTTGTTTTGTAGTAACCATGGTTTAACTATAGTTTTCATAGTGAAAATAGTCTGAAAAGTGTAATTAAATGTCAGACAAGAGACTGAAAGTTCCCTTTAGACAAAGTAATTATTTTCAGTCAGAATATGGACGATTGATTAATATATAATACAAAACAAAGAGATAATAATATGTTGACTGTTTTATAAATACACAAATGTAGATTTATTTAAGTTTCAAAAATATTTTTTTAAGTTATTATTTTTTTCAATCCATAAACCAATAAAAAAAACGAAGAGTGACTTAAAACATGTTATATTAGCTTTTTGTATTATTTTAATGTTTATTTTAGTATTATTTTGTTTATTACATGTTGCTTGGATTTATTGTTAATGTGTTTAACAATGGAAAGATGCCTGTTTATTTGAAGGTTTAATAAAGTGATAAAAAAAACCTCTTTATATAGTGACACGAGTCACGTGAGAGAGTGTGCACGTTTCCACAACTGACTCGGGCAAACAGCATATTTACAAGCTAAAAGAAAGGAAAATATTTTTCTTTTTCTGAGTCTTGAAACTTTCAACTTTCAAATTTCTTAGTTGAGAGTTACCATGGCAACCACGGGCACGTCAGCTGCTGGAGAGGAGAGGACGGCATCTGACATTTCTCGCTGTTTCTCGTAATTATACCTAAAAGAAAGTTGCATCAGAATAGTTGAGTAACATTACCCACAGTATATTTTAAGTACTTTTGTTAATATTTATACCTCTGTGATTATGGTATCTTTCCTTAATTACAGCGGGAAAAATAAGTATTTGGCACATCAGCATTTTTATCAGTAAGGGAATTTCTAAGTGGGCTTTTGACACAAAATTTCCACCAGATGTAGTCTTTGACTTTGTAATCTTATCGTTGAAAAGCATTTTGATGGGAATGGTTATAGGCGCATTTCCAGTATGCTGAATGCCGAAACAGCATTTGGAGAAGCCTGTGGATTATTGGGAGACTATAGTATGGTCAGATGAAAGCAAATTGAACTTTTTGGCAGTCATTCTACACACCATGTTTGGAGAATAAATGGCACTGCCCACCACCCCAAGAACACCATACCACCAGTTAAGTTTGGGGGGTGGAAGCATCATGGTTTGGGGCTGCTTTTCAGCAAGGGGTACTGGCAGACTTCATATTATTGAAGGCAGGATGAATGGAGAAATGTACCGGGACATTCTGGATAAAAATCTGCTGCCATCTACCAGAAACATTTGAGCAAGACAGTGATCCCAAACACCAGGCCATGGAAACAATGAAGTGGTTTCAAAGAAAGAAAATCAAGTTGCATAGCCCAGTCAATCACCTGACCTAAATCCCATAGAAAATCTATGGAGAGAACTGAAGATCAAAGTTCATAAAAGAGGCCCAAGGAATCTTTAAGATTTAAAGACCGTTTGTGTGGAAGAATGGACCAGAATCACTCCTGAGCAATGCAGACGACTGGTCTCTCCATACAAGAGGCGTCTAGAAGCTGTAATCACCAACAAAGGCTTTTCTACAAAGTATTAAATAAAGTGTGTTCAATACTTATTCCCTGTGTCATTTCACTTTATTTATTATGACTCAACTTGTATACTTAAGTGCTCTGATTTCTTTGTATGAATTCAATATTTGGCTTGATGGCTACATCTGGTGGAAATTTTGTGTCAATAGTGCACTTAGAAATCCCCTTACTGATAAAAATGCTGATGTGTCAAATTCTTATTTTCCCCGCTGTATGTATTTGCTTGAACATCCAAAGTATACCTGTAAATGTGAATAGTTATTGCACGTTTTATATATGATCGAAGTTTGATTTAAACCATATACAGCGCCTCATAAATTTGAGTTTTTTATTTGTGTACAAACACAAAGCATATTCAGCATACTTGAATGATTGACATGAACGAGAACTGTGATAAAGCTCTGTCCAAAACATAACCCGTGAAAAGTCTCCAATTTTATTTGAGTTCTCCAAACATTGTGATCCAGTATTCAAATCCCTCTTTCCTCATCATTCCCCACAAGCTTTCAATTTCGCTGGTTTGTGGTACTTGTCCCTGTAATGTAACTGCTTTCTGCTGCTCTCTCATCATCATCGTTCCTCCGTAAATACCACTGAATATCTCTCACCACCACATTCTCCGTGCTTATGTCAGTTCGCACGAGCCTGGGGCACCCTCCTAAGTGCTCCAGTGTTTCAACAAAGTACCCCCCAATACAACCCAGTCTCACCAGGTTGCCCAATAGCTCGTGGGTCGCTGTTGGTTGAAGCAGCCTTTAGCCACATAATTTTTCGTGAAAATCCATTGATGCAGCCATTAATACATATTCCATAGAGCTTCATTTTGTCGTATGAGTCAATGTGCCATACAAAGTTAGGTCCTTGAGCAAAATATTGCCTTCTTCTCAGCCGTCGGCTATGGCAAGCCTGGGAATTAAAGGGGTTGAGCAAAGAAAGAACAATCCTTACATCTTCTTTTCTGATTCTAATTCCTTGCTGCAAACAATTTGTATACATCGACCAATACCCATGATCTCTTCTTGGACCTTGCAGCTGATTAACAATAAAATCAATACCAGTCTCCAAGTCATCATATCGATGCCGGTAAAGTCCCCTGGCCCTCAATATGTGATGCAGATGCCTCTCAGATAAAAACATTCCATGCAATGCTAGGCTTCGGAGAATGTCTTTATAACTCATTCCCAACTCAAAATAAAACTCAGTTAAAAATTCTCTGTCCATAACTGGGCATTTCTTCAAATAGGGGCACTTTTAGCCTTGTAAAGTTGAATAAAAAAAACTTCAGTTTAGTTAAAAACTCACTTAACGCAGTCTCATAAGTTTAAATAATTTGTCTAGTTTTAAGGTCGGTAAGAGGACAAACTTAGATTACAAGAGAAATTGTTAATATTTTACATTTTTTCCAACCTGCAATGAACAAATGCCATTTACACCACATCTCAACATATAGCTGTTATTTAAAAATAGAATAACTTATGCCACTCAAGAATGGTCTAAGATCATTTTTGGAACTAGTTTTAACAGTTTTACCACAATCTACAATAATTATACATTTGGCAATGAGATAAATGAACTGCCCTAAGGACCAAATGCTGGACTTTACACATGTCACACTCTCAAATTAAATATTGCATTGGGTAAGAGCTTATTAGATAATAAATAATTGGAATTTTTATATTAAGTAGAGCATGATTTCCTCAATTGTGAATACATTTTTAATGTGTGATGAGAACTTTTTTTTTCATATTTTTAGAAAATGTGTGTGGTGATGGACAGGGTGTTGTGGAAATGACAATGAATTAACATGACTCTAGGAAAACAGTAGAGATATTTATTAGAAAAATTCATACTCTCTTCACACTCATTAAACTTAGTTCACAAAGTCATTAACCCTTGTGTATCAATTTCAAAAATTACACAGAGGTTCACAGAGGACAAAAATGGCCATGTCAAAAAAAAAAAAAAAAAAAAAACCTATCATAAAAATTTGAATCTCGAGAGTACAGACTTGAGCATGGTCTCATTTTAAAGAAGACCCTTGGCAGATTATTGTTGAAGTTAAAAATTTAAACCAAAAAAGTTATAGAGGTTTAATTTTATGAAAATTATTTATGAGCATTTTTAAATATAAAATATATATTTTAGAAAACATTTTAAATTAAACAACTCAGAAATTGTAAGAAAATAATAGCCATAATTTTGTTTTAATGGGTTTCAATGAGGACATTTTTATCAAAAAGGTGCTAAGAGGAACTATTTTTTTTGTTCCTAGTGTAAAATAGATTTATTACAGGAAATGTTAAAAATATTAAAATTCCAATGTATTTTTAACTATACATGTCATTTACACCACAGAGGGCAGTGTGGTGGAAATGACTGGTGGAAATGACATTTCTTTATTTTTACTGAAATAATGGAAGATGGCTTCACTGATTAACTTTGTATTAATATTTAGTATTTCATGTATGCAAGCCCACTGACTTCCTTGTTTGTTCTCTGGATTACCCTTGCTTGCTAGCTGCCCGCCTCAACCCCCTACTTGGATATTGACCATTCTCTGTGTTACCGACGTTGTTCCTGTTTGCTCCCCACTGACCCTGCCTGTATTTCCACGAGTTATTTCTTTAATAAAGTTGCACATGGATCCTCTTGCTTTTGACTCCTACGTTAGAGAAACAATGTTTTTCTCTAACACACATCACAATTATTCATACCCTTGCATTCAATACTTTTTGCAATCTCCTTTTGCCAAGATAACAGCTCTGAGTCTTCACCTATAATGCCTGATAAGTTTCAAGAACATCTGACAAGTGATCAGAGTCCATTCCTTCATCCAGAATCTCTCCAGAGCCTTCAGATTTCCAGCTCCATGTTGGTGCTTCTCTTCTTCAGTTCACCCCACTCATTTTCTATAGGGTTCAGGTCAGGGAACTGGGTTGGCCATGGCAGAAGCTTGGTTTTGTTCTCAGTGAGCCATTTTTATTTTGTATTTGATGTCTGTTTATGGATCATTGTCCTGTTGGAGCATCCACCCACAGCCCGTCACAAGATTTCTAGCAGGGACAGTCTGTTTAATTTTTTTTAATCTGGTGGTATTTATTAGAATCTATGATGCCATGTATCTGAAAAAGATATCCAGGATTTCAGTGACATCTGTGTGGTTTGGTCTGCATGTCGATAATTATTTTACATTGTGTGGAGTTAGTATGCAAAAATACAATTTTTAGAAGTGTTTGCTTTTGCAAGATGTGCGTGACGTTTTGCATGGTGTGTGTGTGTGTGTGTGTGTGTTTTGTGGTTTTGTGTGTAGAGTTTTGAGAAATGGAGCCACAGTTTCAAAAACTGTAAGCATTTTGAAAAGGAAAAAAACAACAACAACTGCAAAAGTCATGAAGTCAAATATTTTGTCTGCAATTAATTTATTTATGTATTTTTTCAGTTTTAATCTATATTTCCATTAGTTTCTTGAAAAGTTATGTTCAGTAATCTAGGCAAATGCAAATTCTGATGCTAATTCTGAAGCAATAAGGCTTCTTCCTCGCCCTCATTGATTCTTCACCTAGGATTCCAGTGGCATCAAGCTCAGGAAACTTCGGTATCTCTTTCAGGCTTTCAGACAGTGGATCGATCTTTGCTTCTGGAGGAAAGCCGGCATTGTCTATCATGTCTTTCGGATTGTCGGAGTTTCTCAGGTAATCCTAACAGGAAAATAAACACAGAATTCTTGGAGAAATGATGGGCAATTGCAAATACAAGTATTATATGGAAAACAAAACATACCTCTGCAATGGCTTCATCTTTGTCAGATGGCTGTGAAATTGGTCCAGCATGAATAACAAGCAGCAGGCTTGCAAGAAAACACAGCTGGCGTTGAATCCCCATGTCGTGAGTTTCTTCTGCTCGTGGGCTTCGCTTCTGATTAATTAGTGTCTGATGGCGACTTATATACTCTTAAAACTGTAAGGTGTTGAGCAACAGGTGAAATTAAACCATCAAACTGACAGACAAGACAATAGCAGGATTTTCAGCTTTCTTGACACAGCCTCTTCCTCCTCGCCCAGATATTCATATTATTTCTCTTCCTCATACCTTTATTTAACGACAGTCTTTTTAAAGCGTTTCTACGATTTATAAACACAAACAAAGAAAACGTTTGTTTGTGTTTTCGTAATGTTATGATGAAAACATTTTAATCATAAAGTTTCTTTATTTTTGAATGAACATTACAGGTTAAATTATTCATAAATCAGTTTAGTGATGCTCTTAGCAGGGACTGGATAAGTGGCATTATAATTGATATTGCATGTTCTTGCCCTAAATAGACAATATTATATATACTAAATACATGTATTAAAAATAAAGAAAATGTATATTATTAAATATTTCAATTTTAGTAGTAGTTGTCACAACCTGGTTGTAAACCACACGCACGACAAGGAAGATGATGGTTCAAACTGTCTTTAATAAATCCATCAGTAAATACACTGACACAATACTGCACCAAAGTCAAATGAATCACAAGGAATTAAATACATAGAACAAACAAAGGGAACTAATTAGGACACCGCTGAATAGAATGACTAATCAAATCTGTAACTATAGTAATGACAAATAACGAAACTCATAGGCAAGGAGAAAGCTAAGACTGAAAAACCAACTAAACAACTGTGACAGCAGTAATATTTTAAAAAGATGTTAGATATTTAATAATAATATAATATAGTGTATATATTGTAAAAATACATGTATAAAAATAAAATATTTTTGCTTAAAGTTATCATTAGATATTAGGAATTTGTATAATATTCCAGATTTAATTAAATGTAAAATAAAAACGGGACATTTTGCAGTTTTAACAATGACCTTGTATAAAATATTTATTTTAATTATCTTAATTAATTCCAAGAGTTTGCCATTTTACAAAATTAATGAGAAACTGGAGGAAAAAAAAAACTGTAAATGCAATGTTTTCACCCGTTTTTGTTCCTGTGTGGCTCTAATGGGACTTGTTCCTGTTCTCCTTTAGTCTAATTAAACGAGATTAGAGATTAGATTTAAATCCCTGTATTTTAGTTCAAGTCAGTGCATTCTGTCTCTGTTGGGTCTCTTATCGTTCTACATGTGTGTCTTCCCTGTACCTGTGATTTACATCTCCGTCGTTCCTTCCAACACAGTCTGACACATGCATTAAAGTAAGGGTTGTAGTTTTAAATGACCTTGTTATACTACACCCATTTTGTGTTTCAGGAAAGCTTGACTAACAGGACAGAAAGTCATTTTGTTGTCCTCACTAACATCTCTTCACACCAGACTCAACCCTGGGCAACCAGTCTTGGGCTGCAGGGTGTTATGGTTGTGGTGTGGACTAATACATATACTATATTATTATTATTATTATTATTATTGACTGTATTTTAGAAAAAACAACATGCCAAAAGAGTAAGTGTGGAGAAGAAGAATGTAGATCATATTTACTTCGCTTTAGCATGAAGCTGCAGTTTCACAACACATGAATTACACTTACAAATAATTTTTCTTACACTTGAAATGCGATTTACACCTTCACAAAGCTTCTCTTGTGTGTGCAAATTGAATTTATGCTTTATAGTCTTATGTACACTTCCACATCTCTTACCCTGCAAATGCAAATCTTTAAAGCATTATATTATTTCCATACAAATCCCACTAAATTCTTCAGTAATCACAGCAGCAAGTTAAAAGAAACTCAAGTGACAAGAAAACTGTTTTTAAACACTCAATCATAACATAAAAACAAACAAAAGTTGTCTTTTGTTTGTGTTTATAAAAAAATCATAGAAACGCTTTGAAAGAACTGCCGTTAAATAAAGGTATGAGGAAGAGAAATAATATGAATATCTGGGCGAGGAAGAGGCTGTCAAGAAAGCTGAAAATCCTCCTATTGTCTTGTCTGTCAGTTTGATGGTTTAATTTCACCTGTTGCTCAACACCTTACAGTTTTAAGAGTATATAAGATAAGATAAGATAATGAATTGCAGACAAAATATTTGACTTCACTTTTACAGTTCTTTTTTTATTTTTTTCCAAATGTTTACACAGTTTTTGAAACTATGGCTCCATTCATCAAAATTCTACTCTTCTTTCAAAACTATTTGAAGTCTTCAAAAATTGTATTCTTAAATAATTATCCACATGCAGGCCAAACTACAGATGTCAAAAATGTAAAACAACTCGTGTGTGTCTTTTGCTAGTTCAGGGAGCAGTGGAGCACACAGGATTTTGTCATATCACTCACATATACAGTTGTGCCCAACATTGTAGGTCATCTGGGTATTTCATGCATAATTTGCATACTATGCACAGTATACATACTGGATACTGCAGAAATAGTATGATTAGTATGATAGTATGGCATTAGTATGGTATTGAAAGTATGACAGCCATTGATTTCCTTCCTGTCAAATGAGGCTGTACCCCTACTTCCAGGAAGCATGTCAAGGGCAAACCCTCCCAAATAAAGTGAATTTTCATGTTACTAACAAGTATTTTTATTGACACACACACACACACACACACACAGAGAGAGAGAGAGAGAGAGACACACACAGTATCTTAATATGATTTCATTTTATATTAAGGTGACCAGACGTCCCGGTTTGTGATGTCTTGTCCCCGTTTTACAGCATGTTCAAAACAACCTGCAAATATATTGACAGAGTGACAGAAATTGCTGAAATATCACAGCCATTAACTTTGTGTACTGCACTCACAACAAAAAAGTTTATAGTCTAATTCATAAATATTAAACTTTTTTTAGCATTATTTAAAACAACATTTTCCTGCTAAACAGGAAAAGGATCTCCCACCAGTAGCTGATTTTGATATTATGGATATTTTTAAATGGCAGTGGTCATGAAGGACTATAATGTGACATGATTCATTTCAGATCTCATTTTTCAGTCATTTGTTTCACTAACAGAGTATAAAAAGCAAGACTAAGGCTGGTAAAACTCAGGGCAACTTTTTGAGCAATGTTGCCATTAACGGCAGGTGAGACAGGGCCCACGACCAACCTAAAGTATCCAGATAGAAAGCTGTTGCTTATAAATCAGAACGGGGCATTTCTGAAACTCTAAACCAGGGGTCGGGAACTTTTTTTCACCAAAGAGCCGTTTTTAATTTTTTCAAAAGAGCCATTAAAAAAAACAATATATTATTAGAATAGAAAATAAAGGTTTTCAATAACAAAACCTTTATTTGCCCATGTACATGTAACATGGGGTTGGGTTTTGGGTTTGTTTCACATTCATGTTTTCATGTCTCTTATTTTGAAGTTTACTCATGGTTCCTGTTTGTGTCTTGCTGTCCTGTTCCTCATGTTGGTGTTGGTGATTCCTGTTCATGCCATGCCTGCTTAGTCAAATCAAGTCTGTTCAAAAGTCTATTTCAAGTCTAGTCACGTCTGTTCAATAAACTGCACTTGGGTTCATCATTCAACTTTCCTCAGTGGACTGATCGTTACAGTACAACTCAAAAATAAACAAATATGAAGCATCACATGCTGAATGCATGAATGAAAAACATTCACATTTTAAATTCTGGTTAACTTTTTTTTTCACAAATACAATTTAAAATAAATATTTTATTATAAAAATAGCATTTACTTATTTTTCTCTAATTGGATATCTATCTGCTCGTGAAAAGACCAAGTGTAAATGTCCTCTGAAACGCTCTCAAACAACTTCAGGAGGTAGTCTGGGCCACATCAAACTGCATCTGGTTGTTGAAACCACATATACAAATATTACTCCTCCCTAAATGTTGAAATAACAAATATGTGAGAGCATTTTATAAGCTATAGATAGCTCAGCATCTCTTCAGCAAGCTGCCATTCAAACTGCTACACTGTAAAAAAAAAAATCGTAAAATAATGGTCAAATGACTGGCAGCTACGGCTGCCAAACAAAAACCATAAAATTACAGCAAAACATCCTAATTAAAATAAAGTGCAAAAACTATAATTTTACAGAAATGTTCATTAAAGGTTTTACAGGGGGAAAAAAATATTTTACAATTTCCCCTCTTGTTTCAATTACATTCTTTTACTTTAATTTTACGGTTTTTGTTTGGCAGCCATAGCTGCCAGTCATTTGACCGTTTTTTTACAAGACTTTTTTACAGTGTACAAATGAAACTGAAAGCAAGTCGCAGATGCTTAATGTGCAATCAAGTTCATTAAAAGTGAGACAAACATATCTTCGCAGTGCGGATGCTGTGCTCTCTGATGATACTACCCTTTTCCTAAAAATTCAGACCAGATTCCCTTAGAACTTAATACTATTAAAATGTTCTCCAATGCTTCTGGGCTTCTCCTTAATGTGCACCAATGTGAATTAATGCCAGTTAAGCAACTCTCTGTTTCCAGTATTTGCAATATCCAACTCAAAGACACAAAAAAATAGCTTGTAGTAATATCCAAAAATCCAAAACTTAGGTGCAACTTAAACTTCTTTCCTATCTTAGAGAAAACTAAAAGAAAATTCAATCAGGGCTTTCAGAGAGACTTGTCTCTAAAAGGAAAGATTCTGCTTTTCAAGGCATGCCTCATTTCACATCTAACATATGCAGCCATCTCTTTAGAACCTGATAAAGTGATGTGTAAAAAGATTGATCAACAACTACTTCAACACTTGAAGAAATCCATCCAGTATTTGGAATATTATACCAGAATATGTTTTTTTTTTTTTTTTTTTGCAGTTGGAGGTTTAAATTTTCTATTGTTATATAACTACAGTATTGAGATGATCCCTGTTTTTAGAAGATCCCTGTTGCTCTCACTGCCCTGAGCAGTGGGCAGCCATATTGCTATTGCTGCGATGCCCAGGGAGCAGTTGGGGGTTCGGTGCCTTGCTCAAGGGTCTCACCTCAGTTGTGGTATTGAGGGTGGAGAGAGCGCTGATCATTCCCTCCCCCCATCGACAATCCCTGCCGGACCTCGGACTCGAAGTTCAACTCCCTAACCATACGGCTGCCCCTTCCTTTAAGCTTATTCATCAGTACTATCCTGTTAAGACCTTTATTGTGTAACAATTCAAATTAAGTATAGATGTGAACTGTACTTTTTGTGACTCAACCAGAAACAAGAAATATTTGGCAAGACATTTGCCAGTTCATTGTAAACTTCATACACAATGACTTGGAGCTTCTCTTTAAGGTTGTTTTGTTTGGAATTTTCACTTTTGAGAAGCAATATGGAAATGTTTACTTTCTCTGCAACTTAATTATTTTCCTTGCAAAATACTTTATCCACAAACGTGGATATGAAAGTTACCCCCCTACTTTTCTTACTTTCTAAACATTAAAACATTGGACATTAAAATTTATATTACCTTTTGTATCAAAAGGCACTTAAAACTTTAAATGCATGCTCTCTTTTTAGTGTTTTTGTATAATTTGTATTTAATCATTGATTTATTGTTACGTGATCTATTTTTTTTTCCTCTTTTATTTATTTGTTTGTTTGTTCATTATTTATTTATCTTTTTTTTCACTCTTTCTTGATTTGTTATTGTATTTTTGGCTATCTTTGAATCACTGGCTCTTTTCCTTGACATAAGTTCTGTCACATTTGTATCTTTGATTTATGCTTAAAATAATAATAATAATAATAATAATAATTAAGTATTGCTTTTGCAAGATACTGTTTTGTTTTGTTGGTAAAAATCTTAATATCTGATTATTTTGATGTGTAATTGTTCGAGTAAAAACCAACTGGAGAGTAACGTGAGTCACATAAATCTGAAATGCTATTGTGAGCCACATGTAATCTAGGTTACGATGCAGTTAGCTAGTATGGAAATTGGAAATGATTTTGATAGAGTAATAGAATGTTGCCCTGTTATGCAGGTTGTTTTTTTTCTATGCATGGTTTTGAAAGCATTTTTTAAAATTCTGAATTGAAAGGACATTCCAACACTGAACATTGGTTCTATACTAAAAGGACATTGATCTCTGAGTTACAAGGGATATTGTTTCTAACTAAATACATTGTAATGGGGAAAAAAGTATTTTTTCCATTCATCATTCTCCTTGGAAAAATTCCTAGGCACTTCATTATAATTTAACTGTAGATTTATAGCTTACAATATTTGTTATAATTTACATTATAATAATTGCCAATTGAGGGGGGGGGGGGGGGGCGCTAGAGAGTTCCACATGGAATAGACGTGTTTTTTTGTGCTCCTCGGTTCCCTTGATTATTCTTTATTTTTATTAATACTTTTACTGTTGAACTTCGCTCATTACCTTCTATCACGATCAAAGACGGCATGACCAAGCCTAAATCAAAGAAAGGAGACAAACTTGCGGAGGATTCGGGTGAACATGGCGCTTGTCAGTCGGACGACGCGCGGGCCGCTGCAGACCAGAACTTTACAGACCCGGTAACAATGGCTCCATGAATGAAAAATTCGAGTCTTTGGAATCTACGTTGTCTCAGACGTTGGCCTCACTGTCCGAAGTTACTTCGCGAGTTACGGAGCTCGAAAGGGCAAGTGCCGATTATGAGGGACGTATTTCTGAACTGGAGGTTCATTGTCGTGACTGGTTCGACACATGGAAATCTTTGACATTGAAATTGGATGACCTCGAAGGGCACTCGCGGCGGCAAAATATTAAGATCATCGGCTTGCCTGAAAAAGTGGAGGAGGGTCGTCCAACTCAATTTGTGGCCGATTTTCTGGTGCAAATCCTGGGTGCCAGTAACTTTACAAAGCCTCTTAAGATCGACCGAGCCCATCGTACGGGCCCGGTTGGTAATGCACGGTCTCGTCCGCGAACGATGGTGGCCAGACTTCATCATTATCCTGACAAGGAGAAAATTCTGCGTCTTGCGCGGCTGTCTTCACCCCTGATGTACAACGACGTGCGCATTCTCATCTTTCCCGACTTTACCTCTGATGTGCTGAAACAGCGCCAAGCTTTCAACGACGTGAGGAAACGGCTCAGGGAGGCCAACGTTCGTCATGGTTTGCTCTTCCCAGCTCGACTTCTCGTGACACACAACGCAGTGAAACATGTTTTCGACTCCGTTGAGAAGGCTCAAGCCTTCGTTGACTCAATCATTGTCGGAGAAAACTCTGCATAATCAAGGTATTCAGGGCTAAACTTCATGACTTTTAACCGTTTGGTTATTTATAGCCCGCGGTAGGCTATAGGCCCTATGTGATTTTTTTTTCTTCTTTTTCTCCACATTTGGTACTGGTCAGTCTGTTCTGCTGGTTCGAGCAATTTACGTATGCCGGTATACTCAGTTATGAGCTTATTGTGTGACACAGTGCATTCATATTGGTTTTCCCTTTTTTTTTTTTTATTTAATGCTCAATCTGTGTCCTTTTTTGTTACAATGTAAATGTTTAAGGGGGACCTGAGGTGCACCTTGGCTCTTTATTTCTTACTTTTTTCCACTTTTTTGTTATTTGTAAATCTGCTGTTTTACGTGACTTCTTGGCTCCACGGTATATATGGGGTTTTCACTCCGCTTAGTTCGGGGAAGCGGCAGGGTTTGGGAGGTGGGACGAAATCACTGTTCATTGTCGTTTGTCTTTGTTAACCCTTCATTTATTCTGTGCGATTTTCTTTTTGCAGTTCAATTTGTGTATTTTGTAGAATATGGCACATAATAAAACTCCATCACAAGGAGGCGACATTACTTTAGTCAGCTGGAATGTACGCGGCTTAAATAGTCAGGTGAAACAAGCTAAAAGTTTTTTCGTATTTGCGTTCCATTTCAGCTGACATAATTTTCCTAATCGTTTCCTACAAAAACGATTAACATGTAAGTGGATTTCTCAGGTATTTCAGTCTACCTTTTCATGCAGGGCGAGAGGAGTTGCAATATTGTTCCGTAATTCAGTTTTGTTCAAACATACATCAACAGTAACGGATCCTAATGGTCGCTAGTTCTTGTCTCCGGCTTAATTGGCTCTAAACATTTTACTTTTCTGAATCTCTACGCACCAAATTATGATGATCCGTCTTTCTTCCGTAAAGTGTTTAACCTACTACCTTCTCTTACAGACACGCAAATTATAGTGGGTGGTGACTTTAACTGCGTATTGAATCCTGCTTTGGATAAATTTCCTGTTCGCTCAGATCCACCACTTAACTCTACATCAGTTATTAAACATCTCACCAAGTCATTAAATATTGTAGATATTTGGAGGCTACACAATCCTACTGCTAAGGAGTACTCCTTCTTTTCTCAAGTCCATAAAACATATTCAAGAATAGACTATTTTTTAATAGACTCTAAAATATTACCTAACGTCTTTACATCTAAATACCACAATATATTGATTTCTGATCATTCCGCTGTTACAATATCTTTTAATTTTGGTTTGAAAAAGCCAAGTTATAATTGGAAGTTTAATACATACCTCCTTTCAGAAGAGAAATTTTCCCAATATTTATCTGAATCTCTGATGGAGTTCATTGAGATCAATGACACAGGAGATGTTTCTGACTCTGTTTTGTGGGAAACTTTTAAAGTAGTGATGAGGGGATATGTAATTTCCTATGAGTCAGCCGCAAAGAAGCTCAGACAGAAGCGCTTAGGGGAGATAGATGCTCGTCTTACTCAGCTGGAAAAATTATATAGGGATACAGCAGACTCGCATGTTTTAAAAGACATCATGGCACTTAAATATGAATATAATAAGATTACTTCAGATCAGGTAAATAAGATGTTGTTAAAAGTCAAGCAGAAGCATTTCGAGATTGGGGATAAACCAGATAGATTACTGTCTCGACAGTTAAGGGGTTCTTATGCTAGTAGATCAATTCATCATATTGCTGATAAGGAGGGTAAAATTTTGAGTAATCCAGAGGACATTAATAATCGTTTTATGGAATTCTATGCTGATTTGTATAAGTCAAAGACTTCTGTATCTTCCGAGGCTATTGTAGACTTTTTACATTTGTTTCCCCTTCCAAAATTAAGTGAGGCTGACCAGGAAATGTTGTACGCTGATATTACTATTCAAGAGATATTGGATGCATTAAATGCCTTCCCCAATGGGAAGGCTCCTGGCCCAGATGGCTTTTGCATCGAATTTTACAAAAAATTTGCAAGGAAAATTGCTCCCCTTATGTTACGGATGTTCAATCACTCCTTCTCCGAGCAGAAATTTCCCCCATCTCTCTATTTTGCCAATATTTCTCTACTTCTTAAGAAGGGCAAGGATGAGACTAATGTGTCTTCTTTTCGCCCAATCGCCCTTCTCAATACTGATTTAAAAGTGTTCACCAAGATTTTGGCAACTAGATTAAACAAATGTATTTCTACTATCATCCATCCTGATCAAGTTGGCTTTATCCCTAACAGATTTTCTTTTTTCAATGTAAGACGTTTTCTGAATATAATCTATTCTAAGCAAAATCCTCACTCTAAATTGGCAATTATTGCATTAGACGCAGAAAAAGCTTTTGATCAAGTTGAATGGAATTATATCTTGGCCACTATTAAAGAGTTTAATTTAGGAGATACGTTTTCATCGTGGGTCAGTATGTTATATCATCAACCATGTGCATCTGTTTTAACTAATTTTGATAGATCCCCACAGTTTGAGTTACATAGGGGTACACGACAGGGGTGTCCATCTCACCCCTGTTGTTTGCCATTGCCATAGAACCTCTGGCCATTGCTGTGAGACACCATCCGCAGATTCCACCCTTAAGAATAGGTCAGGTAGATCATGTCATATCCCTTTATGCTGATGATGTCCTTTTGTATCTTTCTGATCCAGAGCATTCAGTTCCCCACTTGTTGGATTTAATAAATTCTTTTAGTAAGTTTTCAGGTTATTCTGTTAATTGGCAAAAAAGTGAATTCATGCCCATCAGCAATAATATAGATCCAGTTTTCTTGCAGAGTTTGCCGTTTAAACAGGCTGTTGACATGATAAAATACCTTGGTGTAGTTGTTCCCAAGAATCCAAAGGATTTAGTTAAATTAAACTTTTTCATTTTATTAGATAACTTGAAGCAGGACATAGAAAGATGGAGATCACTTCCCATATCAATGTTAGGCCGTGTCAATGCAATTAAAATGGTGAGCCTCCCCAGATTCTTATACATTTTCCAAAATGTACCTGTTTTCCTGCCTAAATCATTTTTTAAAACCCTTGACTCAACTATTATGCCTTTTATTTGGGGTTTTAAAAGTGCTCGTATATCTAAGACTCATGTACAGAAACCTAAGAATTTGGGGGGTCTGGGTTTGCCTAACTTTCGTTATTATTACTGGGCAGCGAACTGCAGGATTTTGATGTACTGGCGGGATACTTTTCCAGACATCATTCAAGCAGGCACTCCCCCCTGGTTGGCGATAGAACAAAGTGCCTCTCATTCTTCTCTTTCCGCTTTGCTTTTTTCAGCACCTCTGCCTAACAAAGAGATTCCTAAAAGTAATTTCATTCTTAACAATTCTATTAAAATATGGTACCAAATTAGAAAAGTATTCAAGTTACCAAACACCTCCCTACTTACTCCTATTTGTTACAATCATGCATTTAAACCCTCTCTTACAGATAAAGTCTTCAAGGAATGGCAAGATAAAGGACTTTTTAGTATTAAAGACTTATACATTAATAAAGTTTTTGCCTCCTTTTCTCAACTTGCTGAGAAATTTGACCTTCCATCCTTTCATTTTTTTAGGTATCTTCAGGTCAGAAACTATGTCCATCTAAACATTTCTGATTTTGAAGCCTTGTCCTTAGATAGTAAGTTATTTGACTTATTTTCAACCTCTCTTAATTCATCGGGTTTAACCTCTTTATTTGTCAATGCTTTTAAAGATAGAACAGATTTTTCCTCCCTTCATTTGAAAGCTAGTTGGGAAGAAGACGCAGGGATCGAGATTTCTGAGACTGATTGGGAAAAATGCCTTTTATCTGTTTATTCATGTTCTATAAATTCTAGACATAACCTTATTCAATACAAGGTATTACATAGACTTCATTATTCAAAAGTAAAGCTCAGTAGATTTTATCCTTCTGTCTCTCCCTTCTGTGATAAGTGTAAAGCTGCAGATGGTACCCTTGCACATCTCTTCTGGTTTTGTGCACAAATTCAGAGCTTTTGGTTAGAAATATTTCAGTTCTTAGCTAAAGTTTACAATTGCGTTTTACTTCCTGACCCTATGATAGCAATTTTTGGTTGGTCAGTTTTGTTGGAGTCTCTCAACCCAAAGGTACGTCTGCCTGTCCAATATGGCATGATTATAGCTAAAAAAGTTATCCTTTGTTTGTGGAAGAAAAATGTTAAGCCTCTCTTTTCTGATTGGTTATCTGGTCTTACCTCCACTTTGCATTTAGAGAGAATTAGATATACCACCTCAGGGAACTCTACTAAATTTGATAAGATGTGGGAACCAGTCTTCTTTTTTTTGGCGCATCAGAACGATTAATTAATATGTTTAATGTTTCAGGACTTGTAATAATACTAA
This sequence comes from Cirrhinus molitorella, assembly GCA_033026305.1. Taxonomy (NCBI): domain Eukaryota; kingdom Metazoa; phylum Chordata; class Actinopteri; order Cypriniformes; family Cyprinidae; genus Cirrhinus; species Cirrhinus molitorella. The sequence continues at coordinate 10,414,426 of CM065128.1, forward strand.
ACTGTTTTAATGACTCTCTGTAGGATGTACTTGTCATATATGTCGCTATTCTCCTTTGTTTTGTCACATTTTCTTGTTGTTCTACATCCTGCACAGATTGTTGTTGCTGTATGAAGGGTTTGTCTGTTTATTCTGTTTTTTCATGTCTGCAAAATCCTTAATAAAAATAATTTTCATAATAATTGCCAATTGCTAAAATAAAATAAACTAATATTTCTTATTATTATTAATAAATATTATTTTTAATAAATGTATTTTTGTTAGAGTATTTAAGAATACAAGAGTATTTTTATAATGATAACCTCTGTATTGATTTATCATTTTTATACATTTTAATTATTATTATAATTAAAATAATTTTAATAAAAGTGTTGATACAGATATCAGCTGAAGTAATGTTTGCGTTATATCTATAATATACTTGTACATATCAGTTCAATACACACATAAGTAAATAAAAACATAATAAATAAATAAATAAATAAATAAATATAGGATTTTTGTCTATTTATGTATGTATTTACTTTATAAGTAAAATTATTAAAACATGAAACACAAGAAAAGAAACAAAAATAATGGCTTCTTTCACTTATTTGAATCCATTAGAACAAAGTTTCTTGAAATGTGTTTGGTATCCGAATATGTATTTTTCTTTCACTTATTAAAAGAGATCTTACAATAACTGAATACAGCTTTACTGTAGTTATAATAATATATTTGACTAAATGCTGTGAATAATGTCATATTTTATAATGTCAGAAGCTCATTTCAGTCTTGTGAGGAATCGATTATATTCATGATACAAACATCAATTAAAACCTGATCTCAACTTTGTCATTGTGTTTTATTATTTCTGGACAAAAACAAGAGAAATTAATGACATGTTCTTAATAAATCATGTTTGACATTTTTTACATTTTGACAGCAATAAAACATGATTGATGACACAACAGTAAAAACACAAATATAGACACGTGATGCACAGGGCGATAAAGTATATTTATTGTGGTCGACTCAACCCGCGAACATTAAAAAACAACCCGCGGCAACAGTGTTAAAGTAGCCCAATTCCATGGGAAAATCGAAGACATGGCAACACTGTCTACAGCCTGGAGCGTAACACAAGCTTCCACCTCCAGCTCTTTATAGTGCGCTCTTAAAGGGCAACAGTCTCCGCCCCACCATAAACAGTGGATCACATTATTAAAACAAAGATGCGCCCAAACATCATATAAAACAAAACAAAACACAGTTATATAAAATGACCATTTCACACAATTGTAATCCCCTAATACACAAACTGATCTTACTGTCTATTTGAGGATTTATCACAAATGTATTGTTATTTGAGTGACAGAAGTTGAGCTGCAGTATTAATGTCATGAAGAGACTATAACATCTCACTGTTACTGATTTATCAGCAGCTCAAAGCATTATGGGTACAATCTCATCAGTCTCGAGATTCATCAACACAGTTTCACTGATTCAGTATAAACACTAAACCCAGAATAGAGCGTCTGAGTGAATGTGGTGTGTTCTGTGTGGATGAGGCTCATTGTGTCAGAGACGCTGTAGAAGGACAGAGTTCCTGCACTGAAATCCACATACACCCCTACTCTATAGATATCATGATTATCAGACACTCCTCTTCTACTGATGATGGGCTTCACAGGGAGATCAGTCTTTATGTTATTGTGTTTGAATGAGTATCTGGAGGAAGAGCAGATCAAACTCCAGGACTGATCATTATATCCAAACACACACTCAACACTCCGTCCCTTCCTGCTGATGCTCTTATATGACACTGATATATACACATGTCCACTCCACTCAATCTCCCAGTAACAGCGTTCACGCATGCACACACACACACACACACACACACACACACACACACACACACACACACACACACACACACACAGTATAACCTCATCTACTCTTCAAGGCCTCTGTCTGTCTGTCTCTCTCCTCCTCTCCACTTCAGGGGCACTGTTGCCCTTAGAAAGACTTCTTCCTGGCTTTCCTGTTAGCAAATTCAGTTACAACATCATCAAAATCCAAATCCCTGACCAGCTGAGATTCAATGGCCATCAGTGACAGTGCACTGAGGCGGTGTTGCGTTTGCATAGTGCCATCTGTGCAAATGATCTTTCTCCTTCAGTTTGTAACTTTCAATGTCAAAAATATACGTAGGGCTACAAACACATTGGGGAAAGCTGATTGCAGACTGTTTTAAGAACACCTGCAGCAGTTTTTGAGGAGACTTATCCTGTTCGCTCTTTACAAAGCATCTGAACTGGATAATTTCATCTGCGAGGCTCTGATCTAAATCAGAAGGATATTAAACATGGAGAGCATCAGCCTTTTTACAAACAGTGCTCAGTTTCCATGTTCAGCAGAACCCCAAACCTGTTATTAATATTCCAGTATGCATCCACTCTGTGGATGACTAGCTTGTCAGCTGACTATAAGTCAATAAGTTTCATCTCCTAAAGTTTCCTGTAATGTTATTAAAGGTTCTAAAAACATTCAGTAAATATGATAGAAGGACCTAAATAGAACCAGAAATTAACATTCAAGGTTGGTCCCCTAGAAGGTCTTTAAAACATTATGGGAATGTAATATAGAGAACTAGAGGGAATGTCCCAGAATGTTCTGTGAATGTCCGCCAAATAACGTCCTCCAACCCTTTAAAGAACTCCACATCATGACCGTCTCAGAATGTTGTGGGGACGTTACTAGGCAACGTCCTTAACACCAGCAGGGACGTTCTGAGGACGTTCTGGGAACATAACATTTCTAGGGGGGAGGAGATTTAAGCAATATTTATAAACATGCCTCAGAAAAAAAAAAAAACATTACTTGTGTGCATCTTGAGAAAAAACAAAGACATTGACATATTTTAAGATCAGTCAGTGCATGTTTCTTTCAGTTGAAACCACTCAGATTTACATTTTAGTCTGGGATTAGTCTTAACCAGGGTATATGTTTCTCATGGAGCAGCCATTCACTCTCAGCTGGCATGAATATAAATGACCCTACTGGAACCAGTTCATTATACGTCAAGATCTGGGCAGGGGGTGCAGGTAGTGTGTGATAAAAGGGCCATACACAAAAAATAAATATAGCAAGTAGAAGCACATTTTTGACTCGTTACACAAGCGCTGAACATGTCCATCTCTGTCTCAGCACCAGCCAAAGCACAAAAATCTATTTGAATTTAGCAGTTAATCACATGACAGTCTGAACACTAATCACTGGTGTGATTGAACACATTAAAAGAGCTACTTTATGTTCAAAACTTTGATCACATGTAAAGGGTTTCTCTCCAGTGTGAATCTTCATGTGGATTTTAAGGTTTCTTTTTTCAGTGTAGCTTTTTCCACATTGTTGGCAGGTGAAAGGTTTCTCTCCAGTGTGAGTGTTCATGTGGCAATCGAGGTGATGCTTTTGTGTAAATCTCATTGGGCATTGAGAACATATGAAAGGTTTCTCTCCAGTGTGAATTCTCATGTGTTTTTTAAGGTTTGATTTTTGAGTGAATCCATTTCCACACAGTTGGCAGACAAAGGGTTTGTTTCCAGTGTGAACATTCAAATGGAATTTAAGGTGTGCTTTTTGAGTAAAACTCTTTCCACACCATTGGCAAGTAAAAGGCTTTTCTCCAGTGTGAACTCTCATGTGGATTTCAAGGTGTCCCTTTCTGTTGAAACTTTTTCCACACAACTGGCAGGTCAAATAACTTCTATTTGCTGTCTTTTCAGAATGTGAGCAACTAAATGATTTTTCTCCAGTCATGAAACCATATTTCTCATGCTGAACATTATCTTCATTTTCATTGAGTTCTTGACTCTCCTCTTTTGATGTCATCAGCTCTAATGCAAAAAAAAGACAAATCCAAATTAACCCTATTTTTAAACCAACATGTAGATCTTATACAGACTAAGCTATTAAAGAAGATTATAAATCTCAAAACCTCATTTTCGTGGTAATGGGTCAAGTGATCTCAACGTTACCTGCTTCATGTCAAATAAAACCACTTTAATTATATGTCGTATGTCACTTATATGTTACAGTCATATGAAATTCTTTAAAAATATCACTCCTTTCTGTAGTGTTGGACATATTAATATGCATCAAATGAGTGAAGTTACGCACTGAGAATGAAAACCAACCTGTTTGTTCCTCAGTATCTTCACATTTGACTCTAAATCTTACTTCAGTCTTAATGTCTTCACTCTCCTCTTTAATGAACGCCATCTTTATAATAGTGTCTCTTTGATCTGTAAGAGATGAATCACAGATTCCTAAAATTATCAATAACACAAATCTTCTGTCTTATATAAGCAAGTGTGAAATGTTCTCAATTCACTACAGGACATTTGTGATACTTCCACTAAAGAATCAAATCAAGAATCTTTATATAAGATTTTTTCATAAGAAAGAAATATGGTTGACTGATTAAAGCTGTACATGTTCGGTTTCATCAACCAGCAAAACAATTATGATGTTCCCAGGTGTTACTCCTCATCTATCACTGTTGAATGATGTTCAGTTTCTAAATATAAAATGCATTAAACTGTTTATTAGAAACACTTAAGCAAGTATATTCTTTACATGGTATTAAAAAGTACATCATCAGAAGATAAAGTATACAAAGGATGTAAGCAGTTACATGAATTTGTCCAGATTTTCACAAACTCTAATCCAATTAGCATAACTATAGCACTCATTATCACAGACATTCACAATTAACCCAGGTACTGATTCGCATGAACAATGACAGCCAATTAAAGTAATGGGACAGAAGTAGCAAGAGGCCATGAAGACTAAAGGTGACAGATGTACATAATTTTAGATTTGTATTCACACCTAAAACAAGAGATTGATTTTAATATTAAAATGCCATTTATCTTTCTGCTATAATTTCAGTTTTATCTTTACACATAAAGCTAAATTTATACCTCTTTACTTATATGCTCAATCTCAGACAACTGGAGATAAATATTACTTACTGATTATGATGTCACAATAAGCTCATTCTGTTCAGAAAGTCTGAATATTTTTTATGTAATTTCAGTTCTTAACAGCAAAACGAAACAATATTCCTCTAGAAACACATTGCTACATGAGACAGCACATGACAAGGACTACAGAAACATACTGTACATAATTTAAATTATATTAATTAGACAAAAATAAATAGTTACATAGGAACTTAAAAAGAAATGCTAGAAAACAAGAACAAATGAAAATTGGACAATTAAACACCAACTTCACAAGACCGCAGAAAAAGGATACATTACTGAGAGAGCAGCATATGTAGTTTTTTAAAAGTGTGCAATATGTTAAGTAGTTAATGTCTGTTGTGTAGAAACTGAGTCCAAATTTTAGAGCCAAAAAGGGCAAAAGGGTGTTTATGCTTTTTACAGAATTTGCAAATCATGACTGTTTGAAGGACATCATGGATTCTGTGAAGTTTCAGGCCATTTTGTCAATAATATTTTTGCTTTCAGTGCAGAGACTGAAGCTTCATAAGCATGGAATTTCCTGCAGGACAATCATACCAAAGAACACATTAACATCTATATAGGTTTGGCTCATGGATCAGTTATAGAATGTTCTCAATCTCCACATTTAAGAACCATGAAGGTATCAGAAAAATCCAGGGTGGTGACAACGGTGGGAGGAGCCAAGAAAGAGAAAAGAGGGATCGGAGGGATCCAGAGTGATGGGGAGGATCCGGAAGATCGAGGCAGAGCCAGAGGCAGAGGCACCGGCGACTGTTGCAGAGCCGTGGATCCAGAAGCCTGCTGTGGAGCCGGGGCGACAGATGACCCAGGTGGAGCTGGAGGAGTCTGACAGAGCTGGTGGGATGGAGGGACCAGGCACAGCCAGAGGAGTCCTGAGGCACAGGATGGACGACGCCAGACCAAGGTGGAGCTGGAGGGATGAGGGAACCTGAGGGAGCCAGTGGACTTCTGGATCCATGGCTCTGCCTCTGTTGCTGGTGCCTTTTGCTTCGGAGCCCCTGGGTTGATGGGCCGAGGCGGAGTCCGGGACTCTGAGGCTGGAGGCGGAGATGAGGGATCCTCCAGCCGTGATGTCAATGGAGACCGGCAGACTAGCAGCAAGTCCACCACACAGATGGAGGACTGAACCAACCAGCTCACCCTCAGCCAGTGTAGCAGGACACCAGCACCCACTACATATAGGCATGGAGGCTCTCTTAAGGACTGTCCTTGGACAGCTGAACTGGTGGCAGGATTGAGTCGATGGTGGTAAAAGGAACAAAGGCACCTGTCGGGAAAGGAACGTGAAGTCCTTGGTGTGGTCCCCGAGAGAGTGTTCCCCCTGCTCCAGCAGGAAGATGAGGATGGAAGGATCATTCATAACGGGGGAAAAAACAAAAAACAAACAATGAAAAAACTGAAAAATAAATGCGGGGTATCGAGCGCCGCTTACTGTGTTCAGTCAAGTATTCTGTCGTGGGCTGCTCATGAATGAAGCGCAACACAATACCAGTCATGTAAAAGGTCTTACATTGTAATCCACAGACAGATAAACTACAGGTAGGGACCACGAACAACCAAAATGATCTTAATACCAGACGATGAGACAGAAACTGAATACAACTTATAAAAGACACTGATTAACACAGACAGGTGAAGGTGATGATACTTAATGAAGACAGGAACACCAAATAAGGGCACACGAGGGAGAAATGAGTGCTATAGTTCTGCTGATTGTTTTAGAGCTGAACTGGAAGTGCTCACATCCTTTGAATAGTTTAAGCTTGTGATCTGAATGCTTTGTCTTCATCTGTAAGAATGGTCTTCTGAAATCTGTATACATGTCCAACTTCATAATGAACTTCAGCATAATAAAATCAAACTGTTCATTACTTTATTAATAAACAGTAATATTGCTATATTCATTTGGTTAAATTCTTTTGATTTATTACAATTTGTAATTATTTTAAAAAGTAGCTTGGTTATATAATTTATAGTACAGTAGTTGGTTAATATAATTATCATTTATTAAAAATGCAAAAAAATAATTTGATATAATTGTGATGCATCATGACATTAAATCGAATTGAATCACTGACATGATCATTTAATCAAACTGAATCATGAAAACAGTGACGATTCACACCTGTACAGTACAGTACTTGATACTCCGATGATCATACAAGTGGCAAAACTTGTGAAGAATATTAGGAAAACCACTTTAAATACTGCTGCAGTTGATAAACTGGTGTGTGTCCAGTCCAGCATCAGTCACCAGGTGAAGCATTCAGCTGATTATTTACATGATTCACTTTCAAATGATAAGCCATATGTGAGGTTGATGAAAGATAGGCAAATACTTGTATTTTCTGCCCAACGTACAGTAATTATGTACCTTATGGCTACCTTAACGTACCTTATGGCCTACCTTAAGGACCAGTTGTTAATGATCTGTTTGTTATTGATACGGACCATTTTTTTCTGTGACTGACTAACTAATAACATTTCAGTTGACTAAACCTCTTCTTGATGACTAACATTCAGTAAACTATTAAAGGGGCAGCCCTAGTTGAGTGAAAGCAACGGCTGTCACCAGACTTTATTTTGCACACGTTGTCATCACATCAGAGCAATTAGAACATATGAACACAACTTATTTACCCATTTCATATGAAAAATGTTACTCAATCCAAGAAGTGAACATTAACATTTAAATATTAAAGGAGATGCAAGTATTTAAATGCTGCATTTAAATCAGAGCTCTGTAAACAGTAGAAAATGGCCCTTAAGAGAACTTTAAGAAAAAAATTAAACTGAAATCCTTTCAAAAAAGAAAGCTGCAGGAGGGCAGAGAGTGTAGAAAAACACCTGCCAAAGGCAAATGAATTGAGGAAATGTACAGGTCGGTTTATAGTACAGTTCATGAAATCCAACCTGTTTGTTCCTCAGTATCTTCGTGTTTGAATGTCTTCACTCTCCTCTTTAATAAACAGCACCTCAGTTGTTGTTTTTTTGTTGTTGTTGTTTTGTTCTGTTTCTAGAAACTTTGCCCTGTTTAAGATGAGAATAATTAACAGAAATAAAAAAAAAAAAAGAAAAAGAAAAAATAAATAAATCTCTGGGTGTGTCCCAATCTGTCCAGTGCACAAGGGAGTCAATTGATAGTTAATGGAAAATGATCTGATTTGACAAACACTCAAAACTTCAACTTACTATTCAGTTTTGATTAACATTATTGATTAATATCTTACATTTAATACACATTTAAAAATTGCTATTGCATTTTAATATCATAATCACAACAACCACAAAACATTTCGATTGTTTGTAAAAGTTTTCATTACACGCGTTTGTTGTTCTCGTTGCATTTACAGTGTTTTGAGCAGCAGGTGAATCATTTTGTGAAGCAACTGATTCAATTGACTCGGAGTTTCGAATTCGTGTTTATGATTGTCTGAATCACTACACAGAGAAATCAGACGCTGTTTTGATGCGATTTACTCACACAAAATAACGCTAATTATTTGATTAAATATTACAGTGTTGCATTCAATAATTATTCCGTTTACATCGTTTGTTGTGTGAATTTAAACACTTTAAAAGAATAAAACAACAAACCTTTCTTCAGCTGAAACGCAGATGCAGGAGCTCGCCGCAGACGTATGACGTCACACGACCAGATCAAAATAAAAGTCCTGTTCACACTGCTGTCTACAATCCAGAAAGTGCAGGTATTTACAGGGAAACACATATGAACAATAAAACTTATATCAGTGGTATTCAGAGTTTTATTCTTTGTGAAAAACACTGAAATAAATATAAAAAAATTAGACAAATACATATATAAAATATTACAAATTGTAATATTTACAATTTTATTAACGTATGTATTATTAATTACATTTTTCCAAATGTATTTATTTATTCTTTCATTTATTTATTCATTCATTCATATTTTTATGACAACATTTATGTCCACGTGTTTCTTTCCATGTCTATTCAACATTTACTTAAGTTTGTATTTATTTATTTCCAGATTTATTTACTATAATATTTATTTACTTAGACCTTTCTTTGGCAGCAAGGGAAAAGCTCTGAGGCCACAGTTAGCACCTTGTGGTGTGACCAACCAAAAAACAATGGCTCTTCTTTGTTCCAAGATGGTACAAAAAGTGTAGATGTAACTTTTCTGTCTCTTAAACTGTAAACCTCATCTTATTTGATCTTCCTTACTTTTATGCATTACTGATGCAAGTATATATACAACTATTTTAGCTAGTTAGAACAAAATGTGTCTCATGGATAGCTGAGTGTGTTGACTGAAAACTAGCCTTCACATGTTGACAAAACTGAAGGATTGACTGAAAACGTGAAGCATGTGTCTAGTTTGAGACAGCACCACTGGTTTTGGGAATAGACCAAATGCCGAGTTTATCTGGTTACTTACCCTTAAACATACCCATACCCCCCAGATATTGACCACTTCATGTTGTATAAAAGTGTTATGTAATAAAAGTGTAAGTGAATGAATTTATGAATAAAGCAATGAATGTATTACATACATAAGAAAGCAAAAGTTTAAATACTATTTATTTAATGATTTATTTATCAGTTTGTTTAGTCAGCTTTAAATGCCATCAAATAACAATTTGTTAACTTTACATCGCTTGTAAAAGTATGCTGAAAACGTTGTACCAATTTGAACACTTTAGATAACTAACAACACAAACCTTTGATCACCTCACATCACCAGATCACAATAAAAGCCATGTTCAAGCACTGCTGCATTTACAGTCACAAAAGTGCAAAAGATATGTCTATAAAGAACACACATAGAAATAATAAAATATATGTCAGAGTTAATCAGAGTTTTATTCTTGGTGAAATACACATTTAAAATATGCTGCCTTATTCAGTGCTGAAAGTAACTACTGACAAAAGAACAACATTTAATATGTGAGACTAAAGGCAATACATGTTTGATGTTTTATATTGAATTTTAAACAAATAAACAGTCAAACAAACTAACAAATGCGTATTCATACTTTTATTTTCTATTCATGAAATACATTTTTTGACATGCATTAATTAATGTCCCAGTGGGCTCACATTGTCATAAGACATTGATATTTGGTTAAATTTGGGTTGTGACGTCTAGCAATAAAATAATGATTATAAAATTATAAAAATAATCTAATAAATACCTATTTAGAATAAATTCAAATAAATATTAACAACAATAATATTATGAGAGAAGACTATTCTATAGAATTGAGTGAACAGGTTTAAGTGAGAGAGAGTGTGCATCCTGTTTAATTAATTTGTGCTTTTGTGGTTGCTACATTTGTTTTGTTTTTGGTCGGAAGAAAAGACACGTTAACTGCAAAAGAATTAAGGTAAAGAATTTGGTGTGAAATCATCAGGAAACATTAATTCTCCAGAGCCACAATTTTCCAGAACTGCAGTACCTGGAGTCTCCAGAAGTTCAGTGTGTCAGATTCTCAGGCTTTGCTTGGGTAAAAAATGAATAAGAATAACATACTGAAGTGCTTTGTTTTGTGAAGTTTGTTTTTTGTAGGTTTTATATACCGCTAAGTTGACTGACTCTTGAAGGACCAGCACCACATCCTTTTGTAGCACTTTTTCAAGAATCTGGCAGTCATTTTTGGGATCTCAGTTTTAGTTTAGTTTTCTGTCTCCTATCCTAAAAAGTCTGTCTTGCAGAGATGGACTAAAATGAACAATCAAAACTTACTGCCAAATTCTAGAAGTTCTATAAGAAGATGTGATGCTGGTCCTTCAAGAGTCACTCTCAAATTAAGTCTATAAAAACTTAAGAAAAGATAAAGATAAAACTTAAGTCTTCATGTATTTCACAACACTTCAGCATGTTATTCTTAACTGAGGGTCTTTTTGGGGGTATTTTTGTACCCAAGCAAACTCTCTGAGAACCTGACACATTGCAATTCTGGAGACTCCAGGTACAGCGGGGAAAATAAGTATTTGACACATCAGCATTTTTATCAGTAAGGGGATTTCTAAGTGGGCTATTGACACAAAATTTCCACCAGATGTAGCCATCAAGCCAAATATTGAATTCATACAAAGAAATCAGAACATTTAAGTATACAAGCTGAGTCATAATAAATGAAGTGAAATGACACAGGGAATAAGTATTGAGCACACTTTATTTAATACTTTGTAGAAAAGCCTTTGTTGGTGATTACAGCTTCTAGACGCCTCTTGTATGGAGAGACCAGTCGTCTGCATTGCTCAGGAGTGATTCTGGCCCATTCTTCCACACAAACGGTCTTCAAATCTTGAAGGCTCCTTGGGCCTCTTTTATGAACTTTGATCTTCAGTTCTCTCCATAGATTTTCTATGGTATTTAGGTCAGGTGATTGACTGAGCCATTCAAGCAACTTGATTTTCTTTCTTTGAAACCACTTCATTGTTTCCTTGGCCTTGTGTTTGGGATCATTGTCTTGCTGAAATGTTTCTGGTAGATGGCAGCAGATTTTTATCCAGAATGTCCCGGTACATTTCTCCATTTATCCTGCCTTCAATAATATGAAGTCTGCCAGTACCCCTTGCTGAAAAGCAGCCCCAAACCATGATGCTTCCACCCCCCAAACTTAACTGTTGGTATGGTATTCTTGGGGTGGTGGGCAGTGCCATTTCTTCTCCAAACATGGTGTGTAGAATGACTGCCAAAAAGTTCAATTTTTCTTTCATCTGACCATACTATAGTCTCCCAATAATCCACAGGCTTCTCCAAATGCTGTTTCGCAAACTTTAACCGAGCCTCAACAGGCTTTTTGTTCAGCAATGGAGTCTTGCGTGGTGAGCGTGCATGGATGCCATGGAGATTCAGTGCATTGCTTATAGTTTTCTTTGAAACAACAGTACCTGCTGATGCAAGGTCTTCCTGAAGTACATTTTATTAACAAATAAACAATGAATAAATAAATAGAGATCTTAGCCCTGACCCTCCTCACAGACTATCCAGAACTGACTTCAGACAAAAAAAACCTTTGTATGTCAAGGGTTAAATCAGTTCACACTCCTAGTGGAGATAGAAATCATATTCATATTTATTACATAAATACATAAACTTAACAATTGACAATAACATTCTAAATGAAATTTTATCAATATCACATTAATAGCACCCTTTTGTGCTGATTGGTTGGATTACTTGAACATTCTCCTGAATTTGTTCCATAAACTTCATTATGAGAGAACACATGGCATATAAAAATACTTCTGTGACATTGTCATAGCTTGAGTACGATTTCTTCTGTTGACTTCACCTTTGTTATAACAGATACTAAAACTAAAGAAGATAACAGCTACCATGCAAACAACTTTCTGTTAGTGACATCTGACTATTAGAGAAAGTTGATTAATATACATTTGAGTGATTCTAAGAATGTAAAGTTGATCACACATTTTATGATATTGTTTTTTTCTTCAACACCCTTAAAGTATTCTGTCACAGCACATTTAAAGCTAAGGGATATGGCTCCCAGCTGTATTTCTAGGAAACTTTTTGTATTGGAAATCTTCAAGTAGTCACAGTCATACTGGTTATGGCTATTAAAACAGCGTGATTCTTCTTCCACTCAAAAGAGACATATTCAGAATAATATAATAAATTATCTGTAGGCTATTTTGAGCTGAAACTTCACAGACACATTCTGGGGACACCTGAGGCATAATACATATTGTAAAAAGAAGCATAATAATAGGTGCCCTTTAACTCCCATCATAACAACAAACAAACAAACAAACAAGAACTATCAATATTAAAGCTTAATTCTCTGTTCTAGTGCTATTAGTATTAGATCTTTCATCGACCAAAACACATTTTGAAAAGCTTGAAAATTGTGCTCACACGCTTTTGTCTATCTGACCAGTATTTGTTCCTCTGCTTCTCTCCTTGTATATGCTTCCTTTGCAAGTTGTTGTCATGAACATGCACTGCTATTTATGTTTGGGTATGTTAATATATGTATGGAACTTCTGATGATAGAAAAAACACTTGCCAAGTTAAAAATTATCATTGTTTTCTTCATGCAAAATAAAGTTTTTGTCAGATAATGCTTTTATTGTTTTCTAATCAGAAGTAGATAATGGTTTTGTTGTTACAATAACAATTTATAGAGCTTGAAATTTTAATAAGGATTAAATGGATTAATAATGGAATAAAATGAGTTCCAACCCTCAGTATCTTCATGTTTGACTCTGAATGTTTCTTCAATCTGCATTTCTTCACTTTCCTCTTTAATAAACACCATCTTTATAATAGTGTCATATGGATCTCGGTCGGTTCAGCAGTTTTTCTCTGTGTCTGGACATTGTTTAAAATCAGCTCTTTAGTTCAGTATTCAGAGTGAGTTTTTTTTTTTTCACTTACGAGCGATTGCTAGGAACCGGAATTAAATTCAAATTAGTTGTCAATCAATGTTTACACCTTCTATAAACCTTATTTATAACATATATAGTTTGTTTATTTGTTTAAAAGCAAAGACATGGACAAATAAAATAATGAAGAACTCACATTTCCACTAAAATAATAAGAGTTCACTGGTTTACAAAGCACACAAATATTCAAAGAAATTATCAACTCACAGAACTGAAGCTAAATGATCCTGGTGTTGAATCTTTTTCTAAACTGATCATGCATTTAGTGCTGTTACTACAATTTTAGTATGTGTGTTTAATAGAGCTATGTTTGTTCCAACAAGTTAAAGTCCCCATTATATAAAAAAAGTCAGGCCACATCTTCTGGTTTCTGTCTCCAGCTACTCCCAATGTATGTTATCAATCGGTGTTTGTCAGTTTGTGGATTATCTATTATGATCTGTATATCTGTATCAGTCTCGCACAAAATGATACATTTTGTTGTTGTTCTGTTTTTATTTATTTAATCTCAGATTTGATGGGTTTGGCTGGCTTTGGGATAACCAAGAATTAGCAGATTAAATGTGTTAATGTCTGTTAAGTGTGTTTTAGTGTGGACTTTTTGACTTGTGACTTTGCTGCACAAAAACACAAAAAAGTACCTATCTCTGCAAGTTAGAAATCTAACTTCTTATCAAGGAGGCTACAGGTCTGACTGTATTCTTGCTTTGACTTGTAATGTTGAAAAGCTGTGGGGCTTCAGCACCATGGACAGCATCTGATCCAGAGCTCAGAGTGTCACGAATCATGCCGCTACAGCTCCCTCCTCTCGCCATTAGAGGGGGCCATCACTGAAACTCTGGACTATGTCATGAACTCCATTTCCCATAACCCCTTTCCCTGCTGATTTCCTACACAGTTGCCAGCCATCTTGTCTCATTACACATGAACTACAAATAGAGATTAATTTCACTGTGTACTTCACAAAGTCTTGATTAGCCCTGTCTGTCATTTCCGAGCATATTTTTCCGTGTTTGTTTTCTCTGGTGCCGATCTTGTTTGATTACATTTGTTTGCTAGCCACCTGACTTGACCCATTGCCTGGACATTGACCACTCGCTTGCTTTGCCTACATTATCCTGTCTGCTGTCTATCGACCTTGCCTGTTGTACTAGGAGTTATTCAATAAAGTTGCAAATGGATCCCCTCACCTCAGACTCCAAAGCTGAAGACAACAGGAATCCATACATTACAGTCATGACTTTACAGTCCCTCCAGGATTTTGCGCTTTTTTTCATGAATTTTGCGATTCAAATGTCTGATTATGTGTGGTAATTTCCAAAAATGTACTCAATTTTTTTTTTTTTCAAATAATTATTTGCCATTTGCCAGATTGTATTATGTTAGATTCACAAGTCTTACATGACACAAAGAACAAACAAAATGTATGACGTTTGTTTATTTTGCTAATAAACAAAAGACAACAGAACAAATAAGTACAATATAAAGGTAGATTAAAAAAAAACTATTGTAGGGATTATAGGCCTAAAATTACAATTATTAAGACCATTAAGGCCTGTTCACACCAAGAATGATAACGATAACTATAACTAGGTATAAGGATAACGTTCTAAAAATTGTTTCAAATGTAAGAGAATAGCTAACAGCTAAATAGACTTCATTACAATTTAAAGGGATTGTGCATTTGAAATAGCAGGCAAAATTGTAGAAATCAAACAAACATTGCACAGCAGAGTAACATAAAACATACATTTACCTCAAGAATTCGGCACAGGGTTTTGCGTGTGTGCAAGAAGGGCCCTTTGCGTTTCGACTGTCACTTCTGTGGCTTGTTTGTTTAGGGTTAAAGCAAAACTCTGCAGACCGATGAGTATTTGATACAGATTTATAGTTCAGCTGACATGTAAAATTGTAACTAGTTCATTATTTATTTGACTAAAACAATGCACTAAATCTAATACATGACTTTGGTTTCTTTACTCCTCTCATAGTCACTGGACATTAATATTTATCAATCTAAGGTGCTATAATCAGAGCATTATGTTGTCTCTCAAACATGAGGGGTTTCCTGTCTGTGAAATGAATTCCACCAAACATAAAAACAACTATTCTCTCATTCATAAAAACTCATGTGGTATTTAAGGGCTGATTTACTTCCATAACTCTTTCCACGGTGTCCACATGTAAACGGCTTCTCTCCAGTGTGAACTCTCATGTGTCTGTCAAGGTTTCCTTGTCTGTTGAAACTTTCTCCACATTGTTGGCAGGTGAAAGGCTTCTCTCCAGTGTGAATTCTTATGTGCTCTTTAAACACACATTTTTGACTGAAACTCTTTCCACACTGAGTGCAAATGTAGGATTTCTCTCCAGAGTGAAGTCTTGTGTGGGCTTTAAAGTTTTCATGTTGATCAAAACTCTTTCCACACTGTTGGCAGGTGTAAGATTTCTCTCTAGTGTGAACATTCATGTGGACTTTAAAATGTATAATTTGATTGAAACTCTTTCCACACTTAAGGCGTGTAAGGCTTCTCTCCACTGTGTATTCTCATGTGTCTGTTAAGGTGTATTTTTTGAGCAAAGGTCTTTCCACATTGAGAGCATATGTAAGGCTTCTCTCCAGTGTGAATTCTATTGTGCATTTTAAGGGTTTCCTTTTTAATTAAACTTTTCCACATTGTTGGCAGGTGTAAGGCTTTTCTCCAGTGACAGTCAACTGCTTTTAAATCATGTCTATAAATGTATTTGTATTTATTTTAATTAAATTTTTTAAATATAAGTTTTAAGACAATGATACAAAGAAGAAAACAAAACAGAGCAAAAGATAGGATCAGTTAATACAATTGAGAAATTATATACAGTATACAGACGTGGATAAAATTGTTGGTACCCTTCGGTCAATGAAAGAAAAACTCACAATGGTCACAGAAATAACTTTAATCTGACAAAAGTAGTAATAAACAAAAATTCTGTGAATGTTAACCAATGAAAGTCAGACATTGCTTTTCAACCATGCTTCAATGGAATTATTTAAAAAAATAAACTCATGGAACAGGCCTAGACAAAACTGACGGTACCCCTAGAAAAGGCTGAAAATAATGTGAACAAAGGGACATGTTAATTCAAGGTGTGTCCACTAATTAGCATCACAGGTGTCTACAATCTTGTAATCAGTCAGTGGGCCTCTATATAGGGCTCCAGGTAGTCGCTGTGTTGTTTGGTGACATGGTGTGTACCACACTCAACATGGACCAGATGAAGCAAAGGAAAGAGTTGTCTCAGGAGATTAGAAAGAAAATTATAGACAAGCATGTTAAAGGTAAAGGCTATAAGACCATCTCCAAAAGCTAGATGTTCCTGTGACTACAGTTGCACATATTATTCAGAAGTTTAAGATTCATGGGACTTCCCTGGACGTGGCCGCAGGAGGAAAATTGATGACAAATCTAAGAGACAGATAATCCGAATGGTATCAAAAGAGCCCAGAAAGATTTCTAAAGAGATCCAAGATGAACTTCACTGTTTGAGCCAAAGTGGACTACATGGGAGACGACCAAGGAGGACACCATTGTTGAAAACAAATAATAAAAAAGCCAGACTGGAATATGCCAAACATGTTGACAAGCCACAAAGCTTCTGGGAGAATGTCCTATGGACAGATGAGACAAAAATGGAACTTTTTCGCCAAGGCACATCAGCTCTATGTTCACAGACAGAAAAATGAAGCATATCAAGAAAAGAACACTGTCCCTACTGTGAAACATGGAGGAGGCTCTGTTATGTTCTGGGGCTGCTTTGCTGCATCTGGCACAGGGTGTCTTGAATCTGTGCAGGGTACAATGAAATCTCAAGACTATCAAGGGATTCTAGAGAGAAATGTGCTGGCCAGTGTCAGAAAGCTTGGTCTCAGTCGCAGGTCATGGGGGTCTTGCAACAGGACAATGACCCAAAACACACAGCTAAAACACCCAAGAATGGCTAAGAGGAAAACATTGGACTATTCTAAAGTGGCCTTCTATGAGGCCTGACCTCAATCCTATTGAGCATCTTTGGAAGGAGCTGAAACATGCCATCTGGAAATGGCGCCCTTCAAACCAGAAACAACTGGAGCAGTTTGCTCATGAGGAGTGGGCCAAAATACCTGCTGAGAGGTGCAGAAGTCTCACTGACAGTTACAGGAATCGTTTGATTGCAGTGATTGCCTCAAATGGTTGTGCAACAAAATATTAAGTTAGGGGTACCATCATTTTTGTCTAGGCCTGTTCCATGAGTTTATTTTTTTTAATAATTCCGTTGAAGCATGGTTGAAAAGCAATGTCTGACTTTCATTGGTGAATTTTTATTTATTATTACTTTTGTCAGATTAAAGTTATTTCTGTGACCATTGTGAGTTTTTCTTTCATTGACCGAAGGGTACCAACAATTTTGTCCATGTGTGTAGCTCACAAGAGACAAGCTTGCATTTTAATGAGTTTTCTATCCTCTTTCACAATTCATTTAAATATTTTCTATTCTCTTTCGAAATTGTATTCTCACAATTCTTTCCTCTTTCAAAATTCAAATTGTTCAATTTTTCACTTTCTTGGATTCATTCTAGGGTTTTCCTAATTAAATAATAAGCAGTGTTTAAAGCCGTTATATAGTAAGTGCTGTGTTTTAAAGCACAGTGTGTTTAACTGATTCTGATAGTAGTTTTAAAGAATTTTAATTGGCAACTTGAATGTGAGGCTTGCAGGAAGGCAGAGCACCCCATTCTCGATTTATTAACTTCATTCGGAACAAGGGCATACAGTACACTGTTAGAAAAAAGGGTACGATTGGGGTCCGTTTGTGAACACTTAGGGTACAAATGGTGAAGCTGTACCCTCAATAGGTCATAGTTACCTTAGGGTACTCATATGGACCATTTAAGGGTAAAAAAGGTACAAATATGTTTCCAACTGTCAGAGGGTCCATGTTTGGACCATTTAATCCACAAACAAAGGTACAATCACACCCAGAATAAAACATAGCAAGAAAATAATTTTCATAATTGTTATTTATTTGGAAGTGATGCACAAAATAACAAAATATATTTAAGGCCACATCTTTACCGACTAGCTAGTTCTGAACAGGGTTTAAGTTGGTTTAAAATAACTATGTAAACACCAAAACGCAAGTATCATTCTTATTTTATTACATTTAGAGTAAGTGGGGAATAGTGGATAATGTAGCTATATAATGCAAGTATGGTATAAAGTGGTGCTGTTGAGGCGAGGCTCATGCAGTCTCTCCAGGAGAAATCAAAACATGCAACACAAGTCAGCATGCAGAGGTAAAAATTCAAAATTGTTTATATATATGAAATACAGTTAGGCGTAACCACAGCGCATCTCTTAGCAACCAGATGATTCATTACTGAATGATTCAGTGTTTTGAACGAATCGATTGAGTCAAAGTTTCATTGGCCCATGCATAAACATCTGATATCTGATGAATGAATGAACGACTCAATGACTCACTCATTAAAGGCTTACTACTGACACCTACTGGCGTTTTAATTTCGTCTAAAGTATCATTTTCACCATCATTTATTGTTTGTATATTCAAAAAAATATTTAAAAGAATCTCATAATATTATTTAATGTAGTTTAATTTTCAGTGTAAATAATTAAATTTGATAATGTATAGATAATAATAAAACCTGATACCATAGAGCCCCCGACAAGGAACAACGAAACATGAGGGCAACTTATACTGAAAAGACAGGGTCACATGACACAAACCAACCAATGAGAAACACAGAGCTACACATGGCAACCAATCAAAACAAGAACACATAGCAGAACATTCACCAATAAGAACATGACACATGGACAAGCAGGAGAACAAGAGGAAGCAAGGAAGCTGGACAGGACAACAACCAAGACTAGACTTCAAAATAAAAGACATAAAAACAAGAACATGGAACAAAACCCCAAACACCCACGTGACACACAGGACATTTTATTGAATATGCAGAGCATCAAGATAGTAACTTTTAAACATAAAGCAAATGTATTAAAGTATGCCTGTATTTTAAATTGTAGCCTAATTTAAACTAAATTGTGATTTAATTGTAATTTAATTGAAACTGATATGAGTATATCGGTTTAAATTAATAATTGTTTTAAGTTTTGCTTTTAATTAGAGATTAGTTTGTTAGAGAAAAGCACAATGTAGACAACATTATTGCACGTTTATTTAACATTATATGGTGTTATTTTACTTTGCCTCAAAGTTCAAGTATGCATTTTCGCAGCCGGCATTCTTTAAATTCGTGTCGTCCAATGGGATTGTCGCCCGCGCAGTGCATTTTATGCGGCAAAGAGTGTATGACGGTTATTCGACATCATGGCTGTCTCACTTCAGACGTTGTCGACGGAGGATCTTCTTGAAAAATTGAAAGAAGCTGGAATACATGTCACTGAAGACGAAGCACAGAAATTCAGAGGTAAGTTTACATTTAAGTACTTGCAAAATCTGTTGGTTAATGTTACCTTTCGATTCTTGTTCAATTGACATTGCGTCTGTAGCTAACCTTAGGCCTACCTGGCGCGTGAGGGAAATCTCTCTTCGAAAACACTGACCTGACAAAACCAACACATTGCTGTTAAGTTACTTTTTTAAGCTTAATGTTGTTATTACAGTTATTTTATTATTTAGCCAGAAATTAAGATATAGCTTTTCGCATAACTTAAACTCTACCGCGAGACAGTAACGTAACGTTACCCAAGACGCTGACAAAACTGCCTTTGAAATCATTCAAATCCTTCGCGTTTTGTGTTAATCAGCTTTTACCACAGGTTTAGCAACGTTAATCTAACGTTACCCGTGTTCACTCCGTAACGTTACGCGAGCGACGCCTGTCCCGTTTTATTTTAACTCCTCTTCTAGTCAGTCTGAAATGATATGATTTACGAATATGATCCGTGTTGATTTATATCAGTTCTATGTGGTACACATTTAAGTAACGTTTTTAATGAAAGTTAAGTCCAGAAAAGTCATAATCGTACATCCTGATTTAGATAACCAGCTCGTTAGAAGTGTGTGTGAAATGAAACATAATATTAGGTATGACGACGTCGCAACCGCTCGCGGCGCACATTCTGGCTCAACAATGTGTTCCAAACTGCGTGATACTGTCATTCAATATCTGCTTCTGGCCACCTGGTGGGAGTATGTTTTTCCTGAATACGACGCTAACTACGTCGAGTGCAAACCCCTGCAGCATTGGACACTTCAAGATTTCAGCTATATGAGGTATTTTCAGGTCACTGCGAAGATCTGCTTGATTTTCAAACGGTCGGCGGACTTCATATAAGCTCTGGACACTAACGAAAGTTAGGTGGACATAAATACATAGCTTTTATCTTGGTACTGACGAAATTCCATCGAAATCCATAGAGGAGAAAGTATTTTATTAAATCGCGGAAATAGGGTAACTTGGTCACATTTGTGGCGTGTAGATTAGAGAACGCCCTGTCAGATGCACTGCAGGCGTCGTTCTAAAAACAAAGAAAAAACGTTGTCTGTATTTGACTCATTCTCACTGTGTTTTTTTCTTGAAATTATTACTGATGCTATGTAGTTTAATATGTATATCTAAGTTTTTGACATACTTGTCAAAATGGTAACATAATTTACATCACTTCGAGTTAGATTACTGAGGACTAGCCTGTAACTCTGTCTAAATAATATAATAGTTTTCTGTGTGGTACCATGGGTCTGATGCCCATTCCAGCTAAAACAGTTTTTCAACACAAATTTTCATGATTTCATTTGAAAGAACTAACAAAATTCTACCTTCTATTCAAATTTCATGCAAATATCTGATAAAATGGGGAAGTTACAAGCAAAAACGTGTGAATAATAAGCATTTTCGGTCACACGACGTCTATTGTAATCAATGTATAGTATATTAGAATATTCCCTGTAGTTATAAATAGCATAACTTTCGCAATCCTCAACTGATTTTCACAATCCAGGTGTCGTCGTAAAGGGAATTTTCAGCTCTGTCTAGTCATGTGATCCATTTTAAGCTCCATTTTTATCTTCAGGCCAAGCTTGATAGTAAAGAATCATGCAAGAAGTCCTCTAAGGATAGACACAGAATCATTAGAGTTCTTCATGAAGCCATGTTAGAACACACAATGTAAGTCAGCAACTTGTAAAGCAACATAAATACTTTGAATGCATATCTATGAGGCATTGCTTTGTTCACATATATTTGAAGTATTTGTTACTTAAAAGTAATAAAAATGAATGATAATTACAGGTCCTTCTCAAAAAATTAGCATATTGTGATAAAGTTCATTATTTTCTGTAATGTACTGATAAACATTAGACTTTCATATATTTTAGATTCATTACACACAACTGAAGTAGTTCAAGCCTTTTTTTTTTGTTTTAATATTGATGATTTTGGCATACAGCTCATGAAAACCCAAAATTCCTATCTCAAAAAATTAGCATATTTCATCCGACCAATAAAAGAAAAGTGTTTTTAAAAAAAGTCAACCTTCAAATAATTATGTTCAGTTATGCACTCAATACTTGGTCGGGAATCCTTTTGCAGAAATGACTGCTTCAATGCAGCGTGGCATGGAGGCAATCAGCCTGTGGCACTGCTGAGGTGTTATGGAGGCCCAGGATGCTTCGATAGCGGCCTTAAGCTCATCCAGAGTGTTGGGTCTTGCGTCTCTCAACTTTCTCTTCACAATATCCCACAGATTCTCTATGGGGTTCAGGTCAGGAGAGTTGGCAGGCCAATTGAGCACAGTAATACCATGGTCAGTAAACCATTTACCAGTGGTTT
The DNA here is from genome assembly GCA_033026305.1 of Cirrhinus molitorella. Taxonomy (NCBI): domain Eukaryota; kingdom Metazoa; phylum Chordata; class Actinopteri; order Cypriniformes; family Cyprinidae; genus Cirrhinus; species Cirrhinus molitorella. The sequence continues at coordinate 10,436,701 of CM065128.1, forward strand.
TGGCACTGTGAGCAGGTGCCAGGTCGTGCTGAAAAATGAAATCTTCATCTCCATAAAGCTTTTCAGCAGATGGAAGCATGAAGTGCTCCAAAATCTCCTGATAGCTAGCTGCATTGACCCTGCCCTTGATAAAACACAGTGGACCAACACCAGCAGCTGACATGGCACCCCAGACCATCACTGACTGTGGGTACTTGACACTGGACTTCAGGCATTTTGGCATTTCCCTCTCCCCAGTCTTCCTCCAGACTCTGGCACCTTGATTTCCGAAAGACTTTTTGCTTTCATCCGAAAAAAGTACTTTGGACCACTGAGCAACAGTCCAGTGCTGCTTCTCTGTAGCCCAGGTCAGGCGCTTCTGCCGCTGTTTCTGGTTCAAAAGTGGCTTGACCTGGGGAATGCGGCACCTGTAGCCCATTTCCTGCACACGCCTGTACACGGTGGCTCTGGATGTTTCTACTCCAGACTCAGTCCACTGCTTCCGCAGGTCCCCCAAGGTCTGGAATCGGTCCTTCTCCACAATCTTCCTCAGGGTCCGGTCACCTCTTCTCGTTGTGCAGCGTTTTCTGCCACACTTTTTCCTTCCCACAGACTTCCCACTGAGGTGCCTTGATACTGCACTCTGGGAACAGCCTATTCGTTCAGAAATTTCTTTCTGTGTCTTACCCTCTTGTTTGAGGGTGTCAGTGATGGCCTTCTGGACAGCAGTCAGGTCGGCAGTCTTACCCATGATTGCGGTTTTGAGTAATGAACCAGGCTGGGAGTTTTTAAAAGCCTCAGGAATCTTTTGCATGTATTTAGAGTTAATTAGTTGATTCAGATGATTAGGTTAATAGCTCGTTTAGAGAACCTTTTCATGATATGCTAATTTTTTGAGATAGGAATTTTGGGTTTTCATGAGCTGTATGCCAAAATCATCAATATTAAAACAAAAAAAAGGCTTGAACTACTTCAGTTGTGTGTAATGAATCTAAAATATATGAAAGTCTAATGTTTATCAGTACATTACAGAAAATAATGAACAATATGCTAATTTTTTGAGAAGGACCTGTACAGTGCAACTTGTATGGACATTGCAGGACAGCACCACATCAGTGTGATCTTCCTTAACCACTCAGCTCTTCTACAAAACAGCCAACCTTAATCTTTAATGATATGTGGTTGGAAGTTAGACAGCATGCTGACAACACACCATATTTGATTTATGTTCACAAGACGGGAAATCGGGATTTGGCCTGACACAATTTTTAACTTTTGTATTTTTGCAATAGCTCTTTCAACGTGAACCCTGTGCTTGGCTATTCTTTTGGTCATTTCAACATCTGCATGTGGCATCTGTCTGTTTGCTTTTGCAAAAGGTGGAATGTTAAGTTGCAAACCAATCTCTTCACCTTCCTTCTCTATTAGAAAGCCTTTATCAACCATCAAGCCATCTCCTACATTAAGATAGCCACACTGAATGTACCCCTTCAAAATGTCAAGAATGTTGCATTCATTGAAAATCTCTTTGTCAGATATTGCTCCGGTGAAGAGGGCAGACACATAAATGACTGCACCTTGTGGATCACAGGCAACCAGAGACTTAAGGGTGTTTGTAGACTTGTAGGTGGAGTAAGTCTGACTCTGAAACACTAGTGAGCTTGGTCTCTGAATCTTAAGTGCAGTGCAGTCTAAGATGGCAAATGTATTCGGAAATTCTTCTTTAAATTTAGCTGGCATGTTCTCAAAAATAACATCCCTGTGTGGCCAAATAGACAATTTTCCAAGACTATTGTACATATAGTCCACCCAGGAGTTGATCAGTGTGCTGACACTCTGTAAATGGATGTTAAATCTGAACGCTAGGTCTTTAAGGTCCAAATTTTGTCTTAATTTCATTAATGTCAGCAACAACTGAGTACGCAGTGGAAGTTGTTTGAAGTCATTATTGACACGTGTGTATGTGAGAGGAATGTGTGTTTGTGGTACACTTGGATCGGTTGGAATTTCAAAAAAATTACACAAGTGTTAAATTGCTCATAAGAAAACCCGGTGCAGTAGTGGAAATAATTAGGCACATGGCTTTGGTTTAAAATCTCAGGGTTTAACGCATCTGAGGTGTGTGAATTCTGAAGTTTGTTTTGAAGATGATTGAGTTGGGCATCCTTTGCCTCGAGTTGAAGCTTCAGATTTATGATGTCCTGCTTCTGATTGGCTAATGCATCCTGTAGATTTCTCAGTTCCTCTCCATGGTCGCCCATATCATGTTCTTCTGTAAATACCAAAAAAGAAAGAAAACATTTAATGTTACTAATTTTTATTTTCTTCTGTTTTACAGCTTCCTCTCCTTGACTCTGCAGGACCATTGTCTACAAACCAGCCATCAAATGACTTCCCAGATTTCCCTCTGCCAACATAGCCATCAAATTTCTGTACAGTGCTGAATGAAAAAAACATGTGTAGTTACAGAAAATTAACAATAACACTATCCCAGTCTTTAGCTTTAGAACGAGAGACCAGACAACAAGATACAAATCACATCTGGCATCTTGCCCGGGCTCCCCGACTAACGTCAAGTGTGTTCAAGACAATATGCTCTAGGAGAGCTGACTTTGACACTTTGGCTGTGAGAATCAGGGGCACATCCAAAATGAAGACCAAAGCAATGAGGAGAGGGATAGAGCTAGAACCTGTGGCAGCACATCAGTACTCGAACGTAACAGGGAATCTGGTATACCCCTGTGGCTTTGTAGTGAACCCCCATGCTCCACACCTTGGCACATCCCCAGACAGGAAGGTTGTACATGGTACAAGCTTTGGACTTTTGGAAATCAAATGTCCAGCAAAGAACAGCTGCCAAGACTGTCCTTATCTCCAAAGACAGGTAGATGGTGGTTATAAGCTAAATGAGACCCACGCGTATTACTACCAAATAATAGGGCAGCTGGGACTCACAGGCATGCCTTGGTGTGACTTCTTTGTAATGTGCACAGAAGACTACCACTTGCAGCGAATACATTTTGATGTCGAAAAGTGGGGTGAGATGAAAGACAAATTAGATTTGTTTTTCTTTGATTACTTTCTGCCCAGTTGCAATCAGTGAATAAAAACGGATACAAATAGTGGTTTAAACTTACCATAGGTAGAGTCACTCTGTTGTGATGCACTGTTAAATGTGTCCTCGGTGGAGTTTGAGGTGCTGGCTTCCTGCTGTGCTGGCTGAGGTGCTGTCTTCCTGTTAGATTCAGTAAACAATCAGAATAACAATTGTTTAGTTGTCTTCATGAAATCCTTAAAGTTTATCAATCCCTTTTTTTCAACTTTTGAAAGTTGAAAAACGATTGGTCATTGACGATTGGTCAGTGGCGGTTTTTGGGCGTGGCTTGCGAAGGGTCAATTTATTTTAGATGAATTTCTATGTTGCCAAGAAAGAACATATTCAACACCTTATAATGTAAAATGGCTTTCAGTTGAATCTAAACTGAAGGCTAAATTTAAAAAAAAAACAATGGATTTTATATGATCTATTATATGCATTTAGAACTGAAACATAAAAAGTAATGCAGTTTTTGTAAAGCCATCAAATGTTAGTATTTTGACGATCACTGTGCTATGATCGACCATATGATTCTGTTGAACAGAAACTAGTGCTAAAGTTTTGACCGGATGACTCGTTTTGAATAAGGTTTGCCGTGTTTTCATAGAGTTAGTATATGTAGAAAAACATTTTAAGCATTTTGAAATGTAGAGTTTGAATTTATTTAACAAAATGTGGTTTTGGACAGAAAATTAACTATTTGGCTAATTGTGTGATGTAGATGTGCTGCTGTGTTAACAGTTTAGAAAAAGTACTTTAAGTATTGGTAAATGCTTGTTAACAATTGAAAAAAAACTGTAAAATACATTGATATACAAACAAAACTGTATTACATTATTGCATGTATGTTTATTGAAACAAAGTATTTTTTTATGAGTTAAGCAAGCTCATGCATAGGTTTACAGAGAGGTTGATTAACAATAGTCCAAATCAGATTTTTGCATGACATTCATTAAAATTTACATTATATAGCCATATGGATGGACCATATATGGCTATGTATTGATTCATATATTGTAAAATGTAGATGAGAGTATTATAAATTAAATTATCATTAACAGCAGCAATTACATTTTATTTTTTGAGTCCATTTTTATTCCCCCACATGACATTTCATCCTCAACATTTTATTCCTCCACATGTCAGACACTGCAACGTGATCCAACATCTATTGGATCACATAAAAATATAACAAGTTAAAAAAAAAAACTAATTATGATATGGCATATGGCACATCCCTACCAGCAAACCAGCTTGCCGTTTGCTGAGCACATTATGTACATTATGTGTACATAAGCTTCAGATGGAACCATGGTGACATGCCTTTCATTCTGTTTGTTCTCAGGCCACTGTCCCTTCAGCTGCTGCTTTTGAAATAAACCTCATTCAGTTAATGTGAACCATACTGATGTCTTATTCAATCTATTATATTTTAAAATATATGACAGACATTGTACATTAGATTACTTCATATTTACCATGTATACAATATATAATATAATAATTATATATAATATATTATGTAATATAAATCAATATATTTTTCAACATATTTAAGACATATGTTCTCATATAAATCTGATTATATTATCTTGTACATTGAGGTATATTATCTCATATCATTTTACATATATATTTACATATATATACACAATGCCTCTTCCAATATATAATTTCATATAATGTGGGATATATTTCAATATACATAACAATATATTAAATAGTATAATAACATGTATTTATTCAATATATGAAAACGACAATAATTGCAGTATTGTCCCATATATTGCAATATATAACTTACATATATATAATATATTATTATATAATATATCATGATATATCACTATTTAAATTTCACAATATATGGAGACACATGAAATATATTGTCACGTAATATATTGAGAAATATATTTTTGTTGCGTAAGGGTATCAACAGTGTGTTTGCACAGATGTGTGTGAAATGAGTGCGTAAGAACAGTTTCATGCAAACTGTGATCTACAACAAAAACAGTGCCATCCCATGTTCCTTCATTGCAAATATTCAGTTCATAATTTCATAGTTCATAGTTTGCTGGAAGATTCGACAAACCATGCGCTGCACAGAGCACAACACAAGATGATGAAAGAGTACTGTGAGTTATGAAATAAGTAAAATAAATGATATAAGTAATGTATTCAAAAACAAATGGTGTGTGAGGACAAAAAGGACATCTATACAAAGAGGTTTCCCTCTCTCCTGAGTTCCTCCAATATAACCATGTTTGAGGACTTGGATATATGCTGCTAAATTTCTGAAAGGGGGTTGCTCTGGAAGTGATAAACTATCCATGTTCAAATCCTCTTCAGGAGTGAGTTTAGCATAATCATTCACATGCTTCACACTTTTCAGTCTTTCCATTTGTGTCAGGTTACTTTTCAGTTAACACTCAGCTGGCCATGAGACACATTTTGTTCTCACAAGCTAAAATAGAGTAAATATTCTTAACTCAAATTTAAAATCACCACAGAACTATTATATATACTTGCATCAGTAATGCATAAAAGTAAGGAAGGTCACATAAGATGAAGTTTTGCATAAAAGTTTGAGAGACAGAGAAGACAGAAAAGTTGCAACTACACAGCCACTATCTTGGTGCTTTTCATACAAAAAAAGCAATTGTTTCTTTGGTTGGTCACACCGTAAGATGCTACTGTGTCTTAAGAGCTTCTCCATTGTTGACAAAGAAATCTCAAACAAATAAAAATCATAGTAATTAAATCTGGAAATAAATAAATGTTGACATAAAGCATACAAAAATACAAAATTGAGTAAATGTCAAATAAACAATAACTTTGTCATAAATACATGAATGAATAAATGAAAGAATGGATACAATTGGTAAAATATAATTAATACATAAATAATTAAATGTATAATTCATTTAAATGTAAATTTATAAATACTTATAAAATAATACTTTTTTAATTTCCCTATTTTAATATTTTACCAAGAATAAAACTGAATAATATTGTCAAATGTTTTATTATTCGTATGTGTCTCCTTTATGTAAATATCTGCTGTTTCTGGATTGTAGACACAGCAGCGTGTGAACAGGACTTTTATTTTGATCTGCTGCTGTGACGTCATAAGTCTGTGCCGCGCTCCTGCATCAGTGTTTCAGCTGAAGAAAGGTTTGTAGTCTTAATCATACAAAGTGTTTCAATTCAAACAACGCTTTCATATATGAACGCTTTTTATATGGTTTACAAGTGAAGTAAATGGAATCATTGTTGAATATAACATGTAATGTATTACGAACGTAATATTTAATCAAATAATGAACGTTATTTTGTGTGAGTAAATCGCATCCAAACAGCGTCTGTGTAGTGATTCAGATAATATTAAACACGGATTCGAAACTCCGAGTCAGTTGAATCAATTGCTTCACAAAATGATTCGCTCAAAACACTGTAAATACAACGAGAACAACTAACATGTGTAATGACTACATTTACAATCAATTGCAAATGTATTTTTATTGTCGTTGTAATTTAAATGTGTAATAGATTAAATGTAATATACCAATCATTAAATACTAGTGTTAATCAAAACTGAATAGTAAGTTGGAGTTTTAAGAGTTTGTGTATCAGATCATTTAAATCCATTAACTGTCACTCTGACTGACTCCTTACCAGTGCACTGAACTAGATAGAGCTGATTGAGACACACAGAGATTTAATTTTTGTCTTTATCTTTTTATTTCTGTTAATTATTCTCTTCTTAAACAGGATAAAGTTTCCAAACACACTGAAAAAAAAACCTGGTGGAGCAACTGAGATCCACGCAACACACTATAAAGATGACTTTTATTAAAGAGGAGAGTGAAGACATAAAGATTGAAGAAACATTCAGAGTCAAACAAGAAGATACTGAGGAACAAACAAAGACGCCATTTATTAAAGTGGAGAGTGAAGACATGAAGATTGAAGAAACATTCAGCGTCAAACATGAAGATACCGAGGAACAAACAGGTTGGTTTTCATTCTCATTTGATTTTTATTAAAATGTCCAGCTCAACAGATATGAATTATATTTCTAAGGCAGTGTTTCTCAACTGGTTTTGTCATTAGACTGTGACCCATATATATATATATATATATTTTGTTAGCATGACTTGCATGTTGCTAACATGATTTTAGCATGATTAGTATGTTGATTAGCATGAATAGCATGTCATTAACATGATTGTACCTTGATTAACATGTTACTAACATGTTTCTAGTATGAGTAACACATTTCTAACATGATTAGCAAGTTGCTAACATGATTTTAGCATGATTAGCATGTTACTAGACAGTTACTAGCATGATTATCAAGTTGCTAGAGAGTTTTGGCATTATTAACATGTTACTAGCATGTTTCTAGCATGATAAAAGTTTCAAGTATGATTAGCAAGTTACTAGCATGATTTTACCATAACAAGTCTCTAGCATGATTTCAGCATGATTAGCATGCATGTTACTAGCATGTTTCTAACATGATTAAAAAGTTTCTAGCATGATTTTAACATGATTAGCATGTTACTAGCATGATTAGCATGTATCTAACATGATAGATAGATAGATAGATAGATAGATAGATAGATAGATAGATAGATAGAATGAGTTTGAATGGATTAGAAATGGTAGAGTTTGTAGAGGTGAAGCTCTAAGGAGGAGTAGCGGTCAGAAAATGTTGGCTAGGAAGAAGTAGTTGAAGATGAGTCTCAGTAAGTTGTGTTTCTCAAACCAACTTAATTATTAACGCATTTCACTCACTTGTCCTGCCTCAGACCTATGTAGATCATCTGATATTTCATACAGTTGGTTGATCACAAATATGAGGCAGAGCAACAACTCACTGTGTGATAGAGCCTAGAGAACCTAGTTACAATGTCCCTAAATTCAAGAGTTTGTGTCTTATACTTCATCATATAGTTAAGCAATATCACACAAGCAATAGACTATAAATGCAAATGTGATACTGATCTTATACAACGGTTCAGTGTAAGGTTGAAAATGATCAGACTTCAGCTTTCCTGCCCAAACATATCTTCAGTAACAAAAGGGCTGTTCTTGAAGACACAGAGGAGCTGATAGCAGTTAAAGCCTGTAGGTCAAAATGTGTACACTGGGGTCTGCTGATTGTCAAACCTTTACAGAGGCTAAAGCTGTAATTTGCAGATTGGTCAGTTTGAATGTCTTACATTTGAGTTTTAGTCACATGGTCAAGGAAGCGATAAACGAAGATTGTAGCGCTAGCTCTGTCTCTCTTTTCTTTGCTGGAGCTCTGTCCTCTCTCTCTATCCTCTCAGATTTATGACTTTGTTTTTTCAGGCCTCGTTGGAATTTGGGGGGGTTTGATTCCTTAGAAATGTTTCAAAACTTCTAATCAAATTGCCTGAATTGTCTGATTCTGCTCTGATTTCCTACAGCTTCAAGTTGTACAATCCTAATGATTCATTGGACCATTCATTAATAACCATTTACTTCTGAATGAATCAGCCATTTGTACGAATCAAATGAATTTACCACCTACTGGGAGCTTTAGTTTAATATTTGATGTATCATTTCATTAAAGAAATAATTTCACATTTCCACAGTAATACTAATAATTTAAGTTAAATTAAATTATTAGGTATAGTTCACCTCATGGTCCAAAAGAGTATGGCTGATAGCCATCTCAGTCAAAAATGAGATGCAGTATTACATATCCTTAAAATACTTTTACTTCAAACTTTTAAAATCCCACCCTCAGCCCAATCAGAAGAACCAGTACTTGCATAGAAACCTAAAAGTCGGAGCCTGATAAAACTGTTTTATTTTCAAGAAGGACGTCAGATGAATTTAGAGGCTTTTGCATCTGAACTCTTCATATGTTAATACATTTAATCAAACAAAATATTTACTTTTTGTAAGTTTAATTACTAAACCTATTTATATTAAGATCAATATTTATTTTATTAATATAATAATATTTATATTATTTATATTATTAAATAATATTAATAAGATACCAGATATATAAGCCTCTGTATTTAGACCCCAAATTGGGAGGGGAAAAAAAAATCAAATTTAAGCATTTTAAACCCCAAATTTTGAGAAAATATATATATATATTTCATATTCAAAATTCCTATCTCAAAAAATTAGCATATTTCATCCGACCAATAAAAGAAAAGTGTTTTTAATACAAAAAAAGTCAACCTTCAAATAATTATGTTCAGTTATGCACTCAATACTGCACTCAGTCGGGAATCCTTTTGCAGAAATGACTGCTTCAATGCGGCGTGGCATGGAGGCAATCAGCCTGTGGCACTGCTGAGGTGTTATGGAGGCCCAGGATGCTTCGATAGCGGCCTTAAGCTCATCCAGAGTGTTGGGTCTTGCGTCTCTCAACTTTCTCTTCACAATATCCCACAGATTCTCTATGGGGTTCAGGTCAGGAGAGTTGGCAGGCCAATTGAGCACAGTAATACCATGGTCAGTAAACCATTTACCAGTGGTTTTGGCACTGTGAGCAGGTGCCAGGTCGTGCTGAAAAATGAAATCTTCATCTCCATAAAGCTTTTCAGCAGATGGAAGCATGAAGTGCTCCAAAATCTCCTGATAGCTAGCTGCATTGACCCTGCCCTTGATAAAACACAGTGGACCAACACCAGCAGCTGACATGGCACCCCAGACCATCACTGACTGTGGGTACTTGACACTGGACTTCAGGCATTTTGGCATTTCCCTCTCCCCAGTCTTCCTCCAGACTCTGGCACCTTGATTTCCGAATGACATGCAAAATTTGCTTTCATCCGAAAAAAGTACTTTGGACCACTGAGCAACAGTCCAGTGCTGCTTCTCTGCGCTTCTGCCGCTGTTTCTGGTTCAAAAGTGGCTCGACCTGGGGAATGCGGCACCTGTAGCCCATTTCCTGCACACGCCTGTACACGGTGGCTCTGGAATCGGTCCTTCTCCACAATCTTCCTCAGGGTCCAGTCACCTCTTCTCGTTGTGCAGCGTTTTCTGCCACACTTTTTCCTTCCCACAGACCTCTTGCTTGAGGGTGTCAATGATGGCCTTCTGGACAGCAGTCAGGTCGGCAGTCTTACCCATGATTGCGGTTTTGAGTAATAAACCAGGCTGGGAGTTTTTAAAAGCCTCAGGAATCTTTTGCAGGTGTTTAGAGTTAATTAGTTGATTCAGATGATTAGGTTAATAGCTCGTTTAGAGAACCTTTTCATGACATGCTAATTTTTTGAGATAGGAATTTTGGGTTTTCATGAGCTGTATGCCAAAATCATCAATATTAAAACATTAAAAGGCTTGAACTACTTCAGTTGGTGTGTAATGAATCTAAAATATATGAAAGTCTAATGTTTATCAGTACATTACAGAAAATAATGAACTTTATCACAATATGCAAATTTTTTTAAAAGGACCTGTGTATATATCTATATATATATGTATATGTATGTATGTATTTTTAAGCTGATTATTCTGAAAAAAAATCTTAGACAACCACCTTTCTGATAAAATGTTTTGTTTAATGTTAGAAATAAGTCTATTTATAAATGTATACAATGTTATAAATTAGTCTATTTAGAATATGTATTAATTTAAATTCATTTAAGTTCATTATATAAAAATAATAAACTTGTTTCATCCAGTTTTTGAATCTCTTGAGTGTGTGATTCAGACAACAAATGCATTGAACAGCTGTTCAATGTAAATTAGTAGACTGTGAATCCATTAAAGCTGTAGACTGTGAATCCATTTCAAATATAAAGCTTACATGATGAATGCAGCTCTCTAAAGCAGGTTTAAATATTCAGAGGTTACTGTGATTTTAAAGGTTCAATCGACTTAAATAAGATTGTCATTTATAAATAAGACTGCTGGTGATGTTGTTGATCCTAAAATTCAATGTCTAATATGTTAAAAACTAAAGCAGCACAAACGAAAATTGTTACTGCCAAACCAGCACAAACAAAGCACTGATAATGATTGAATCTATTTTGGGTGAATTTGGAGCATGTGGGAGGGCTGGTGATGTTATTGTGTGAAATCTGTGTAATATCTTAAAAAACAAAGCAGCACAAACAAAACTTTCATCAGCACAAACAAACAAGACTATTTGGAGTCGATTTGGAGAATTTCCCCCATAATCATCTGGGCCTTATGCACTCTTTCACCTTTTTCCTCCAGTGCAATGCCTCTGGGTATAGGACAGATGCTTTACATGACTAGATGTTTTGTTGTATGTTGCATTGTGCCATTAAACTGGTGTTAATTTGTATTTGTCTCTTTTTGCCTTAGATCTGATGGGGCTTAAAAAGGAGAAAGAAGTGCTAACTGAAATAGAGGAGAAAGATCAACATAAGAATCATGATTTTATAGAAGAAGAAAAAGATTTTAGTTGCTCCCAGACTGAAAAGATGATGGAGCTTCACTCTGGAGAGAAACAACATACCAAACAACATTGTTCTTCTAAAAAAGAAAGCCTTAAGAGAGTTGACACTGGAGAGACGCCTTACACATGCCCTCAGTGTGGAAGGAGTTTTAATCGAAAAGAAAACCTTAACAGACACATGAAAAGTCACACTGGAGATAAGCCTTACACATGCCCTCAGTGTGGAAGGAGTTTTGGCTTTAAGCATGGCCTTAAAACCCACATGAGAATTCACACTGGAGAGAAACCTTTCACCTGCCAACAATGTGGAAACAGATTCGCTCATGAAGGAAGCTTTAAAAAGCACATGAGAGTTCACACTGGAGAAAAACCTTACACATGCACAGAGTGTGGAAAAAGTTTCACTCAAAAAGAAAACCTTAACATACATATGAGAATTCACACTGGAGAGAATCCTTACACATGCCTTAAGTGTGGAAAGAGTTTCACTCGAGTTCATCATTTAAAAATCCACATGTTTGTTCACACAGAAGAGAGACTTTTCACCTGCAAACAATGTGGAAAAAGTTTCACTAGGAAAGCAAGCTTTAACAAACACATTATAATTCATACTAGAGAGAAGCCTTTTACCTGTCAACAGTGTGGAAAGAGTTTTGATCAACATGAAAACCTTCAAGACCACATGAGACTTCACTCTGGAGAGAAAACCTACATGTGCACTCAGTGTGGAAAGAGTTTCAGTCGAGAAGGACCCTTCAAATGCCACATGAGAATTCACTCTCGAGAGAAATCCTACACATGTCCTCACTGTGGAAAGAGTTTCAGTGAAAAACGTCAATTTAAAGTCCATGTAAGAATTCACACTGGAGAGAGACCTTTCGCCTGCCAACAATGTGGAAAACGTTTCAACCAAAAAGGAAGCCTTAACAAGCACATGAGAGTTCACACTGGAGAGAAGCCATTTACATGTGGACACTGTGGAAAGAGTTACGGAACTAAACCAGCCCTTGAGTACCACATGAGTGTTCATGTGCTAAATATTGATGTCCAGTGACTATGAGAGGAGTCAAGAAACCAGAGTTATGTATTGATGTGTTGTAAGTGAATTGATTAGTCAAATGAAGAATAAACTAGTTAGTAACTATAAATCTGTATTAAATATACATTGGTCCTGAACAACTCTGCAGAGTTTTGCTTTAACCCTAATCACAGAAGCGACTGCGGAAATGCACCCCTGAGAAAAATGGCTCTGAAATAGTACCAAATAAGGGTTCTTCAGCTTGTAACAATAACAAAAATAGTACATGTATTTGGTTCTATTTAGAACCACTTTTTAAAGGTTCTGTAAGGAACCAATCTTTGAAAGGTATTGTGTAGAACCTCAATAGTGCTATAAAGGATTTTTACATGTTATTTGTCTACCTTTTGCTGAAATATCTGCTGTTGAAAGTTAAATTTAGGCTTACAAGACAACATGTAGTGCATATTTAATGAGAGTAGGAACTGTAAAGGGATAACATTGTGTAACTGACTGTCTAAAAAGTAAATCTCAGACACTTAATAGCCACCTTTTATAGAATAAAGAAATTACAGTAATACAGTGGGGCAAATAAGTATTTGATAGTGTAGCAATTGGACCAATCAGACACACATAATGATTCACTAGATTTACCCAAATAACTTGTTAATCGAATTAGTAAATAAACACAGACTAAGTCACTCAATCCACAACACTGGGTGCCACAAAGTCTCAGTCGCTGGTTACTATGGTAACAGGACACTTCTGGCAGACCAGATAAACTTTACGACCCAGCAGACACACAATACCATTGGAAGTGACCTATTGAGTTAATTCTTAGACAAACCTTTCTGTGAACGAACATGCGTATCCCCATATATCATTGTGTATATTATGACTGTCCGTGTCTTTTGTTTTTCATATTTTATAGCTGTTTTATGCATGTGTTATGATAGATTACTATATAGTGTAACCACATACATGCCATGTTTGGTCTCTTTGGATTCATATTTTGATGATGTGAAAGATGGTGAATATTAGATGTTGATACCTGTGCAACATATTAGTGTTCTAAGAATCCTCAGTAGTTTTGCTTAAACGCCAAATTGATTTACATATGCAGAATACCATGGTCTAAGACGAAGAGTCGCAAAATCTCCCTCCGAAAGTCCAAGACACCATTGGCTCTCTGAACTCCTAGAGGTGTGTCCACCATCAGAGATAAAGGACTCACACTCAATCTCTAGCCCCTTTCGCACCGCATAGTTCTAGGAACTAGCTGGTCAGGGTAGTTCCTCAGGAACTTTAGGTTCACCCGGGCCGTTTTCCTGGTTGCATTCGCACCGCCAACAGGAACTCAGAATGACGTAAGCCGACGGAAAGCTACGCCATTTAAGCGCTGCATTCAACAATTGCGTTCGACCAATCAGTGTACACTTACGTCACTGGTAGTTCCTATAGAACTGGTTTAGACCCTACTCCGAAGTAGGAGCTAATTTAGTTCCCATAAAAGGAGTTCCTAGAACTAAAATCGTTCCTAGTTCCTGCGGTGCAAACACGCGATCATCCGGGTACTTCCGCAAATAGTTCTAGGAACTATGAAAAGGTTCCTCCGGTACGAAAGGGGCTTATGTCTCTCTTCTGTAAAATCTTCGGACTGCCACATGTAGGAACTCTCAGGGATTCTATGACGGCCCACAGATACAGCTATGCAGTCTCCCCCGGCCTGGGCCTCGGCCTGCTTTGTTTATTTGATTTACTCTTTTGCTAGCCGCCCGCCTCGACCCCCCTCTTGGACCTTACTATTCTTTGGATTATCTGTGTTGTTCCCGTTTGCACCATCTTTGACCCTGCCTGTTCGACTTTGAGTGTGTTAATAAAAGTTTGCCTATGGATCCGCACGCCTCTCGTCTCTTCTTCGGAGCTAACGTTACAGCATTAGTATATAAGAAAGTTATTTTCTGTGGCAAAGAAAACATCCTTTCCTAGGGTACATATGAAATGACCCTAAATGTTTGCTGAATGAACGGGTCAGTTAATTGTCATGTAAATTTTGCTTTATCAAGCTAATTCCTTTGAATTATCCAAATATTATATTTAATTATAACAAGTTATGCAATTAGCAACATTAACAATCACACTTTGTGATTATTGTAAAGAAAAATAATGAATACACTTTTTAAGCACAAGAATCAGAATCATTTAGGCCCTAAACTCACTTGTGTTGAGTACAAATTTTTATTAATAATAATAATAATAATAATAATAATACATGGAAATGGTGGAAAATTACTGAGATTTCTTTGTTACCTCTTTGAACCTACAAACTAAACAATTTCATATCCAATCAATGAATTGACATTTTTCAAATATTATCTTAAATAGTATTTAAACATTTCAAGAGACATTGACAAGTGTCAGCTTCACAAAAAACTAAATTAGATCTTCAATATACACAGCAAAAAAGTGTCCAGTGTTGAATTAACTCTCACAGAGTTGATTTCAACACTTTTTCAGAGTTTATATAGCTCCACACTCTCTGGAGTTAAATTAACACTTTTGAAATAGTTAAACATTTAACACTACGCCGGAGTTCCTTATTTGACTCCAAAACAGTGTTAAAATAACACCAAAAGGACAGAAAACCACACTGTTCAGAGGCGCATGTTTTAGATGGGTTACTTGAATTAAAAAAATGTATAATAATAATAATAATTAATTACAGTTAAATAAACTTAAAACAGTAAAATGAACTCCACCACAAAAAATAATTTTCAGAAACTTTAAACCATTACAAAAGAAGGTATTATATACAAACTTTCATCCATAAGGCTGTATGAGCTTTTAATGTCAAATGGTTTATAAAATTTGATCTCTGACATCTCTGACACCTTTCCTCACTTCTGAGTACTCTCAATGCATGAAGGTGCTCATCAAAATTCTCTGTAAATAGCTTGCTTGCGAAAAAATAAATGTGATTGTCAACCAAAAGTACATCACTTATTTGACAAAAGACTGGCACTTCATTTTCCATTGCACAAGTCCAGCTACTATATATATTCTACACCATCAACTTTAACCCAACTGGTTGAGAAAACATCTTTTGACAAGGTAGTTTGAAGGACTTCATTATTGACCACAGCTTCATCTGTAACACCGTGTCCTAACTACACGCGACGCGACAAGATTCCAGCTACAAACAATTTGGGTGTCCACACTAGACGCGACGCGACAGAGTCAATCAAATATCATCAGCCAATCAGAAGCGCGTGTGGGCGGGCTCCGCCTGGAAGCGCTCTGCACTCCCTACCAAATGGATATAATGGAATTAGTTTATAATTTAATTCATAAATATTACAACTTTTAACATTATTAAATGTACATACCGAGTGACTAATACCGTCTTTGTTGTGGAATACATTTGATGATTTGTACTGAGTGCACAGCTTGAAACGTACATCTTTGCTTTAATTTATTTTCCAGATCTGAGGTAAACTATGTGTTGTTGTTTTCAGTTTGGCTATAAAGGTCACACAAAATGATATTCAAACTCACATTAGACACATTTAACTTTAAATAAAGCACATAATCCCCTGACAGCAAATTTCATCCGGCCTGATTCTGGCCCACACTCCTGCAAACCCGCAAAACGGACTTGGGCCAGTGTCTTTTGGCACAACGGGCCAATACCGGCACGCATCTGGTTTTCCGCTCATCTGGGCCAGCACTGGGCCAGCTCCGTACCAGACTTGGCCCAGATCCGCTCTGCGATAGTAGACCGTGCCCACTGAAACCAGACACGGGCCGGATCCGTCTAGGACTGTGATACAGCACTGAAAAGGATGTGACTGTAACGCGGACTTGCCGGTTGAAAACGAATCTGGCACAGAGTCAGATGCTGTCTGGGTCAGTACCTGAGAGTAGAGCAGCTTCACAATGTCATTCCTCTGTTAACAGCAAGAAAACGGACTCAAAAACTGCTGTTATTTATTTATTTTTAATGGAGCATAAGCTCACGTACAGCCGACACCGGAGCCACTGCCCTGAATCTTGAACTTCGGAGTTTCGGCTTCTTTATCTATTTAAGCAATGTGTTTTTGCTTGGTTTTATACACTGTTTTCCGACATTTTAAGCTACTATTAGTGAACGAGACACTTCATTATACACCACTGACTGACTTCCAATCATAAAGTTATATTCCGAAATATTATATAAATTAAATTAAATAAATATGTTTATAAAGCAATAATGTATACATTTACTTTCCCCTCATGCTTGTTCCAGTGTAGGAATAGTGGGTTACACAAGTTTGTATAGTTTATTGAGTTGTACATGCAACTGGCTTTCAAGAAATAAGTTATATGAGTAATGGGGGGCCTGTGCCCCAGTAGAGCTTTAGGTGTAGCAACGCCCTGCTATGTTTTATTTGTTACTTTGCCCTTTCCAACTATACGGGGAGGCTGCAGACCTGGAGCAAGGCAGATCTACGGCCCAGGCAGTTTTACGCCCCTGTTGTTCCTGATGCGTCCAGTAGGGGGAGGACGATATACGGCGAAATAACATCATTCAAATCAACGTACGAAACTTGCACATTAATAAACGTCCCATTCATAGATTTTTTTTTTTTGGTGTGAATTTAAATATAAATATTACATTAACATAGCAGATAGACAGTATAATGATGAGGCACCAATGATATTAGTTATATAGATATAATAAATATTACTTATAAAAATGATCACTGTTGGTATTCATACTAAAAAGCCCACAAAGGATAACTCATTTGCAATTTCATATAGAAAGTTTGTGTGATATGCGTCTATTTGCATTTAAAGTTACATTCAGATAATAAACAAATTTATCCCATCAGACACAGTGCAATGATATGGACCACTGATAACATCCCAGACAGCATCTGACTCTGTGCCAGATTCGTTTTCAACCGGCAAATCCGCGTTACAGTCACATCCGTTTCAGTGCTGTATCACAGTCCTAGACGGATCCGGCCCGTGTCTGGTTTTCGTGGGCACGGTCTACTATCGCAGAGCGGATCCGGGCCGAGTCTGGTACGGAGCTGGCCCAGATGAGCGGAAAACCAGATGCGTGCCGGTATTGGCCCGTTGTGCCAAAAGACACTGGCCCAAGTCCGTTTTGCGGATTTGCAGGAGTGTGGGCCAGAATCAGGCCGGATGAAATTTGCTGTCAGGGATATGTTGTATTCACAATTGGTTGTCATACAGCTATGGAAATTTCAACCTTTCCTAAAATGCCAAGGTCATTTAGTCATCTGAGAAGATAAAGACAACTTTTGTAAAAAAAAATTTTTTATTAACATCATTTATGTATGACACTGATTGATGACCTGCTTGCCAATCTTCTTTAAGTGTTGTTCTATCCTCCTGTCAAAATGCTCCCGCTCACTGATATAAAAAAAGGAAAAAGTTGGACAGTTGTACAGAAAATACGTAATTGTAAATAATGGCAGTGTGTCATGTTTAATCATTTTCCTTTATATTATCCCTGCAATACCTTAGGTCAATGACAGGTCCTCTCAGAAATTTTTCCTCAGCCTCCAGGATAGACAGATTTTCAACAAAAGCAAGAGCACAGATGATTGACTATCAGAGAAAGAATAGAGATTAAGCACACCCTGTATAAGCCATATATCGTTTGCCATGTTAAGTTTTTTTTTTTACAACAAACTCAAAAGTGAATCTGACACCATGCATAACACAGCTAACACATGAGACCTACCTCTGGAAAAAGGACATCCATGATGAACTTGACCTTATCACTGTGCATGTGCATGGGTGTGCTGTCCAGAATTGAAGACAGGTGAGAGTAAATTGCATCAACTTGCTCCTGATTGTCAATGTACACTTGCACAGGCACCGTCTTAACAGAACACTTGGAAAAAGTGTCAAGCCACTTTGATTTCTTTTGGCCACTGATGATAGACTGTGAAGACAAAATTGAGAATGACATTAAAAACATTACCATATTTGTCTCTGCAAGTCTTTTATATACTAGACAAGTTATTGGGTTGAAATGCATTATTGATACACATGCCTGAATGTGGTAATCTGCTCCCTTTTGTGCCACAATAAAGTCCACCAACGCCTGGTTGGATGACATTTGGTTACTCTGGGCAACAACATGTTGTGGCAAGTCATGGGTTAGCCCCGGAAAACCCCTATAAAGTGGTCGCACTGTCCCTTCACACAAGCATCTTGCCTCCTTGTTCCAGTGGGCAAACCTTTTCCCGTACCTTTTTAAAAGTATAAGGGAAAAAAATCTAATTTGTTGGCCCCCAATATGACCCATAAGTGAAAAGGCTGCACTAATTATTTTAATATTTTAACTGCATTAAAATTGTCTGAATATATCAAGAATAGAAATGGGGGTATTGTCATGTTGATGCTGATCATAAACAAATGACATGGCATAAATGATGACTTATGACTAGGCTGAGCATTTTTGCATTATAGCATTTTTTGTCTGGTCAGTATGGTCAGTTATTTCTGTTGGTAAGGAAGGAACCTGAAGAACAAAACCACACTGAAATGTGCACCTAGTATACACACCCCTCTGTCTCAAACTGCTCAATTAGACGTAGACACCACCACTCCCTGATAGCAGGCATGTCAAGCTAACAGAAAAATGAAATTGAAAGTTAACTAAATATATATTCAAGTTTCATCCAATGACCAGCACTAAAATACTTTCAACAATTTCATAGCAATTTTCTAAGAAAAAAAAAATTGAAGCTCACCTGAGAGAAGTTGAATGGAATGTCTAGCACAGTGTAGAGGGCATACTAAAAAAAAAACCAAGTAAAGATTAATTTCCAAGACAAACCCCTCACCCCCTTCCCATATTTTCTTACCATGAGCATAAAGACACCACAGTCATTGCTGTTGGTCTGTTGAGGAAGGACCTAGGATACAAAGGTAAGAATTTGAAATAAAAAAAAAATAAATTAATACACAGAGCTGAAAAATATGTAATTGTAGTTTTGTGTCACCCCAATATCCAATCCTGTGGCTTCGGTCCACTGTCCAGGGTCAAGACGACGTGCAATTCTCCTAAGATTAGGGTAAAAAGACACAAATCAACATAAAGAACCATGGGGAGACCTATGTTACGAAGCTTATGCACCCGCATATGGCCATAAATTAAACCAGCATTTTCCTCATGCTCAGACCCATTTCAATCTACTTTCTACCACAAAACATGGACATCCTCATCCACAAAGTCCCATGATTTTGCTTTGCTGGTTTAATTTAATTTATCAAGTCCAAACTTTTACTTATTAACAAGTTGTCATATTCACAATACACAAACTACAAACACAAACTGTTAATATGAAAACAACTAACTCTGAATTAAATCAAGTCAAAATGCTGGAACAATGCAACTGCATATCTACATTATATGCCATGGGAACGTGGCAACTGTATTCAATAAACAAATAGACTACTGGAACAATGCAACCGCATCTGTACATTATATGCTATAGGAACATGGCAATTATCTCTTAGCTGTGGACCTAAAGATGTCTCTGTAGTGGTCATCTCCAAAACCGGACTCGTGGTTACTATAAAGGGAGTCTAATAGTAGGATCTCTCTTAAAAGTGGCTTCAGCACCTTTAGGGATACATAAGCAATGGTTGTGGCCAGGAAGTATAAAAGGTGTTAGGACAATACATTTCATGTTTGTATTACCTTTGCCTTATGACACTGGGCTAAAAACAGCCCACTCTAAAACCAGTACAAAAGAACAATCCCTCCAACCCACAAAATAATCAAATCAAATCAAAATGTGTAATATGTGTCATATGTAAAAAAAAAAAAAAAAATAATGACTTGGAAAAAAAAAAAACATTCTTACACATAAGAGATAATGATCTGGGCCGGCAGCTTGTGTCCATGCAGGGAACACAAGGGCATCCTTCATGTCAGAATTTTCCTAAAAAACATAACACCAGCAAAGAACACTTTTTATTTTACTTCTGACTTATAAAGGTTTATGTCAAATACTATGATTTATTGTTCCATACTCACTGGAAAATAGGCTAGTGGATTTTTACCACTTTTCCATGTGGCAACAATATACATGTCAGCAATGTATATGTCTTTGCCCTGTGAGAGCAAAGGGAATTGAGCAGAAGACCACTTGGCATTCATATATGAAATTAAGAAACACTCTAAGACTGTTAGAAACAAATATTATATAAAGTAAAGAAACTCTCGAAGAAAGTTAAAAACTACAAATAGCTGATATAAAGACATGTGAAATAAATTAATACATGCGCTCGAGCCTCTTCGTAGATAAGTTTCATGCAGGCATTTCCAATCTGGAAAAAAAGTATTAACACAGCTAGCACATACTCAAAGGTCGAAGTTCTTTCATTTAAAAAACAATAAATACATTGCACCCATTGATTAACTTTTTTGGTGCATCAAAAAATACCTACATGCAAGTGTTACTACTTACATCAGACTCCATTTCCCTTCTCAAACCCAAAGTCCAAAAATCTGCTCTTGTGAGGCATGTTGCTCCCTCCTTCACAATAACCTCATCAGCCAGCCGCTCCGTGTCCAGGATGTATCTAAGCTGCAAAGGACAAAAGAAGGAAGGGACACACTTATTATATATAATTAAATGTTTTTAATTAATAAATAAATTGTTAAATATTTTGTTTAGACAATCTACATTTACTGATAAAATGGATGCTTCAGTACTAGCACAAATTGCGGATGTTGTGATACAGGCTACTGTGGACAGTGTGTTTTAGCACTGATGATGAATACATGAAGGACTACCAATTTCTCTTGTACAGAATTATGGGGCGTCTTCCAAGGTTGAGCTGACTCCTCATCTGCATTCTCCACAATCATAGGCTCATCCTCTTCCTCAATGGACACATCTGCATTGGTTTCTATGTAAATAAAATGCATATTTGTTAGATAATGAATTGGAATGGAAAATGTTATAGTTCATAACAACTGGTTAAAAACCAAACATAATAGTTAGTGCAATTGCTTTATCTATACCCATGCCTGTTACAGGGGCAACAAAGTCTGCCAATGGTAGCACATCCACTGTTGCCTTTGAGCCACTAAGGTCTGCACATCATGCAAAATTAGATTATTAGTTAATGACACATAATAAAAATGCAATACAATAAATGCAACACAGTAACAAAATAATAGATATATATGTCAATAAAATCAACTACAGTGTGTATAAGAGTTTGAGAAGAAGAAATAACAGATAAAGCCAATTAATGCGATTAATATATAAAATAATTACAAAATAATGGGCCACAAGCAAATAAGCAATCATTACATTGTGCCTCACAATTCTTAGCCATAAATGACTAAATAAGTGCCATGAAGCAGCTTGATCATCTGTGTTACTTACTGGTCACTTGGTGATCATTTGTGGCACCAGATTTAGTGGTTTCTGTAATCTCTGAAGTAGCTTAATTGGATGAACACAAAGCATTGGTACATAACATTTGTACAAGTAATATTTTGAACCAATTCTAAAGTGGTATGACTGTAATAAAAACATTACCAAGAACGGCCTGGTGGTTGATGTTCAGCACAACTTCTGTCCCAAAGACTCTTCTGAAGGCCTCTAGTCTTCTCAAATTCTTCTGACTGTTGTGGTGGTGTATGATACTTCTCATGAGGAAGACATGGGTTGATGGAAGGGTCATATTTAGAAAATAGTTATTTTTCTTCAATTTGCTGAAGAACTGCTCCGCAACCTGGCTATTGACTTTGCCAGCAAGTTGGGCTACAAGTCCAGTCTTGCGGAGAACATCTCGTTTGTCTTTTGAATTCTCCTCGTGAAATTTATCATTGAGGGCATAGTGCTCTGCTGAGCCTGTAATTGGGTGTCCATGGCTGTCTGGGACTTGTTTTTTTACATTTAGCCATGGCAAGGAGATCTTAAGCTTTCCCTCTTTTGCCATCTTTATATTGTCATCTGTTGGGTCAGCTAGACGCCCTTCATGGGGCGTGAAGGTTAACGCCTCCGGATAGCGAAGATTGGTATGTGTGGCCAGTCCACGTGCAAAATCATAGATGACTATGTTGGGTATGTGTTTCCATGAGAGAAGGATGTCTGAAAAGTCTCTAGGGCTCTCGGCCCGCAAACAGCATTTTATGCTGTACACAATTCCACAAGGGCACATAACCACAGCCCACCCTCCTAGAAGAAATATATATTTTAGGCAGCAGCAATAAAGCCTACAAAATTAAAGTGACAATCACAAACATGACAAAACATAAGCATTTTCTTCTCACCTGAGGCACCCCAAATCTTTTCAAATACTTTGTCATAAGTCTGTCTAGATTTCATCTCAGATGAAAGTCTCTCTAGGAGGTCACTTTTTGATCCAATGGAATCAACACCACACTCCTTGCACAGTTTCCGTATCACTGATACCTAAAAAACAAAATCAAAATACACTTGCAACAAAAAAATATGGTAACACTTTAGAATATGGTTCCGTCATTAATGAATAATTTCACAGGAACAAATGACTAATACACTATTAACATTCTAGTAACTACTATTAACTAACAATAAACTCTGATTAACGAATAAGTAATAGCACTCAGCTGAACGTGGTAGTTCACTATTAGCTTATCAGTAACTATTTTTTCATATCTCCTGGAGAACTACTAAATACATGTTAATGGTTGATGTGAATAATGCAAAACGTATAATTAATTCTAAAGTGAAGATCATGGTAACACACTAGCAATGACTTAAGTGTTATCAAAGCCATCAGAAGTTTTACTATTTAGAACCTTACAAAAACCTCAATAATTTTTAATGAGTTATCATGACCTTCTGAATTTATTTACATTAACATTTATATAGTAGTTCTTAATAGTTCTCCAGGAGATATGAAAAATAGTAGTTACTGATTAGCCCTTTAACCCTTTTAATGATGAAATGGTTCTTTGTGTTAGAGTTTAGAATTTATTATTTTCAAATCTGTAACTGTCAAAGCACTTTTTGATTACTGATTACTGATTTTCCGGAGCTCAGTGATCCAACTACACAGACTGTCAACATGCTCTCAACAGGTAAATGATTTCATTCTTATATTTAAATGCAAAATTAACTTTGAAATTGTATCTGGTTTCCAAACAAACTTGTTCTTTTCTCTCCTTTTTTGATCACATGAAAGTGTGAGCAGCTCTATGAAACTGGAGGATACTTCTTTTTCCACTAATTAGCACTGAATTTACAATACATATATTTTTTAAATTAGTTATTTATTACTAACAGAGGCCACACTCTAAAAAAAGATGGCTCATTACTGATCTCTGACTGTCAACATACTCTCATCAGGTAAATTATTTATTTCTTATAATGTCTATTTTTTTTATATTGTAACTAGTTTTCAACCAAGCTGTTTCCTTTTCAGTTGAAGAAAACATGTAAGTGTGACCAGCCCTGTTCAGTTATGGATACTTCTCTCCTCTTTACCACTAAGTAAGTAACAAAAACATTTAATTCATGGTCTTTTTATCGTTTTTTTGTTTACAAAAACAAATGGAAGGAGATGCATTGTAAGTGTAAACTCAGTTGTGTATTTTAGAAGCTGTCACATCATATAACTTTGTCATCTGCAGAGAAAAACTGCTATTTAGTCACATCAAAATACACAATGAGACTTAGAGGCATCATAGAGAATTATGAAAATACATATTTCACTAGAACATGGTATAAATTAACTTCTATATATTAACAAATTCAGTATTTTCTATTTGTTTTACTTCTTGAAGTATTTATGCTTAATCTCAATTGTCTTTTATTAATATATTCTGCTAATAACTGTTGTAATAAAACTGTCAATTTTGTCAATATTTATGTCATTAAAAAAAATAAAAGTACCTAACTGACATGTTGTTATGTAAAACCCTAATAGACACTACAAGACATTGTGATACCAGGCAGTTAGAATATGAAATCAATATTAATAAATAGAATATTCTAATAATATTAATAATTATATACATATAATTAATATAATTAATTAATATACCAATATTAATTAAAATCAACTTTCATTAAAAATGTTATTTATAACACTGTTAAGGTCCTATATACCATTTTTCAAAGCATGGTTCTTTATGGAACCCTATAAAAAGGGTTCTATTTAGAGCCAAAAATGGTTCTGCTATTGTTACAAGCCAAAGAACCCTTTTCTGGTACTGTTTAGAACCATTTTTCTTAAGAGTGCAATTATGTTTATCAGTTTCTTGTTAGTTAATAGTTGCCCCCATGAGAAATTAAATAAATTAATTGTACCTTTTTCTTATAAAGCTCATTTTTAAGCCTATCTTCAGATACAGTTATTTCGCAAAGCTCAGCTTCTTTGGGTTGGTGGATTTTCTGGAACTCTGTGTTGAGGCATTGATTGGACTTGCGTGCATTTCTTCCAATCCACGGTGCCCACAGGTGGTAACTGGGGTCGACAGTGAAGGGGTTGTCACTCTGTTCTTAAATAACAGAAAAAGCAAAAAAAATAAATTATTATACATCATACCAAAAAGTAAATAGCATGTATCATACCAACTGTCAAGAAGAGACACATAGAAGCAAGAGAATTACTTTTTACAAAGCCACGGCCAATCATCTGCAGTGAAAGTTTCCTCCAAAAGTCTTCAATATTCACATTCCCATTGAATTCTTTTGGAGGTGGTTTGATGTCACTCACTAAAAACATACAGAAAGTCAAAATATTAATAAGACCTATATAATGGACCTACATAATAGAAAACATTAGATATACACCTGCTGTGGCTAAATGCACAAGAAGTGTCAAATCACTCAGAAAGTATTTGCCCAAAGAACACAATATCAGTATGATCCATGCCAACATACTTACATGACATGTTGAATGCTCCTTTTCTGTGGAGATCCATGATGACAATGGGCGGATGATCCCCACATGTCACACAAGAGTATTCATACTCGTCACTTGTGAGTGCCTCAAAATGAAGATAGGCATGGAGCACTGTTTTGGCTGGAGGAAACTGTTCCCCTATGGTAAGCTCCAGACACTGAACCACTCTTCCAACAGCAGTGTGGGCCTATCATTAAACATAACACAAATAATAATTGCTATTCAATTGTTAAAATCCTACAAAGCACTACTATATTTTTACTAGGGGTAATGGTAAATTAGATAATAAGATAACCTGACCTGCAACATGTTTCGAATATGTAGGCATAGAGGAAGGTCAAGAATAATACTGTCATTAAAATTATGCAGGCCATCTTTCCACTCTTGATACCTGTAGTGGATTCCACATTGGTGGCAACATTTTGAGTAGGTGGCAACATCTGAAAAACACAATGTTAAAAATTTAAGCTGTACTACAACATCACTGCAGATCTGGTGTCATTTCTATGTATTTTATAGATCCCTCTAAGAACCATAAGTACTTGCCATGGATAACTCTTGTATTTGTAAGAATTTTGGCCTTTGATGTGATAAGAAGAGGGTCTGATAAGGGTACATTTCCAGCGCATCTCTGGCAGAACATCTCACCAGGAATGAGGCTGGTTGGGTATGTGCTTGAAAATGAAGGAAGGCGCAGGTGGTCAGGAAGAGCTGCAGGGATGTTCTTGTTGTTCATGATGTACTGAATCATTGCTTTAAGCTCTTTTGTTGGGGGGTACAGTAGGCCTGCATCATCTACAGTTTCATGAACTGGACTGGTCTGTTCTGTGCTTTGAACTGTCCGGAATAGCTGATGCTCAGTCTGGAAAAGATGCCATTTTGCAATGTATTTATGGAGGCAGGATCTTCTTGATCTAGCACAAGGACAGTGCCAGGTGTTCTGCTTTACATCATATGCAACTATTATTCTACCAAGTTGGGCATAATACGATACATGTGGCTCATAGACTAAAACATGGTGTTGTAGCCTTTGTTGCTACAGACAAGGGTTTGTTATCTTGGGTGGCCAGGCTTTGTCTTTGTAGGCAGTCTATTTTTCTTTCCCTACCAAACCATTTTAACCGAACCATGTCTGTTAGGGTACTTTCTGACAGAGTTGGAGCCTCAGCAAAGGATCCACAATAGTCTAGTGACCGGAGGTGATAGCATCGATAGTGACTTAGTCCACTCCTCCTGGCTAAGTCAATGTCCACTTGACAGGATGGCAACTCACACCTAACGCTTTGCTCTGCTCCCCAGACTTTGTAAACAACGTGGACTGGAACACTTGAAGAAAGAAAATGTTTCTGGACAGCATAGACACCATTAGCTTGGTCTATGCAGTCAGAATAAAGGTGATGGCTTGCTGTAATGTCATCCCTATATTTTGTGTGTTTCCTCTCCAGATGTTTTCTTAAATTTTTTTTTTGAATGGTAATATGGCAATGAGGTCATTTTATCTTAACAGATGCACTGTTCCGTAGCTGCACAAAGGACCTACTGGCGGTTAAGGGTGTAACATCAGGAATGGTGGCTGATGTAGTAGTGGTCAAGGGTGGCCCATCATCAGGAACGGTGGCTGATGTAGTAGTGGTCAAGGGTGGCCCATCATCAGGAACTGTGGCTGATGTAGTAGTGGTCAAGGGTGGCCCATCATCAGGAACTGTGGCTGATGTAGTAGTGGTCAAGGGTGGCCCATCATCAGGAACTGTGGCTGATGTAGTAGTGGTCAAGGGTGGCCCATCATCAGGAACGGTGGCTGATGTAGTAGTGGTCAAGGGTGGCCCATCATCAGGAACGGTGGCTGATGTAGTAGTGGTCAAGGGTGGCCCATCATCAGGAACGGTGGCTGATGTAGTAGTGGTCAAGGGTGGCCCATCATCAGGAACTGTGGCTGATGTAGTAGTGGTCAAGGGTGGCCCATCATCAGGAACTGTGGCTGATGTAGTAGTGGTCAAGGGTGGCC
Source organism: Cirrhinus molitorella (assembly GCA_033026305.1). NCBI lineage: Eukaryota > Metazoa > Chordata > Actinopteri > Cypriniformes > Cyprinidae > Cirrhinus > Cirrhinus molitorella. The sequence continues at coordinate 10,464,164 of CM065128.1, forward strand.
CATCATCAGGAACTGTGGCTGATGTAGTAGTGGTCAAGGGTGGCCCATCATCAGGAACGGTGGCTGATGTAGTAGTGGTCAAGGGTGGCCCATCATCAGGAACTGTGGCTGATGTAGTAGTGGTCAAGGGTGGCCCATCATCAGGAACGGTGGCTGATGCAGTAGTGGTCAAGGGTGGCTCATCATCAGGAACGGTGGCTGATGTAGTGCTGGTCAATGGTGCACTGCGGATCTTACATCCTTTGAGGTGGACCAAAAAGTTGTCACGTCGGATTTAAATTGAAAAACAATATACACAATGGTAGTGTAGTTTTGTCCTACAATTCAGACCACACCGGTGTATTGTATAATCTGGGAAAAAAATAAAATAAAAAAAAATCACTTCCTTACTGACACTCCTATGCCAGCATAATGAAAGAAACAATACCCCCAGCACACTGTATTTGTAAACTATTTGTAAAACTCATAAGCAACATTGACAATGCTGACAGTGTTTTGTTTCAGAAATACCAAAGCAAATCAATCATTCTTTTAACATAAACATCAAAAATCATTCACAAATGATGTTACCTTCATGGATGACTGCCCTAGAAAGGTGAAGCTGAAGATGAGCCTGTACTTTACTTTTCTTTGAGGGTTTGTAAAAAGTAGTAGTACAGAATGGACAGTGGTACAGGGAACAGCAGGAGGTGCATTTGTTAAGTGTTGGTAATTCACAACCTCTCTGTATTGATGGGATTTTTATACCTAAAGAGAGAATACAATTTACATTAGTTGGAAAAAAAGAATAGATAGGTGTTTATAGTTTATACAAGTTGAGAGAGATTTACAATTCCTTAAGTAGATCAAAAGCTAGAGAAACCACAAACCTTTGTGAGATGCAAATAAAATAGAACACATGAAGAAAGAGTATAACTGCTCGCTCACTCAAGTATTTTTTATTATTTCCAACATTTCACCTGGCAAGCAGCCTTTGTCAAGACAAAATTTACTATAAAATGGAGAGCACCACAAATAGAACCAACAATTAATCACATTTGACATCAACACCACAATTAACATATAATAATTTGGCAGCAAACAATTAAAATACACTTTCTTAACTTACATTAATAAAACAAGATACACCATAAATAATTGAGCACCAATAACAAACATGACAAAAAAATAAGTTCACATTAAGTTCAAATAAACATTAATTAGATCATATCTTAATGCGGGACTTATAATGTTTGTGCTTGTTGTGGTCAATTACTGATTACTGATACCAACTTGTTTTCTTAATATAAACTTAAGAAATAATCTTTTGTTTGTTTGCTGTAATAAACATACATGAGTGTGCAGTTAAATTATCCTTACTTTCATTTACATACATACAGACCTATTATAAAAATGTCTTTTGTATGTTCGTACATATCCAGCATGCAATCTAAAGTTGCTGCAAAGTCCATGTGGTGTGGGTTAGAAGAATATCTTACCAGAAAAGGCCATCTCATGCAAACTGGAGACAGAAAACCAAAAATTAAAAACATTTAAATAAGTAAAGAGGGAGAGCGAACAGGCCTACATAGAATTTGAGCAGCTAAGCTTACACATGGTTAGCTAAAATTGAGCCGGATGTCTCTTGTCAGAAATTAATTAATTAGTTACGACCTTTAGCTAATCGCTTATAATTTATACTTGTTGCACGGTCGCAGAACAACAACTGTAACGAATATTTAATATACTACATCTCTTTTGTGTTGCTTCTCGATTTAGTTTAATTTGATTATGTTCTGATGGCTCATATACTGCAGCCTCCCCCTACTGGACGCATCAGGAACAACAGGGGCGTAAAACTGCCTGGGCCGTAGATCTGCCTTGCTCCAGGTCTGCAGCCTCCCCCTACTCATTACTAACGGTTTGGGGTTCAAATGTTCATTTAAAATGTTCATTATTTGCTGAAACGTTTTATCTGCTGGCTTTTCAGGGGTTAACAAACTGCGGAGCAGTCCATATGTCTTCGCTCCCAGCACGCTCAGCAAAACAGCCACTTTTTTATCATCTGCAACAGCATTGGCCTCACAGTATAACTCCACTCGTTCCACATAAGTTCCCCAATCCTCAGCATTATTATCAAATGGGGCGATCGTTCCAATCATCGACATTTTTGCTTGTTAGCCGTGTCGTTTTACACTTAATTGGATCTCTTTCTGTGACTCACGCTGTCTTTTCATGATCTTTTTCTTCCTGTTTCATGTCCATTAAAGTCTTGGTGTCGCATCTGTGGATGTTGATCCAGATCTCGTCGCCAATTTTGTGGTGTATGCGGGCAGAAGAATGATACACAAGACACCTGTGTCTAATTAACTCGTGTCGTCTTTTTACTCTGAACTGAGCAGCTCAATACATCAATATATGAGTAACCACTAGAGGGCAGCCCTACAACAAAGAAATGATGATACCCAATGGTACATACATTACACTGAGCAAAGTTATCTTTGCCTTACAACCAAAACCACACTTCTTTAGAGACATTCCTCCCGACTGAATCCTTTGCAGAGTGCAGCTGAATGAAGCACGTTGATGGCGCGCTCTTTCTCACGGTCTGGCCAACGTGATCGCGGGTGCCACTGACGCGCTTTTCCAGGAGAAATGCTCATATAAGGAGTTACACCACAGATTACATCATTAATGCCACAATAAAATAAAAAATAAAAAAAACAGCCGTACTATCAACCCGGAAGTACGATTTTCGGCAAAGAAATTCTGTCATTTGTCAAAATTATTGTTTTTTTAAACTTTGGCCATGTTTCGCATGAGAATCCAACTCTTTAACACTGTAAACAACTCGTATAACGTCATAGTTGTGTTATGTTGGGATTATAAATATGAAGATATATATTTTTAAGCAAACAAATGTAAATTATTAACAATTAGAAATATATCAAAATGTAAAAAACCCCAGCCACGTCTGGCGTAGCATCTTCAAAGTGTTCACAAAATACCAAATTACTTGTATTCACATTTTTATAGACTTAACTGCACACAGCCTGCATTGTATAGCTCAATATTAACTAGCAGGAAACATGGTATTTCCAGGCTTATAGCTGAATGAAATTATTTCCTCCATGGAATGCAAAAGGACAAGGTTTTGCTGAATAGCCAAGCATCTTTTCCATATTGGAGGTTCAAATATTAACCAAGCTCAATTCTGATTAGGATAAAAGACTGACATTGCTTGGTTATACAGCCAATCATATTATTTTACATTGTGTTTGATATAGAGTTAAATTGCATTAGACTCATGATCATTGTTCAAGGTTCATTTCAGATGCTACTAGTTTCTCTTTTTCAGATAATTCAGTCAGATAAAGACGAGAGACTGTGGATGGCAAAAAACAAACTGAGACATAATGGAACCAGAACACGAAGGTTGGTGTAAATTAAATATATACTCATGAAGCCAGTTTCATACAATACTGAAAACTAATTTAGGAAATAAATTTAAATTAAAATAAATTTATACATTTTGTTTGTGGCAGTGGCATCACTAAACAGAAGCGGTCCTATTGCGAACTTTGATTTAAAGCTCTTCTACTACCTTTAAAAACTATGTTTTACTATATTTCATTATACAATAGTTTTAAACAGATTTTAGTTTCAACCCTGATCCAACTCACTTATTTGTTTTCTTGTCAGGAAGATGCTTGACTTCCCTGATCTAAGAATTGCTTTATTGTCAATCATTACAAAAGTCAATTTTATATCTAAGTTCAAAGTTAACAAATAGCTTTCCAACCATTCAGGTAGGTCCAAGGTCAGCTGGTTGATCAGGGCAGTCAATTCTGTAGGCGATATAGACTCTAACATAAAGAAATTTAGTGTTGTTTCATTTGACAATAGATTTCTGAAGATACAACAAAAGCCCTATTCAGACGGTAATTGTTTCTCATGTGGACGTCTGTAAAAATGAATTTACATATCACCTCAATGATAAAACTCATAGATTTGGATCGATTTTTTTTTAACAGTGGAGAAGCGAGTTCTGTGAACCTTCGAACCCGGAAATGTGCTGCTCACTTGGCCAGTCACATGATTGTCTGCTATAAATCAAATTAATTTTATTTACAAATATATTCTTATTATTGTGTAAAATTTATTAAAAAATAAATATTCAAAATACTTATTGTTATGTAAAAGGTATTCTTATTATTGCAAATATATTTTATAACATCTAATCCTATGTATTATTTAATTAGACTATTTAAAAGTTCTGTTTAACAATAGGAAAGTAGATGGGGTATTGATGTTTATTCAATAGAATGTCTGGATACTGGATTCTGATTGGCTGGCAGGTATGCATTAAAATCGTTTATACTACGGAGCCGTTGAATGCTTGAATATGATTGGCTGATGAACGTTCTGAAGGTGTGCATTATTTTCAGGGAAACGCACGGCGAACCTAGTTTAAGTTTAAGTTTATGAAAATTATGTATGAACTATTTTTGTTGTACCTATAGTGTAAATTAGATTTATTACAGGAAATGAGGGTGAAATTACAATGTATTTTGTAACTATACTTGTCATTTCGGTGGAAATTATATTTTTGTAGTTTTTTGTAAAAAAAAAATGGAAGATAGCTTCACTGATTAACTTTGAATTAATACTTAGCATCTCAAGTATGCAAAATACTTAATATTTAATTAAACATTTTAAACTTTTTAAAAACACCCTTGAAGGTACATGTTTGGAAATGACGTAGAATAAATGTATTGACTGATCAAACAATATTTACCTTGATTTTTCTTCATTGTTGTTGATGTAAATTTAAATTCCCTCTACATGTGCTCTGATGCCACTAAACATTTCCATAGAAACCACCAAAACAATCTTTCACACAAACTTTTAAAAGGGACATTACAGTGTTGTGGTGGAAATGACTCCAATACTGTGTGACAGCTATATTTTGTATAAAAATACTGATAGTGGTCTCACATTAAATACTATAATGTATTTTAATTATTTTACTAGTGCTTAATTCATGTACATTAATAGTTACCAGATAAGTCATATTTTTAAATTCAGTGGTAATTTTACAAAGCTTCTGTTCTAAAAGCTGATCTATACATTCAGAATGTACATGTTTCATTCTGAAAAAGGGACATTTCAGTGTTGTGATGGAAATGACTCCAATACTGTGCGACAGTTATATTTTGTATAAACATATTGATAGTGGTCTCACATTAAATGCTATAATGTATTTTAATTGTTTTACTAGTGCTTAATTCAGGTACATTAATAGTTACCAGATAAGTCATATTTTTAAACTGTATTTTTAATTGTTGAAGTTTAAAAGTCTGGGTGTGCAACAAAAGTAGCATCACAAAACAGTGATTTCGACACTCATAAGGTTAACAAGTATGACAAAATCATAATAGAAAGGTAGTAAAAAAAAAATGAAGTGGTTATATTGGTAGTTTGACAAAGAAAGAGGAATTCGTCCAAAATTCTATTTATTTTTACAATAATAATCAAAGAACATAAAAGTGCCCATAGTCTAAGAATCACCCTTTTATACTGTGGAATAAGTTCATTTCTTTACTTGAGTTACTTTTTTGTTGTTGAATTGAGTTGATGTTTTTTTTTTTTTTTCCCACCTAAATAGTGGGGTCATTCTCTGGGTGTAAGTGAAAGTGCAGTGATGACTCTTTATTTATATATTATACTCCATTTAATTTTTAACCAGGCCCAACTCTGATTAAGGTAAGAGACTGCCATTACACTGGCTGCTAGTAAATCACATTCTACACATTCTACAGCCAGTGGGTGGCTTGAATGCTATTCTTTGGTCAAAGTTCAGTATAGATGGTCCTTGGACAGAGTGCCCTTATAGTTTCTCTTCTTTAGATTATTCAGTCAGACAAAGAGAAAAATGACAAAAAAAAAAAAAAAAAAAGCTACAAGAGACATAATGGCAACAGCTTATGAAGGTGAGTCTAAATGAACCAAGTATGATAGCTAGTTTTATATAATACTGAGAAATGAATTATATATTGACATTGTTATTTGTGGTACTTACCAGGTACTTGCTAGTAGACCAGGTTATAAAAAGTGAATGCAATTCAGTGGTAATTTTACAAAGATTCTGTTCTAAAAGCTGTTCTATGTTATATACATTCAGAATGTACATGTTTCATCATACATTGGTATAAACTGAATTATGTCAATGTGACTGTATATGTATGTACGACAGGAGTTTGATATGCTGCTCCTGGTGGGTTACACTCCTGATGTTAATCTCAACCCTGATAAAAAAAAAATGATTTAAACTCTGAATGTCTGTGATTTCAAGTACCAAAAACTTTGACTAGATAGTTAATGTATCCAGTAATTGGATCCAATAAATACTTTATTGTATATTATTCAAGCAATCTGTTTTGTAAAAGTTAATAATTAACCAAGAGCTGACTGTCATTATGTTGTTAGGTTAACAAGCTGCTGGTTCAGGGCAACTAAATTTGTGCTTTTATATTAAAATCTCTTCATCTCATTTTTTAAATGTTCTTGCTATTATGTATTGCTGATGGAAACGATTTTTGTTAAAGTTTGTAACATTTTCTCAGCTTCAGGCTGTCCTCACAGAGCACATTTCAAATCCATTAAGGGCCATTCACTCTGAATGCATCTTCAAGACTTTTATTTTAATAAACAATCAGAAAAAAATATATTGCTAAGTATGCTTGCACATACAATGGATTTGTTTTAGTGTCACAGTCTTCCAGTACACAGAGACAACAACAAACAGACAATAAAAGTAAGAGGACAATGAAAAATATACATATGTAAATATAAATAGACAAAAATTTATATAATGTTATTGCACATATTTTTATTCCATAATGGGGGGAACATTTAGCTGTTCATAAGGTAGATTGCCTGGGGGAAGAAACTGTTCTTGTGCCTGGTTGTCCTGGTATTTGGGGCTCTGTAGCACCGGCCAGATGGCAAAAGTTCAAAAAGGGGATGACTTGAATGTGAGGGATCCAGAGTAATTTTCTAAGCCCTTTTCCTCACTCTGAATGTATACAGTATTTACAGTGAAAGTCACGATGTTGTCAAGTGTGTTATCCATACTCTAAATTGGTGCTCTACATTTAAGTGCACACACAGTAGTGAGAAGTGAACAAACACACACACACACACACACACACACACACACACACACACACTGTGAACACACACCCAGTGGGCAGCCCGGGGAGCAATTAAGGATTTGATGCCTTGCTCAAGGGCACCTAAGTCATGGCATTGAAGCAGAAATGAGCGCTGTTCATTCACAAATCCCAACTTCAATTCCTGCCGGTGTGGAAATTGAACCAGCGACCTTCGAGATACAAGCCAGACTCTCTAACCATTAGGTCTAATTCTCTCAGCAGTCTGAACCATTCTCTGTAATCTTCCGGTGTCTGATTTTGTAGCTGAGCCAAAACAGACAGATATTGATGTGCATAGAACAAACTCGATGACGGCTGAGTAGAATTGTTTCAGAAGCTCCTTTAGCAGGTTAAACTTATTCAGCTGTCGAAGGAAATACAAACTTTGTTGGGCCTTTTTTACAATGTGAGTGTCCTACTTCAGGTCCTGGGAGATGGTGGAGCCCAGGAACTTGAATGTCTCCACTGCAGCCACAATGCTGTCCATGATGGTGAGTGGAGGGAGTGCAGGGGAATTTCTCATGAAGTCTACTATCATCTCCACTGTTTTGTTGAGCTCCAGGCTGTTATGACTGCACAAGACAGCTAGCTGCTCAACCTCGTATCTGTAAGCAGACTCATCACCGTCTTGAATGAGGCAGATAAGTGTGGTGTAGTCTGCAAACCTTATGTTATGATAATTGGGTATCCAGGTTATCTACAGACCGACTATGAGTTATCTATGAGTGCTTCCTTTGACATGTAGCCAATAAATATAACAATTGCTAACAACTTGCTACACTGTTAAAAAAAATTGCTGCTAAAGCAAAATCTCACTTGCCAGTATTTTACTGTTACTTTTATACAGTACTGTAAACAAAAGCTTGCAATGCTTTTTTCATATCCAGGGTCTTCTGATTGGTCCACTGTTTTGAAACTGACATTTATAAGCAGCGCTGTGTAAAAAGTTGAAATGCTTTTAACTTGGCATGGCATCTTAACACTTGTGCCAGATGCAAGTGCAATGGTCATACATGTCCATCTAGTATGTGTTTACATAGAAAAAAGTAGTGCGCTGGAATGGGAAAATGCATTCTGTTTAAATGCCCCCTTAGAGCTCAATATATAAGAATTAGAACAAGGCATCCATTTACTGTCAGCGTTTTGCGGTCCATAGAATGCAACACTGATTCTAATGTTTTTATATTTGCTTTAGGCTTTAGGCACTGAATGATATGCCACTCACCTGTAGAGTTTCACTGAACTAACAGCAAAACGTGTTACAACTATGTCTGTTTTCATTTTCATTCTATATCTTGTATAAAAAACTGTTCTTGTGCCTGGTTGTTCTGGTATTTGTGGCAGTTTCTATGACCTTATGTTTTAAATTGTGCAAGAGGAGCCTGGGTTTGTGTTAATAACTGTGGCTGAACAAATGAATATATGAAGAATATAAATCAATAATATCTTAATGACATGAACTGTTTGAACACAGGTGATTCACAGGATCTGAGGATTGTACTGCTGGGAGTCTCTGGTGCTGGAAAGAGTGCGATAGGAAATGCAATACTGGGTCGAGATGCATTTAAAGAGAGGAGAACCAGATGGAGTGAAAAACAGACAGGAATAGTAGAAGACAGAAACATCTCCATCATAGACACTCCAGAATTCTTGAACACGCAACTGACTGATGAAGAGCTGCAGACTGAAATGATGAAGAGTCTGTATTTATCTGAACCTGGTCCTCACGTGTTCCTGCTCATCGTTGACCTGGAAAATTTGGAGACAGAGAATGAGAAGAAACTTGTGGAACAATTTCAGAAGAACTTTGAACCTCAAGCATTTAAGTTCACAGTGGTGTTGTTTATTGGAAGAGAAAATATGTCAAGCCTAGAATGGGGAACATTTATACACAGTAGAAAATTCAGTGACCTAGTTGCTCCTTGCAGAGATAAATATCATGCAATCGACAGTAAAAATCAGGTTAATCAAGCTCACATCACAGAGCTTCTGGAGAAGATTGATGAAATCATTAAACAGAATGATGGTCAGCATTACAACAATAAAATTTACTCAATGTCTCGGACAAAGAGCGAAGAAAAGGAAGAAAAGACATGCATAAGAAAAGAGATACAAATTAAACAGAAGCAAAAAAAATCAGCATGTGAGACTATTACAACCTACAATGTAATAGAAGAAAGAACAACACATACTGTGATTGAACAAGAGGAAAGAAAAAGACAAGAGGAAGAAAAGGCCTACAGGGGCAAAAAGCAAGAGAAAGTGGCAAGACAAGAACAAACAGAAAAAAAATCTGAAACTTTTGAAATGGAAAGCGCAACAGAAGAGAGCTCAACACATACTCTGACTGAAGAAAAAAAAAAGAGGGGGGTATTTTCTTCTTTAGCACAAAAAATGAGACCAAGTCACAGCTATGAAAACCTGGCTACTATTCCATTAGACATAATTGAGGACTTCTCTAATGAAGGAGTGAAAGAAAAAAGTTATGGAATGAGAAATAAGAATACATATCACATATCAAATGAAGGTGAGAAAAAATTACACATTTACATGTACACAAAAACGTAATGCCTTACACATGAGGTAATCAAACAACAATAATGTGTTAATCACGTGACAATGAATGAAGAACTTACTTTGTATATAGTATATTAAAGTACGTCATTACGCTATACTTTGTGTTATTAAAGCTTGTTCCTACCAGTTTGTTCCTATTAGTCCAAAAATGTTCTATGTCAGCAAATTGATTTAATTATTTATAGATGACAAAACTGGTTGTATGGGCCCTTTTGGTAACACTTTATTTTGATCGTCCTTTTTGAACACCATGTTGACGATAAGTAACGTTGAACCCACAGGTCAACAAACTCTCTTTAGAGTATTAGTAGACTGTCTGCTTAATATCTGCTAACTCTTTACTGAGATGGACTCCCAACAAACAATATAACTTAAGTAACTTTAAGTAACCTTGCAAGTACATGTCAACTTAATCTAAGCCTAACCCTACCACTCTACTAATACCCAACTAACACTCTAGTGAGAGTTAGTTGATGTATATGTTATGCGATCTGGGAAAACCCAACACATGACATTTGACCTTTTTAAGGTTTTAATGCCATACGAAAGCTGGGTTCAAGCCTTTCCAAAATCATTTTAATTTTGTCCATAGCTTGAACGTAACACAAATTATAGCTATCTGAAGTTGGCTGATAGCTATGATTTTCAGGAATGGAATTTGAGAAAAACTGGTTTAAAGTGAGACGTGTTTTAATTTCACTTTACGGGTTTAATAAGAGATGTCAGGAGCGCTATACTGCATTATTACACAAACAGACTAACGCCTGTTTTCAGTTGTTTATCATGGGTATAGTCTCTGAACATTTGATCACCCATTGTATGTTTAAATGGCACAAATAATGTACCTTGTAGTTGTATTTTACATGTAGAAACGCGAACGCAGCACAACATGTGCGCACTTTATATAACAGACTGTCATCGGACTCCTCCTCTTTAGTAACTTCATCATCCGATTCTTTGTCTCTGGATGTGAAATAGTCCATTATAACATTGCTTAGGACACTGACATCACCAGGATTGAGCAGATTGAGACAAGTTAGATCGGTTTGAGTGAGCAGCCTCTTGGGACTGTGTTGATCTCTTGCGCTCCGCCGTCGTAGTTTACACAGAACTGGTGGGAAATGTGCATTGATACACCTTTATTAAATATGTTACATGGTTCATTTTGATAGGTTAACTGTTTTGTGGTGTTTAGAAGATTGTGATAGTAATTTAAATTTGCCACTTGTAGTACATTTTTACATTTGTCCTTTTTTATTCTTGTCAGATCTCAGGATTGTGATGGTGGGTAAAACCGGCGTTGGAAAGAGTGCGACAGGAAACACCATCTTGAAAGATAAGCTGTTTAAAGAAGAATTATCTCTTGAATCTGTGACTAAGACATGCCAGAAGCATCAGAACATAGTGGAATGTCGAAATATCTCAGTGATCGACACTCCAGGACTGTTTGATACATCAATTAGTGAGGAAAAGCTGAAGAAAGAGATAGGAAAGTGTGTAAAAATGTCTGTTCCTGGTCCTCATGTGTTTCTGCTGGTCATTAGACTGGACGTGAGATTCACAGATGAGGAGATAAACACTGTAACGTTGATCCAGAACACCTTTGGAAAAGATGCTAAACGTTACACCATCATCCTGTTCACTAGAGGAGATCTGTTTCAAAAAGCATCTATAAAGGACATAGTGACCAGAAACAAGCAGATTAAAGAGCTAGTTAGTCAGTGTGGAGGCAGATATCATATTTTTAATAACACTGATAAAGATCCAGCACAGGTTTCTAAACTGTTAAAGAAGATATACATGATGGTGGAGCAGAACGGAGGACAGCATTACACGAATGAGATGTATGAGAAGGCCCAGAGGAAGATCATGATGAAGAAGGTTCAAGATGCAGCTTTAGTGGGAGCGAGTGTGGCAGGTGCAGGAGCAGCAGTAGCTGGAGGTGCAGTGTTAGTTGCTGCTACTGGAGGAGTTGCTCTGCCTGTAGCTCTAATGGCAGGAGGAGCAGCTCTAACAGGAGGATCAGGTGCTAAAGTTATCAAAGATAAAGTCAAACATATCAAGGAAAAGAGGAAAAATGATAATTAAAGAGAAAGTAGGTAAACAGGAAAATAAGTGGCGGGTGTTATTTAGAGCACGATAGAATAAAGATTAGGGTATCAGTTATTAATAAAGTTAGGGCATAGAGCAGGCTATGGGGGTAGGATTGGTTGTAGCATTGCAATCAGTATGTGATCGATAGATCAAATATACAGAATTGGCTATGTATTTAGAGCTGAACTAAATTAAGCAATTTACTATCAGATTTTCAATGCATAAAGTGCATACAAGTTTTGTCATAGTTTTATCAATTTTAATTCTGAAGTCTCGACAGCAAGTCTTCAATATTAATTCAGATAAATGATAATAGAATTATTGAGCTCATGTTACCTTATTAAAAACATATTTCTGTACAAAGACAAAATGTGATTTTACTTCTGTTGAACTTTTGTTCAGTTCAACAGAAACAACTTTTGTTCATTTATGGACACAAAAACTGCTTATTTAACTGTATACGGATAGGGATAAACTGGAATTACACTCTTAAAAATAAAGGTGCAGGGGTCGAAGAACGCGTCGGCGCGTTTTGGTGCGTTTTTTTTTAAAGCCCCCTATATAAACTTAAATTACTCCGTCAGTTTTGATCGTACAGATAAGATCAATACATCAATCGAATCTGTAAAGGGTCTACTTTTCTTTGTACAGACACATAATAACAATAAAACGGTGAGCTTTTGACAAATAAAGAAAATAAACAGGGAGTGCTGTGTGCCGCGTTGGTCTCCCTAATCTTCATTTTGAAACGAGTCACTTAAATGATCAAATACTCTGCGAAAACAGCACACCGATACATTATACATATACACGTATGTTGGGTCATTTTCTCACAATGACTGTGAATAAACAGCAGCATGATGTTAACATCATCTGTGCATCTGTGAAAAATGTATAGTTGTTGACTACTGTAATTGGTTTGAAGTCACTGTAATGTGATTAGTGTTTGTTTTGACACTTGAGCCTTGTATATTCATGTTTAAAATTATGATTGCATCATGTGAGAAGTGTGACAAATAAAACATGTTGAAATGACGACAAGCAAGAATATGATATAAGCTAATTGTCAAACTTTAATTTAGTCAAACTATTCTAAGCTTGAAAGAGACTGTTTTATTTTAGCACAAACATTAATCAATAACTCATTTCATATTCACAACTGTTTATGGATGGATCTTTCACAATGGTGAAGCAAATGTTGAGATAGAGCTGGGTAGATTACTTACAAATGGAGTTAAAGAGTTAACTAAAGTTAGGGAACAACGCCACGCCTCAACCAATCAGCTCTTTACTCGCCAACTATTTATGCCAACCTACCTTCTCTGTACCGTTCGTCTCAGTTTCTCATCCATGGATCATGGATCCCGAGCTGCAGATCAACCCCTCTGGCTCAGACGAAGACCTATTCGGAAATAGGTCTCCTCTTCCTCAAAGATCGTCCCAACAATCCCCACCCAGTCGATCTTCTCATCGATTGCGTTCCGCCGTCCAAATCCCTCGGCCCCGCAAGCGTTCTCATACAAGTTCGTTATCCCAAACCTCCTCCACCTCGACTCATTCACACTCTTCACTCTCCAGATCTTCAATCTCTGATCGCCGTAGATCTCACAGACACGGGAGTCGGCGCGACCACTCACCTTACCAACAAAATCAACACTTGTCCGGCAGCCACCGTCAACGCACTCACGGCAAGTCTCCCAGACCAGAAAGCGATATCAAGCAATGGACCGTGGCTCGCCTTTAGCGTGCTCTCAAAGACAAGGGCGTCAACTTCAGCCGAACCGATAACAAATCACGACTATTCCAATTGTACACAGCATCTGTCAACACTTCTCCAGCCGCAAACCCAGCGCTTCCGGCTTCCTCTCGGAATTCCCTCACCGTCACTTGTGACGTCACCGCGCTGCCTCGCCATCCTTTTTGCCACCCAAGCCGCAGGTCGGATACAGCAGTTTAACCAAGGGACTTACTGGGGCACTCTCGATGCTGAACTCTATTGTCGCATCTTCGCAGCCCGTTCTTCTCTCTCCTGCGAGCTCTGCGGAGCTCCATCTCACCCCGCCTCCATTTGCACTGTTATTACCCCCCTTAACTTGCAATCGTCTTCCTCACGCAAATCATCCGTCTTCAATAGACTGTCTTCCGCAGCCCCACCTCCCCCTATAATTCCAAAGCCCCTCGACATTCGCCCCACAGTCAACATTCCGACTCCCAAAAGTATAGACAAAAGGGGCCGACCGATCCTATACCAAGGAGGCAGAATGGTATGCAATAACTTCAACCATCTTGGCTGCTCTCTTTCCAACTGCAGACTCCTACACGTCTGCTCCTTCTGCGGCGGCGCTCACGCTAGGAATTCTTGCCCACACAACCCAACCACGCTACCTCAATGACTACTAAAGCATCTTAGCACACCAGTTAAAGTAAAGGCCCTAGCCGCTGCATTACTAGACCACCCCGACAGAGAATTTGTGGATTTCATTATCAACGGATTCATAAATGGTTTTCACCCAGGTATAGCAATTAAGCCAGACTACTCTCATACCTCCCACAACCTCCAGTCCGCCCTCTCCGAGCCAAACACGGTGGACACTTTAATAGCAAAAGAAGTTCAAGAAGGATTTATGATTCAAAGAACCTCCTTTTTCCCCATTTAGAGTTAGTCCAGTCGGCATCGCCACCAGGAAATACTCCGGAAAAAAGAGATTAATCATCGACTTGTCTTCCCCCCACGGCTCATCAGTTCCCAGCATTAATAGCATCATCCTAGCCCCAGACTTCTCAATGAAATATGCATCCATCGACCATGCCATCACCCTCATTCGCAAGGCAGGCTACGGAGCTTGGCTTTCAAAAGCTGATATCACCAGCGCTTTCAAAGTCTTGCCCATCCATCCAGAATTCTGGCGTTTCTTCGGGATATTCTGGAAAGGAGCTTATTATTATAGCTTATATACGCCTCACCTTCGGCTGCAAAAGCAGCCCCAAGATCTTCGACTCCCTCTCTGAGGCCTTATGTTGGATTCTTACCAACAACTACAAGCTTCCCTACATCCTTCACCTTCTTGACGACTTCTTAATCGTTACACCTCCTTCCTCACCTCCTCACTCAGGATTGTCTACTCTCGTGAAAGTTTTCTCAGAGCTGGGCGTCCCCCTTTCTAAAGAGAAAACTCTAGGGCCATGCACTTCCATCGAGTTCCTAGGCATCACCCTAGACTCCATCACCTTCCAAGCATCTCTGCCTCCTGAAAAAGTTCAACGCATGTCATTGCTCCTATCAAGTTTTCTTTTAGCAGATAGGTGCACTAAGCAACAGCTATTAACCCTTCTCGGCCACATTAACTACGCCATCAGAATCATCCCTCAAGGGAAATCTTTTCTTTCTCACTTACTGTCAAAACTATCGACAATCCCTTCCCTCCATGACAAAGTCACCTTGGACATTGGCTGTAAGATGGAAATGCGTCTCTGGCAACAATTCCTGTCTTCATGGAATGGCACATCCTTCTTCTATAACGACTTCATCACACAGCCAGAAGACATCCAACTGTATACAGACGCAGCTCCATCCACCGGCTTTGGAGGGTATTACAGGGGACGCTGGTTCGCTTCTAGATGGCCACCCAAGTTTAGCCGTCTCGTTCAGCATTCAGACTCACCCTCGTCAGCCCTTTTCAAAATATACCCAGTCATCATAGCGGCCATCCTTTGGGGGCACGAATGGACCAAACATAACATACTTATCCACTCCGACAACACAGCGGTAGTCAATATCATAAACAAAGGCAGATCTCGTTCCCTTGCTATTATGCAATTCGTGCGCAGGCTGACATTAATATCTGCTCAAAACCAGTTTCTAATCCGAGCTGCCCACATTCCGGGCTACCGTAATAGCATAGCTGACTCTTTGTCTCGCCTTTCTTTTCAGAAGTTCAGGACCTTGGCTCCCGAGTCAGACATCCAACCCACGCCGGTCCCACCATTTTCCGCTACCATCTTCAACTAAATCCACATCTAGATGACCTCTCGCAAGCTTCACGTGAAGCTATCCTCAACGGCCTCTCCAACAGTACCCTGTCAGCCTACCTAACCGGTTGGAACTGTTTTAAGGCTTACCACTCCTTTTACCAAATTCCGTTTCCTCTAACCGACATCTGGTCCATCTGTAATTTCATCACGCATGCCCACTCTAATCTAAAAATCAGAGTCTCCACTATCCGCACCTACTTATCCGGAATCAATTTTATCCACAAGCTAGCGATCGGCGAGCCGTGCTTCTCAATTTCCCATCCTCACATTTCTATGCTTGTTAAAGGCCTTCGTAAACAAGAACCCACCAACATAGCTAAATGCTTACCACTGACTTCTAACCTTCTGAGCCAATGTATTCTCACGTTAAGCTCTGGTTATGCTAGCCCATCAACAGACCGAACCCTAGAATGCATGTTTCTCCTTGCGTTCTTCGGCTTCCTCAGGTGCTCTGAATTAATTTTGGTTCAACAAACACTTCCATAAAGTTCTTAGTGCCTCTAGCATTTCTCCTAAACACTACTCCATACACTCCTTCCGGATCGGAGCAGCTTCTACCGCCGCCAGCGCGGGCATCTCAGATGAAACCATACGAGTTATGGGCCGTTGGTCATCTGAAGCATACCGTCTTTATATCCGTCACAATCTTAATGACCTCCATCAAGCTCAGACTTGCATCAGCTCATTCTAACCTTTGGGGGTCTTCCGTTAACCCTACGTATCATCTACAGAGACGAAGCCCCCACTCTGAGTCTCCCTGGCTAAGACTCCCCCGATCAGCTAGATCAAGGAATTACCAAGCCCTTCTCTTCCTTTCCTCCTCCTTGTCTTCCAATAAAGTTTTATCTGCACAAATTGTGGCGTGGTCTTCGTTAGTGAAATTGTAATCAGTTACTGATTCCAGATTACATGACAAAAATTGTAGTCAGTAGTGTAATTAGTTACATTACATATTTTAGGTAATATAATCAGAGTACTTTTGGATTACTTTTAACAACTCATTTATCACATCGATTTAAATAGCAATCTTGTACCATAATGATGTAAAAAATGCAAAAGGTAAGAAAATGTTCCATCCATTGTAATTTACAACATGAATTAAACACAAGGTTTCCCAAACTAGGGTTCGTAAAAGGAACTGCAGGGGGTTTGTAAGTTTAATGAAAAGTTAACAGTTAATTAAATCATAAACAATTAAAACTAAAATAAATCATTTTAAAACAAAGTCTCTTTCAAAAAATATTCTGTACACTCAGCGACCATTTTTGCAATGCCTCCGGGCAGCTCTTACAAGACCAAGTCTTAATGAATGGGTGAATCCTGAAATCTTAAAAACTGCTTCCTTTAAAATACATATGTCATATCAGCAACAAAAATCAGAAATTAATCATTTGTTATAAAAATGTGTCTTTTCAAATCTTCTATTGCATGTCATCACAAGTTGGCTAATGTGTCTTATGTTTCGCACTTCAGAAATGTGCTGTAATTTCCAGTAAAGGGACATAGTGCACATCGATACTCCCTGGTTTTTGCAGTGCGAATGTTCCAGTGCAATGGTAGGATTTCAAGATTGAGATGGCACTTAAAATGGTCGACTCTCCTGATCATTGCCCTGAAAATTGAATTAGGGAATTAGGGAGCTAACTGAGATGCATCCCTGGGATCAAACACCCCTAACAGGCACATCAATGCTGTGAGTGAATCACATGAGTGAATAGCTAAAGATGTCCAGCAGAGGGCGACATATGGTTGGTTGGAGTCAAATAATGTGATAAAACACTCCTAGTCCACTCACATATTTGTAAGGGCCAAATCATGTTTCTCTAATGATGTCTGCAGGAGTTTGATGTGTTCCTGGGTCAACATATTTTGTTGACCCTGGAACAACATTTTAATCTAAAAATTTAGTCTTGACCACATCCCTACACCTAAACCTAACCTTACCCATGAGTAATCACTAAAATCAGAGGAAATGATAGTGGAATAACACTTTTGTACAAGGACCAAACACTGATCATAAGCCTAAAATTCACAAAAACTACAACTGTTTTTTTTAAATCTGACTGGTCAAGTCAAGTCACCTTTATTTATATAGCGGTTTTTACAATACAGATTGTGTCAAAGCAATGTGTCAATAATGCAAAAAGAAACAGTAAACAAATTTTCTGTTAAAGGGAATTAATCATTGAATTTAGTGATGTTATCATCCAGCTCAGTTTAATTATCGCTGGAAATTGCAACACGGTCTCACTCCCAACTCGTCTCATGTTGACGTTTGGGCAGGACCGTCTGGCGTCATTTTTTGACGCTCAGGGTACCCCTTTAGCAATTTATACCTGTAGCAATGTATACCTATAGGGGTCGTCTATAGGTGCTGACCCATCATCTGGATATGGACTGGATCAGGGAACTGCAGTGACCATCTGATCAGGATATAGACTGGATCTGAGCGGCAGCTATGACCTCGGAATAAACAGGAGACTGACTAATATTAGCGTAGATGCCATTGTTCTTATGATGCAACAAGTTCATCAGGTGTTATGGGAAGTGTTCTCTGTTCCGGTTGATCTAAATAATGCAGCCTAACAATCCTTTAACAGATTTGAATTTTAGAAATCTGCAAATGTGTTATGCGTAAGCCAGGTTAAAGAGATGGTCTTTAGTCTAGATTTGAACTGACAGATTGTGTCTGCCTCTGGAACAAATTTAGGTAGATTATTCCAGAGTTTGGGCGCTAAATAAGAAAATGATCTGCCACCCGCAGTTGATGGTTGATTAATCATGATAATCATGTTGTTCCAGGGTCAACAAAAATGTTGATCCAGGACAACATGTCCTCCAACTTATACGCCCGACGTAAGTTGTTTTCACAAATCCTCAAAATACGTCTCCATAGAGATTATACAACAATTGCTCCCTTAACAGCAACATCCAATGCACTTTCAGGATTACGTGTAGCTCAGTTGGTAGAGCGTTGCACTACAAAGTGGTATAATCATGTTCGATACCAGAGATACCAGTTCTCATAGCACGTGTTTCTTTTTTTTTTGAATATGCACTATAAATTGTGATTTTGCAGGGTGAGGTTAGGTGTGGCATTCATACGAATTACACCTAGTAAAATATGTTTGAATTACCGTGAGATTTTAAAACGGTGTAAAAACTCATACGTCATTTCATGACGTCAGACGCAACACTGTCATTATTTTTACGCCCGCTCGAGGGCGCTTAACTTTAAAACGTAAAATTGGGTTGTTTTTTCTTTGAGGACAGTCTCATCCAGGAACATGCCACACTTGGTAAAATCAGGTTCTGCTTACAGGTCTCTAGCAAAATATCATTAACCTGATATAAAGTTTCTAAAGGGGGGTGGGTGTTAACATCTGTGGAAAGTCCCCATAAACCACAAGCGTTTGACTGTGATTAATCTTAAGAGGTAAGAATGTGTTGGCATGTGATCTCAGGATGTCAGAAGCATTTCCTGTTTGGTTTCTTTCAAGTCTGTGCAAAATCATCAACTGCCTTCATAATGAGAGTGAAATATACCGCATAAAATGCACTTAGATACTGTGTTTGAGTGTCAAAACCATAATTCCTATTTTAGCTAACATGTTTGATCTCTTAAACACACTTGCATATAAATCAACAAAATCTGGTTTACACTCCTGTCCTCTAAACATCTTGTGGAAATGTATTCAAATTAACTTTAGGAAAAATATTTAAATTATGCCTTTATTTAGTTTTTCTCTTCAGTTCCAGGTCAGTTTTCTTGATCAGAGAAGTGAGAGACAGACATTTCTGCCACTGGGCATGGTTAACCACACAAAGCATCAGTCAGGGTTCCCACCCCTTTTGCAGAGTTCATTTTCCAGGACTTCTCCAGGACATTTCCAGGACATTTCCAATTTCATTAGAGGATCACATATTCATGGCCTAAAGTAATATATTCTTCCCTCCAGAAGTCTGACTACGAGGCCGGCTCTACGCAGGGGCAAGAGGGGGCAGTGCCCCCTCAAATAAATGTCGTGCCCCCTCAAATCAAAATTTTGAAAACTTGAGAAAGCACATGTTAATATACTCACAAAATGAATATATTACAAGTTGACAAAATGATCTGCGGTAGCGGAAAAATCCGCCGAAAAAGGGACACTCACACTACACAATACGGTATTAGATTTTCCTCATGTCTCTGTCCCTCCGCTGTGTGTATTCACAACGTGATCTCATGATAATTCATATGTATTTTACGTAAAATGTGGTTCTAAAAAACGTACATTTACTTACGTTTTTCCAGACACTAAAACGTACAATACTGACGTATTTACAGCATCTAAACAAATACAAATACTTAAGTATTTCTAGCATTTTAACGTACAATACTGACGTTTTGACGACACCTATAATCCTCATGAATAGGCTATTGAAACCGTGGCATTAATTTCATAATTATTGTTGTTGCAGTTGTCATATTAATGTTTTCACTTGCATTATTAAATAGTTTAATCGTTTACTTAATATGAAAGTATAACATTTCACACTGTTCATTGATTGAAGAATATGTCTACATAATGTTAAACAAGACTTCACTTTAAACACTTAAAATAAATAACATTTCTGCAATCGTTTAATCATTCATGAATATCGTTTGCGTGGCAGGACACACAAGGCGTCCGACGTGCTGTGACAGAACCATAAAATACACCGAACACGCATCATAATTATAAAATGAAACAATTTTATTTGTGCGCTGTAAGAACAGTGAGGAACAGACCAAAATTTAAGCCTTTGTCCGGCGATCTTCATCTCCGTCCCGAGCAGCGAGTCCAGCAGCAACAACTGCAATAAACCCGCACTGAAATGCATTTTTAAAATTCAAATGTTGCCGCCTTTAGAAACGACAGGTTTTACGGCAGGAAAATCGAACGCTCATTGGCTCTTGCCTGCATTCGTCACAGATTACGACATGCAGTGTTTCTGGTGAGATGTGTTTGAATCTGGTTTGAAAACACCTACATTGTTGGAATTTGAACAATTCGTTGTTTTTATAATGGAGATTTACATTACTGTAAAATGTGCAATTGATGAATAAAAAAAAAAAAAAAAGTTTGAATCTGGTTTGAATGATGCACGGGCGCCTTCACGGAGCGGTCAGAAAACTAATCTGCATAATATTTTATTTTATCCTCTACTACCACTAAAGGACTACGGCTACAAACGTGTCGTCATTTGGATTACTTTTTGGTACGGCTATTGACATTTTTGCAATAAATAAATGATTGTGATAGCACTTTCTGTCTTGTTTTTAGTGCTGTACAAAGATGGTTGGTTAGGTTTAGAGGTAGGAGTGGGATAAACGACTGTAAAAAATATTTTTGTATGCTGTTTTGTTACTAAATTGTTAATTTTCCAGCATATTTTGGTCAGTTACGTTTTATATCCTTTTATATTCACTATAAAATGGGTAGGTTTAGGTTTGGAGGTTTAGGGAGCTAAAAAGCAAAATCGAGTATTAATAAAACGATTAAAAATACATATTTTCTATAGGGGTATCTTTGGGTAGGTTTAGGTTTGGGGTAAGTTAAGGGGGCTTACGTATATCACTTATTAATCGATAAAAAGGCATTGATACGAATATCTCAATGAAATAAAACATACGTAAATATTTAACGTTCACATAAAATCTGATTCACGTGGTTCTGGTGTCACAATTTAAATTTCCAAAATCAATAAATTGCTATGCCCATTCACTTCTATGTTAAACTATCTCAAAATACGGCTGCGCACTTCTGGTAACTCACCTCTTTTTATTCACTTAAATGGGTTCCCCATGTCAAAACGGTGGTTTAGAATTTATCTGTCAACCACTTTGACTGCCGTGGGTTTCTCACCAAACTCTATACTAGCCACTGTTTCCGCATCGGCGCTGCCACTACCGCAGCTGAACGTGGGGTTCCCGAGTCTACCATCCAACTGCTCGGGAGATGGTCTTCTTCGGCATATGAAACGTACATCAAACCAGACTATCATAAAGTCCTGGAAGCACAGCAGTCACTTGCAACATAAAGGTATGTGAAATTCGCTAGCTACTGGTGGTGGTTTACCTTCCATATGGTCTCATCTTTGCTACTGTCAGACGCGCATATACCCGAAATGGCTTGATCAAGCTCCAACGTCTGGGCTTCCATTATTAGGGGTTCGAGCACGCAGTGCTGAAACCCTACTGTAATTGTTAAAATTTTTAGGGGTTCGAGCACGAACTGCTGAAACCCTATTGTATTTGTTAGGATTTTTAGGGGTTCGAGCACGAAGCGCTGAAACCCTATTGTAATTGTTAGGATTTTTATTATTATTATTATTATTATTATTATTATTATTATTATTATTATTCCTTCACTAAAACTGAACGTGCAGCCCAAACCGTAAGGCCTAGAGAACTGAAACTTGGCCAGATGGTAGTAAATCTGGGACGGAACTCAGGCGCAAAGAACCGGCACAATCGGCCTATAGGTGGCGCTACAGCGACCCAAAACGCGAAACCTCTCATATCTCCTAGACCAGGCATGGGCAAACTCGGTCCTGGGGGGCCGGTGTCCTGCAGAGTTTAGCTCCAACCCTGATAAAACTCAATTGCCTGTAGCCTTCTAGTAATCCCGAAGACACTGATTAGCAGAGGTGGAAAATCCAGGTTCCATGAGTAAAAGTCTTCTCCAGTATTTTGTTCCAATCACCTGGATTTGCTAATTAGCACAGTTTGAGACAGGAGATGGGACCAAGTTATTCATTTTAAATCAATAGCAAGTCTTGAGTCAAATACCAAGTCCTCAAAGAGTAAAGTTAATGAGATAATTAAGTGACTAAATGATGATTGTGCATTAGTGATGTACACCTGCTGTTATTGAAAATTACAGAGGATCAGATGTTGTTTTATTGGTTAAAATGGTGCCACCATTGTAGAGATCAGTATTTGCTGTAGTTGAACTCTTGAACTTTAACGTCTTCTGTAATAATTCTTACTTTAGCGATGCATGTGGTGCTGAAAAACAGTGAGGTGATGTTTGTGGTTTTAAATTTCATCATAGAATTTAGTGTGAGCTGGCTGGTTTGCAATCGTAGTTACATTTTTGTGTTGTTTAAATGTTATAGTTTTATATAATTATTCTAGTGAGACTACAGCAAGCGGGGAAAAAAAATTGCTCTATAAATTATAGCAAGCGCAATTTCAAAACTATGTCCTGCATAAACAAAAACTCCAGATGTACATAAACACACACAGACATCAAGAACCAGCATATGAATCTCAACAATGGTGACAAACAACAAATTGCTTGTTGCAGTGTGTGCTGGGAAACAACATAGTAAAAACTCCCATCATGCACTGCAGTATGAATAATTATTGTCACCACTGTTTAGGATCATATGAAGAGTGTTCATATCTAAAAGCCTGACAAAAAAAAAA
Organism: Cirrhinus molitorella; assembly: GCA_033026305.1. Lineage (NCBI taxonomy): Eukaryota > Metazoa > Chordata > Actinopteri > Cypriniformes > Cyprinidae > Cirrhinus > Cirrhinus molitorella. The sequence goes on from CM065128.1 coordinate 10,487,519, forward strand.
AAAAACTTTGATATTGAGGGATTGCAGCAACATTTTTCTTTCTTTTTTTTTACATTCTGCAATAGTTGAACGTCAGTCAATAAATCAAAGCGATAGATCACTTTATCAAGCTTTTCCAAATTAGTTATAAACAGAGAGTGTAAGCTAATCTGCTGTCATATTTTGACTCAGCAATACACAAACATTTGCCTTGAGACAATATGACAATTGCTTTAAAACAAATTCAGGTGTGTTTGAACAGGGTTGGAGCTAAACTCTGCAGGGACACCGGCCCTCCAGGACCGAGTTTGCCCATGCCTGCTATAGATATTATCATACACTCTTATTTTTTTGCTGGACACTACAGGCAGTTCAGCTCGTATGTTATTATGAACAAATGAGTATCTAAAGGGAGAGCAGATCAAACTCCAGGACTGATCATTACGTCCAAACACACATTCATCACCCTCTCCTTTCCTGCTGATGCTCTTGTATGACACTGATATCTCCACACCAAACATCCCACTCCATTCAATCTCCCAGTAACAGCGTCCACAGACTCTCTCTTTACAAAGCACCTGAAGATTATATCCATCAAATCTGTCTGGATGATCAGGATATGGCTGCTCAGTGAGAGTACCAGTGATCACTCTGTTCCTGTCACACAGACGGAGGTGTTTATTCACTGTGTTCAGATCCAGGGTGAGCTGTTTGGAATCTGATGGAGATAAAACATATAATATTTAGGTAAAATTAGTCTGTTTGTTCTTTTGATGTAGCTGAACTCTTCATGGCTTGTGTTCAGTGTCAGTAGTGTTCTGCTTGTGCAACCTAACAATTGTCAGTCATACTGGTTCATATTAGAAAACCTGTGATAGATTAAGTGGCTTCTTTGATCTTCTTTAAACAGCTCTGCTCTTGTGATGGGCTAGTTTTACAATAAGTTACAACGGCTTGAACCATGTTATTCTGGCATGATTTAACAGGACTTATATATTTGGAGAAAAGTGTTTCACCCATGGCATTATCTACTGACTCATTTTTTGTTTCAGGCTACTGAGTAAGTTAATGTTACTTTAAAGTTTAATGAATAAAGGCATGCTTCAGTGGTTTCCTCCAACCAAGTAGTTGGGATAATTTCTACAGAATTATCATCTGCAAACAGACTGCCAATACACACAACACTCTCCCAAAATGGTCCAAAATGAACACTGATTTGTGTTTATAGGCACCCACTCTACTGAGTGTTTAAACAGTAATTCTGAAGAAGTGTTGCAGTTAGTTTGATAATTGAGTATCACCGACAACACATCTCATTTGAATTTATTTTCCTTCAAATCCATTGTCCAGAAGATCCTGAATGTCTTTTACCGCTTCCTCAACAAAATCCAAATCTGTTGGTTTAGAAGGACCAAGGGTCAGTCCACCAGAAAGACTCTGATGGGTGTCAGGTGAATGGTACAGAGAATAGGCCATAGATGAGCTTTTAAAAAATGGGCATTCCATCTATATGAAATGAAATCTCCAGCATTGTTATCAATACATCCCTTCAGACTCTTACTTAAATTAAAATAAACACACACTATCCCTGATTTCATCACTATTTTTATATGTCTAGGAGTTTGCAGCACGGTTGTTGCTGTTGATGGCAGCTCTGGATGTGCATTTTGTTTAAGTCCCTTCAGAAGGTCATCAATGGCATTGTGTTTAAAAAGGTGTTTTGTAGCCCAATCCTGGAATAATATTTGATGATCCATTCACAAAGGAAGCATGTCTTCATGAATTGATTGTTTAAAAATGTACAATTATGAAACACGTGCTTTGGCTTTGCTTGGAAGTATTTTTGTTGGCGAAACAGACAGTAGTGTCTAAAATTGAACTTGTTTGTGGAACTGTTGTACAATATCAGTGTCACATTTGCGATTGTGCTCATTCAGGAAATTCAGGAGCCATATTACTGTATCATACCTTACTAAAAACCAATACAGGTATATTTTGGCTTATAGAATCAATCAAAATGTATTCTTAAAGGCTTCATTGTGCAGTGAATGCTTTTAATCTCTCAGGGTGAGTGATAGGTTTTTGAAAAGTGAATGATAATGTTGATAAACAGACAGTGTCTATATACATTTCCAGTCACCAGCAAATCTAATGTCATTTTATCAGGAAACCTTAATTCCTTAATTAATTTAGGACATTTTAAGACTTTAAGAACCAGACGCCATGTATACTAGTCCGTGTATGAAACTACCACATTTTAATTTTATCAGAACAGTACTTTATTTCTTTGACCTGACTGGTGTTTTCAGACAATAGTGTTTTTTTGTTGTTGTTGTTGTTTTTTTGCAATTACCTTTTGTCCCCTCCCCAAAATCATGTTTTATCGGAGATACGAGGTTTTATGACTTGGGAGCCGGGAGATACGAGCTTACGCCGTCATTGATAAGAATGGTACAGACACAGACTTCGCTGCTGCCAGCAGTGTTCATCAAAGTCTGCGGTCGCGTTGAGCCTTTTGACAAGAGAAAAGGCTTCAATAGTTAACCAAAGCTAACGACTGTGGTTACATACATCTTCCTAAACTCTATTTTAAACGTTAGAGCTATGAGTGATGCAATACCAAAATAAAGCGATAAACTGTCTATAAGGCGGAAATTAATCTGCAGGCAAACAAAGTCTGCGGTCGCGTTGAGCCTTTTGACAAGAGAAAAGGCTTCAATAGTTAACCAAAGCTAACGACTGTGGTTACATACATCTTCCTAAACTCTATTTTAAAGGTTTAAGAGCTATGATGCAATACAAAAAAAACTGAGTCCGTCTTTTTTCCCCTTAATTCTTCCAGAACAGCTTACTACTGTTTCAGCTATTAACATAGTTACGTTTTGTATGTAATGCCAAAGTGGTTATATTTCGTTTCGTTTTCTTATTAAGTTAATTTAGAAAAACTTTTGGAGCATTTTTTTGTTCGTTAAATATATATATATATTTTTTTTTTTTTACGAACAGCGGCAGACTTTTGCCTTTTAAATCATTACGACTTGCATAAAATAAAATCTATAGATCTAAAACAGTTAAAGTAGCTATAGAACAATTTTAGTTTAAACATTAAACCTAGATAAATGTGCGCTATTATGTGAATATTGTTTTTGAAGAGGAGAAGCTGAAATCGCTTTGCAGGACAGGAGTCAGCGTGATCACATTTTTCAGCGAATAGGCTACATGCCTCACAAACATGACAAATAAATAAATAAATAAATAGAAAGCTTTAAATTATTACTAAACGAAATAAAACAAATCAGAAAAAAAAACGCTTTCATTATGTAATCCGGAAAGATGCTTTCCTTCAAAAGTTGCGTCCAAAGAAGAGATTGCGAGTCAGGGTCTTTGCGACATTATCTCAGAATACACTAGTTTATTAATGGATCATTCAAATATCTCCTTACTGTTTCCACCGACACATTCAATGCTAATTCTTTTTGCCGGTGCTTTGTGACAAGAAGATGGAAGGGGACATAGGGCTATGCCCCGACGCTCCAGCGGAGTGAAGAAAAGGTGGAGATACGAGCTCTTCTCAGACAGTTGAAGTGTTCAAATGAGTTAAGAGATTTGCTCTCAAGCTATTTTCAACACTTTAGATTGGTTAATAATTTGTAAAAATTACAGATCCACGTGGGCACTGACCAATAGCATCGATTTGTGAAAAAATATGAAATTTACAAAATTTGGACATACGAGGTTTCCGCCCGACAGCGACGATATTTAAAATGTAGTAATCACTTTTCTCTAGCTTGCTCTAACTGGTTCCAGGTGAATGATGTAGGACATCCGCTGATCTCGCGAAAACCAATGTTTGTTTAAAGGAACAAAGGAAGCTAATTTTTCTTACTTTAGCAAAGAAAAACTGGTCTCTTCTTGGTTTATATTGAAATTCTCTAAGATTTTGTTTTACAAATCCTTTTTACAAGAATTCTGCTTTGTCATTACGAGCATTTAATATTTCCTTCCTCCTTTCAACCTACCAAAACTGAGCTGTTGGAGGATATGAGTAAACATCTGGAGAAGGGCTCCACATCGTCTACACTTTGGAAGGAGATTGTGCCTGTCAACCTCCTGGTCCTCAAACAATACCTGTCAGGCTGTCCAAGCCAGAGGATACTCTTCTGGGAGACCCTGCTGAATCTCTTTGATGACAAAAAGGAGGAGGATTTTAAACTTATGCTTCCCTAGGAAATCCACCCCACTTCAGACCTGAACGTCACTGTGGTTAAGCTCCAGAAGAAATATGAAAACCCTAAAGAAAAAACCTGTAATCAGTGCAAGACATGAAATCCTAAAGAATTCTCAGACCATTAAAAACACTAGTTTCAGGTCTGATGAACCTCAGTTCCAAGCATCATGTCTGGAGGAAACCAGGCTCTGCCCATCACCTGCACAATACCATCTCAACAATAAAGAATGGTGGTGGTAGCATCTTTATTTTAGGGGTGTTTTTAGTGGTGGGGACTGAGGTACTGGTCTGTGTAGAAGGACAGATTTATGTTTAATGAAAACCTGTTCAATAGCACTTAGGGCCTCAGACTAGGCCACATGTTCATCTTCCAGTACACAGCCAAGACAACATCAGAGGTGACTCCGAGAATTTCCTCTAGTGGCCCAGACAAAACCCATACCTGAACCTAATCAAACCTATGTGGAGAAAACTAAAAATATTCCAAGTTTTTGTCAGTGCCATTAGCTTTGTGGGTAGTGTCCTGACACAACAGGGCCCAGTTTCATAGACAAGGCTTAGACTATGCCAGGATTAGACCATAGTGCAATTAGGACATTTAAGTAATTTTTATAAACATACTTAGAAAAAAAAACATTATTGGTCTGCATCTTGAGGCAAAACAAAGCCACTGATATATTTTTAGATCAGTCAGTGCAAGTTTCTTTCAGTTGAAACAGCTCAGACTTACATTTTAGTCTTTGACTAGACATAAGCCTTGTCTGTGGAACCAGGGGTATGTGTCCCCAGTTTAAATCCTGGCTCAAGGACCTTTCCTAATCCCCCTCCCCTCTCTCTCCCCTACTCCACTTCCTGTCTCCACTACACTGCCCTACCAGAATAAAAAGGCAAAAATGCCATAAGTAAATATAAAAGACTTGAGATTGTAATCCCTGCAGAAAGGTGGTTAAGAAAAGTACTGAAGTTTTGTTTTATTATGAGTTATGTAATGTAGATTGGTGTAAAATAATAAAATAAAAGCATGTTAGTATAAGGCAAACAAAATGTGCAAAAAAATAACCAGTAGATTTATGGAATTTATTAATTTCAAAGCATGTACCACTCGGCCTAAACAAGGCAGGCTACACAATTTTTTTTAATCTCACTAAACAGTGTGTTTGAATGAGTGCAGAAGGAATAAGACACAAACATCAGGATCAAATGCCAAGTCAATGTGTATTAAACGATAAGAGCAGTGAAAGAAAGAGAAAAAAAAAGTACAATATATACAATGTGTATTTGTGCATGTATACAGTCACAGATGTAGGCAGCATAAATGATTAAGTGATCGATCGTGAAAACTGAACCCAGAAAGCATTGGCATAAATGCCGTATGTCAGCTTCTTTTTTCAGAAGTTTAAAATCAGCTGATACAGACGGCAGCGGAACTCCTCCGTGAAGAGATTGGGCCAGCGATACTCAACGGGGCAATGCAAACAAGGGTATAAAACAACAGCTGAGATACATAAACAATCTGATTAGCATTGTATCAACAGCTTTATAAACCCCAATTATGTGGCCATGCTACAAGCAAAGCAACAACTCTATACATTTTAAATCATAGGGCAGCTACCATAACTACTCAATGCTTTGAAAATATAGCAAGAAGGATGAACAGATGTGGCCACATAAGTACAGAGCCAAAGAAATTTGGTGCCACATTTATTTGCATTAAACCCTTTTTATCAACTATTTGACATGTAGGATTCCTTTAAGTGCAAAACTCTTTCCACAGTGATGGCACATCAAAGGCTACTTCTGTCAATTTTCACATGCTTCTTAAGATTTTTCTCTCTTTGATGAAAAGCACTTTTTAACTAAATCTGGCAAGTGAAAGTGAAAGTGACGTGACGTGACGTGTGGCCAAGTATGGTGACCCATACTCGGAATTTGTGCTCTGCATTTAACCCATCCAAGTGCACACACACAGTAGTGAACACACACACACACACACACACCGTGAACATACACCCGGAGCAGTGGGCAGCCATATTGCTATCGCTGCGGCACCCGGGGAGCAGTTTGGGGGTTCGGTGCCTTGCTCAAGGGTCTCACCTCAGTCGTGGTATTGAGGGTGGAGAGAGCGCTGATTAATCACTCACCCCACCGACAATCCCTGCCGGACCTGGGACTCGAACCTGCAACCTTTCAATCACAAGTCTGACATGGTTTAAACAGGTTTCTCTCCAGAGTGAATTCTCATGTGCCTTTTGAGGCTTGTTGGTTGACTGAAACTCTTTCCACACTGTTGGCAGGTGTAAGGTTTCTCTCCTGTGTGAACTCTCATGTGGACTTCCAGGGTTATTTTTAGATTGAAACTCTTTTCACAGTGTTGGCAGGTGAATGGGTTTTCTCCAGTGTGAATCCTCATGTGGTTAATAAGGCATTCTTTTCGACTGAAACTCTTTCTACACTGCTGGCAAGTAAACATTTTCTCTCCAGTGTGAATTCTCATGTGCCTTTTGAGGTTTGCTGCTTGACTGAATCTATTTCCACACTGTTGGCAGGTAAATGGGTTTTCTCCAGTGTGAATTCTCATGTGCCTTTTGAGGGTTGTTGGATGATTGAAACTCTTACCACACTGTTGACAGACATAAGGTTTCTCTCCAGTATGAATTTTCATGTGCCTTTTGAGGGTTGTTGGATGATTGAAACTCTTTCCACACTGTTGGCAGACGTAAGGTTTCTCTCCTGTGTGAACTCTCATGTGCCTATGGAGGCTTCTTTTTGAAGTGAAACTTTTTCCACATTGTTGGCAAGTGAAATGGCTTCTAGTTGCAGTCTTTTGAGCTATTTTTTGTGATTTTTTCTGAGTATTTCCAGCATGTGAGCAACTAAATGATTTTCTGCAGTTATAAAAGCATGTTTTTTCATACCAATCTTCATGTTCTTCCAGTTCTTGATTCTCCTCCTTCAGCGCCATTGGGTCTATGGTGATAAAAAGACAAATAGTGTCTCAGGTTACACATGTAATCATGGTTCCCTGAGATAGGGAACAAGACACCACATCCTCTAGGGGTCACTTTGGGGAACGGCATCAGCTTGACTCATGTCTGAAATATACATACCAAACTACAACGGTACTGGCTGGCGACAGCCTATGACTTCACTACTGGCACGACCATAGAACACAACATTCGCTTCTTCAACTGAAGCTTATGTCTAAAGCATGGCGACAAGCCTAGAGGATGCAATGTCTCGTTCCTCATCTCAGGGAACCATGGTTACATACATAACCTGAGACTTTCCCACTCAAGGGAGAGGACACGGTTTGATGTTGCCTCGAGAGGAAACCACCATTTAAATAGCACAAAGCAACATAAAACATTTCAACATGTAAATATCAAAACCAATCACTTGTATGCTAGATCCTACATGCACAAAGCTGCTCTCAGAAACTGTTCTCAATATTGTTTAGTACTTTTAGCTTTTCAGTGAGAAATGAAGCCCCATCGTAACACAGAGACCGTCCCAGTAGATCAGGGATGTGTAACTTTGGTCTTTTATGGCCACTGTCCTTCAAATATTTGTTCCATCCCTAATTAAATAAACCAGCCTATAATTTCCAAACAATGCAAAAGACTTCTTAGATTGTTTAGGTTGTTTAGATTGTTTAGTGTTGAATTAAATTTTGCTGGCCCTTCAGTGGCCCGTTTCAGAAAGGAAGTTAAGTGAAAACTCTGAGAATGTTAACCATGAAATGAGGGAAACTCTCGATTTTCTGTTTCAGAATGGGAGATTTGTCAAACCCGACAAAGCAGGATCAAGCCCATTTCTGAAAGAGAGGTAACTTAAGTCAGAGTTAGTTACCTTGGTTCTAAGAACTTACGGTCCTAAATGGTCAAGCCCGCCAAGTTTTCTGTCCCTATTCTCCCTCCTGAGTCTCCGCTGGTCCTGTCCAGCCATCTAGTGACTGCTCCAGAGGCGCTCCTCCTGAGCGCCATGAGCCAGCTCCTTCTGAGCATCTTCCAGTACCCGCTTCTGCTGAGCACCGTCCAGAGTGCCCTTCAGAGCCTGTTCCTTCTGAGGTCCCTCCTAAACCTCTAAATTTCCACAGGAAAATTTTGCAGGGGGTCATATGATCATAGTCACAGTGGGTGGGCCGAGTACTAAGGGTATGGTTATGGAGGCCACCCTGCCATGGGTTTCTGGACTGCCTGCTCCGCCATGGCCTCCTGAACTCCCTGACCCACTATGGACTTCTGAAGTATCTGTCCCACCATGGCTTCCTGAGCTACCTGCTCCTCCATGGCTTCCCAAACAGCATGATCCGCCATAGCTTCCTGAACTTCCAGGTCTGCCCTGGAGGCCTTCCACTTCTTCCTCTGGTTCCGGCCTCCAGGGTGCCCACCCCCCTCCCCGGTGTATATATTACAGCAGTTTATTTTACTAATAAATTTTCATAAATTTTACACTTTTCCATGACTTTTGAAACTATATTCATGACCTAATGCTTCAGTAATGTAAGGGTTAACAGGTTAATTTTTGCTCAAAGGGAATCATTTAATATTTTATAGGGAATTTGAACAGAATCACTGTTTTACAGCTAATATCTCAAGTCTGCAAACATTTCATTGAACGAGCTGTACAACATTAACTCTGCCATGGAAATTAATATCCAATATAGTGAAACGATATAGTCTGACTGTATCGTTGCATATAGCTTTAAAAGAGTTTCTATCAGAGTCATTTGTGTTCATCACTGAATTCAGGCATTTCACACTGGATCTCACAGCATTGTTTAGTGCTCGCGTGACAGACCTACAAATGAACCAGTACCTTCCAGAGTCATGAACACAAGCTCTGAGACTCAGGAGACTGGCACAGTGTAGAACTTGCCACAACACTCCCCCTCCTACAGTAATTACGCTTCTCAGTTCAGTAAGTTCCTTGAAGTGAACCGTGAGCTACCTCATCATGTTAGCACACTGCACATAGCTAAGTTCAGTGGAGGAACATTGCTATCAGAATCCAGTACAAGGTTAGTTACCTCCTACGAACTCTTGTACTGGGTTGGTGCTCCACATGTAGTGGCTCACAAGGTGGTATTCCCACCTATAGTCCCTAGAGATGCTGTGTTGCCCTCGAGACAGGCTCTGTCTCTAGGTTTTGGGCATGATCACCTCATAATCTTCCCTTTCCCAGTGAGTTCATAGGAGCTATTCACACGTTATCTCCCTTCCGGGTAGGGTGTGATCTTCGTAGTGTCTCCGTAGACAGAATAGGCACTGTCCCAATGTTCCTTCAAGATTCTCAGTCGAAAGATGAGGAAAGACTGGCTGAAGGATCTTGGGAATTGGAAGGCCACAAAGAGGTGAGATACATTTATGTAACACGTGAACTTGTTAATATTTGCACTTCCGTACACTTGTGACAGTCCGTGAGCTGTTGCCATTTTCCCGTCGGGACCCCTAGTCCCCTTCATTCGACAGAATGTCGAAATGAACATCTCGATTACATATTTTTCCTGAATACATGAAGAAGCTGATTTGCACATAATGGTCTGTTCCTGGAGTCCCAACACTGCACATTCAATATGTCTCTCTAATCAAACACCCTATACACCAATTCAACTCTATCTTCATATCTAGAAACCTCTGACTTCAGCTTTGTCGGATAAGTGAGATATCTTAAATGTGTACTCCAGGGCTGTGTTCTACTTCAAGTTTGTTAGTCCCCCAGTAACAGTCTATCTCATGGACTCAGATGTACTCATACACTGAGCTGGTTCCCATTACTTGGTTTAAATGGAATGCCATAAACTCTATATCACTAGCAAACCACTATGAAGATCATATGATCTACTTTTTACCTTAGCTTAATTAGATTGTATATTGATCAGATTTATATGTTATAGAGGCAAGCAGATAAATCTGGAATATAAACGCAATGTAAAAAGTTTCACGTTAAATGGTTTCCCATAGAAAACCATTATAAAGAAAACACTAAACCATTAAGTGGATTGTGCTCATATTCTGACCTCATCTGCCTGTGTAAACTATCAGTCATTAATATAGTGATTAATGAACTTGATCTTTTAATAGTACTGTTTAAGTGGTTTAACAATGTTTTGTCTCACTGTTTGATTATTTAAATATTGCAGTGGGTTCTTAATATTGATTGTAAATTAGTGATGTTACGTATGACACTGAAGCTTCGATGCACGTATCGCACATGAAACACAATTTCTAATTAAAGCTGCAAGCAGCGATGAACAGGCCCTCGCACCCGGGCTCACCGTTGACCGGTGACAAACGTTGACCAATTTATGCATTTAAAGTGTTAAATATAAATGACTGACATATTCCTTCTATATGTACCCAACTTCCTGCTGCCAGATGGTGGCGCTATCACTATAAATGGATATTGTCATGTAGATGTCTTCAGGCCAGGACTGTCATCAGACATATGAAGTTTGGTGCAGATTGAACATGGTATGGTTGAGTTATTGAGTGATTTGCATGTTGCCAACAGGTGGCGCTATGATTGTAACTGAATAGTGGCACATATATGCCTTCAGGCCAGGACCCTTATCAAACAAGTGAAGTTTGGGGCAGATCAGACACTGCATGTGTAAAGAAAGCAATTTCCTGTTTTCAGCAGGTGGCGCTATGGTTGTAACAGAGTATTGGCCTTTAGATGTGTTCAAGTCAGGACTCTTATCAAACAAGTGAAGTTTGGGGCAGATCAGACACTGCATGTGTAAAAAAAGCAATTTCCTGTTTCCAGCAGGTGGCGCTATGGTTGTAACAGAGTATTGGCCTTTAGATGTGTTCAAGTCAGGACTCTTATCATACATGTGAAGTTTGGTGCAGATCAGACACTGCCTGCCTGAGTTACAGTAACTTCCTGTTTCATTGCATTAATAGCATCCTTTAGCACTTAGCTAAGTATTGCTAGCATGTTTTAGAATGTGTATAACATTTTGCTAGCCTATTTTACACTTGCTGATGCTTTTTAATATGCTGCTAAGAGACCATAACAGTGTTAAACATGTTACTTCCTGTTGCCAGCAGGTGGCGCTATGACTATGACTAAATATTGGCATGGACATGTGTTCAGGACATGACTGTTAATAAACGTGAAGTTTGGGGCAGATTGGACATTGCTTGCCTGAGTTACAGTAACTTCCTGTTTCATTGCATTAATAATATCCTTTAGCACTTAGCTAAGTATTGGTAGCATGTTTTAGAATGTGTATAACATTTTGCTAGCCTATTTTACACTTGCTGATGCTTTTTAATATGCTGCTAAGAGACCATAACAGTGTTAACCATGTTACTTCCTGTTGCCAGCAGGTAGCGCTATGACTATGACTAAATATTGGCATGGACATGTGTTCAGGACATGAATGTTAATAAACGTGTGAAGTTTGGGGCAGATTGGACATTGCTTGCCTGAGTTACAGCAACTTCCTGTTTCATGGCGAAACATCAAAGTTTGTCAGGCCGCCAGGGACACGCCCTTCAACGAAAACGCAAAAGCTTCGCAATTTAGCGTCACAAAGGCCTTATGAACACACTCACCAAATCTGAAGATGATCCGATAAAAACTGTAGGAGGAGTTCGTTAAAATACGAGGTCTGAAAATGGCAAAAACTGCACAAAAATCGTACAGGAAATTACAAATAACGGACTTCCTGTTGGGTTTGGGATGTTGTGCCAGGAGACTTTTTTGTAGGGATTGGTGTGATACACGTATGTACTGAGTTTCGTACACGTACGTGAAACGTAGCTCGAGGGGCACTCCGTTAAAGTTTTCTAGGTGGCGCTACAGAGCCATTTTGCCACACCCACTTTTGAAACCCATATCAGATGTAAATTTTCGCCAGTCCTGACGCCTGTGCAAAGTTTCATGAGTTTTCGAGCATGTTTAGGCCCTCTAAAATGCGATTCATTTCAGAGAAGAAGAAGAAGAATAAGAAACAGAGCAATTCCAAGAGGGTCCTCGCACCGCGGTGCTCGGGCCCTAATGAAGCCCAGTATGGAGGCGTGTATTGGTTTCTCAGAGTCACGTGATTGATGATATATGAAGCCTCACTTTCTGTCCAATCACGTGAGCGATTCACTTTGTGTGTCAGAAGGTTCTAACCCCCAGGTCTTACTTTACTAGTAAGTTTCTATTCAGACATATTCAATTATATTTTTAAGTGCCCAGTCATAGTAATATGAAGAATACTATAATTTCAGGAAAACAAAATATTTGCCATAAGCAATTCATATTTGTACATTATTATTCTTCTACTACATCATATTCTTATTCACACTTGCATTAAATGTCAGTGTTTAATGGGTAAATGAATCTATCAGAGACATAAATTTATTCAACAACCATACATATAATGTTAAGCTTTTATTTATGCACGTAAAATTAATTGATATATGGAATGTGTGACGGCTGCTTCGTCCGACGGGCTGTTTTATTTTTAACTAACCACTAGAGGGTGCTGTTTTCGACACTCTCGAAGCTTCGAATCTTTTCCCGAAACAGTTAGAGGAAAGCCTCAGTGCTTCATTTGCCCATCACTATTGTAAATATCCAAAACTTGCATTCTGTGGGGTATTCAAGAAAGATTCATGTCAGTTCCAAAACACCCGAGAAGGGTTAGTTTAATCAACCTCCTTCTGGTAACCGAGAGTTAATGGGCGTGCACGGTGAATACATGAAGACATTTTCAATGGATCGCCGGATTCACGAGTCACCATGGAAACTCAAGGTAAGAAAAAAAGGGCAGCATACTTTACAGAGGCAGAGTTAGAGGTTTTAATGCTGGTTTATGAGTACTTAAAACCTACGGTTATGAATTATACAAAAAAAGGCGGCATCAGCAAAGGCAAGAGTTGGCTTGGCAAAAAAATAACTTGCAGAGTCAATGCGCAATTTTCTTAAAATAAAATATTGTACTCTCTCTCTCCTTTTATAATAATGCAAAATTAAAAATAAATCATTTTTAGTATGTTATATATCTACTTAAGCATTCATGTTTCCTGCCACCTCAGGAAGGTTTACCACAGTAGTGCTTAGGGTACTTTTTACATTTTTTTTTACAGAAACTTTAAATAAACAAATAACATCACTGTCACTTTGTGACTTTAAATACACTTACAGTCATTGTTTCACTTCGGCATTATGCAGTCTTATTTTATTTAACTGCATTTTATATACTGAACTCTTATTTGGAGTACTCTTACATGTTACTAATATATTTGTGTATTAGTTTGTTTGAGAATATATATTGAGAATCTTATGGGTTTTATTGTCTTGCAGTTGCTGATGGATGCATTGTATTATTGGACCCTGATGGTTTCTTCTTGCCAGACAAAGTGTACTTGTATAATTCCACTGTAGGATAAAGATGAGACCCAGGTATAATGCACACCATTTAATGTATGCACTCTTTTATATAAAAGAATAACAAATTGTCATTGTGTTTTCATAGATTATGTCTGGATTAACATGCAGATAAAGTTTCTTCTGCCTCAACACATAATATTAGCAGTGTAAGAATTTGTCTGCAGATGTTCTTAAATTAAATACTATGTTATTGTGTTACAGATACATATTTTATCTTTTTTTGTTATTCCTTCCATGTTGCCCACAAAGAAGCTGTATAAGGTCCATCTTCAAAGGCAAATAAAAATGTGACATAGAGATGGATCTTATGCAGCTTCAAATAGAAGATAAAAGACTTGCTATTAAAGAGGCCAAACTTAGAAAATAGAAATACTGGAGCATTGCATTAAGGTGAGAACTGAGAACATTAATGTGTTACTTGTTGAATAGTATATAAAGCAAAAAATAAATATGTATTTTTCCTATATAAACAGTGAACTTCAATGTAAATACTTTCATTAAAACGATTTTCACTTTGTCGTGTTTGGTCTGCTACATTTATTGGGGGTTTCTCTAGGGCATCTTCATCAGGACAAGTAGGGTGGCTATATGAAAACATTGTGTAAAGCAAAACTGACCCTGTTGAATTGTGTGGCATAATGATGACTCTATAAAAAATTCTGGAATAATGTACAGACCCTGGCCATTTCGCCTAAACTATAGTGATGAGGTGGGCTGCATCACATTATTACCTGGTAAGTGGGAAGCAGTTATGAGTGTAAAATTGATGTAGGCCTATATAAATGTAAAAGATTAAGGACTGAAAATTAATTGATGCTATGGACAGACTTTCTATTAAAATTATCTCACATTTGGGACAATCACATTTGGGAACCCTGAAATTGAAAGTGATATTATACAAGTCGGTGTATGCAGTATAGGTAAACGATAGATACAATGAATACACATTTAAATACATCTCACGCTGATTTTTCTAGAACAGACAAATCTGTGGAATTCTTCTAAGACGCACAGCTGTACACACAGTTGCCTTTCCCACATGCTCTGCTTCATCAACATTGTATAAAAATCCCTATGGCAAAATAAATAATGGTAATGGTAAGAGCTGACCCGCGGTTCGTCACATACATGAGGTTTCAAAAGTTTCATTAAATAAATTAGCGATTCTTTGAAATCTCCTTCAAATATTGGTGAGGGTAAGAAAACACATCAGTGCGTGGCCTTATCACCCTCTCATGGGGAATAAAAAACCTTGTATAATCTGTGCTACCTCTCGGATACAAACTAACCCTGGGACATAACCTGATCCGGAGCAGGTTATCTTCAGAGAGCAAGTTGCTATGGCTACTTACTTAACCTGAAAATCACCTCCGTTTTTGGAACCGAAAGTTGCGGTTATCCACTAACTTACTCTTAAACATACCCGGGTATGTAACATAACCTGCTTTCTGGAACGCACCCCGGGTCACACATCTTTGTTTTATTCTTTTGATTTAAATATTTGTTCCTGTGAAACAGATGTAAAATTGACTGGCTTTTGCTTCACTTCTATGGATGTTTCACCTTCTGTGTTTTTAAGTTCTGACTTAAGTTTATCAATAAGGCAAACGTTTAAAAAAAAAAATACAATAAATACACAAACAACAATAAAATTAACTATAATTATGAAAGATATTCATGTCTCATGACCCAGGATTTAACTTTACTGAAATATACATCAATAATGATTTTGTTATTTAGGCTACTACTTTTATTTTTCCTAATTTTGTCATTTTTGCTCATTTAATATGTGGCATGTTATAATAACAAATGTCCAGCTTGGAAGTAGAATAAAAACCACCCAATAAAACCACTGACATTCTTTAAAAACAGCATTCATTTCTGTTTCTGACATCTTACAAAGATCAAATGAGTGCTTTGAGAATGAAAACCAACCTGTTTGTTCCTCAGTATCTTCATGTTTGACTCTGAATGTTTCTTCAATCTTAATATCTTTACTCTCCTCTTTAATAAATGCCATCTTTAAAGAAAAGAACAAAATAAATCAGCTCTCAATCATTTATTGATTTGTTGATTCATTTCAGAGATTTTAATTTCATGGATTTTTTTGCAGCAGTTTTGTAAAAGCTGTCTTTGTTTCCACATGTTTCTGTTTGTTGTTGTGTTTTGAGCATCGAGTGTCGACAGCGTGCAGCGATTCAAAACAGTGAATCATTTAAAGATGTAATTGATTCAGTTGACTCTAAGAGGTTTAGAAAAGCTTCGTTTCTCTAACACTGCTTGTCAATGACTGAATTCGTGTTTATAACAAACAAATTCGCGATGTAGGGAGCAAAATGAGACGCACCTTCTAAGTTAATCACAAAAAATAACGTTATATAAATAATATTAAAGTTATACAAAGCATTAAAACGTTATTAGTAATAATTAGGTCATGTTACGTTGTTTATAAAATCATAAAATTAGCTGAACTGGTTGCTTTGATTTAAACACTTTATTATAAACACATACCTTTCTTCATTTGAACCAGAGACCAGAAGCGCGGTACAGCGCAGCCTTATGACATCACACCACCAGACCAAAATAAAAGTCATGAGAACTTGCTTAAAATCATAGAAATTCACAAACAGAAAACAATCAAAAGATATGATAACACATTTTTAAATAAATCAGTTTTTTTTAAAGACAAACAAGTGTTTGCATTTATGATAACAAAGTTCTCAAAGATAAACTTAAGTACCTTGGTTCTTCATATAGTAACCCTTTCAAATATATATAAAATAATATATTAATTTCTAGTGGCTGTGGCTACAGAGAGATGTACCTATTTTATCCGAAATGTATAAACTAAAATCCTTATCAAAATATATCCACAGAAGTTTCTCTCCAGAATATAAGGGCAATTAGTCAATCAAATCTAATTATGGTTAAAGTGTATTACATTCATGTGCCATGATTCTAATATATATATATATATATATATATATATATATATATACACAGCAGTGGGTTTTAAAATTAAATAAACAAAAATGGTTAAATTAATTTCTTCTAAATGGTAATGAAATCTAGTTTAGAAGATACAATAAATTGTTTAGAAACTCTAGAATTATATCCATTACAGGAGAAGATCAGACTGAATGAATCTTCATGAGGTTCTTGATTGAGATGGTACTGTGTGGCACTGCAAGTGTTTTTATTAATTGTAGTGTAGTGTTAACCACGTGTTTTAATATACATTTGAACACGGGAATTGTCAATTGTTTTAAATTGTTTTAAAACAGTATAATGTTTTTGTCATGTTAAATAATTCACTTCATTTAAAAAATTGAATATTCTTTGTCATACACATATACATGTCCAAGTGAGTTTAACTTGTAGTAGACAAATGTGGTACCATATATTAAATTATACACAAAAATGTTTTTTTATTGTTGTTTTTTTAAGTTCCTTATGCTCATCAAGGCTGCACTTATTTGATCAAAATTGATAAGATATTATTTGACAACACTACTAGCCACTACTCTATATTGTACAAATCATATGTTCTGTTGCCCTACACCTAAACCTAGCACTTACAGGAGACTGCATACTTTTTACTTTGTCAAAAAACTCTATGTAATTCTGAATGATTTATAAGCTTCTTCATGGGGATGTCACAAATGTCCCCACAATGTCAACATTTACTAGTTTTACTGTACTTGTGTACATTTGGTCCCCATAATGTGATAAATACCAGGTGCACATAACACACACACAACTCTGTATAGCTATATTTATTAGAGCATACATTGGCACAATGCAATCTCTAGCTCTTTAGCCTAAAACTATCCATCACAACTAAGTGCTTTTTGATAATAGTAAGTACATCGTTCATTTAAAAATATCACACTAAATACCAGTCAATTATGTAGATGTTAACCCCTATTTTGTAAAAAAAAAAAAAAAAAAAAAAAAGGCTCACAACTCATTTAATGTGCTGTGCCTATTCAGTGAACATTTATCAGAATCAGATCAGAAAGAGCTTTATTGCCAAGTATGCTTGCGCATACAAGGAATATGTTTTTGTGACAGTAGCTTCCAGTATACAACAACAACATGGACAATAAGAAAAATACAAATAAGATGAGAATAAAATATATACATATTTAAATATAAATAGACAAAAATATATAGAAAAATAAATTAAGAAATAAGTGGTATGTACAGTTGTGCTGTTGATGGTAGAAAAAATTAGAAAGAGATGCAGAGGTGCATTAGGATGGAGGTGGTAACAAATAAATATAAGGTTATTGCACATGTTTTTATTGTACGATGGTGTGAACATTTAGCTGTTCATAAGGTGGATTGCCTGTGAGAAAAAAATGTTCTTATGCCTGATTGTCCTGGCATTTGGGGCTCTGTAGGGCCTGCCAGATGGCAAAAGTTCAAAGAGGGATTGGCTTGGATGTGAGGGATCCAGGGTGATTTTCTGAGCTCTTTTCCTCACCCTGGATGTGTAAAGTTCTTGAAGGGTGGGAAGGGGAGCACCAATAATCCTCTCTGCAGTCCGAACTGTTCTCTGTAATCTTCTGATGTCTGATTTTGTAGCTGAAACAAACCAGACAGATATTGATGTGCACAGAACAGACTTGATGACAGCTGAGTAGAACTGTTTCAGCAACTCCTGTGGTAGGTTGAACTTCTTCAACTGGCGGAGGAAGTACAAGCTTTGTTGGGCCTTTTTTACAATGGAGTTGATGTGAGTGTCCCACTTCAGGTCCTGGGAGATGAAAGATCCCAGGAACTTGAATGTCTCCACTGTAGCCACAGTGCTGTCCATGATGGTGAGTGGGGAAAGTGCAGGAGGATTCCTCCTGAAGTCCACTATCATCTCTACAGCGTGTTGAGCTCCAGGTTGTTATGACTGCACCAGACAGCCAGCTCTTTAACCTCCTGTCTGTAGGCAGACTCGTCACTGTCCTGAATGAGACCGATGAGAGTGGTGTCATCTGCAAACTTCAGGAGCTTGACAGAGGAGTCTTTATAAGTGCAATCGTTGGTGTAGAGGGAGAAGAGCAGAGGGGAGAGAACACAACCCTGAGGGGTGCCGGTGTTGGTGGTGCGGCTGCTGGACATGAATTTCCCCGTTCTCACCAGCTGTTGCCTATCTGTCAGAAAGCTGTTGATCCATTGACAGATAGGGCTGGGAACAGAGAGCTGGTTCAGTTTGGTTTGGAGGAGTGTAGGAATGATGGTGTTGAAGGTCGAACTGAAGTCCACAAACAGGATACTCAAGTAAGACCGTGGCTTGTCCAGATGTTGCAGAATGTAGTGCAATGCCATGTTTACAGCATCATCCATGGATCTGTTTGCTCGGTAAGCAAACTGCAGGGGTCCAGTAAGGGTCCAGTTATGTCGTTCAGGTAAGCCAAAACCAGTTTTTCAAATGATTTCATGATGACAGACATTAGCGCCACAGGTCTGTAGTCGTTAAGTCCTGTTATCTTGGGTTTCTTTGGAACGGGGATGATGGTGGAGCGTTTGAAGCAGACAGGGACTTCACACATCTCCAGAGACCTGTTGAAGATATATGAGAAGATGGGGGCCAGCTCGTCAGCACAGGTTTTCAGACAGGCTTGGAGTCACACCGTCTGGGCCTGGTGCCTTTTTTCTTTTCTTCTTCCTGAAGACCTGGCACACATCATTCTCATTGATTTGTAAGGTAGGAGGGGGGGGGGGGGTTGCTGGAGGTGTTAATAGTTCTGAAAAGACACCCAGACTTCGAAGCTTGTATCAAAAAAAGGAAACATCTCACATTGAAGCACTGTACCGGAGCTTGATTCGTTTTGCCATAATCATGTGTTCTGTGACGTCCGAAGCTTCATTTTCACACACAACCACGTGACTGCTTCGTATTCTGATTCAAATAAGGCGAATCTCCAACGCAGTTTTCAAGTGTCATTCGTCAAGAATAAATGATAATACAAATAAATACGTACATGTGTAGTTTTGTGCATGTTCACTGTGTAGTAATCCCCGCTTCACAAGCACTTTTAATAATATGATAATTATTAATAATAATTTTATTCTTCATTTATTGTGATGATATGCCTACATGAACCATGCTTATACTTTCATAAGTTTATTCACAGATTATTCATACCTTGTGTAAGCAAAATGATTTTTTTTTCATTATATGGTTTTTGTGGCACAAATTTGTTTATTATATGAAACGGTCCAAAAACCGCTCAGACATCTGGGTCGCAAAAGCACTTTTTTCCACCTTTGGCCGCAAGATGTCATTAGTGTGCAACGTGCTGAAAAGCTTCGAGTAATGAACCTTTTTACGATACAATTAAGGGGAAAGCCTCGTTGCTTCGAAAAAGCTTCATTTTCCCATCACTAGTAAAAACCATATATTGAGTCTTTGAGACCGAAAACTTAAGTCCCCACTCAACTGACCACCTTTCCACTTCATTTGTTGATTCTTGTATTCCTTTAACTATATAACCCAGATTCCTACCTCTTTTCCATACGATACAACATGCTTTGCAAATAAGATGGCTTTTAACAGGTGTAGACAGGAAATGGAGAGAGAAGAACTGGCAGAATTCAGGAGACGGCTCCCTCTGGTGGTGGGATGAATGGATGGCAGATGCGGATGTTACATAGTGATATTAAAACACATATTAGGCATAATATTAAGAAATGTGCATTGTGCATTAAGAAAATACTCCAAAGGAAGCTAAATTATAATTTTATATCAGTAAGTGATATGTCAATAAATATGTTAATGGATTAGAACAGAGGTCTTCAACCCTGCTCCTGGGGACCCACTTGCCTGGAAAGTTTATTTGTTTAAGCAGTCTTGAGGAGCTTGATTGCCTGCTTCAGGTGTGTTTGATTAAGGTTGTAGTTAAACTCTTCAGGATAGTGGGTCCCCAGGAACAGGGTTGAAGACCTCTGGATTAGGATTTTACTTAGTATGAAAAAAATGTAAATAAATTATGGCAATTTTTAGGGAGTTTATTTATTTATTTATTTAAATGGGGCTCATCTCTCCCAACCCTAGCAATGCCCCTGGTTACTGTCCTGTTGAAAGGTGAACCGTCTGCCCAGTCTGAGGTTCTGAATGCTGTGGACTGGGTTTTCATTAAGGCTATGGAATATTTTGGTACATTGAGATTTTCTTCTACTCTAAAGAGTCCCTCAGTCCCTGCCACTGAAAAACAGCCCCACAGCATGAGGCTGCTACCAGCACACTTTACTGTTGGGATGGTACTCTGCAGGTGATGAGCAGTGTCTGCTTTTCTCCAAATGTGATGCATGGATTTGAGGTTCATCAGACCACAGAATCTTGTTTCTCAAAGTCTGAGGGTCCTTTAGGTGCTTTGTTTTTTAGATGTAAATTGAATGTGTCTTCACTGAGTCTTGCTGTTGGATCTTTTATTAAGATGTTTGTGCCTTTCCAAATCATACCCATTCAATTGAATTTGCCACAGGTTAACTCTACTCAAAGTGTAGTAACGTCTACATGCAATATAAATACACCTGAGCTAAATTTCAACTGTCCCACATAAGAGTATAAATACTTTTGCTTTTACATTTACATTTGCAAAGATGATCGAAACTGTTTTTGATTTGCTGTTATGGTGCATGGAGTGTAGATTAATGTAGAAAAAAGTTAATTTAAAGCAGTTTAACATAAGGCAGCAAAAAATATGAAAAAAATGACACTCCTTTCTTGATTTCTTCAACACATTTGTTGAAATTATGCCTCCTTTTCTCGAAACCTTAACACAAAAAAACTAACTTTGCCCTCAGACATGAAGCCCTCAAAAACACAAACAGACATCAGTCTTACACTGTAGTAAGTTAAATTATAAAACAATACAAAACCAGTAAGTTGCTTTTGATTCTCCCCCTTAAAAACCTTTTCATGTGATAAACACATGAACACAAATGACAATAAATGGAGGGGTTAAAGTAAGATTTTGTTGTTTAGCTTTGTCCTTGACAAGGTGCAAGGTGACCTGCAATCTTCAAAACATTAAATTTCTGAAATTGTTTTGTTCACATCACTAGATCAAAATAAAAGTCCTGTTCACACGCTGCTGGGTCTACAGTCCCAAATGTGCATAAAGAAAACATAACCAACGAGAAAAGCAGGGCTAAGAAAAACGTAATGTTTGAACACTACCCTCCTACCCCATAACCACTTTACACTCCAAAATTCAAAATAGTCCTACATCGCTGCAGAAGTACTGACCCAGTGAACATCTTGGATGACAAGGGAGTGAGTACATTATCTGGAAACTTTTGTTCTAGAAAACTTAAATCTAAAATTTTGTTCTAATTTTATTCTAATTCTCAAGCCCCTTCCAATAACTGTCACCCAAATAATTAATATCCTATGCTAAAAATGCCACAACCATATTTATGCACAATGTGTAAAAGAAAAAACTTCACCTTAATGAAACAAATTCAACCTGTTGGTCTGGTTCACCCATAATTAAGGTTACAACATGTGTATCCTTAAAGTGTTACTAATAAACAAATAATCTTTGGTTTGCTGCGGGCTTTGCTTAACAGAAAATTATTTCTCACACTAATTTTATTCTTGTGCTTCTGAATGTGATCAAAATTATAGTAACTTGATCTTATGTGTTCTGGGTCATTAAAGCCTAATTTATTATCTTTCTAACATCATCTGATCTGTCACGACTCCAGAGAAAAGTAAACTTATGCTTGTTTTAACAGTTAACTAGAATTGTCTCAATATCTTTTCATTAAATTACCACAGAATGTAAGTTATACCTGAAGCATTCCTATGTAAACAGAAGTTTCTTTCATCTGCAAAACATGAGAAGGTATTACGATTAAGATTAAATTACAACTTTTTTTTTTTTTTTTTTTTTTTTTGTGAACTGTTCCTTTGAAATGGTCTGTTGAGGTAGACCTACACATTCACTGCAAACATCTCTGAAAAAACAAACACCTAAACAGGCCCAAACACCTAAACCTGCAAACATCTGAACAGGCTTTGGGCTCAATGCAGGCTTTGTGTGAGCAGCCCAACACTGGTGGCCTGTCCACATTAATCCTAAAATGGCCCAGTGTGAGCCAGCCCATTTGGGCCCAGAGCAACATTTGTATCTTTTTGGCCCATGCAGATTTTGTGTAGGCAGCCCTTTAATACAGCTAGGAGAATACAAACAACATTGACTGTCCGTTCTTTGGCCAGCTACTCAATTGAACTGGACTGACTCAACAAAGACCTTTTCAGAACCTGTTGTTTAATATAGGCCAGAGATCCACAGATCTGGCACACGCAATCTACCCAGCAAACAGGGGACATCCCCCGGACGTTGCGAACATCCGTTTAGGTCGGCAGTATGTCCACTTTGTAACATTCACTGGCAGACATTCGGGGGACATCTGGACCTGGTCTGATTTATAACGTTTGCTGGCAGACGATTTGGGGACGTCCGGATATGGTCTGCTTTGTAACATTTGCTGACAGACATTCTGAGGACATCCAATTACGTCCACATTTTGGTCTTCTTTTTGACGTCTAGAAAATCTAGTCTGGGCTTTTATCATCAGATAAAAGCATTTGTAATTCTAAATGTAAAAATGTAAATGTAATAGATTGAATTAATTGTTTAATGAAGTTAGTTAAAAATTTATAATTTTCATTTCTAGAAAAAGAAAATAGCAACTACTGTAATTAAAGATGTAATCAAATCACGAGTGGGTCTGATTTTAGCAGTTAGGAAGTCATTTAAACATCAAAAACATGATGCCCTTCACTAATAATTGAACATAGGCTACAATAGGCCCTATATATTTATCATGCATTAAGAAAATTAGGTTGCATACTTTAGTATGTTATAGAGTGATGAATGCCGCCAAGATGAAGAATGGAAAGTGGAAAATAACACAGGTAAGACAAATATTTGTATTTTTTTTATTTACATATCAAACTGTTAGTAAGCTGACAAGAAAAGTTATTTAGGAAAATTATTATTTGTGCATTTAAGACCACGTGCAGACAAAAAAAAAAAAGTATAATACAATATAGCCACATTGGGAGATACAAGCAAGTGTAGATCAAATGAGTGCGTGATCGAGTGATATCACTTTAGGGTACCCGCATGAATCTATGGCAACGCTCAGCTGCGGAGTGACTGTTAACGTTGATTTGCTCAGACACAGCCTTATGTTTCCGCTTTTGTCGGTCGAAAAGGTATTTATACTTTTATATTTGTAGACATTATACCGTAACCACTGTGCATCTCTTAATGCTGAAGAGTTAACCTTTTAAAACGTTTGCTGAAGTTGTCCGTTGTGTACGGCTGCTGACCATTAGCCTAGTAATCACTTTCGAATGTTAGCATGTAAGGGTGAAATCATTAAATGTACATAATAATGACAGAAATTCAACTCAAATATTGAATTTTCATGTAGTAAAAATGCACACAGAGATGCCAGTGCAGAAAAAATATGTGAAGCTAATTTCGGGCCGTTTGGTCTAAATCCAAATTCTCAACAGTCTTTACAAATTATTTTTCAATGGACAAATGATAGTCTTAGACATATAAAATCAAAATGCTACTCTTCATTTTGTTGTTTTAGGTTAGAAGATAACTGGGAAGAACTGCCATCTGACTAAACCCACAGATGACAACCAGAGATGCGCACACACGCAACTTTACAAATGTTCAATTAAAATTAACGTATTCTGCTCTACAACATGTCTGTTGTCTTTGATTAGCCTAAAAACACTTTCAAAGCTAGTTAGCATGAACTTACTTTTACTTAAAAGTAAAATAAAATAACATTCAGAGAACTTAAAGCGAAAGTCCCCTAAACATCCCGAATGGCCGCTGCACGTCCTCTGAACGTCCCCGTGAATGTCTGGAGGATGTCTTTGCGAACGTCTGCTCAATCTAAAGGGGACCCTACATGCTGACGTCTGAGGGACGTTCACAGAGGCCATTTAGGGGATGTCCTGGGGACCTTTTTTTTGTTAGCTGGGTACTTTCCTGCAGAGTTTAGTTCTAACCCTAATGAAACACACCTGAGCATGTTAATCAATGTCTTCAGGATCATTAGAAAATTCATGTGGGTGAGTTTGAGCTAAACTCTGCAGGAAAGTGGATCCCACAAGCCAGTTTTGAGGCTGATTTGCTTTTCAGAGGCTGATTGAAAATGCTCTTTTCAGGCAAGAAATTCTGCTAAAGGTAAAGTTGCAGAATTCAAGAGACAGAGCGAGTGGATGAAGACGAAGAGTGAGCTTTGTTAATGAATACTTTAGCACAACACAATACTTTGACAATACAGACATTAGTTATGTGGTGACTGTGGGAATTTCAGATGTATAATAACTTTTTCCCAAAGATGTTTTTTTTTTTTTTTTGTATATTAATAGTGCGGGCGCTGTTTGAGGGCTGCCAACGTTTTGCCAATAAGCAAAGTCTCAGTGGCCCTGCGTTGACAGCTGGCTGGTGCCCTTAGGCTAGCCCTAAGTTGGCCCATAAAGGGTGAGCACAGGTTTGTTTGCAGGGATTCCATGCAATTCCTTACTAAACATTCCTTTATGACTAACTTCCAAGTAAATTGCAGTTGAAGTTTCTGATTACATAAATGTCCAGGTTCTCATGAAGACCCACCCACCTTGAATAGCTATAAAATGCTGAAATATATATGTTTTTTAATCATATCTTGAGCAAAGATGGATCTGCAGATCTCAATTTTTGTTTTCTTCTTGCTTTTTACTGCAGGTACAAAGACAAATAGTGTTTGTAATGTTACTGGGTATAAATACAGATCTGTATGTCTCACTGTCTCTGTCTTGCATTACTAAAGGACACTCTCTCAGCTGTTACAATTGCATGGATCCGATCGGTTCTTGTGCAGATCCAAAGGTAGAAGAATGTCCCAGTGGATCTTACAAGTGCTTGACTGTAACAACAGTGGCACAAGTTGGTAAGTCCAATGTGATGTATCTAAATGTACTGTTATAATTGATGGATGATTCAGTGCTGTTTTGCTACATGGAAATAACTTCTCACAGAGCTGCTAACTTTTGCTATAGGTAAATGAAGGTAAATAACTACTGCACTTTGTTATGCTAAAAAATAAAACTAATTGAGCTACAAACCATGTGTTATGACAGATTAAAATAATATGATAAAAACTACCAATTTTAAATATCAAGCTGCATAACAGAATATTTTTGTAGATCTAAAATAACTAAAAGCAGATTTGTGTTCAAGTTACAAATGGCCATGATTTCTCTGGACACTTTTTGAGATTTTCACATAACTGCAAATAGTGGAATCATTTCATTTTCCTATTACATGAATAGGATGAATCTCTTTTTTTGCAGGTTCTGGTACGGTGACCAGCACAGTTAAAGGGTGTGCACCTGACTGTGAACCTTCAACCAAACCGACAATAGTTGGAACAGTATCTGCCCAGTGCTGTGATTCTGACCTTTGCAATGCAGCAGGTATTGCCTTTTATTTGACTGTCTGATTTTGTCCACAGTAACTTAAAAATGCAAACAATAATTCTACAAACACAAGTGATTGTTCAAAGGATCATACTATCAATTTCAAGAGTAGCCCTGAATAGTGTCAAGCTTTTGCGGTAAGAAAAAGGGAGAATCTTATGAATTAAGTCTTTAAGTGCTTGAATTAAGTGCTTTTGTTTTTATAAAGCTGTAATTAAGTGTATCACCAATGAATAAGCATTTTTAATTGCTAATATTTGTGGTAGTAGCATTAATTAACAGTAGTTTCCTTATTGTCTTGATTAGATGGGATGTGTAAGGGAAGCTTCCTCCTGCTGTTGTCTCCTCTGTTCTTCTACTTCCTGTTTCAGTGAGTCCAGCTGCACTTCAGATACAACAACTGCAGCAAAAACTGAATGTCACACACATTCTGTTTATACTCTACTAAATAAAGTGTGAATGTTCTGCTGTTCTTTGATGTCATGATTTGAGGAGTGGAAAATCTGTATTTTATTTAAAAAGTATTAACCAAAATCCTCCACCAACAATGTAACAGAGAATATATATATATATATATATATATATATATATACGCCTGCAATAGAGACTAATATCAAGTCACCTTTATTTATATAACGCTTTTAATAATACAGGTTGTGTCAAAGCAACTTTACACCGCTGACATTCAGGGCTGTAAAGGTCATCTCTAGGTGCTGATCCACTATCTGAACTAGATACGGACTGGATCTGCTATGGTCACCTCAGAATAAGAATAAAACAGACTAATATTAGCATAGTATATATTAGACTATGTATTTCCTTTATAGTTCATTTTCCTTTTTTTCATATACAGGTCCTTCTCAAAAAATTAGCATATTGTGATAAAGTTCATTATTTTCTGTAATGTACTGATAAACATTAGACTTTCATATATTTTAGATTCATTACACACAACTCGAAGTAGTTCAAGCCTTTTATTGTTTTAATATTGATGATTTTGGCATACAGCTCATGAAAACCCAAAATTCCTATCTCAAAAAATTAGCATATTTCATCCGACCAATAAAAGAAAAGTGTTTTTAATACAAAAAAAGTCAACCTTCAAATAATTATGTTCAGTTATGCACTCAATACTTGGTCGGGAATCCTTTTGCAGAAATGACTGCTTCAATGCGGCGTGGCATGGAGGCAATCAGCCTGTGGCACTGCTGAGGTGTTATGGAGGCTCAGGATGCTTCGATAGCGGCCTTAAGCTCATCCAGAGTGTTGGGTCTTGCGTCTCTCAACTTTCTCTTCACAATATCCCACAGATTCTCTATGGGGTTCAGGTCAGGAGAGTTGGCAGGCCAATTGAGCACAGTAATACCATGGTCAGTAAACCATTTACCAGTGGTTTTGGCACTGTGAGCAGGTGCCAGGTCGTGCTGAAAAATAAAATCTTCATCTCCATAAAGCTTTTCAGCAGATGGAAGCATGAAGTGCTCCAAAATCTCCTGATAGCTAGCTGCATTGACCCTGCCCTTGATAAAACACAGTGGACCAACACCAGCAGCTGACATGGCACCCCAGACCATCACTGACTGTGGGTACTTGACACTGGACTTCAGGCATTTTGGCATTTCCCTCTCCCCAGTCTTCCTCCAGACTCTGGCACCTTGATTTCCGAACGACATGCAAAATTTGCTTTCATCCGAAAAAAGTACTTTGGACCACTGAGCAACAGTCCAGTGCTGCTTCTCTGTAGCCCAGGTCAGGCGCTTCTGCCGCCGTTTCTGGTTCAAAAGTGGCTTGACCTGGGGAATGCGGCACCTGTAGCCCATTTCCTGCACACGCCTGTACACGGTGGCTCTGGATGTTTCTACTCCAGACTCAGTCCACTGCTTCCGCAGGTCCCCCAAGGTCTGGAATCGGTCCTTCTCCACAATCTTCCTCAGGGTCCGGTCACCTCTTCTCGTTGTGCGGCGTTTTCTGCCACACTTTTTCCTTCCCACAGACCTCTTGCTTGAGGGTGTCAATGATGGCCTTCTGGACAGCAGTCAGGTCGGCAGTCTTACCCATGATTGCGGTTTTGAGTAATGAACCAGGCTGGGAGTTTTTAAAAGCCTCAGGAATCTTTTGCAGGTGTTTAGAGTTAATTAGTTGATTCAGATGATTAGGTTAATAGCTCGTTTAGAGAACCTTTTCATAATATGCTAATTTTTTGAGATAGGAATTTTGGGTTTTCATGAGCTGTATGCCAAAATCATCAATATTAAAACAATAAAAGGCTTAAACTACTTCGAGTTGTGTGTAATGAATCTAAAATATATGAAAGTCTAATGTTTATCAGTACATTACAGAAAATAATGAACTTTATCACAATATGCTAATTTTTTGAGAAGGACCTGTATATATATATATATCATCATGGTTTTGTTAATATATTAAGCATGCTGTTATATATATATATATATATATATATATATATATATATATATATAGTTTTGTCGTTGTCAGTCAATATAGGCCGAAATGCCACTAAATCAAAAGTGAAAGTAAAATGCGATTTGATGCATTTAAGCAATGTAAAAGCTAATAAAAGCGAGGAAAAGAGGGAAACACTCTAACGAACTCACCGTCACATCCTGGTAAACATCACACGCTTTAAGCTCTTTTATTTTTCAAATGTAGCCTATATGATTAGTCCAAAGAATCCTTTGGTTTGTACTGTATAGAAAAAAAAAAAGGAAAAAAAAAGATTAAACCTTGCACCGAACAGTTCAATGCAAAAAAGTGTAGGCTATAAAAAGTATTTAAACATAAGAGGGGCTAGGGTTTTTCCTTTAAATAATCTTCTATAAAAGACAGAAGATTTATAGCATCTTCCTTTTCATCAGTGTGAGAACTTTTGTAGGCTATAAGAAATAGGCTAAACTCGTTGGTTTCATTTGCAAGTGATTATTGTGTAGCCTACATAACGTTTTCACAGCAGAATATGTTGTTAACAATGAAGTAATTTTTGTTAATGATTTTGTGTCCGGGAAGGACGTTAGATCACAATATATCAGCGTGATCTTGCATTATTTCGTTATCACTTCTCGTGTGCATTGAGTTTGCGGACTAGATGGCATTGTCAGCGATTCTTCCTATTGTAAGGTCATGCAGTGTGTAAACTCCTGTCGACGATCCGTCGTGCAATGTGAACACAGCAGCAACTGAATGCTACCCCAGATAGTCGTGCAGTGTGAAAACAACGGCGATCTAATGACTTTGAAAATCATGCAGTGTGAACTCGGCATTAGACTTTTAATGTCATATTTAGTCATATTTGTGCTGTTGTGTTTTTGTAAAAAAGCCATCATGCCAAGGCAATATACCAGGAAGACATCCTGGAACAAAACACCCCTTGAGGAGATGGAGAGTGCCACCGCTGAGGTCAAGGAAGGAAAGAAGGAGTGTCTGTTACATTGGCATGGTTAAGAAAGTTAAGGATGATGAAATACTTGCACAATTTCTCAGAAGAATCCAGGGAAACACGAAGGAGTGGGAGAAACCCACCTTTGAATATAGGAAAATGATGTGGCACATGTTACTATAAGTGATGTGGTGAAGAAGCTGCCTCAACCTAAAAGGCCTGGAGGAACCACACAGATAGTAACTCCTCATTTTTCCCTGTAACCTTCAGGGCTGGAATGTAGAGTAGGCCTAGTTGTAGAGTATTGTGCATCCTCGTTTCCTTTCCTTGCTTCCTTTCCCCATGTCTTAGCTCCACCCCCTTAGGATTTGAGGGAAGGATGCAAGGAAAGGAATTGAGGATGGAAGAATTAAAGGTTGAACACTGGAATATATATGTATGGTTTATTTCAACTGCAAAGGTAACATATACATGTAAATTATTACGACAAATGTGAAGGGGATGGGAATTTTCATGTGCGTCAGATTTTTTCGCCAAAGAAGATTTCCGCATAGGATACACCTGTGTATCCTCACTCAAGACTTCTCAGGAAGCCTCCTCACTCCTCGATCCTCGCCTCCTCATGGTGCAATTAGAGAATTGAGATGTCCTACAAGATGGCTGAGCTTGATCAGTTTCCGGGTCATAGGATGGAGGACGGAGGAGCGAGGAGATAAGGAGGGATATTGAGAAGCACTCGATGACAGTAGGCTGATGTTCTGAATCCTAGACTGTTTTATCTGGTTCTAATTGTCCTTTGCTCTGACCCCAGACACTAGCTGGCTCTAAGGGTCCTGTGTTCTGACCCCTAGACTGTGTTCTAATCTAATTGGTTCTATCTCTCATCTGAATGCTAATTAAAACATTTTCAATTATATTATGTTGTATTTGATTTTGTTCAGAGTTACTTTCAAGTGTTCAGGAAAAAATGTGCTTAATTGACCGATCCCCATAATTCTGTTACTGTCTGACATTAGTTCTGTAATGTATGGTTGTCAAGCTAGCTGTCAGAATTCTAAATGTATTGTTATGGTAGTTTCAGAGTGGAAAAAGTAAGTGGATCAGTTTACCCCTAAGCTGGGGTAAAGTGGGACACAAGATGACTTTTTAAAAAACAATCATATTTCCACAGACCTTCATCTTGAATACATTCTGATCATTTCTATTGCTAGAAAACATCCTGAATCAATGGGAAATGTGTCAATTTTACTGATATACAATTTTAGCTCGCTTAGAGGGGAGCAAATGTAAAAAATGTCTCACTTTACCCCACTCTCCCCTATTTATGGACTTTGTACTAGAAAAATATACAAGAAAAAAAGATATTTGTATATAATATAATTTGTATATAAATGTGCAATTCTCATTGTATGAATTCACAGTGATTTATGGATGAACAAAATGTGTCCATGTGTTCACATTGTTTGATTGTGTTTTGATCAGGTTGACTGCAGTAAAACTGAGAGTGAATGAGTTTGTTCATTTGTCATTCACAGAACAGGATTTGTTTCTGCAGTGAAGAGTTTGACAAGATGAAACTCACAAATAAATCTACAAGTTTGTGAATCTGAAAAGACTCAAATGTCCTGATCGACATCAAATCACTACAAACACAATTATTCTTCACAAATCAAACTGAGAAAAACATGCTGCGTTCTCAAATACATTTCAGACAGATTTGATTTATTTAATAAATGAACAGATTTTGAGTCACTTATAATGTGACACAAATCAACCATCTTCACACAAGCATTTTTTAAATATCGTCGCTGTCGGGCGGAAACCTCGTATGTCCAAATTTTGTCAATTTCATATTTTTTCACAAATCGATGCTATTGGTCAGTGCCCACGTGGATCTGTCATTTTTACAAATTATTAACCAATCTAAAGTGTTGAAAATAGCTTGAGAGCAAATCTCTTAACTCATTTGAACACTTCAACTGTCTGAGAAGAGCTCGTATCTCCACCTTTTCTTCACTCCGCTGGAGCGTCGGGGCATATGTCCCCTTCCATCTTCTTGTCACAAAGCACCGGCAAAAATAATTAGCATTGAATGTGTCGGTGGAAACAGTAAGGAGATATTCGAATGATCCATTAATAAACGAGTGTATTCTGAGATAATGTCGCAAAGACCCTGACTCGCAATCTCTTCTTTGGACGTAACATTTGAAGGAAAGCATCTTTCCGGATTACATAATGAAAGCGTTTTTTTCTGATTTGTTTTATTTCGTTAAGTAATAATTTAAAGCTTTCTATTTATTTGTCATGTTTGTGAGGCATGTAGCCTATTCGCTGAAAAATGTGATCGCGCTGACTCCTCATGTCCTGCAAAGCGATTTCAGCTTCTCCTCTTCAAAAACGATATTCACATAATAGCGCACATTTATCTAGGTTTAATGTTTAAACTAACATTGTTCTATAGTTACTTTAACTGTTTTAGATCTATAGATTTTATTTTATGCAAGTCGTAATGATTTAAAAGGCAAAATTCTTCCGCTGGCCGCTGTTCGTAAAAAAAAAACAAAACAAAACTGATATTTAACGAACAAAAAAATGCTCCAAAAGTTTTTCTAAATAAACTTAATAAGAAAACGAAACGAAATATAACCACTTTGGCATTACATACAAAACGTAACTATTTTAATAGCTGAAACAGTAGTATAAGCTGTTCTGGAAGAATTAAGGGGAAAAAAGACGGACTTAAGTTTTTTTTGTATTGCATCATAGCTCTAACCTTTAAAATAGAGATTAGGAAAATGTATGAAACCGCAGTCGTTAGCTTTGGTTAAACTATTGAAGCCTTTTCTCTTGTCAAAAGGCTCAACGCGACCGCAGACTTTGATGAACTGCTGGCAGCAGCGAAGTCTGTGTCTGTACCATTCTTATCAATGACAGCGTAATCTCGTATCTCCCTGCTCCCAAGTCATAAAACCTTGTATCTCCGATAAAACATGATTTTGGGGAAATGTTGTCTTAATGTTGGTACACAACAGTGTATGATAGCAATATATGGTATAATACCAACTTTAACGATAAAATATTTAATAACTCAAAAAATATGCAGTTTTTTTCATTTCCTGAAAAATGACGGTTTTGGAGATACGAGGATTCCGCCCGACAGCGACGATATGTTGAAAACAAGTGGTGTTATCATTAAAAAAATATTTTGCTTTGTTTTAATTTTATCGGTTAACTGTAACACATAAATGTGAAAAAATAAGTCGAGGAGATCAGTTTGCCACTGACGTACCAACAACGGCAAACCTCTGTATATTTAATTTTAAGACTGTCATGCATCATCATTGAGCTGCAAATTTAACCAAGGGACCTGTTGTCCCAGGTATGTTTTTCATCCGGTTTTTGTCGTGTTCTGTGAGTAAATTGTTAGCAGCTAGCATTAACACACGTGCTCCTGCACACTTGCACGTGCTGAACTATGTGTTGCATCATTTGAGTTGCGTTTTCCACATATAATTTAAATCATTTTAAATTTACTGCAGCAATTAATATTTTGTCAAAGTCTCTAGTAAATTACACAATATTTAGTTTAGAGCAGAATCATAGAAGTATCTGCTGTAAGAATTTTTTTTCTGTTTTTATTACAGACATAAGTTAACAGTTAATAAGTAGCTAACTACATACAATGCACTTACAAAATAAGAAACTGTAGATGCAAAGTCCTGTATTAAATTAAAGTGGCAGGAAAAATGGATTCTTCTTCATCACAGAAGTCAGTCAAAAATCTGTAAACAAATGTGAGTTTAATCAAAATAAAAAGGCAAAATCCAGTTGTTTTTTAAATCCTATTATATTTTACTTGTAAAACCTTTAACTTGTGTTTCCTTAAACATATAAAAATAAATGTATTCCATAAATGACAGCAAGATTGTAAGAAAGCTGTTTCTCCTTTGTTTCCCTGCCCACACCTCTTCATTATCACATAACAAGTGTGTGGCCATTAAAGAAACATATCAGAAATTATACATTAAAACATGAAATATAAAATAAATACAGGTCCTTCTCAAAAAATTAGCATATTGTGATAAAGTTCATTATTTTCTGTAATGTACTGATAAACATTAGACTTTCATATATTTTAGATTCATTACACACAACTCGAAGTAGTTCAAGCCTTTTATTGTTTTAATATTGATGATTTTGGCATACAGCTCATGAAAACCCAAAATTCCTATCTCAAAAAATTAGCATATCATGAAAAGGTTCTCTAAACGAGCTATTAACCTAATCATCTGAATCAACTAATTAACTCTAAACACCTGCAAAAGATTCCTGAGGCTTTTAAAAACTCCCAGCCTGGTTCATTACTCAAAACCGCAATCATGGGTAAGACTGCCGACCTGACTGCTGTCCAGAAGGCTATCATTGACACCCTCAAGCAAGAGGTCTGTGGGAAGGAAAAAGTGTGGCAGAAAACGCCGCACAACGAGAAGAGGTGACCGGACCCTGAGGAAGATTGTGGAGAAGGACCGATTCCAGACCTTGGGGGACCTGCGGAAGCAGTGGACTGAGTCTGGAGTAGAAACATCCAGAGCCACCGTGTACAGGCGTGTGCAGGAAATGGGCTACAGGTGCCGCATTCCCCAGGTCAAGCCACTTTTGAACCAGAAACGGCGGCAGAAGCGCCTGACCTGGGCTACAGAGAAGCAGCACTGGACTGTTGCTCAGTGGTCCAAAGTACTTTTTTCGGATGAAAGCAAATTTTGCATGTCATTCGGAAATCAAGGTGCCAGAGTCTGGAGGAAGACTGGGGAGAGGGAAATGCCAAAATGCCTGAAGTCCAGTGTCAAGTACCCACAGTCAGTGATGGTCTGGGGTGCCATGTCAGCTGCTGGTGTTGGTCCACTGTGTTTTATCAAGGGCAGGGTCAATGCAGCTAGCTATCAGGAGATTTTGGAGCACTTCATGCTTCCATCTGCTGAAAAGCTTTATGGAGATGAAGATTTCATTTTTCAGCACGACCTGGCACCTGCTCACAGTGCCAAAACCACTGGTAAATGGTTTACTGACCATGGTATTACTGTGCTCAATTGGCCTGCCAACTCTCCTGCCCTGAACCCCATAGAGAATCTGTGGGATATTGTGAAGAGAAAGCTGAGAGACGCAAGACCCAACACTCTGGATGAGCTTAAGGCCGCTATCGAAGCATCCTGGGCCTCCATAACACCTCAGCAGTGCCACAGGCTGATTGCCTCCATGCCACGCCGCATTGAAGCAGTCATTTCTGCAAAAGGATTCCCGACCAAGTATTGAGTGCATAACTGAACATAATTATTTGAAGGTTGACTTTTTTTGTATTAAAAACACTTTTCTTTTATTGGTCGGATGAAATATGCTAATTTTTTGAGATAGGAATTTTGGGTTTTCATGAGCTGTATGCCAAAATCATCAATATTAAAACAATAAAAGGCTTGAACTACTTCGAGTTGTGTGTAATGAATCTAAAATATATGAAAGTCTAATGTTTATCAGTACATTACAGAAAATAATGAACTTTATCACAATATGCTAATTTTTTGAGAAGGACCTGTATATAAAATATAAACTGTCTCTCACAGAAAGTTACAAAAATTATACTTTGTTATTACATGCAAATCAACACTTTAAGCAAACAATAATAATATACTAATTATTGCAATATTAAACTGGCTCTTACAGAAACATTTGCTGTGCTTTTTTGTACTGTGAGGACATGGAGGGATAATCAGAGACTTCAAACTCTGAAATGACAAACCTTGGTTCAGTGCAAAACTCAAACAGCTTCGCCAGGCCAAAGAGGCTGCCTACAGCAGTGGGGACAAAGACTTGTACAAACAAGCCAAATACACACTGAAGAAGGAGATAAGAGTGGCAAAGTTAAACTGCTCTGAAAGGCTAAAACAACAGCTTTCAAGCAATGACTCTACATCAGTGTGGAATGGCCTGAAAGCCATCACTAGCTACAAGACCCCATCCCCCGGCACTGAGGCCAATCAACAACTAGCTGAAGACCTGAACGAGTTTTACTGCAGGTTTGAAAAGCAAAAGCCTGGTCTCACACCCCACACCCACTCTGACCATCTCACAACACAGCCATCAACACCCTCCCCCTCCCTGTCTCTCAGCCGACACTTAAGATCTGCAAATATGATGTATGCAAAGTCTTCAGGAAGCAGAAGGTAAAGAAAGCCAAAGGCCCAGATGGTGTCTCTCCAGCCTGCCTTAAAGCCTGTGCTGTCCAGCTATCAT
Source organism: Cirrhinus molitorella (assembly GCA_033026305.1). NCBI lineage: Eukaryota > Metazoa > Chordata > Actinopteri > Cypriniformes > Cyprinidae > Cirrhinus > Cirrhinus molitorella. The sequence continues at coordinate 10,523,300 of CM065128.1, forward strand.
CCGTATTCACACTGATCTTCAACAAATCACTGGAGCTGTGTGTAGTTCCATCCTGCTTCAAATGCTCCAATGCAAATGCTTCAAGTCATTCCTGTACCCAAGAAACCAAAAATCACAGGATTTAATGACTACAGACCTGTTGCTTTAACGTCTGTGGTCATGAAGTCATTTGAGAGACTGGTGTTGGCCTACTTGAAGGACATTACTGGACCCTTGCTGGACCCCCTGTAGTTTGCTTACCGTGCAAACAGGTCTGTGGATGATGCTGTCAATATGGGATTGCACTACATCCTCCAACATCTGGACAAACCAGGGATTTATGCAAGGATCCTGTTTGTGGACTTCAACTCCGCTTTTAACACCATCATGCCAGATACACTTCAAAATAAACTGACACAGCTCTCTGTACCCACCTCCATCTGTAAGTGGATTACCAGCTTCCTGACAGACAGGCAACAGCTAGTGAGGCTGGGAAAACTCACATCCAACACCCGCACCATCAGCACTGGAGCTCCTCAGGGCTGCATTCTCTCCCCACTGCTCTTCTCCCTCTACACAAATGATTGCACCTCTAAAGACACCTCTGTCAAACTCCTGAAGTTTGCAGATGACACTACAATCATCGGTCTCATACAGGACAGCGACGAGTCTGCTTACAGACAAGAGGTTGATCAGCTAGCTGTCTGGTGCAGTCACAACAACCTGGAGCTGAACACGCTCAAGACTGTGGAGATGATCGTGGACTTCAGGAGAAACCCCCCTGCACTCCCCCTTCTCACCATCATGAACAGCACTGTGGCTGCAGTGGAATCATTCAAGTTCCTTGGAACCACCATCTCCCAGGACCTGAAGTGGGACATTCACATTGATTCCATTGTGAAAAAGACCCAGCAGAGGTTGTACTTCCTTCATCAACTGAAAAAGTTCAACCTGCCACAAGCACTGATGACACAGTTCTACTCAGCAGTTATCGAGTGGGTTCTGTGCTCTTCTATAACTGTCTGGTTTGGGTCAGCCAGCAAATCAAATATAAGAAGACTGCAACGGACTGTTAGGACAGCTGAAAAGATCATTGGTGTGCACCTGCCCAACCTTCAGGACTTGTACAACTCCAGAGTGAAGAAACGGGCAGGAAACATCATCAAAGACCCCTCTCACCCCGGACACAACCTGTTTGCACTTCTCCCCTCAGGAAGACGCTACAGATCCCTGTGCACTAGAACATCTAGGTATAAAAATTGTTTTTTCCCCCATGCCATCTCCAGCCTAACACATAAATCATCACCTGTGTTCCGTAATTCATTTCTGTGATTAATTCTTCATCTTAAAGATTGCCTCTTTCTCAAGTATTATGTAAATACATATGCATATCTCTTTATTTATACAACTGTATATAGAGTAAACAATGCACAAATTTGTACATAAATCTTCTGTTCCAGATTCATACACTTATTTTTTTATTTATTGTTAAGTTTTACTATTTAAATGTTTTCTGTTCTCATGTTTGATATGTATGTATGTATGTATGTACCAAGAGCACCTTAAAAAAACACAACAAATTCCTTGTGTGTCGGCACACACTTGGCGAATAAAGCGAATTCTGATTCTGATTCTGAAAAATGTCTATCCATTGTAGTAAGAAGTCATCCATCATGGTAACTCCTATTTATCATTGAAATTACTAAATATTTAATGATACATGATAGTTCATTAAAACATTCATGGCAGATAAAGGAACTGTATATCTACACAAAGTTTTCAGTCCTACAGTACAAGTGCAGTAATTATGATCTCTGTAACTTGTATTCTTAGAGTGTCTGGCAGAGACTGACATCTAGTGGACATTTTATTATCTGTGGCCTTGCAGACACACCCATTTTGCACACGTCTCTCAAACACAGAAGCAGGAAATTATTTGAACTCCTCAGTTGAGGGAAACTGAAACTAAAGTACAGCTGAGCTGTTGGCTCTCTGTGTTCATTAAGTAAAATGGCAGAAGCCAGATTTTCTCAGGATGAGTTCATCTGTTCAGTGTGTCTGGATCTCCTGAAGGATCCAGTAACCACTTCCTGTGGACACAGTTACTGTAAGAGCTGTATTACAGGCTGCTGGGATCTGGAGGATGAGAAGAGAGTCTACAGCTGCCCTCAGTGCAGACAGACCTTCAGACCAAGACCTGCTTTAGCTAAAAACACCATGCTGGCTGAAGTGGTGGAGAAGCTGAAAAAGACTAAACTTCCTGCTGACTGTTACGCAGGAGCTGGAGATGTGAAGTGTGATGTCTGTACTGGAAAAAAGTATAAAGCTATTAAGTCCTGTCTGGCATGTCTGAACTCTTATTGTCAGAGTCACCTTGAACAGCATGAGATTTTCTTTAAAGAAAAGAGACACAATTTAACTGAAGCCACTGGACGACTGCAGGAGATGATCTGCCATAAACATGAGAAGCTCCTTGAGGTTTTCTGTCGCACTGACCAGAAGTGTATATGTGTGCTGTGTACAACAGATGAACATAAAAACCATGACACTGTATCAGGTGAAGCACAGAGAGCAGAGAAACAGGTATGAACTTCAAACAATAGTTCACTCAAATATATATATATATATATATGCACACACTATTTACACTTGCTTGTATTGTGCCAAACTTGTATGACATTATTTTTGTTCCTAACGAACACAAAATAAGGTATTTTAAGAAATGTCTCATCTGTACATAAATTGAATGTCAACAGGATACAAAAGTTTCAGTCAACCAAATGTACATAATGGTAGCAAAGATTTCACTTGGATTTAATCCAAGTGAAATTTAAGTAATTATTTACACTCAAATCAAATAAAAAAAAATGATCAGTTCAATTAATTCAATATTGGCTCTTCACTGTAAATTTAGGTGAGGCAGATTCTGGGTCATAGTTCTAGTTTATGATAAACCATTTGCATTATGCTAATTCTAATAATCAAACATATGCAGAAAGTCTTTTCTGGCAAAGGCCTGAAAATAGTGTTGTTTGTTGACAGGCTCAAGTACACATACATAGAATGCTATCTTAGAACTGTGATATTGTGCACTGTAAAAAAAAATGATTTTATTAGATTAAATAATTTTTTAATTATTTGATCATGGTATCCATGACTATATATCATTTATGATAACAGGCCTTTGAGTTCATTAAGAATATACGAAAATATACTTATGCAATCCAGGGAATTTTAGGCTAAATAACAAAGTGAATGCTGGTCTTTTAAATTGCTTGCCTAAATTAATGAAGTGATATCAAAATCCATTGAAATGTCTCAAAAGGGTCCGTGTACGTTGCGATCATTTGTTTTTCAATTTGAAATTAAATAAGCAGAAAGGAGAAAACGGATCCTTTATTCGTTTTTTCGTTTGGTCAGAAAAATGAAAAACGAGATTTCGGCTCGATTTTTCGTTTTTTGTTTCATGTGTAGAAAACGGATAAACGACTTCAAAATTCGTTTTCCACATGTGGGCGGTCACGAGACGCCCCTTTCCGCCGATTGGTCAACCAAATCTGGGCCGGTGGCGTCATCAGTTGTACCTGTTTCATTCAACAAAATAGCCTAGTCCTTTATTTATTTAGGCTATTTTAATTCTTTTTTAAATTGCAATCTTTAGAACACGAACATACAAGTGCAATAACATAAATTACATTAAAATAAACTAATAATAATAAAATAGAAAAAGCAATAAGAAAATCATGTCTATAACAAGTACAAATATTTACAAATTATTCAAATAATATTTTTAAGGCTTTAAAATAATTTACAGCCTACAGTGTAGCCTACTTCTTTTTCGGCTTTGTGTATAGGCCCACTTTTAAATGCGCATCATTCTGTGTCCTGCATTAGCCAAAATTATAACAGTCCTCCACATCCACTCATATGTGAATAAAATGCAAATATTCGCTAAAAATTATGTAAAGTAATGATGCTGTCAGGGCCGTGAAATATGTTTGATGACCTAATGCGCCCACGCCCGCTCAGTCTCCCGTTGCCCAGATGCTGCCTGTTATGCGAGAGCATCGGGGGAGTCGGGCATAATTGGTAAAATAATAATTATTATTTATTACTAATTTTAATCAGTGCATAGTAAAATTATTTTTGTTTTTCAACAAAATGTCCTCGAACTGGGATTTCAGTGCAGCCTGACCCGTTTCACAGAAATATATATTTCAGAAATATGGATCTGCACCCAGCCTGTTTTATTTTGCTGTATGGATTTAAATCTGCATGGTAAAGCTGTGGTACCCACTAGCGCAAAGAAGCGCAGATCAGTGTCATTATAGCTAAACACACGTAAGTCATAACTTTTTTTTCAGTGCAAATACTCCAATGCAAATCGGCTAAAGTAACAGACAATGGAGAATTACATTTTACTGTAGCCTACCATATATCATAGCCACTGGAATGTTTAATTTTGTCAGGATTTAATTTATAAGTGTGCACAGATAGATGCGTAAATAAAATGATTAATAGCTAGATAATAAGTTGTACATTATAAATGAACCATAAAATGTGGTTTCGATTTTAAGGGGAAAATCCAAATACCTTAATTTATAAGGTTAATTTCATGTCATCCGTCTTAATCGTTTTGTTAATAATAGTTAATATATTTAATATAAACGAGTGTTTATACTGTTTAAACAAGCCTGCGCGTTATTTATTATCTATAGCTATTTATCAACATTTTACTCAAGCGACTATTTGTGCGCACATATTCCTGACAAAATGAATGGCTGTGATAGGCCTACAGTATACCTGACAGCAAATTTCATCCGGCCTGATTCTGGCCCACACTCCCGCAAATCCGCAAAACGGACTTGGGGCAGTGTCTTTTGGCACAACGGGCCAATACCGGCACGCATCTGGTTTTCCGCTCATCTGGGCCAGCACTGGGCCAGCTCCGTACCAGACTCGGCCCGGATCCGCTCTGCGATAGTAGACCGTGCCCACTGAAACCAGACACGGGCCGGATCCGTCTAGGACTGTGATACAGCACTGAAACGGATGTGACTGTAACGCGGATTTGCCGGTTGAAAACGAATCTGGCACAGAGCCAGATGCTGTCTGGGTAGGCTACAGTAAAAATTAAATTCTCCATCGTCGGTACCTTCAGCTGATTTGTATTACAGTATTTACACTGAACATCGCTTGTCCAAAATTGAACATAATGTCTAAAAGAAAAGTTCTGACTGCTTACCTATTGTATTTACACTTGAGTGAACTTGATGCGCTTCTTTGCGCAGTATAGCGCAGCTTCACCGCTCAGATTTAAATCCATACAGAAAAATAAAACAGGCTGGATGCAGATTAGGCTAATATTTCTGAAATGCATATTGCTGTGTATGATGCACAGAAGAAAGCGCTGTCAGAAGTCTATGATTTTGATGAAAAAAAAAGAATTTTACTAATTTTAAAATAGAAAAAGGTATACGTTAAAAGAAGCAAATTATTTTAAAGCCTTAAACATTTGTAACATGAATAATTTGTAACTATTTGTACTAGTTATGGACGTGATTTTCTTATTGCTTTTCCTGTTTTATTATTAATATTAGTTTATTTTAATGTAATGTTATTGTCCTTGCATGTTCGTGTTCTAAAGATTGCAATTTAAAATAATGAAAATAGCCTAAATACATAAAGGGCTAGGCTATTTTGTTGAATGGAACAGGTACAACTGATGACGCCACCTGTCCAGATTTGGTTGACCAATCGGCGAAAAGGGGCGTCTCGTGACCGCCCACATGTGGAAAACGAATTTTGAAGTCGTTTATCCGTTTTCTACGCATGAAACAAAAAACGAAAAATCGAGCCGAAATCTAATTTTTCATTTTTTCGAACAAACAAAAAAACGAATAAAGGAGCCGTTTTCCCCTTTCTGCGTATTTAATTTCAAATTGAAAAACAAATGATCACAATGTACACGGACCCAAAAGTAGTATTTTATTTTATTATTTTATTTTAAATTACAAGTTAAAATTTCCAGTCTGAGCAATGGTGCCAGCTGTCCCTTTGTGCTACCTGGTGGAGATTTTGCTGATGAGTGTAGGTTACATACATGAAAGCTGATATTTGTTTATGAGTCAGTTTAAATGTAATATTGGTGAATATGTAAAGGCAATCTCTGTGTCATTCTGTGAACTGAGGGCATGCTCTGAGGAACAAAAGGGTTTAGAAGGAATCTCAGTCTGGTTCTTGTCTTGGGTGGGGGAGACCACCCAACAAAGTCATGGCCATGATGTGCTCTGTCTCTGACCATTAATCTTTAGTTTCTTGCCCCAAAATTGACAACCTCCTTCCTGAGTTGGAATTATCAATTAGTGCTATTTTATTTTAATGCTGCAAGCTGTTCAAAGCTGTGAAAGAGTGGTTGGTTAGGTTTACTTCAGGCTGTTTGGGCTAAAGCCTGATTTACAATCATCCATATTGTCTGGGGCCTCTTTGTGGAATCCAACTTCTTGTATTTCAACAATTCTGATCGGGTCTTAAAGTTGTCCGATTCGCTCTGATATGCTCCAAAAGTATCCAGGTCAATAGCTGCAAAGAAAGAAAGAATTGAATTCCACTAAATAGCAGCCAATTCTGGAAGCAAACATCACACATCTGTAAAAAAGCTGAAGCTGAAAAGAGGATGGCTTCTACAACAGGACAATGATCCTAAACATACCTCCAAATCCACTATGGAATACCTCAAGAGACGCAAGCTGAAGGTTTTGGAATGGCCATCACAGTCCCCTGATTTAAACATTGAAAATTTGTGGGTAGATCTTAAAAGAGCTGTGCATGCAAGACGACCAACGAATATTACAGAACTAGAAGTCTTTTGCAAGGAAGAATGGGAGAAAATCCCTAGCACAAGAACTGAAAGACTTTTAGCTGGCTATAAAAAGCGTGTGATATCTGCCAGAGGAGGTGTTACTAAGTACTGATTATGTAGGGTGCCCAAACTTTTGCACACTGCCACAATAATATTTTTATTATTTTTTTTAATCTTTGTTCAATTTATGACATAAAAAGTAACTATGCACCAATGTTTGCTGAAAATACTGTGCATTCTTTCCATTTCCAAGAGAGACTGTGTTAACATCTTTTCAATTGAAAAATCACCAAAATCTGTTATTTATCAAGGGGAGCCTAAACTTTAGACTGTATATGTGTCTGCATGTGCATGTGGCAGATTTTGATGACATGAAGATTGGATGCATCATTTTTAAAAAGAAATGTGCATTTGAATTGAAAACAAAAATCATAATTTAATAGAAAATCTAATTTTGGTGATTTTCCATTGTGGTACAGATATGGCAACTCCCCAAAAAATATTTTTCTCAAAAATCTTTATTGATTTGTATAATTGAAGCTATTTAATGTAATAAAAACTTACGTAAAAAAATATTTCATGGTTGGAACATAATGCGTACCATAGAGGGTTAAGGCAAGTTCAAGGTATCCCAGATAGTAAACGACATCTGGCCCAGATCTGGCCCACACCCCCCACATTCTTCTGGCCCACATACCGTGTGGAATGACGGCATTGATTCAACCTGAGTCCGGCTGACAGCAGTCAGCCACAACTGGGCCGGCCACATCTCACAAATGGCACGGGCCATATCTGGCCCAGTTTTGGTTGACAAAAGCAAGCCACAACTGGGCCGGATCTGGGCCGCATCTTGCAAATGGCATGGGCAACATCTGGTTACTTTATATTAACTTTTGTTAAAATTAAAAATGCAGAAAACTGTTTTATAAATTCAATGTCACATTTGCAAACTCCTTTATAATCATTAAAAGCTGTCACTCGTTAATCTGCATTCTGCGTGACAAACTGTGAGGAGCAGGACGTGCATTGGTAGAGAAGCATTTCTATTGGTCTGCAGGTATTATGGCCAATCAAAGACGCCATAGGTTTCGTAGTCTTTTGAATGGATAAACTGAATTTTAATCACCTGCTATATGCCAGATGTGGCCCAAACACAACAAGCCAGAACTCAACCTAAAACCGGTTTGTCACACATGGGCCAGATCTGGCCCACGAACAATGAGCCACAACTGACACTAAAACCAGCTTGATGCATGTGGGCCAGATCTGGCCCATATGACCTCTGCCATTAGCATTGGAACTGAGCCAGATGTGCCATGTTTGGCCCAGATGCGGCCCAGAAGTGTATCTCCCAGTCAGCAAATTTCCTTTGGCCCGAATTTGGCCCAAATCAACAGCTAAAGTTTAGCCCAGATTAGTACGTGTTCCCTGGCCCAAAACTGGTCCATATCTTTTTAGCCAGAACAGAACCAAAACAGTGCCGTAAGCCAACCCAACATGAGCCAGATCATGAAAACAGATGTGGCTGATATATGGATCCTATATCCCAGTCAGCAGATTTCATTTGGCCCTGATCTGGCCCATATCTAGAGCTAATGTGTGGCAGAGATGAGTATTTGTTCACTGGCCCAAAACTGGTCCACACCTTTTAAGCCAGAACTAAACCAAAAATTGTGCCATAACCCAACCCAAACTGAGCCCTGTAAAGGGCTGATGGCCCTTAAGTGGCCAGTATGTGGTTGATAGACCAAAAGCCATCATTTAACCATATTTATGCCACACCTATAAAATACACATTAGGCTACACAGTAAATCTTAAACACAAAATTGATTCACAGATATTTTTCTTATAATCAAATTTTAATTACAGAAGTACAATACAGAGGATTACAGAAGTGAGCTATATGTATATGTCAAATGAGTAAATGTAATGGAATAGATACCCTGACAGCAAATTTCATCCGGCCTGATTCTGGCCCACACTCCTGCAAATCCGCAAAACGGACTTGGGCCAGTGTCTTTTGGCACAACGGGCCAATACCGGCACGCATCTGGTTTTCCGCTCATCTGGGCCAGCACTGGGCCAGCTCCGTACCAGACTCGGCCCGGATCCGCTCTGCGATAGTAGACCGTGCCCACTGAAACCAGACCCGGGCCAGATCTGTCTAGGACTGTGATACAGCACTGAAACGGATGTGACTGTAATGCGGATTTGCCGGTTGAAAACGAATCTGGCACAGAGTCAGATGCTGTCTGGGTACTTTTTTAGTAAGTCTCACCAGCCTTTCTCTCGCACAGCCTGTCAGGAAAAAGGATAGAAAAAAGAACATTAGCATATCATAATTAATATCATACATTAGATATTATTTGAATATTAAGACAAACAATAACATGTTTAATTCGCGTTATAACTAGAAAAGAGAAAGTGATGATCGCATTCACTTGCTCTCCATGCTGCCACTTGTAGCCTTGAGATTTGTTCGTGTTTAATTTGCGTTATAACTAGTAGAAAGAGAAAGGGATATTGCATTCATGCGCTCTCCACTTGTACAGCGGTCTGTCACGACACATCAAAGAGCGTCAAAACGGCATTTATCATTTAAATTTCCTGATATAATAGACATAATTTTAAAGATGATACATTGTTTCTCATCAAAAATAGCAAAACACAAAGCTTATTGCGATTACTGGACAAAAGATCATGTAAGTGTGTAGTGCAGTTATATTCACGGATATGAACTGAAATTCAGCACATGTAGTGATCAAAACGACTCTGTATTTTTTCAGTTTTCTTTATGAATAACATTACACCGCTAGAAAACATTTAAAACACCAAAATTGCACATACCTGAATAAGAGTGTGTCTGGGCAAAGGCTGTTGTTGTAAAGACGGAGCAGAGCGGGAAATAACGGACATATTTTCAAATTTTCAGTAATCAGAATGAATAAAAAAGGTGAGATGTGGTCTGTCACACACCAGCCACGTTATATATGCTTTTCCAAGTAAAAGCCAAATGTAAACCATACGTTAACATATCCCACGGTGTGCCATACCCAAGCCAAATATGGCCCTCATTTGTGTGCTGTCATCTGGGCCACATACCTCAATACAGACAGTCATCCAAAAGAAAAATCCCTCCAATTCTAAAGCCATGGCAAAACATATATGGTAAAGATTTGGCCCATGTGTGTTCAGCCATGCCATACCTAGGCCAAACGTGACAGCTATCAGCCACATTTGGCCCAAAGGTTCTTGCTATCTGGGCTGGGATTAGTCATTCCTCTACTATAGCATGACGGGATTGTACTGGTTCCCCATAGCATCTTAGCAGACACAACATAATGCAAAAGGGCTCCCTATGGTCTAAAAAGCATGAGCTGAGGTAGATTTGTATAATTAAAAACTATTTAATTCTAGATGATTGTATTTAAAGAAAGCGCCATTTGTTCAGTAAACTACTGTTTGTTAAAAAAAAAGTTAATGAGGTACATTACTCCTATATTATAATATACTTTTATTGGTTTGTCCTCTAGAAACATTTAAAGGACATGCAGAGAACATTCCAGGAGAGAATTCAGCAGAGAGAGAAAGCTCTTCAGCAGCTGAGAGAGGCAATGGAGTCTCATAAGGTGAGAAGTTTGTCTCAGTTTTGGTTAGGACTCTCCTCTTTCATTGAACCTCACTGTGTGATTGATGTGTGTCCTAACAGCACTCTGCACAGTCAGCAGTGGAGGACAGTGAGAGGACCTTTACTGAGCTCATCTGCTCCATTGAGAAACACCGCTCTGAAGTTACACGGTGGATCAGAGATAAGGAAAAAGCTGCAGCGAGTCAAGCTGAAGAACGTTTGGAGCAACTAGAGCAGGAGATCAACGATCTGAGGAAGAGAGAAGCTGAGATGGATCAGCTTTTACACACAGAGGATCACATCCTGTTCCTGCAGGTAACAGAACTTTAAAAGAACAGGATCATAGTGAACTTACAAAGAAACATTTCATGAGAGCAGAATGAGCCGTTAACTGCAATGTTGCCTCACTTCTGTGACGGTTCTTGTAAAATTTGGCTCCATCCTAATGGTGGGAATGTCTAACTTCTAAGAAGCTTAAGCTCCTCACCTCCAATAATGATCATACAGATTCCCATGGTCCCTACAGCAGTTCAGCTTGGGTTTGAGGTCATTTAGCTTAAGTGCTGAATCACTGACAAACAGAAACAATTTCTAAGGGATATATAATCTTCCACACCAGTGTGATTTCAGACCTGTTTCCTTTCTTCAGTCACTCAGCATTCTTCTCTTTAACTCAGACAGTAATTATAATTCCTTCCAAGTTCACGTTTATTATAAAACAACAAGCATTGTACCAAAGTGATGTACAATATATAAACATAATTAAATTATATAAAATGCAACAACAAATGCATAAAAGCTTAAGATAAAAAGAAAAGCACATTAATCCACATATCCACATAAAATTGTCACTTTTCACAAATCTCAGGTGTAGCAGCTACATAACCTACTGGGGTAGGGTTTAGGACATAATCGATTGCTCTCACGTCCTTTCCTTTCCTTCCTTAAAAATAACCTTAGGCCTATGGGTATTCTTAGCAAATATTTTAAAGAAATAATTTGATTTAACAGCAATTTAAAAAAAGGTGTGAGGATTCACAGAACATTTTATATGAGACCCTAAGTTTTTCTTTCTTCTGCTTTCACTCTGCTTTCCTGCATTTTTTGCATGTGTACATTTAAGGACTTTTTATTTAGAAAACAAAACAACTTTCTTTGTCATGTCGCCAGACTGCTCCATAACAGCAGGAAAGATTTAACGTTAAACAAAAATAATTACGTCTGCAGAACCTTTATTCCTCAATGTGGCACTGTGATTTTTCTGCAGGCATATTATCATCTGGTTTAAATGGCTTTACTGCAGAGCAAATACTGTACATAATGAAATATAAGTGTCACTGTCATTTGATGGTGGATGTGGTGAAGAGCGATCAAAATATTGTTTTTGAAAATGTTGAAAACAATAGTTTTGAGAGTATGGTTGAGATTGCAATATGAGCCAGATACTGAATGTAAAATAATCTGCTCAAATCGAACCATTCTCTGTGCCCTATCATACACCCGGCGCAATGTGGCGCAAGGCGCAGTGCAAGTGTGTTTGCTAGTTTAAGTCCGATGCAGTTCGCATTTTCCCGTCCAGCGCCGCGTCGTTTAATTAGCAAATGCATTTGGGCCCGTTTGTGTGCCCATGGGTGTGCTGGTCTAAAAAAGAGGTGTGTTTAGGCGCATTGTTGACGAATGACCAACTCAAACCTGGTCTAAAGTCTAAAGTCAATGGCGCAATATTTTTTTTTTTGTTATTTAAAGAGCGCATTGGTAGATAATGCGCCTCTGGGCAGGTTCACAACGCGCGTTCACTTTGCTTATTACACACAGGGATGAGCATCACACAAACATGCCAAATATTAAAAACAAAAGGATTACAGTGTAAAACAATATTATTGTGTAGGCTACATAGCCTAAATATAAAAATGATGGATAGCCACTGCGTGTAGTAGAATTAGGTGACCTATTTGCAGTTCAGCCTATTAGTACTATAATGATGAATGAAACTGGCTAATTAATTGAACAATCGTGCCAATACACACACATATATATTAACTGACTCCTCGCATGGAGCTATTTGAAAGCCTGCATCCAAGGCAGACGAATGAAATATTGACTGGCCACTTAACAGGTCATTTCAGCAAAACATCACTCGTTGAACTCCTCAGTTTAATCAGTGTATTTAATAAGTCAGTGTGTTTTATAATGTTACGTATTTTCGATAACACCTGCTGTTTTTCATTAGCGGCGAGCTTTAGTTTTCCCCGTCTTCTGACATCATTGTACCTTTTTCGGAATTGTACTGATGCCAGAAAACGAGGACACAATCATTGCTACTCCATCCCACGCCTTCTTCACCTCGGGAAGCTTTGGTGGATTCCTGCTTGTCCCGTAGATGATCTGCTCGTGTGCTTTAACTTCGTGCCCAAGCAGATCGGTTTCTTCGCTTGAGAAGCGTTCAGCTTTTCTCCACCAACAAATTCCGCCATGTAAATAGCGATCCGCCATGGCGCGAGCGCAACTCGCTCTTAAAGGGAATGGGAGATGTGACTCTGATTGGTTTATTGCACGTTACGGCCGAAAAACACCCCTTACTTATTAAGAGACTAGGGACAACCCATTTCGACTATGTGCCCGGGCGCACGGACCGTTTTCCCGTCGTTAAATTAGCAAAAGTGGATCTGGACACGCCCTGAGCGCACCTGCGCCGTGCGCTTTACACTTTGCATTTAGATCATTAAAATAGGGCCGTAAGTTTCAAAAGGTAAGGAAGTATGCTTTAATTTATTATTTTGTAATTTTTCTTAAAATATCAGGAGAGTTGTATGCTTTTGCAGTAGTTAAAGATCCATCTGAATATGTAATGATTGGTGAAATATTCATGCAATTCAAAGTCTTAAAATGTCTTACATTTTACAATATGAAACCTGAAAGAACAAGTAGTCAACAATTTACATGATGGGATCTCAATTACAACAATAAAAGTCAGCATGTCATCTCAGCCATACAGATCTAAAGAGAAAGCCATTTTCTCTGTTACGCTTTTTGTGGAATAAAGTGGATTGTGGATTAGAGTAGCTGCTTTAACTGTTCCTGCAATAATGTATTTAATAACTCACTATGATCCTACCTAAAATTAACTCTGCTCTGGACAAAATATTTAGCACTGCCTTTTATGTCTTAAACATGAAAAAAATCCTAAAATATGAAATAAACGTGATAAAGAAAGAATTAAATTTAAATTTCTCATACACATTGTTACAACACTAATTTTATGTTGTAAAACGAATTATAAGTATACTATTTAAACTATTTTGCAAGATAGAACCTTAATAATTCCAAGCAGAAAATGACTTTTTAGAATTAGAAGGTTCTATCTGCATTTGACCTGTTCCCAAAATCCCCATTTAAAAACTTGAGAGGATTTTGATATATATACATATCATATAGAATACATTTAGAGTCTCTGTCATTTTCATGTAGGAAAGAGACTTGTCCCCCATATAATTTTTGCTATATGGAATGCAAAACTTTGAAGCTTAATATCTCAAAACCACTCAGAACACAGACAGAACCTTATAATTCCAAGGTGACGAAATGTCCATCATAAATTATACACAGCCTCTAACAGAGGCATAACAATAATGGTGGGTTTTCAAAAAATAAAAAACAAAATAAAAAAAAACCTGACTACTGGTGCTAAACATTATATTACTTTTGTAGACATAAAATATATGTAAACTTTTATTTATCTTTATCTTTTATTTGCAGTTGATTTCATCTAAAGCTGTGTGGTTATTAGCCAGTTGTAGTTGTGGTGTTTCTTGACTCCTTTTTACTGCTCTTTCTATTCACTAATGCTCAGTTTTCTCTTTTGTTTATCACATTGACTTAAATTTTGCTTGAGTGTGTTACTTTTATCAATCTAAAGTGTGCATTATGTAAACACTAAACAGCTTTAATTTAACACTAGGGATTTTGCTGTGTAAAATTTGTAGCTCTAATGACAAACATCAAATGTTAGAATAATAAAATAATAAAAATTGAAGTGAGTTGCTAAAGACAAGTCAACAAGAGCCAAACAAAACTGATAGTATTGCAGGTCACTGAGTGAAGAGTGAAGGTGATGGCCTTTTTGTGTTCTGTAGATTTTCCAGGCTCTATCAGCACCTACTGAATCTGCAGACATGCCCAACATTCCATTTAGTTCTCAGTTCTCTTTTGATGGTGTGAGAGAATCTGTCCAACAACTGAGAGACAAAATGGAGGATTTCTGCAAAGAAGAGCTCAAAAAGATCTCTGACAAAGGTAAAGTCCAGGAGATTCATCTGCTTTCAGAAATGAGTCCTTCATCATCTAATTTTCTGTTGATATGATAATCATTTATTCTGTTTATTTCCACAGACATTGTTACCTGGACCAGGAATGACTTCCTACAATGTAAGTCAACAAGCAAAAAGACTTACTGGGTGTCATTCATGAAACACAAGCAGAATGAATTTCTGTGCAAATCTTTCATAAAGATGTTTGTATTTTCAAAATGTTAGTTTTGTATTTGGCCAACTGAAGATACATAAATATTTTGGCAGAGGATCAAAATTAATTTGCCCTTGCCACTTTTTTATTTTTTTATTTATTTTTTTTTATATTTTGCAGTTGATAACTGTAAAACTCAGCACTCGTCATTGTCACTATTTGTACAATGACTGCCTACAACAATGGAGAAGTCAATATTACTGGTTACTGCTTTTTAAATTTAGTAAAATTCTTAAAAACTAGATACTAGTAATATGTTGCCACCGTGGATATTTCAAAACATAGCAACCAAAGCGTTTGAAATGCATTAGTCCAAAATGGACTTAATTTATGGCAAAGAGCATATGTCCAGGAGAGTGGCTTCCTTAATCTGACGCTTACCACATAGTTAGAAGACATTTAAAAAAAATAATCGTAACTTTGTTTCAGCATAATAAGATCAGTGAAGGATCTTTAATTATGTAAGGCAATGTCTAGAATTGCTTAAAACTTTTATGAATGTGCTCTAATTCATTAACCCAGAGCTTGTCACTTACAGGTGCAATAAATTAGAATTTCATTTATTTCAGTAGTATAACTCCAATTGTGAAACTTAAATTGTGTATTAAATAAATGCAATGCACACAGACTGAATTAGTTTGTCTTTGGTTCTTAATTAATTAGTTTTAATTAGTTTGTGATTGGCTCATATTTAACAAAAACCCACCAATTCACCAAATCTCAACAAATTAGAATACTTCATGAAAAACATTTTTAGTGAATTGCATGGAGGTGATCAATCTGTGGTGCTGCTGATGTGATATGGAAGCACAGGTTTCTTTGACAGTGACCTTCAACTCATCTGCATTTTTTTGGTCTCTTGTTTCTCTTTTTCCTCTTGACAATACCCCATAGATTCTCTATGGGGTTCATGTCTGGTGAGTTTGCTGGACAGTCAAGCACACCATGATATTTCAAGTTCTCTCAAATTTCTTGGTAAATGGGTGCAGTGACTTTGGTTTTCAAATAACATAGTGGATCCACACCAGCAGATGACATTGCAACCCAAATCATCACAGACTGTGGAAACTTGACACTGGACTTTAAGCAACTTGGGCTATGAAATGCAAAACTTGTTCTCATATCATCTTCTACTTAGCCCAAGTAAGATGCCTCTGACATTGTCTGTGGTTCAGTGGCTTAACAAGAGGAACACGACAACTGTAGCCAAATTCCTTGACACGTCTGTGTGTGCTGGCTCTTGGTTCCTTGACCTCACCCTCAGTCCATTCCTTGTCAAGCAAAACTGATTCAAGAATTTGGACAAGCCTCTCAAGGCTGCAGTTCTCTCAATTGGTTGTGCATCTTTTTCCACACATTTTTCTTCCACTCAACTTTCTGTGAACTTGGATACAGCACTCTGTGATCAGCCAGCTTCTTTGGCAATGAATGTTTGTGGCTTACCCTCCTTGTGAATGGTGTCAATGACTGTCTTCTGGACAATTGTCAGCTCAGCAGTCTTCCCCATGATTGTGTAGCTTAGTGAACCAAACTGGAAGACCCTTTTGAAGGCTCAGGAAACCTTTGCAGATGTTTTGAGTTGATTGGCATGTCACCATATTCTAATTTGTTGAGGTGGATTTTTGTTAAATGTGAGCCAAAATCATCACAATTAAAAAAACCAAAGACTTAAACTACTTCAGTCTGGTCTGTGTGTACAGAATTTATTTAATACACAAGTTTCACAATTTGAGTTGAATTACTGAAATAAATGAACTTTTTCACAATATTCTAATTTATTGAGATGCACCTATATCTTATCCCCTATTTCAGGTTTCCATTGTGATCTTATTCACTCTGTAGTTGAAGTCTTGCCTAATAATTAATTGTAAAGTGTAGATATTAAGTGACTATCCCTATATCCATGTCCCAGGAGTTCATCAAACTCAGTAGGATGAACCTTGTCCAAACAAGAGATGTGCTTCCTCACATAGTCCATAATGTGAATATCTGATTTTTTTTTTTTTTTTAACTCTTAGTTAAATTATTTTTTTCCTGAAGTTGGTTAAAGGACACAAAATATCCATGAATAATTATGAATAAGTCTCCAAGAGTTCTGGGCCCATATTGACAAAACATCAACAGGCTAAAAGTAGCTCATAACTTGCAGATTTAAGAGAAAATCTTAAAAATTATTCGCATGTCAGTCAAGCATGTAAGAGTATTTGATAAAGCGTTTTGGTGCTGAAATTAGCTCCTAAATCTGTGAAACATTAGCAGTAGTGAAGAGGACTCCTAAGTCACTAAGACCAAATACCAACTTTTCTAAAATGGCTGTTGCTGGCAATTGGTCTTGGAACTTAAACTTTTTTATATATACCTAAATTAGTGACACTTAGCCTGCATTTTAAAATCTTTATTTGAATGTGGCAACATTTTTTGAAACTTCATATGAGTATGGCAACATAATATCATGCTTTACAATATTTCTATGAACAAATCTCTGACAGTGACCCCTCCCCTGTCAGGCAGTCACTGTGTGCATAGTTAAAGAGCATGCTGACATCATCCATATTGACGAGGTCAACCCCGCCCTCACTCTTAGCTTAAGACTTCTCTCTATTCCTTAGTAAAAGTTTGTCCCAGCAGCTTTGTTAATAGGTTTTAAGAGATATCTCTTAGCTAAAATCTTAGCTATTTAGGAGAACTCCTAGTGGTAAGGTAAAGTGTTTTTTGTATATGGGCCCTGATATGTAAATATCTCCATTGTGTAAATCCTGAGTCCATAGTAGAAGGGACAAATGACGGATTCCCTCAAAGTGATAAGAGGAGAAACAGGGACTTTATTTTTTAATTTGATTTTATCTGTTTTCAAATGTGAATAGTACTATGAATTATAGAGTATTGGCAAATTTAGCTAATTTTGTAGGACATCACATCACAAATGTCAAATGGGCTGCATGCTTCTCTTTCCATTTGGATCCAAGTGGAGTTTGTGAAATTGTGGTCTAAAAACTTTATGATAGTATAAAGAGCACAAACATAATAATAAATATAGAAGTTTGGAATTGCAATCCCTCCTTCAGCTGTAGATTTGCAAATGTGACATTTACTTTAAGCAATGACTGAAAATCTTTTGTGACCTCAATTTCTAAATATGTAAATTTATGATACACAATTTTAAAAGGGAAGTTTAGAGTAACCAAGAAATCTTAAACTTTTATAGTTTGCCCTGTACCCTGAAATTTCTAGAATGGATGGGATGGTAGACTGAGGTTTGGTAATGTATAACATGATGTTGTTTATGTTGCCAATGCAAAAAGTAAAGTACAGTGAGTAAGGGTAGGGTAAGAGCAGGGTAATCCAAGGGACAGGCTAGGGGTCGATAGGCGGGCGGAGAACAGTCACGGGAACCAGGAACAAAGGAGCTCGGCAAACGGGAGGGCAACCAGGAAAGAACGCTCGGAATTGATAGTGTTAACAAATCAAAACTTTGCGAGGAAACAGTGGAAGAACCGGTCTATTTATACAAAGAGTAGGTGAACTAAGATGGCCGACTAAGGTGAAGGGTGAAAGGTGACAACAGAGGGGTTATGGGAAATGTAGTGAGTTAACAGTCCATGGTGAGCATGTGAGGACTCCCTCTAGCGGAGAGTAGAGGGAGCCACAACGGTACAGTTCGTGACAGTCATATTATATTTCATACAGTTGACTGTTGACAAATATGATCCAGGGCAACAACTCCGTAAATGCTTATATCCTAAAATTCAAGATATTGGTGAAAAAAGCCCCTGTACGTGTTTTGTCTCATATATATATATATATATATATATATATATATATTTATATATATATATATATATATAATATGAAGTGCAATATGACACGAGTGCTTATTTTGTCTTTTATCACAAGCTTAAATGTGATTTTATACAACAGTTCAGTAAATAAGTTGATATTGTGTTTTATTTTAATCTAGGGCTGTCAATTAAAAAATGTAATCTAATTAATTACATGATGTCTCGATTAATTAATCGAATTAATCGCACATCAAATTTGGCTAAGAAATTACTCTCAAAAAGTTAATATAAAGTCATTGTTGTGTAAAACAGAAGATAATTTGAGAAACATTTCAGTATTTTTTGCTCATACGATGCAAGTCATCATTGGTAACCAAAACAGCTTTGTTACCAACAGTCTTCAAAATACCTTCTTTCATGTTCCACAAAACAAAGGTGTATATATATATATATATATATATATATATACACACACACACACACACACACACACACACAGTCTGCCATTCAAAAGATTTGATGTTTAAAATGTAATTTAAGTGATGCTAATCTGGTTTTTCATTAGCCTTTACAGCAGTCTTCAGTGTCACATAATCCTTCAGAAATCATTCCAATATGTTGATTTATTATAAATGCTGTTCTTTTTAGCTTTCTATTCATCAAAGAATCCTGAACAAAATGTCACAGGTTCCAAAAAGAGGTTCATACTCCGTGAACAGTTTATTTAATGTATAAATTATACACTGTACCTTATTGTATAAGGTACATGTACAACAAACTGGTAATGTCATAGTGGTATAATGTAGCCTACTGTAATCGAATGTAGCATATCTATACTTGTGGAACTGTAGGCAGCATATGCGGTGTTCATCTAATAAAGATCTTCATAGCTAGCAAACAATAGCCTTTTTAGATTTGTTTTCAACTGTACATCCAAAGCCAAGTGTTCGATGCTCTTGATATTCTTAAAGTCGGCATGAAATCAAAATTTACAATTCTTATTATTTAATGGAATATTGTAGTGTTTAGTATAAATCATGTGTCCATGTAATCTTTAGTCCAAAATGTTAACCTCCCCTCCCCCTCAAAACGACACCTCTTCGCTTCCGGTCGCAAACTATGGCCTAAGGGCAAAGCTATTTGGACCTGCCAGCAGCTTCAGTGACATAAGTGACATGAGGGATAAATGACAGGGGGAGAGCTGAAGCCGATGCTTCACTTTATAGAGATCAATGCATTGACCAGCACTGAAACCAGTAACGGGGGGAGTACATTACCATTAAACATTAAAAGAAGAGAGAAATCACCCACAACTGAATGTGCCTCCATTTTGTTAGTAACACCCAACTTTTAACAATCCAATCAACTCCAGAAGACAAAATCAAGTCCCACCCTCTCATTTCAGATGCCGTTTCACTCTGATATGTCACAGTAGAGAAGAAAAGACTATCGCAACTTCCGTTTCATGCTGACTTTAAACTTTCTGTTACAACTTTGAATGGGAACCTCGACGCGTGCGGCAGGGAACTAATCATTTAAACTGATTTCTGAGTCACTTCACTGGTTTGTCAATTGTGTGATCAAGCCTTTGAACAGAATTGACTCAAAAGAATGAATCATTCACAAATGGCCATGGCTCATTGCCCAGAGAAAAGTAGATGGTGTTTGGAATAAATTAAAGCATTTTTAACTTGTATTGCATTAAGATAAAGTAACAAGAGGAGCATCGGCCACAGTAACAAAGTACATTTTTTTCACTAAAAATGTACTTGAGTAAAATTACCCATTTTTAAATATACTTTAAAAGTATTAGTTGCTCAAAAAAATGTACTCAGGTAAATGTAAAAATTTAAACAGAGGCATGTTTACCCCATATCAATTTTAGGGACATTCTAACTAGGTTCTCTAGGCTCTATCACACAGTGAGTTGTTGCCCTGCCTCATGTTTGTCATCAATCAACTGTATGAAATGTCAGATGACCCACATAGGTCTGGTGCGGGGGCAAATGCGTTAATAATTAAAAACAATAAAAAAGTAGGTTTTTAATATAAATCAAAATGGCGGACAGGAAGTACAGCTGACTATGGATTAATTAGTATGGCCCAAGGAATATTTTGAGATCTTTTGTTACAATAGGCTAATGAAATCAAAGTTATTAACATTTTTGGAATTTTCATTATTAATGGTTAATGAATGGCATATTACTTTTGACCAATAGGTGGGGCTGTTAACAGATGGATGTGGTGTGGTCCGTGAGAGGTGACAATGGTACATACAAAATTTGGTGTCAATATGTCAAAGCTTTCAGAGATACCAGCCTCAGAGGCAGTTTGGCATCTTTCAAGCAAATTCATTGGTGTGCGAAACAAAACCTGTTTTGTATATCAAAATCCATAACTTTTTGCCAGCAGGGTATGAAGATGATCCAACCCTGACAGCAAATTTCATCCGGCCTGATTCTGGCCCACACTCCTGCAAATCCGCAAAACGGACTTGGGCCAGTGTCTTTTGGCACAACGGGCCAATACCGGCACGCATCTGGTTTTCCGCTCATCTGGGCCAGCACTGGGCCAGCTCCGTACCAGACTCGGCCCGGATCCGCTCTGCGATAGTAGACCGTGCCCACGGAAACCAGACACGGGCCGGATCCGTCTAGGACTGTGATACAGCACTGAAACGGATGTGACTGTAACGCGGATTTGCCGGTTGAAAACGAATCTGGCACAGAGTCAGATGCTGTCTGGGAAGTCTAATTTGGTGAAAATGAACCGTCTAGGAGGAGTTAGAAAAAGAAAGTTGTCATAAATCAAAATGGCAGACAGGAAGTTCATCCAATCATAATTGATACTGATGTTCTCTGCAAGTTTCCAGAGAGTTCATAAAGACCATAAAGTTTCATTACAATAAGTTAATTTCAACAAAAGTTATTAGCATTTTGACCACAAGGTGGTGCTGGCTCCAAACATTTTAAGTACTGTCAGGGCAAGGTGCCAAAGACATACATCAATGGGATATAGCATTTTACAACAAAATTCAAAATGGCCAACACCTTAAATGGGTGACATAGGAAAAGTGGGTATGGTTTGACTTAGCATGATGCACTGAATGTGAATTTACTCTGAAATTTGGCCAAACCATTGAGAAGTTATAAGCAAAAATAGCCATTTTTCATATCTCCTGACCACTAGGTAGCACTGCATTGAAACACTGCTGGTAGCCTCAGGTCATGCTTGTTATAACACACACCAAGTTTGGTTTCACTACGCCAAACTGTTTTGGAGATATTGTCTCACATCAATTTTTGCACGCTATTGTAGAATTTGTTTGCCCATTATTCAAGAGCAGTTTAACTAGTCAACTTGAATTCCATAACTTTTTGCCAGCATGGCCCAAAGATGATTTGAGGCAGTGTTGGTGAAAATCAGACAAACCATATAGAACATGTTTGAAAAAAGTACATTTGCGAACTTTTAAATACAGAAGAAAAAAAAGTGTCTATTTAACTTGACCTGAGCCAAGGAATCAGAGGGGGCAAAAACCCTTCTGTGCAGTTCAAAAGTTATAATGAGGTGTGAAACATGTATAAACGTTGTATAAAGAAAGTTATAATGTATAAACATGAGAGAAACTTTGGACAAGTGGTGGGGCTACAGAGTTTGAGATAGAAACTCCAAACTTGCTATTGTTAATGTTGAGACTGCCCTGACTTGAATCATCTTCAGACCATGCTGAGTTAGGGATTTCATGTTGATATACAAAACTTTTCCATTTAATGCATCAATGAGTTTGCTGGAAAGATGTGAAAGTACATCTGAGACTGTATCTCTGCAAAGCGTTGACATATTGACACCAAACTTTGTATTAGCCATTTTCACCTCACTCATCAATTTGGTAACAGTGTTACCTATTGGTCAAGAGTAATAAATATTACATTAACCATTAATTGGTCTGATTTTCACCAAAATCAAGTCAGATTATCTTCAGACTGTACTGACACAAAGTTATGGATTTTGTGTCAACTAGACAAAATGGTTTTTGTATAGCAACACAACAAATTTGAGCCATGATGCCAAAATGACTCTGAGGCTTTATCTCTGCAAAGCTTTGACATTTTGACACCAAACTTTGTGTGTCATTGTCACTTCACACTGAACACACAATTTGATAACTGCATCACCTATTGGTGAAAAGTGACAACCCAATTACTCATATAACCAGTGGCTGTTTTTTAATCATTTATACCCATTTTGACTAAAATCATCCTAAAATGGCTTGAATTATTCATTGCTTCAGTTGCTGCCTTGCATGCCTAGCGCTTGCCCCCCGAATTGCTGCTTGCAGCTATATTTCTCTTTGGTTTTCTTTGAAGTTTATGCCAAGTTCTTTTATCAATCTCATTAAGTTCTAATTGGATTAGATACATTAATACTGATGAAAATTATGCATGTTAACACATGTACTGTGTTAATTTCATTATTGTAAAAGGTGAAATACGCCATAATAGAAAAGTTTTATAACTAATCATATAAATCATGATTTAAACAAGACATCATTAACAACAGGGTTTTTAGCTCACAGACACGAACTTTCTCTAATCCAACAACTAAACCGATAACACTCTTCAGAGAACACAATTTTCTAATACGGAAAGTGACAACAGGTCTTATAAGGAAATATAAGAAATGACAATATCAAACAATGAAAGATCAAACAGATTCAGAATTGCTGATTTTTTTTTTTATCTCCATCAGATTCCCATCAGCTCACTCTGGATCTGAACACAGTGAGTAAGTTCCTCCATTTGTCTAAGAGGAACAGAGTGATTACTTTCAGCAAAAAACTCCAGTTATATCCTGATCATCCAGAGAGATTTGATAATGTGTGTCAAGTGTTGTGTAAAGAGAGTGTGTGTGGATGCTGTTACTGGGAGATTGAGTGGAGTGGTCATGATGGTGTGCATATTTCAGTGTCATATAAGAGCATCAGCAGGAAGGGAGAGGGTTGTAAGTGCTGGTTTGGACGTAATGATCAGTCCTGGAGCTTGTTCTGTTCTCCTGACAGATGCTCATTCATACACAATGACATAGTGACTGATATCCCTGTAAAGCACAGCATCAGTACAAGAGGAGTGTCTGATAATATCTATAGAGTAGGAGTGTATGTGGATTTCAGTGCAGGAACTCTGTCCTTCTACAGCGTCTCTGACACAATGAACCTCATCCACACAGTCCACACCACATTCACTCAACCACTCTATCCTGGGTTTATTGCTTGTGTTGGATCATTTGTGAAACTGTGTTGGTGAATCAGAATTTATTGTAGAAAGATATTACCCATAATCAGAGTTGGGACATAACAAAATACATGCAAAATCCCTGGTGTTAAAAGTACACTGCTCGGAATCTATATGAGTCCATTCTCTGAGTGTCAGAAGTAACACTCAAGCAGTGGTGCAGTTAAATGGTTAGTTCACATTGTACTCTATTTCACTGGAAAGAATCCCCAACCACTTTGTCTCGTTTGTGAAACACATACACAAACAGCGAAAAGTGAATGGCATAAGATTACAATTACTGCCACTGAAATTTCCCTTCTTCTGTATCTTGCTCATTCATTGGCTGTAAGTCATCACCAATGTGCTTTCCAGTCAAAACACATTTCACACCACAGGTCACAGACAGGTCAATATATTTAGAAAGAGCCTAAATTCCATGGGAGCATCTGAGCCTAAATAATAATAATAAAAAAAGAGTTGCATTTGAACACTTCAGACTTAAATCTTCATATTAGACTTTAGGGTAGTATTATTAAAATGTATATGAAGAATTAGATTATTTACATGTTATAATAATTATAGTATTTATGTAAAAAAAACAAAACAAAAAAAAGTTCCCCCTCAGTACATCGACTGATGTAGTGGGATTGCACTTGAGAGACCAATCACCTCTGAGCTAAAGAGAAAATCTCTAACCCTGTTCCTGGAGAACTACTATCCTGCAGATTTCAGCTCCAACCTCAATCACACACACCTGAACCAGCTAATCAAGCTGTTTAGGGTTACTAGATAATTACAGGCAGGTGTGTTGGAGCAGGGTTGGAAGTGAAGTTTGCAGGATGATGGCTCTCCAGGAACAGGGTTGGAGATCCCAGGCCTAGGGTAACCTAGGCTTGACTTTCAGTAGGGCAGGGGTGTCAAACTCAGTTCCTGGAGGGCCGCAGCCCTGCAGAGATTTGTTCCAACCCTGCTCCAACACACATACTATGCAGTTTTCAATTAAGTCTGAAGGACTTGATTAGTTGGATCAGGTGTGTTTAATTATGGTTGCATCGAAACTCTGCAGGGCTCCGGCCCTCCAGGAATTGAGTTTGACACCCCTGATGTAGGGGCTACGCTAGTTCTACAAGGGTCTGTTTCCTCAGGAACTGACTCATAAAATACAGGTAGCAGCAACCTGTTCAAGGGAATAGGGAGTGGTACCCAAGTTGACTGCGGCTTAAAACCAACTCAAGAATGGGAACAAAGTCTGGTGCATAACCCATACCCTATAAAATTAGAAAAGTGCCCAGAGACTCTGCATATGCACTTACCACAATGTGGATTTAAGAAAAAAAACATTACTTAGGAGGCTTAACCTAGGAGTATCTCGACAAGTCCTAGGTAGGAGATGCTCAAGAGGTATCAGAGAGGATATATAATTGGAGTGGGGCCCAAGGTGACATGGAACTTATAACATGGAAATGAAGTCTAGCGTGTAATCCATACCTTACAGGATTTTAGAAATTTGCCCAGAGACATTGCGTGTGCACTTACCACTATGTGGATTTTAGAAAAGTGCTGGTGGTGGCGGTAGCAGGGGAATTAAGAAGGGAGGAAAGGTAAGATGTTTATGGCCATGCCGGTAGTGACACGCCGGTGGCGACAAGTGCTTGCCATTTTTGTATGTATGCTTCAGGCACTAGTTACGCTAACAACGTTCCACTAGCAACCCCTAGAGGACACCGTTTGATGTTCCCTCGAAAGGGAACTGTGGATATTGAAATTACTAAAACAAACACGCCCTTAACAAAAAAGATCATACCCCTGTCATGATAACGCCACCTCCAAATTCACGAACACACTGTGCAACACAGGCATCTCCCCCATTATGATTGAAAACACCCCTTACTGGCAATTAGCTACAAGTGTGTTTTCAAAACTCAGTCCCAACCACTTTCAACAGCATTTCTCAGAAATCAATTTTACACATGTACATTTAACACACACAGTTGAAGTCAGAAGTTTACATACACCTTGCAGAATCTAAGTGTTAATTATTTTACCAAAAATAAGAGGGATCATATAATATGCATGTTATTGTTTATTTAATACTGATTCAAATAAGATTACGCATTTTTGTGTGTTTGAATCCTTTCCGACAATGACTGTATGATTTTGAGATCCATCTTTTCACACTGAGGACAACTGAGGGACTCATATGTAACTACTACAGAAGGTTCAAACACTCACTGATGATCCAGAAGGAAACACAATGCATTAAAAGCTGGGGGTGAAAACTTTTGGAATTTAAATATCAGGGTAAATTTAACTTCTTTTGTCCTGTCTATATATCTTTTGTAGCTTCTGAAGGGCAGTAAATGGAAAAAATGAGATACTTAGGGCAAAATAAAAAATGTACACATCTTCATTCAGTTCAAAAGTTTTCACCCCTGGCTCTTAATGCATGGTTTTCCCTTCTGAAGCATCAGTGAGCGTTTGAACCTTCTGTAATAGTTGCGTGCGAGTCCCTCAGCTGGCCTCAGTGTGAAAAAAAGATGGATCTCAAAATCATACAGTCATTGTTGGAAAGGGTTCAAACACACAAAAATGCTGAAAAACACACAAAAATGCAAAAAAGTTTTCAACTTTGATACAGTACCCCCACATGTTGTATGTATGTTGTTTTGGGGCCACAAATATATCAGCCAAAACAGTTTTTATTAAAAAGCATGTAACAGTGATTTTTGTTCTTTTACTTTTCTGTCTCATCTCTGATTTTGCCATTTCTTCAAATTAAAAGCTTTTTTTTTCTTCAAGATAGTCTGTGCTAGAAATAATGCAATGGAATGATGAACCTTGTTGTGGGATGGCAAATACACTCTCAATCATGACTGTAAATTCTTCATTTATGTCTTAATCTCTACTTGTATTTACTAATTTCTTAGCATTTATTTCATATAGTCATTTACATGCTTTTATCTTTTTACTCATTTACGTTTATTATTATTGTTGTTGTTGTTTCTTTTGTTGTTTAATGTTATGCTGTTCTGTGTTGTCTTTAAAAGTTAGAGGTAAGGGAATGTCTTCAATTCGAGGTTTTCAGCATCACAGGATGATGCTGTGGTATTTGTTGAATTTGTGCTGTTTGGAAAAACATTGAAAGGCTGAACATTGAAAACGAGATTACTAAAACCACTTTGCAATTCCATTTAAATCACTTGCATTTATATGTGTGTTGAAAAGGCCCATTGGAAAGGACTTTTATTTTGAAGTTCTGGCGATCAGCCAGTGTTTAAGACACCATACACTCCGCCCACTTCCAGCAGGTGGCAATAATTAACATTGTGTATAAATAGAGTTGCATGGAATGGGTGAAAGAAAGGGGGATTTGGTGCTCATTTGGTGTTGTGTGCGTATATATGGACCAAGTAAGTTAAATCCTGTGATTATTTTGGACTTGTATTCTGTTTTGATTTATTCATTGTTTAAAGTTATTTGTATAGAAGTGATTAATTAGATTATATATTCATGTTAGGTTAATTGTTGGAGGTTTTTTTCCATTGTATGAATTTTACTGCATTTGAATTGTTTATTCTAAGTTTATTATTATGCTTGTTTCAGACCACACACGCAACCAAATATCTACAAATAAAAATCATGGAAGAAATTTAAGCTGCTTCTTCATGTCTCTAGTAGGACATCTGTGGTGAACTAGTTCCCCACCGGCATCCCCAACAGATTTAACTGCAACAATTTTCTTTATGGTCCTTCGAGCCGGAATTAGAGTTTTCCACAGTTTTGGAGATGCAGCCATCAGAAGATGTTCCTGTGGAGAGGCCCAGGAGACAAACATCTTTACCAGCACATTTGCAGGATTATGATTTGTCTGGTTATGATCTACATAGATCTTTATCACCACCTGGCTATTCCCATAAATCCCCTCGTGCCCTGTCACCTCAAGATGTCGGGATGGACACCCTACATGTAGCAGCACAGCGTAGTGATTATCACAGCCCACAACAGTGGTATGTAGCAGATAGATGGGATCAGCAGGTGGAAGCCCTGCGAGAAGAGAATGCTGATTTAAGGAAACTCCAAAGAGACTTGATTACTACAGTTCAGCAGCTGAAGGAGGAAAGGGATGATCTTAAGCAGGCCAATGCCAAGTTTTCATCACAGATGTCTCAAATGGAAGCAAATGTGAAACAATTGTTAAGTTGGCAAAATCAGCATTCACAACCTCTTCAGGCATCATCTACCCCTTATGTACCTTACCAGTCAAAGGTCTTAGACCGTCCTAAGCCTGTTCCAGCCCCAAGGAAGCCAAGATCAATTGAGCCCACAGCAAATATGAACACTGCTCGAGCTTCTCCTGATGTATCACAAGAAAGTAGTTCAGCAGAAAGGATGGAGAGCTCTGAGTATTCCAGCAGTCAAGAAAGTTTGTCTTCTTCGGTCGATGGCCTGAGAAATATGTCCCTCTATGCATCCAGGCAAAGTAAAGTTAAGACTGGTCCAACTGGTAGACAAAGTTGTCAAGTCAAGATGGTGAGAAGTAATGTTCGATCTCCTTCTCCACACCATTCTTTCAGACCACAACATAACCGGTCTTCTAGGAGTAAGAGACGGCACTATCACTCACCGAGTCTAACCACTGATCAGGAAAGAGTATATCGGGGCCCTACCCCTACAATTCCTTACCTGATTCACCCAAACCCCAGAGAGTTTGCACGGCTAAAGATTGCTTTGGAAAACATTCTTCCAGCTGATGCTACAGAGCATTTTAAATTTCATATCCTGCTAGAACATCTCAAGCTTGAAGAGGCGCAGTTAATTGCTGAATCTTACAGCAGTTCACGTCATCCTTATACCAACACTATGGATTCCCTCAATCAACAGTATGGCCAGCCGCATCAGTTAGCGTTGCAGCGCATAGTGGAACTGATGGATGGACCCAGCATCAGCACGGGAGATATTAAGACTTTTCGAATGTATGCTCTGAGGGTGAGATCCTTGGTGGGAATGCTGAGACAACTGGGTAAGCCTGGCTTTGTGGAATTGAGTTGTGGCTCACATGTTTCCAGACTTCTGAGTAAATTGCCACATGATCTGCGAAGCAGTTTCAGGAGATTTATTTATCCACTAGATGTGAAGATCCCTACTCTCCTTAACTTTGCAGACTGGTTAGAATATGAAATTCAAGTTCAAGAAGATTCCACAAGGTATACAAGCTACGCAGGCAGAGGATACTCCACCAGTTCGTCCAGGGATATATCAAGGAAGGTGAAGTCATTCCACAAAGGGACAGAAGTTCTACTTGGCACAGAGAAATTACCATCACATCTCTCACCAGTTACAGCTAACAACACAAAGGGGAAAGCCTACTGCCCTTATTGTGAGAACAACAAGCACACTTTAAACAACTGTGTGAACTTCTCTAAACTCTCCAAGTCACAGAGGCAGGAATGGATTAAGGGGCATAACCGATGCTGGCGCTGTGGACGGGGCCATAGATCCTCAGAGTGTAACCTTAAGATGCACTGTAAAACATGCAATGGTCGTCATTTGTTTGTTCTTCATGAAGTTAACACATGGAGTAAGGAGAAAGTTGTGGAAGAAGAGAAGCCATGTGCTAGCTCTGTCCTGGGTGAGGCTGCCAACGATGTATTATTCATTGACAAGCCCCCGGGAAGTCGGAAGGTATTGTTGAAGATGTGTAAAGTCATTCTAAGAAATGGAAATCGATCCATGAATGCTTATGCCATTCTCGATGATGGCTCAGAAAGGACCATTTTGCTAAATGCTGCAGCGAATCACCTGAAACTAGAAGGAAAGCCAGAGGACTTGCCCCTACGTACTGTCAGACAAGAATTGAAGGTCCTGCATGGGGCGGCTGTTTCTTTTAACCTTTCACCAGCCTGCCAGCCAAACAAGACCTATCAAATCAGTGGAGCCTTTACTGCATCAGAGTTGGGGCTAGGAGTGCATTGTCATCCTGTTAAGGCTTTAAGGAAAAGGTACTGGCATCTTAGGGGACTACCCCTGCGAGAGATTGAAGCTGCTCATCCAGTTTTGCTGATAGGATCCGACTGCCCTCACTTAATCACCCCAGTCGGACCAGTCCGTCTGGGTCCACCAGGGGGTCCTGCTGCAATCAAAACTCTCCTTGGATGGACTTTACAAGGTCCAGTTCAAGCTCTTCAGCATCTTTCCTCAGAGCAGCAATGTCTGTTCACAACAAGTTGGTCACCCTCTGCTGCTTTGCATGAACAAGTTGAAAGACTCTGGCAAATGGATGTTCTTCCTTGGAGGGATGAGAAGATGAGTATTCGATCAGTACAAGACCAGCAGTCGCTAAAACTACTGGAACAAAAAACTGTCAGAGTTGAGGTCGATGGGATTCAAAGATATGCTACCCCACTGCTCAAAGTTCCCAAAATGCCCCTCCTTTGTGCACCTAAAGCAGCGGTAATTCCTCAGTTAAGAAGCCTAGAGCGTCGTCTCATTAAATCTCCTGAACAAGCAGCTATCTACCAAACTGAGATTAAAAGACTGGAGCAGGCCGGTTATATCGCTCAATTGCCGTTAGGAGCAGAGGATAGTCGTGTGAGTTGGTATATTCCACACCATATGGTTGAACACAATGGGAAACATAGAGTGGTTTTCAACTGTTCATTTCAGTTTCAAGGGAACAATCTAAATGAATTGTTACTTCCTGGACCGACACTGACTTCCTCATTACTGGCTGTACTATTAAGATTTCGGGAACATTCTATCGCAGTCAGTAGTGACATTAAGGGAATGTTCCATCAGATTAGGCTCCTTCCCGAAGATCGGCCTCTTCTCCGTTTCTTGTGGAGGGATCTACAAAGGGAAGTGCAACCTAAAGTCTATGAATGGCAAGTTCTCCCTTTTGGGACTACTAGTAGTCCATGTTGTGCTGTCTTTGCCTTGCAGAAGCACATATTGGGAAACAGTCAGCCCGGTGAAAAGGTACGTGATGCAGTATTGAAGGCATTTTATGTTGACAATTACCTGCAAAGTCTGCCTTCTAATGATGAAGCAAGGGTCATGGTAGACCAGTTGCAGAGTGTCTTAATAGAAGGAGGATTTGAACTTAGGCAATGGGCCAGCAATTCACCCTCAGCCATAAGTCATTTACCCGCAACATCCAGATCTGACAGTACTGAGCAATGGATTGCTAAGGGTAATGCCCTTAATTATGAATTGGTGCTTGGACTGAAGTGGAACTGCCAAACTGATACCTTGTCCTATAAGGTTCGTGCTGTAGAGTGCCAGGAGCTTACCATGCGTAACATCTATAAAGTGCTGGCCAGCCAATATGATCCTCTTGGCTACATCATCCCATATACCACTCGTGCAAAGGTAATAGTGCAACGATTATGGGATAAGAAGAGAGACTGGGATGATCCTAAATTACCTGAGGATCTGGTGAATGAGTGGAACAGATGGGCGAAGGAGCTCAGTGACCTACAACAGATAGTCTTACCCAGATGTTATTGCAGTGCATCAAAGGATGATGTTTCAAGCCAGCGTGATATCCATATCTTTTGTGATGCATCCGAGTGTGCCTATGGGTCTGTTGCCTACCTTCGAACAGAAGATCGAAAGGGAGAAGTGGAGATCACGTTCATAGTGGCCAGATCAAGAGTGGCTCCTAAAAAACGTTTGTCGATACCTCGTTTAGAACTATGTGCAGCTCTGACAGGTGCCCAGTTGGCTAGGACCCTGCAGAATGAATTGACTTTGCCCATTCACCAAGTTTTCCTTTGGTCTGATTCCACCACAGTTTTGACCTGGATTAAATCTGAATCCTGCCGCTTCAAAGTTTTCGTTGGTACACGAGTAACAGAGATTCAGGATCTTATCAGCCACTGTAAATGGTGCTATGTGGATTCAGGAAGTAATCCTGCAGATGATATCACTCGAGGTAAAAGACTGTCAGAATTAGGGCCACAAAGTCGTTGGAATATAGGGCCATTATTCCTTCAGCTTCCATCAGATCAGTGGCCAGTTACACCTACATCCTGTTCTATAGCTAGTGATGAACTAAGAAATTTTACATTCTGTGGTTTGACTAATACACCGCCACATCTGTCTATACCTGATCCAAGTACATTTCTGACCTTTCAAGAGCTATTGAGTGCCACCGCAGAGTGTCTTAAAGAGAATGGAACCAACATATCGGCTCTGGACTTTCAACAGGCAGAGAAGGTTATACTCCAGCGAGCTCAGTGGGAAAGCTTCCCTGCTGAAATGGCACAGCTTACTGCAGGAAAACAACTGAATAACAACAGTCGATTACTTTGCCTTGCTCCTGAACTCGACCCTGCAATGCAGCTCTTAAGGATAGGCGGTCGTCTCCGTCACTGTGAAGGGATTGAACCTGGGTTGATGCATCCTATTATCCTTGACCCCCAACATCCAGTCACTACCCTTCTCATTAAGGACTATGATATAAGGCTATTCCATCCGGGTCCTGAGAGAATACTAGCAGAGATGCGAAGGAAGTACTGGATTCTTCGGGGTAGGGAAGCAATTCGTCGTTATCAGCACAAAGATTGTTCAATATGTCAGAAGTGCCGTAAAAATCCACAGATACCCAGAATGGCAGATCTGCCTCCTTCCAGACTACGTCTATTTAAACCTGCCTTCTATTCTACTGGCATCGACTGTTTTGGGCCATATTTAGTAAAAATTGGACGAAGAAGTGAGAAGCGCTGGGGTATCCTTTTTAAATGCATGACCACACGTGCGGTGTACATTGACCTCCTCTCGAGACTCGATACAGACTCCTTCCTTCTGGCCCTCAGACGTTTTATAGCCAGACGTGGGAAACCTTTTGAGATCTTGTGTGACCAGGGCACTAATTTTAAAGGAGCAGAAAAGGAGTTGCATCAGACATATGCCGAATTAGTTCCAGAGCTTCAGAAACAACTTGCCTGTCAGCAGATCATGTTTCGTTTCAACCCACCTCATGCCCCACATTTTGGTGGGTGTTGGGAGAGGGAAATTCGCTCTCTTAAACAAGCTCTACAGGTCACTGTGGGAACTCAACCGATATCAGAGGAAACTTTTCACACTGTGCTTATTGAGATTGAAGGAATCCTAAATTCGAAACCCCTGGGGTATATATCCTCTAACGCCGCTGATCCAGACCCTATTACGCCTAATTCGCTCCTTATGGGGCGATCTGATTCATCTCTTCCTCAAGTGATATATCCTCAGAGTGAATTATTGAGTCGCCGTCGTTGGCGTCATAGCCAAATTATAGCAGATCACTTTTGGAGGCGGTTTATAAAGTTCTATTTGCCTGGTCTTCAGACCCGTGGCAAGTGGCAGCGGGAGTCACCTAAGATCAAGGTGGGAACTACTGTTATGATCGTGGATTCCAATTTCCCTAGAGCCCTATGGCCCATTGGCCAGGTATCTCAAGTATTCCCTGGGGTGGATGATAGAATCCGAATTGTTGAAGTGAAAGTTAAGGACAAGACGTATGTGCGACCTGTGGCAAAGGTTATACAGCTACCTGCAATACCTGAATGAAATTGACACTTGCCTTTTTTATACTGCACAGATTTCTTTATTCTTTAGAAATCTGGGGGCGGCTGTTGAAAAGGCCCATTGGAAAGGACTTTTATTTT
Source organism: Cirrhinus molitorella (assembly GCA_033026305.1). Taxonomy (NCBI): domain Eukaryota; kingdom Metazoa; phylum Chordata; class Actinopteri; order Cypriniformes; family Cyprinidae; genus Cirrhinus; species Cirrhinus molitorella. The sequence continues at coordinate 10,556,993 of CM065128.1, forward strand.
GAAGTTCTGGCGATCAGCCAGTGTTTAAGACACCATACACTCCGCCCACTTCCAGCAGGTGGCAATAATTAACATTGTGTATAAATAGAGTTGCATGGAATGGGTGAAAGAAAGGGGGATTTGGTGCTCATTTGGTGTTGTGTGCGTATATATGGACCAAGTAAGTTAAATCCTGTGATTATTTTGGACTTGTATTCTGTTTTGATTTATTCATTGTTTAAAGTTATTTGTATAGAAGTGATTAATTAGATTATATATTCATGTTAGGTTAATTGTTGGAGGTTTTTTTCCATTGTATGAATTTTACTGCATTTGAATTGTTTATTCTAAGTTTATTATTATGCTTGTTTCAGACCACACACGCAACCAAATATCTACAAATAAAAATCATGGAAGAAATTTAAGCTGCTTCTTCATGTCTCTAGTAGGACATCTGTGGTGAACTAGTTCCCCACCGGCATCCCCAACAGATTTAACTGCAACAATTTTCTTTAATGTGCTTTACTTCCTTATCCATTCATGGTATTCATTTCATAGTTACTCTTGTCTATCCTTTTTTTAATAAACTTGTTTATTACACTTGTTTCTTCTTTGTGTTGATATTACACAGCAGATATAATAAAACAGGGATGTGATTTTTCCGTATAAACAGCGCTCCGCACACGCACTGCGCATAGGGCACCAAGTGCCTGGGGGGGGCACCAAAAAATCTGGGTGGTGAAAAATCACAAAAGGCTACTAGTATAAATAACAAATAAAATATGTCTAAAGCATGTTGATATACAAAAGCAATATAAAATATAGGCCTAGACCAAATTAGCCGAGAAAAGGTGAATCTCCTGTGCGGCCCTCTCTCCAGTCTCCCTCTGGTGCCCCCCTTCCCCACCTCCCAGTGGTATGTTCGATTAAGCCTCAATCAATGTCAAATTTGGCAGTGGCACTTTTGGCAAATTGGCAGACACGAGACACCGACATAGCCTCGAAAAGGCACCAAGAGTCGGGGGCGGAAAAAAGGAAAAAGAAAAGTCAGCGGGATGATGCTCACGCGTCGCTTGCAGGTAAGACAATGTTTTAAATAAAAATGTTCGTTTTGTAGCCCTTGCGTGTGCATGTGTCAGATAGCAGGTAAAACACGAAACATGACTCAGTGATTTACTGGAGAATAAATTCCTACATCATTTTTAAAAGCATATTTGCTGGAACACATTTCCAACAATCATTAATAATAATATTTTTCTGCAAATATGAATAAATATTCTTTAGTCTATTTGATTTATTATGCTGGTATTTCACAGCAAACCTTTTTTTTACGTGAGAGAGATGAAAATCTGGGCCAGCTCCGTACCAGACTCGGCCCGGATCCGCTCTGCGATAGTAGACTGTGCCCACTGAAACCAGACACGGGCCGGATCCGTCTAGGACTGTGATACAGCACTGAAACGGATGTGACTGTAACGCGGATTTGCGGCACCACCAAGCATTTGTGCTTAGGGCACCCAAATGGCTAGTGCCGGCCCTGCGTATAAATACGGATTTCCGTATTTTCCAACCTCTGAGGGACGACCCATGTGATTCGCGTAGATCCGAGGATTTTTTAGAGGGGGGTTGGGGGTGAAATTGAAATTGCGCAAATGGCCTTAAGCAATTAATTAAATTAACTGCGAAAAGATCGTTTTCTAAAACATCGGACGGAGTGGTGCTGAAAGCGCTGTACGAGCTCGCGGCGCCATCTGTAGGACAGTGGTAAAAGTGTTCAAATGATTCAAAGCGCCAAACGCAAGTAGAAACAAGCGCTGAAACGCGTCAAAGTTTTGCTGCTTAATATCTACCACTCAAACTTTTGTATAAGATTTAAAAAAGAGAGAAACATTAATAATAATAAAAAACATAAAATAATAAAAAAAATCATCTTGCATGAAAGTGATTAAAAAGTGAGTGAAGACATTCAAATTAATTTCTATTTAATAAATGTATTAGCACGTTTAATTATTATTTGATAAATGCAAATAAATGCTGTTCATTATTATATTTATCAAAAAATCTATCAGAAATGTTTCTTGAGAGTCAAATAAAATGTAATCATTTTTAAAAGATCATAAGACACTGAGTAATGATGAAGAAAATTCTGCTTTGCATCACAGGAATAACATATATATATTATAATATATTCAAATTAAAACCTTTTTTTTTCATTTGTAATTTTTCCACAATATTGCGGGGTTTTTTTTCTTTATTTTGATCAAATAAATTCAGCCTTGATGAGCAGATATTTATAGATATAGAAGATATATATTTCAAAACCATTGATAATTGTAATGTTTCCTTTTGGCAGGTACTTTAATAATAACAATTCTATATACTTTACTATAATATATTATAGTACTTTATTATACAGGTCCTTCTCAAAAAATTAGCATATTGTGATAAAGTTCATTATTTTCTGTAATGTACTGATAAACATTAGACTTTCATATATTTTAGATTCATTACACACAACTGAAGTAGTTCAAGCCTTTTTTTTGTTTTAATATTGATGATTTTGGCATACAGCTCATGAAAACCCAAAATTCCTATCTCAAAAAATTAGCATATCATGAAAAGGTTCTCTAAACGAGCTATTAACCTAATCATCTGAATCAACTAATTAACTCTAAACACCTGCAAAAGATTCCTGAGGCTTTTAAAAACTCCCAGCCTGGTTCATTACTCAAAACCGCAATCATGGGTAAGACTGACGACCTGACTGCTGTCCAGAAGGCCATCATTGACACCCTCAAGCAAGAGGGTAAGACACAGAAAGAAATTTCTGAATGAATAGGCTGTTCCCAGAGTGCTGTATCAAGGCACCTCAGTGGGAAGTCTGCGGGAAGGAAAAAGTGTGGCAGAAAACGCTGCACAACGAGAGGGGGACCTGCGGAAGCAGTGGACTGAGTCTGGAGTAGAAACATCCAGAGCCACTGTGTACAGGCGTGTGCAGGAAATGGGCTACAGGTGCCGCATTCCCCAGGTCAAGCCACTTTTGAACCAGAAACAGCGGCAGAAGCGCCTGACCTGGGCTACAGAGAAGCAGCACTGGACTGTTGCTCAGTGGTCCAAAGTACTTTTTTCGGATGAAAGCAAATTTTGCATGTCATTCGGAAATCAAGGTGCCAGAGTCTGGAGGAAGACTGGGGAGAGGGAAATGCCAAAATGCCTGAAGTCCAGTGTCAAGTACCCACAGTCAGTGATGGTCTGGGGTGCCATGTCAGCTGCTGGTGTTGGTGCACTGTGTTTTATCAAGGGCAGGGTCAATGCAGCTAGCTATCAGGAGATTTTGGAGCACTTCATGCTTCCATCTGCTGAAAAGCTTTATGGAGATGAAGATTTCATTTTTCAGCACGACCTGGCACCTGCTCACAGTGCCAAAACCACTGGTAAATGGTTTACTGACCATGGTATTACTGTGCTCAATTGGCCTGCCAACTCTCCTGACCTGAACCCCATAGAGAATCTGTGGGATATTGTGAAGAGAAAGTTGAGAGACATAACACCTCAGCAGCGCCACAGGCTGATTGCCTCCATGCCACGCCGCATTGAAGCAGTCATTTCTGCAAAAGGATTCCCGACCAAGTATTGAGTGCATAACTGAACATAATTATTTGAAGGTTGACTTTTTTTGTATTAAAAACACTTTTCTTTTATTGGTCGGATAAAATATGCTAATTTTTTGAGATAGGAATTTTGGGTTTTCATGAGCTGTATGCCAAAATCATCAATATTAAAACAATAAAAGGCTTGAACTACTTCGAGTTGTGTGTAATGAATCTAAAATATATGAAAGTCTAATGTTTATCAGTGCATTACAGAAAATAATGAACTTTATCACAATATGCTAATTTTCTGAGAAGGACCTGTATATACCCTATAAAACATACTAGGACTCTCTGTAAAACAGCACTTTAAAATTTCTATCTTATTGTTAGTAACAGTTAAGCGTGAACATGGGTACATTCAATGCCAGTGTTTCCAGGGTATCTGCAAGATATTAAACCTCATATTTAAGACTTTTTAAGACCTGCACAAATAAAATTAATACCATATGATCGTGGATGTGCAATGTCTATTGTAACTTATTAAACTGTAAAATTACTGTAAATAGCATGATTTAAAGTTAAGCTTTTACAGAAAATAGTTAAGAGTTGAATGTATCAACTATTATATTAATTTAACCCTTGTGCATCAATTTAAAAAAATTACACATAGGTTCATAGAGGACAAAAATGTTAATGTCAAATATCTGTCAAAAATTTGAAGCTTGGGAGGACAGAGTTATGTTTGGTCTCATTTTAAAGAAGTTGCAGTGAAAAAAGGGAGAGAAAAAAGTTAATGAAAATGATTTATGAGCAATTTCATATATAAAACAAAATATTTATTTTAGAAAACATTTTGAAATCCAAAATTAATAGACAATTAAAGCCATAATTCTAGTTTAGATTTGAAAGTTTGGGGTTGAAATCTCAAAAAAATAAGCTTTTAGTAAGATTTTGTTTGGGTGCAGTACTACATTTTTAGCTGCATAATTTATCCAACTGACTTATATATACTTATATTAGACTATAATATGCATAAGCAGAAAGGCTATAAAAGTTACACTTCTCAATTTAAATAGTCTGTAGTACAATCTGTTATCCCTGAGTACCACCACACTGTGCTGTTAACTTGTATTTTTGAAGGGAACTATAGCCTGTAACTATTTTTATGTTTATAATTTTTATAAACATGCTTTATTCACTAGTAGTCTACATTATTTCTTAATGTATTAATAAAATGTAACATAAAGCCTATGTGACCTATGTGATTTTTCCCTCTCAATGCAAAATTATATATGATTAGCATTATTTTTAACCATGCAGTATTTTAATTATCTTGAAAGAAAATACAGTAATTTCATTAAAAGTTGTTTTTTTTTTCCATTCGTTTATTACTTTTGGCCAATTAAAAAAAAAAAAGAAAATAAATGATGCTGTATTGGTCATGACTAGACAAGATACCAGACTAAGATTTTTTTATTATTATTACTATTATATTATTATTATTATTATTATTATTATTATTATAGACAAAAAACATTGCACCTATATGTTCTATAGTGAAACTGGTTTTAAAACAGTAATAGTACCGAAGGAACACAAGAAACATTGAATTACTTATTCAGCTTGGAGTAAACAGGTTTTTATTTTTTATTTTTCTCTCTCTTGTTTTTAGGCCCTAGCTCTTACCGTTTGTAGTAAATTCTTGCTACAGATGCATTATACATATTATTGACAGTCAGGAAAAAATGTCAGCAGTAGTGGGAAGGACTGGGAATCATAATAATGTAATAATCAGAATGATACCCCACTTTATACACAAATATAACTTTTATATAAACAAACAATAAACTATATATTTTAATTCTGAACTCAGTGTTAATTGCCATGTCTGTTTACACTCTCCTGCTGTTTGCTTTGGTGTGGCTGGTTATGTGAGTGAGTTCATTATGGACAGGTTCATTAACGGCTGGTCTATGTGGTAATGTCCTATCAGGCAGGACATCCAAGCGCTCAATTATCATTTATTGACATCAAATATGGCTTGTCATCTGAAAGATGTATGTAGTAGCAGCTTTACATGGACACTCAATCTAATGTTAACCTATGGTTCAATTATAGAAATCATGTTTCAATTACACTTATTGCCATCATAAACTTTGAACAAAATAACTCCCTGAGATCTCTTCTCTTGTCTAATGTGTTTTTCAGTGTGAGGATGTTCACATGTAATTGCAATGATCCAACAATTAATTCACTTATCAATGGACAAAATCATACTGATGAGCAGCTGCACTGTTGCAAAATGATTTTCATAATTTTTAATAAATAGATAATGGGTTTAATTATAAACAAAATATAATAGTTTTGTTTAGGAATTGCATACTATTTATCCTTATTTAATGCATGTCATAATAATCAATGTCCAGCATGGAAGCAGGATCTTCTCAGCTGCATTAGTATTTCTCTGGTCATGTGATCTTAACATGTCTGTCCGCATGAGGTGACCCACTCAATGATAAATTACAACACTCATATGACATTCTTCAATAATATCATTTATTTCTGTTGTGCTAGACATTTTTAAAAGGATCAAATGAGTGAGTTCAGCTTTGAGAATGAAAACCAATCTGTTTGCTCCTCAGTATCTTCATGTTTGACTGTTGAATGTTTCTTCAATCTTCATGTCTTCACTCTCCGCTTTAATAAACGTTATCTTCAGAATTAATGTGTCACATGGATCTGTAAGAGATGAATCTTACATAAATCTTAGATCTTAAATCTTAAGTTTTGTGAAGTGCTCTCAATTCACTATTAACTACGAAGCATTTGTGATATTTGTGGATATGTTCGGTTCATTAACCAGCAAAACAATGACAACATAGTTGTTACTCCTCATCTATCATTGTTAGAAGTGAATGTTTTTTTCTAAATTAAGTTTTTAAAGTATAGGATGCATGGTATTAAAAAGTACACATAAATGTAATTATACTAGTAAAGTTACAGTTTTGAGACAAAATACCTAAAGTATCCAGTTACAGTTGCCTGTAGTAAACTCAGAAGTGAAGATCAGGAGACTGAGTGAATGTTCAGCAGGTTCTTGATTGAGATGGTAGTGTGTGAGAGACTGACTAAAGCAGTGAATCACTGTAGTTTTATACAGATTACAGGAGGCCATAATCAGAAGATAAAGTAGGCAAAGGATGTAAGCAGTTACATGAATTAGTCCAGATTTTCACAAACTCTAATCCAATCATCATAACTATAGCACTCAGAGATCAGGGAAAATCACACCTTCACGCATTGCATTCACACTTAACTCTGTCATTGTTCATGCTAATCAATACCTATGAATTAATGTAATGGGACAGAAGCAGCAAGAGCCAGTAATGACAAAAGGTGTCAGACTCACTTACCATGATTTTACATTTGTATTCACACACACCTAAAACAAGAGAGATTCATTTTGAAATTGAAATGGCGTTTCTGCTGATTTTCTAAGGCTATGATGCATAGAAACCGACTGGACACAAGGTAAAGGACACGTGCAGCATGTCTTATAAAACATTCAAAAATGTCAATATGTTGTAGTACGAGAACTGAAGAAATGGATAAATTTGACGACGCAAAAGGGCGCTAAAGTCGTTTCTGAGCACATGACACTGAAGCATACATACAGAAAGGATATCTCACACCGCATGTGAGCGCTCTTTGGCTTTGCATGAACTGGGAAATACACACAAAATTATGTCAAATTGTCAGTTTTGACGAGTATTCGCGTAAACACAGTCAATTACGTCTTAACTGAACGTACACAGTAGGAAGAACGTGTATCAGTACACTGCATTCGCTGCATCCATGCATTCGGATTTAAAGGGATAGGAGCCTATTTTAGTTGCTATTGTCCGAAACATTGATGTTAATCAAGCAACAAAAGAAAGACAGAAAATCACTCACTGCCCTTGACTAAATCACTTACATAGCCCTAAAGATGAATCAAAATTTATTTATATAAACAAATATGTCTGCTTGAAAGAATGAAGTATATGGTAAACAAGTTGCTATAAATAATGCATAATTAGCCTATAGAACCATTGGTATTTAATTGAAAAGAACACCATGTTGTTTCTTTATGAGAAATGGTTTCATTTCATTTTAATATAAAGACATGTTGTGTGTCACTGTCATTAAATCGGTGTCTATCATAATAAAACCTTAATATCAAACTTATATAATGAGTTTAGAAATTTTGGAGAAATGCTTAATAAATGCATTACACTGTAACTAAACCCATTAGATTTTAGCCGACTAAATTTACTGTAGATTTAGTAGACTAAAACCGTATGATATTTTTTTGACTAAAACTAAAAACAATTCAGATGACTAAAATATGACTAAAACTAAACTGCATTTTAGACAAAATCTAAATTTGATGTCAAAATGAACACCGGCCACAGTAAAATGTTATGTAAAATAATCAGTCAGGGGCCGGTTGCACCAGCTGGGCGTACACCCGGTTGTAAGACTAGGCTGGACGTAAAATGCGCTTTAAGTCATGCGTAGAATTTATACCAGTTGCACCATCTAGGCGTAGTGCTACGTCTGAGACAAAATCTTACGCCTAGTCAAAGGCAGGTGTAAAGTGAAAAGCCTTGACTTGTTTCCATAGAGATACTAAACATAAACATAATAATAATAATAATAATAATAATAATAATAAAAAGACAATGGCGCGTCTGATATACAGGCTACACGATCTGCGGGCTTTCAGGCGTGAAAGAGTAATGAGAGACCGCACCAATCCTCTAGATATATATGGAGACAGAGAACTTATCGAAAGGTTTCGTTTCAGCAGGGTTGAACTGTTAGAACTTATCAACGACTTATCACCCCAGTTACAGCACGCAACAGACAGGAACGGAGCGCTGTCCCCAACACTGCAGGTGCTAATATCTCTTCGATTTTATGCCAGCGGATCTTTCCAAAATACATTTGCTGATATGGTAAATGTAAGCAGAAGTACAGCCTGCCGGGCAATACGACGAGTGTCTCTGGCCCTTCAGAGTCGAGCTCGAATATATGTTCGTCTACCCACCCAGGAGGAGGCCGCACGCACCAAGGACAAATTTCGAAGAGATTCTGGCATACCCGGCATTTTTGGCTGTATTGATGGTACTCACGTGCGCATTCAGGCACCATCTCAAAACGAGTACCTTTTTGTAAACAGGAAAGGTTTCCACTCAATCAACGTACAAGTTGTGTGTGATGCGAACATGAAATTAATAGATGTGGTTGCACGGTGGTATGGGTCTGCACATGACGCACGCATCTTGAGGGAGAGCGCACTGGCACGATTGTGTGAGGAGGGGCGTCTTTCTGGCATAATGCTTGGCGACAGTGGCTACCCTTTAAAGAAGTGGCTGATGACACCTGTCATGGTGCCCCGAACGGCGCAGGAAAGGCAGTACAACTATGTGCACTCACGGATGAGGTCGATCGTTGAGCGCTGCATAGGAGTGCTTAAGCGCAGGTGTGTGGCTCATGTTTAAATAGTTTAAATATGAAACATGCCATCCCTTATTTATTTTAGCTACCTTAAACTGGCATTGTTTATTAAAGAGTAATAATGAAGTTTTTACCCCAGTGTGATAGCTACTGCATTTTCCCCTGCAGATTCCACTGCCTGCACAGTGAAATCAGGATGGAGCCAGAGAGGGCATGCACCGTTATATGTGCAGCAGCTGTGTTGCACAATATTTGCACGGACAAGAGAGTGCCTCTTCCTGCTGAGGATTTAGGACCAGTGGAGGCAGAGGTGGAACACGCCAGGGAAGTCGCAGAAGAGGATGTGGCGGCTCGTTGCATCCGAGGGAATATAATTCGACTAATCAGCCTGTGAAAGTTTGCGGCCCTAATGTTAATTATATTGTATAAAAAGAAATCAAAATGTATCCGTTTTAGAAACATTAGCACTTTGTTTATTTTTTATTTTATTTCATTTAACATTTCACTTTTTCAATTTTAACATTTGACAATTTTGTATTGTAACAAATCATAAACAGTACTCAAACTGTACAAAAATGATTGCTGGCATACCAAAATACCAAAGTAAATTATTTATTGGTAAAACTGTGTGTAATGAAATAAAACTAAAATGCTGATGCAGATTTTTTTTATATACCTATGTGTGTGTGTTATTTAGGATTTCATAAAGTATTTAAAATATATACAGAACATCTTTTGGAAAATATTATTCAGATGTTCAGAAACACACTGTCATTCTCGATTGTGTAACTGGCCTTTTGCTCTAATAACTGGATTTCTAAGGCAAGTTTCCGTTTCTCTAGCTCAAGCTTCTCCTTTTCTACCCTTAACTTCTCTGTCTCCATCTCCACTCTGATAATTTCTTTCTCCAGTAACACAGCCTGAAGATCCGGTTCCCTTGTCCTTCGAGGCGGTAACGCTGTCGTGTTTTTTGGAGCTGTCCGCGGTGCTGATGACGGATTTGGATTATCTGCAAAAAATGAATGCATTATTAAATCAATAATGCAATAATAATCTATTTCCTCAGAAATGACTGTAGGTTACTCCATACACAGTGTAAAAAGGTCTATAACCTATAACTATTTATTAGCCCACAGTTTTAGAGGATAATATTACCTTCATAACTGGTGTCTGATGAAGCATTTGATGTGGAAGAAAAACTTGCATCCTCTTCAGCTTCAGTTTGTTTTTCTTCTGTTAGATCTACGTAGCTGGCACTAGTGTCACAGCCTTTTAAGCCGGTAAAAGCTGGCGAGTCATCTCCAAACACATCCATTATGATAGTACTGTAGGGTGAGATTTTAGGAGGGGGTCCTCCACCCGTTGGGGGGTTTTTGAGCAGACTAGAATCTCTCCTAGCTGCCTGAAGGAGATCTTTCCATTTTTTTTTCGACTGTCCGATTTCCTAATCCGCCCTCAGCTTCATTTACTGCCGCTGTTATCTTCTGCCATATGTCTTGTTTTTTCTTATTTGTTACTGTATTGTTTTGTTTACATACCAAAACATGCATATATTTACTGAAGAGTTCGATAATTTTCACAATCTGAGTAATTTAATTTTCTTCTTTTCGGTTCAGCAGCCATGTTTCATTTATTTATTGGAGCCAGTAAATTCAAGTTGTAACCATAGTAACGCAAATGGCGTCGTGTCTGCGCGGGCGCGCATCGTCTACGCTAAAGCTTAGCTGCGCCTACTTGTAGTTTCAGATGGTGCAACAGGCGTAAATATTAATCGCAAAGTTGGACGTAACTAAGTCCAACGTAGAACTTACACCCAACATTTTCTACGTCCAGCTGGTGCAACCGGCCCCTGGAGATTTCTGATTTTTTTTTCTGTACCTTCAAATGATGTTTGTTGTTCTTAAGAGAGTCAGAGTAGTGTTGTTGTCATTTCAGCTCTATTGTCAAAAACAGCTTTTTCTCTAGGACCATGGTGGGTTGTAGATGAGCTTTCCACAGCCTTCATAGAAATGATAGAAACTGCTGGGCTTTCTTTGCTATGCAGCTGGTGTTAAGAGATCAATTGAGGTTCTCCATAAAATTGAACAACAAGAACTATCTCCACAGAGGAGCCATAGATGTTCAGAAAAGAGTGAATGTTGTGTGCTCTTCTAAAGTCTACAACCATCTCATTTGTTTCATCTATGTTCAGAGACAGGTTGTTGACTTTGCACCAGCCTGATAGCCAATGCACCTCCTCTCTGTATGCTGACTTGTCTCCTTTGCTGATGAGACGCACCACAGTTGTGTCTTCCACAGATTGAATGATGTGGTGTGAGTCATGAGAGTGAACAGCAATGGACTAAGTATGCAGCCCCAGGGGTCCTGTGCTCAGTGTGGTGGTGATAGAGAAGCTGTTTCCAATCCAGACTGTCTAAGGTCTCTCAGAAAGAAAGTCCAGGGTCCAGTTGCAGAGAGATGTATTCAGTCCCTGTGGTTTTTTATCTTGTAAATACTATCTTTGAGAAATATCATTAGAAAAAACACTGCTCGCAATAACCTAGAATATTGTCTAACACTTGATGGCTGGTCTGTCAAGATTAGTTTTATGGAGCAATGTGACCAAAATGGAACTGAATCCAAATTATAAAACCAACAAGACAAAACTCAGTAGCAGAAGAACAACATCTTCATGGCCAAACATGAAGGTGGACCAGTCAACACAGGGTTTGTAATTGTATCATGAATTATCATATTACAATATAAATACTTCAAAAGAATAAGCATATTGGTCAAAAAATAAATCATAGCCTTAAAAAAGTCAGGAGAAAAATAAAGGATGTCTTTTGCTTTTGGTGTGTGAATACAAATGCAAAATCAGTCTGCCTGCTCACATCCTTTGCATACTGTGTTTAAGCTTATGATCTGAGTGCTTTGTCCTTACCTATAAGAACCACCTCCTGAAATCTGTATAAAAATACAGTGATTCACTTCTTCAGTCAGTCTTGATGACTGCAGCACCACAGTATCATCTCAATCAAGAACCTGATGAAGATCCACTTCTGCGTTTCCTACATGTTTTATTGGATATTTGTCATATCTTTGGATAAGTGATTAACTGAACAGGTACAGCTTTAATCAGTGAACCATATTAGATACTACAGCGAAAAAAAATTGTATTATATTAAATGTAATATCATTTATGAAATTCCTTATATAAAACAACATTACCAGTAAAATCAAACTCAAGATCAAGTTATATAGCTATAACTATGTTTCTATTTGGATTTATATTTCTTTCTGTTCATTATTTTCATCTTAAACAGGGCAAAGTGTCCAATCAAACAGAAAAACTCCTGTTGAATCACCTAAGATCCATGTGACACTATTATAAAGATGGTGTTTATAAAAGAGGAGAGTGAAGACATGAAGATTAAAGAAACATTGAGAGTCAAACATGAAGATACTGAGGAGCAAACAAATATGGCATTTCTTAAAGAGGAGAGTGAAGTCATGAAGACTGAAGAAACATTCAGAGTCAAACATGAAGATACAGAGGAACAAACAGGTTGGTTTTCGTTCTCACAGTTCAGCTCATTCATTTGATCCGTATTAAAATGTCCAGCTCAACAGAAATGCATTATATTTCCAAGGCAGTGGTTTTCAGCTGGTTTGCCCAAGGGACTCACATTTTGGCATGGTCATTAATCTGTGACCCATATATATTCACAAAAATGGATGACCCACACAAAAGTACTGTCCCACTTTACTTGACAACTTAACATAAATTATAAGAATACAACAAATACTGATGAACAGTGTAAATTCAAGCAGACCCAAATTGTTATTTTTTAAATACAATAAAGTTACTAAGCTGGTATGAGCCACCAGATTCATTTAAAACTACAAAATAACAGAGTGAAAATAGTGAAAATAGAGTGGCATTTTGGGGTTACATAAACTACAGTTACCAAGGTAAATTCACAATGTTATCAATGCATAAACATAAACACACACACAACTGTTTGTTCATTGGTCTGTTCTTTGTATGTCGCTAACTCAGTTAGCTGGGTTTGATTGTTGATTATTTGGCCTGATCTTGGGTCGGTTGGTTCTTCAAAACTCATCACGGAGTTGAACAGCAACAGGTCTATAATCTTAAACCTGCTCAGCAACAGGCTTATTTCATGTAAAAAGGATTAGTTTGCATCTTTTTACTTAAAATCCGTCCTAGCCACTGCTACTGTGTAACATGTGGGCGAGTCAGGTTGGATCCATACGCGACTTTATTAGTCAAACTCATGGTCAAACAGCCGGGGTCGAGACACAGCAAACGGTACAGCACAGAAAGTCCAAAGAATAGTAAGGTCCGAGCAATTGGGTCGAGGCTGGCAGCTAGCAACAAACATAAATCCAGTAAACAGGCGAGGGTCAGAAGGCGGGTGGAGAACAATCAGATACCAGGAAACAACAGAGTCGACAACAGGGAATCAAACCAGGGAATAAATGCTCGGAAATTGTAACCAGAAGAAAATACAATACTTCTCGATCTGTACAGGATGTGAAGGGCTTTTATAGAGTGAGTAATGATGTGTAATGGCTGCCAGGTGTGTGTAAGCAAGATGGCCGACAGGTGTGTGGGTGAAAGGTGACAGGAAGTCCATGAGAATGGGGTAATGGGAAATGGAGTGCATTAATAGTCCATGAGAACAGAAAAGGCTCCCTCTAGGGGTGAAAGGAGGGAGCCATGACAGCACAGTTCGTGACATACTGTATGAGCCTATCCACATTGAGATGTGTTTACCTGTAAATGTAAAAAAAATCATATCTGCATTTTGGGAGCCTGAAAGCACTATTTTTTGAAAACTGGTCCATGTCAAAATGACTGAGATGGCCAATCATATTGAAATAGGTGGAGTTAACTGTTCAAAGAAGCAGAGCATGAATTTCAGCATGAAGCATTTATGCATTTATGCTTTATTTGTGCTGGTGTGTACTGGTTGAATTTTTTAACAATACAGTGGAAGTAATGAGGTAAAATTCAAATGGAAAACCAAGTCACATGAAACAGCCACAGTCAATTTAGTAGTAGTCAGCCATATTTGTAGCCATATTTGTTCAGTTAGGCTAATTAAGGGGGTAAAACCTATTTCACTATATCTTTACAAAACTTTATGCCCATTTAATAAACATTCGAAAAAATGCACAAATGGAAACATTCAGATTTTAACAAGTTTTCTTTGGCCAAATTAGAAGTAAGCTAATGCCTCTCCCACAAATCCTGTCTCTGTGCTAGATCTTTGATGGGGAGCTGGGCAATTAATAGTAAATATGACTGAAATAGGGTATTATATTATTATTTTTATGTGAATAATAAAATGAATAATAAAATCATTATATAGTGGAATTTGTAGTTGTAGAGAATAGCCACACATGTGTATCAGTAAATTTGAATTCAAAGACGAAATTTGCAAACTTGTAGTTTTTTTTTCTCTCCCACAAACACAAGTCAACTGTTACACCTTCTCCAATCTTTCAATGCAGATGCACAAATCCTGTTCTACGAATCACAAATTAAGAAACCCATACACTCACGTTTTGCTACTATTGCTGCAGTGAATATGGTGCAAAACACATTCAAGCACCAGCATCAAAAAATGTGAAATCATTGACAAATTTTGTACATCCGCAATTCACTGTGAATTCTTGCAATGAAAGTGCAACATGTCCTCCAATTTATACGCCCGACGTAAGTCGTTTTCACAAATCCTCAAATACGTCTCTGTAGAGCGTATTCAACATTTGCATACGTCTCTGTAGAGCGTATTCAATATTTGCTCCCTTGTCAGTAACTTACATATAGGTCAATTGGTAGCACGTTGCACTGCGAAGTGGTATAATCATAAGAACACAGGTTCGATGCCAAAGAACGCACATGTTCTCATTGTATGTTTTTTTGGAATATGCACTAGAAATCATGATTTCTGTAAGGGGTATGTTTAGAGTGGGGTTAGGCGTGGTCATTTATACGAATTACACCTAGTAGTTCGGTGTAAAAACTCATACGTCATTCCATGACGTCAGATCCAACGTGACACTGTCATTATTTTTTACGACCGCTAGAGGGCGCTTAACTTTAAAACGTAAACATGGGTCGTATTAGGTCGATACAAAAACTTACAACTGGGTCGTATTTTTTCTTTGAGGACAGTCTCCAAATGCATAACTACAACGGCTTGAATCTGCTGCTACGAATCTCAAATGCTGTCATTTCACATGCAAATGACCTGCTTCGCACACTCTCCTTTTTGCACCAAATATCTGTGTGAAACGTGGAGCAAAAGTGATTTGTGCATCTGTGGAGGGAACGGCGCTGTTTCTGTGAATTCAGTTTTGTTTCCCCTTCGGTGCGCATGCGTCAAATCACGACCATGATTTCGAGCGCAGTGGAAAGTATGTGCTTTATTATCTCAAGAGCCAGTTTATTATGCTATTTCCTACTTTGATGCTGTTCTCCATGATTCGGGGGCTACTCCATTATCTAATACATTTTGAAGGGCAGGCATCAGAATATGAGAGATTTCTGGCCAAAATGACTTATAAAACTCGCAAAAACTGTCCGGACCTGGAGATTTATTAGAAGGCATGACTGAATGGCATTAAAGACTTCTTCTAGTGACAAAGGCGAATCTAAAAATATCTTGTCTTCTTCGGAGATGGCTGTAAGGGGAAGTTTATCTAAAAATTCAGTGATGTCCGATTGTTCAGCAGTGATTTGAGATTTATTTATTTTATTGAGATAACTCTTTATAAAAAAATTTAAATAGGTTATTAATCATTTATGTGTAAGATTATGTGGGGCAGTTATCAGATGATATTGTTTGTCTGTCTGATCTGCACAAGCTGCCATAACATTTATTATGACATTTTCAATAATCTAACTGATTTTCCATCTCCATACACTAAGAATGACTGACAGCCTGGTTTGTGGTTCTGTGGTTTGGTATGGAAAACATCCAACATAGACCAATTCTTTCTGAAATTAGACAAAAGTACAACAGGTATTAGTGTTTGTCTGTTTTAGGTAATGTAAGTCCATACTAAGTAAGTCCATACTAAACCCTTGTAGCTTTTTTTCAGCCTTATGGTTACACTTTCTTATTTGGTAGCCTGTCATCAAAATCTCCTGACGCTCCATTTGTACAAAGTTTGACAGAACTAAACTAAATAAATGGATATAAAACAACCAGTCTTTCAGTCATTCCTGATGTACGGACTCAGAGATGGGGAATCAGTCCAGCTGTTGCAAATATCACTGTACAAAATGTCAAGACTATGCTATTTTTAAAAAGCGGATTCTTGAACAAATTGTGTCTCTGTTTTTAAATGAATTAAAATATAATCACAAATTCCTTAAGGATTTAAATGTTCTAAAATAAGTAGCTCTTACTCGCACATTACTACAATATTATAATAATATTATAATAAGGTTATAATTATCAACAGAACCCAAAGTATTTATTTTTAGTATTATTTTTAGACCTCTACTACATAAAGATGTAAAAAAATTAGCAGCAGTATGACAGACACAACACGATTTGAAACATTTGCTGAAAAACCTCTATAATGTCTTAAGAGTTGGTTTTTGATTTATCTTTAATTCTAACCTCTGTGTGATCCACATTATCTGCAAGATTTATGGTCATTCTTCCAAGACCTGCTTGCAAGAGCACTGCCTCATCCTTAGGGGTTTTGTCAGTATTTTCAGGTTGCAGACATTACTGCATTTCCATAAACTTAATCACCGATACACATGGAATATCTGCTGACTTCCTTGTCCTTGTCCAGAATACAATGATGGAAAGCATCTTGGATGAAGCATAGACAGTTATTAGTGAAAATCAAAATATCAAAAGGACCAATTTTTTAATGATTATAAAACAGTGTTGACCTGTTATGGAAAACCTGTTATGGAGTATTTGTATCATTTTAATTCAATATTACACTTTCTATTCTTATTTTTATGAGCCAATATTGGAACGTTTATGAAGTCAATGAGTAACTGTGACCTACATTTAGACCACAATAATTATGGTTATGTTTTTTGCCTACTTGTGTGAGGTCTTTCCCTTTCATTTCTTATGCAATTCATAAGCACTCGTACTGCTGACTCAGTGTTTGTGTTCTGTTCATTTTAAAAGAAATCAGGGTTACAATTAATTGACATATTTAGAAAATGGAAGTCTGTAAATTTTGTGACCGCTTGTTTACAAATAAAACACTTTCAACTATCTCTGAATATATCTCTGAGACCTAAACCATAGCATTTCAATTGTTGAGTGTCTGTAAGATTGAATAACAATACTAAGTAAACTAAGGTGGCTGAAAGCAGGTGTTTCCAAGTGTTTAAGTGATATAAATTGCTATTCTTACGCTATTGATTTTATTTTGTACGGAACACCTATTTGCATTGACATTGGATGAAAAACATGTTTCAAATCAGGGATGGGCAAACTTGGTCCAGGAAGGCCACTGTCCAATGCCCCAACGTTCATTAAACACACCTGAACCAGCTAATCAGGATTAATAGAAGGTAAAAGGCTACAGGCAGGTGAGTTGGAGATAAACTCTGCAGGACAGAGCAGTGGTTTGCCCACCACTGCTTCATAAAATATTAATTAACCCTTTCTGTGAGTCACTACAGATTCCAATTTCAGGACTGCTTCCACGTGGGACCAGTGTTGGGCATAAGCAATTATTAAGCAATCTGTTTTCTGGAATTTAAATGTATTACCAATAAAAAAGCAAAATTATTATTCTTTTTTTGTAATTTATTTACAGTTACTTCCAATGTTTATCTTCATTTAATATTGTATAGACTACATCATTTTTTTTTTACATTTTCTTTTTCCATAAGAGCAGGTGCGGACATTTGTAAAGTTTATGTGGGAGGCTATAGGTCTCAACTGCTTCCAGCTTTTGTTGGCTATACATACAACTTGTTTTGCTGCTTGATATTGCAGATTGGTTATATTACCTTATTATATTAACGTATTCACTTCATTATGAAAAAAGTTACCGTTGGTTTTACTCACCTATGAAGATGCACCCTGTTGTCATTTTTCTATAAGGTAAAGCATAACAGAATACAAGGAATAAATCATTATTTTAGACAGTGTCATTAATAGGAGATGACTGAATAGCAAGTTTCACAGTGCAGGTAGGCTAGCATTAGCTAGCATTATCAACTTATCTATATTTAAGCTAAAAAAAAATGTACTGTACAACGGTGAGTGATTTCAGAAAAAGAAAGAAAACTTACTTTTACTGATATCTGCCGCTGTCCAGATGCGGGCAGCTCGTGATTCTTCCGGGTTTCTGGCTAGAACTTGGGGGCTTGTTTCCAGTGCCAACTAATAGGCGCCCAAAAAAGCTCTTCTGATTGGCCGAAATTCTCGCCGGAGTCGCAGCTGCTGAAAACCTCAAATTCCATCTTCTACTGTAGATCTTAGCTTGATTTGCTTTGAACCACCTGGATCACCCACTCAATTTGCAATACCTTGTTGTCGTTCAACTTGATCCTTGTAGTGATTTTAGGTCCTTGCCTATAAAGTAAGCCATCTTCGAAAGATAACCAAAAGTAACCTGATTTTCAATGTAAAGCAATCATTAAGAGCATTGACAGCACAAAGTATATCGGCATTCAAAATTTAGCATCATCTTCATGACAGGGTTATTTTGAGAGAGGACTACTTGTTGGTGTATTTGGCAACCAATCATAGTCTCCAGATGATTCTTCAAAAAGTGAAAAGAGAGTAATTTTCAGTCTTTATTCTCTGGCACTTTGCATGTGCACTGGTCTGTACTGTCTGGTATATCAGTATAGATCAGCCTACTTCAGTTATTAAATGTGACGATTAGTACATTCTTTCTTTATAAGGAGTTCCTACTCCCTACCTTATTGTTAAAAAAATACAAACTCGACCAAAAGATGCAAACTCCTCAAAAGACTTCAGAGTTCGAAGCAAAACAACCGTTCAGGTCGCCATCTTGTGCCACAACCCAAAACTCTTGCAGCTGCTCTGGAGAAGTCATTGGAGTACAATCACGGCACTTTGATGCCACACGTGACAGTCATGAGGTGTCTGCGCCGTCTCAAGTTGGACAAAATTTCTAACTGGCATGCACTGCTTTAAGTCAGATTTTGGTCAATCCCTGCAGCACGACGTTAAATCGAAGTTAAGCGCCCTCTAGCGGTTGTAAAAATAATGACAGTGTCGCGTTGGATCTGACGTCATGGAATGACGTATGAGTTTTTACACCCATCTCACGGTAATTTAAACGTGTTTTAATAGCTGTAATTCGTATAAATGACCACCACCCTAAACCTACCCCTTACAGAAATAGTGCAAATTCATGATTTATAGTGCATATTTAAAAAAAAAAACAAACAAACAAAAAAAAAACATACAATGACAACATGTGCATTCTCTGGTATCGAACCTGTGTTTGTATGATTATACCACTTCGCAGTGCAACGCGCTACCAATTGACCTACATGTAATCCTAAAGTTGAATTAGATACCTGTTACTGATAAGGGAGCAAATGTTGAATATGCTCTATAGAGACATATTTGAGGATTTGTGAAAACGACTTACGTCGGGCGTATAAATTGGAGGACATGTTGGGGATTTCTTAGGTTTTCTTTTCCATATATTTTTCAAACTTGTCTGTGTTTTCTGCAACAATGTAGATTGTTGAAAACACTATACAATAAATTCAAATTAAATTGTAATATAATTCCATTTGCCAAATGTACAAAGGTAAAATTGGTTGAACTTTCTGACAGAACCTATGAGTTAGAAATAATTAACAAAGGTAAAAACACTGATCACAATTAGACAATAAATGTAATTTCAGTCCCATGATACTGTAAAACAAGTCAAGGTACATTTATTGTAAGTGCATAAATCATGTTGACCTAAATCTAGTTGCATTCTTGCATGTGAAAGTCATAAATTGGATCAATAATTATTTTTTATGTTTTAATGTTCAATTTTCTTGCAAATAAGGATGTAAAAAAATTTTTTTCAATAGTATAGCCACAGAAATACTACTACTACTGCTAATAGGTGAATGCTCTAGACACATATTATACATTCATCAAATACTTTTACTTTTACTTTTAAACTCGCTAAAATCCTAGCCTCAGCCCAATCAGAAACACCAATATTTTCATAGAAACCTATACACTGGAGCCTGCTAAAAATGCTTTTTTTAAAGAAAGATGTCAGATAGATTTAGAGGCATACACACACACACACACACACACACACACACACACACACACACACACACACACGTGTGTGTAGGTATTAGTTATAATGCTGCCTGAACTGATGATCAACATTTATATGTACAAGCTAGTTATCATGGTGTGTGTGATCATAAATGAAGACTTTTGAATGAAGATTACTACAATACTTTTCATCCACTTTAGATCTTTTACTAACTATACTGTTAATAACTTTGCAACTAGTACATGTCAACTAGCTAATTAACAAAGGCACTACAACCACAGGACTGTAAGCAGGACATGGGAACAAATTAAAAGTCAACATAATATCAGGATGTGAAGCTTAAAATGCACAGTATTTGCTACATGTAGCTAACATGTGATCCACACATTAGTCACATGTTAGCACAGATAATAACACATGGAAATTTTCCACATGTGTTCTATTATGTTGCAACATGTGGTTACACGTTGTCTTCATGTGATCACGTGTCCTTGTTTTCCACATGTGGATATCGTGATCACATGTGGAAAACATGTAAGCTTTATATGTAAAAATGTCAGATGTTGTGGCTTGATGTCAATTATTAATGTAAATTTTTCAGGACCAAAGTGACATATTTATTCCAAAGAGTTCATTCAGATGTCAGACAAATGTTACCACACATTACAAGAACAGCAAAGCAATGACCACTAGCTGTCACTGTAGAGATGGGTGTTGAATTGTTTCAAATCCTCTGAACTTTTGATTCGATTGTTTCAGTGTTTCACAAAGCCTCATTCTGCCCACCACTACTTCAAATAACTTACATATCGTGGTACAACAGCCTAGAATAGTGGTCGAAATCTATATCTATATTCTGTGAACAATCACCCCTACTAGGCATACACACACATGAACCTGAAGTCATCATTTGCTGATGAAGTCCCATTCTTCTTTACAATGTTGCTCCAGTTTATTGAGGCTTGTGGGCATTTGTTTATGCATAACTCTTGCCACTGCATGTGAATCAGGATGAGGTCTGGACTTTGACTGCGCTATCGCAACTCTTTGATTCTTTTCAGCCATTCTTTTGTAGATTTGTTGGTGTGCTTGATCATTGATCTGTTGCATGCCCCAGTATTGGCCAAGGTTTAGCTGTTGGATGGATGGCCTCACCATAGTCTCGAGAATGCTTTGGTATACAGAGGACTTCTTTGAGGTGCCCAGGTAAAACAAGTAAATGTACATTCTATCATAAGTGCATAAATCCATCTTCCCAAAATCTAGGGCATTCTAGCGTGTGACAGAATTGTAAATTGGGTTAAAAATTACATTTTATGTTTTTGTAGATGTCAAAACATAAAGCAGGAAACAATAAAATGCACCGTTTCAGTGTAGTGGTGTAGTTAGGACACTATAAAAAGAACACAAGCAGCTTTGAGATATAACAGAGCAAGACCTGGAAGCAAACATCAGTAAAAATGAAGAGTTTAATTTGTATACTGCTCCTGTTGGAAACCTTTATGTCTGCTGTACAACAGCAGGTAAATGGAGGACTCAATGAGAATGAGATCAGTCAACAGCTCAGATCTGAGTACAGAAGACAGAATCCACCTCAGACAGACGCTGTGAGAGCTAATACTTCAACTGACAGCCAACAAAACTGCCATCTGTACTTCCCTGACATCTATGCAGCACTGAGAGAACTGACTGCCACAGTTACAAAGCAGAAAGCAAACATCAGAGCTTTAGAGACAAGACTGAGCGATGCTGAGCAAGTTGCAGAACAACAGACAGTTCTCCTGGAAGAGCTGAACATGAAATATAATGGTAATTCTCTAAAATGTTCTCTTTGTTATCAGTGTTATCAATTATCAGTGAAAGTAAAACACCATTGCAATACATAAGAAATTGTGTAAAAGTTCATGTAAAATTAGGTGTATATACTGTGTAAATTGTGTTTTTACAATGAGCTATTACAATAAGCAATGTAAATATCATTTAACAGAATCTTCATTCCTTCACAGAAATTTCAAATCTTACCCAGAGTGAAGTGGAGGAGTTGAGAAAGGAAAATAGAGGTGAAACCGTGTGCTTGAATTGTGTTCTCAAGCATAGTAAGCATTACTGCAAAATCTTATTGTTTGTTTTTCATTAACAGACAGACGGATAGCTTTTTCAGCTGGACTGATGCAATCTACCAGTGGAAATCTTGGTCCCTTTAACACTGATATCACACTAACCTACAGGAATGTCTTCACAAACATAGGAGATGCCTACAACTCAATTACAGGTAATTATCATTGAAATGGAGTCAGAAATCATATAGTAATGAGAAGCCTCCTGTTCCAGTCAAAGCGCTCTGCAATGTTGTAATTCATATAAGAAAGTGTTTGGTAATTGAGCATTCACACAGGAAACAGCTGAATCTTTTCTGTATCTTTTGTTGTTTGCTTTAGGTATTTTCACAGCCCCACTGAAAGGAGCATACATGTTCAGAATCTCTGTCTATGGTTCAGCTAGCCAATCAATTCCATCAACTGTTTCTATTTTTAAGAATGGACAGCAAGTAGTTATAGCACATGCTCATCAGGCTGTGAATGTGGTAAACTCCTCGAATGGAGTTGTGTTGCTCCTGGAGGTTGGAGATGTTGTCTTTGTGAGACTTTTGGCAAACAGGAGGATATCAGATATCAGCCAGAATAACCACAACACTTTCAGTGGCTATCTACTGTTTCCCTTAAGAGAACAGTAACTTTGCAGAATGTGCCTCAAATAATCCTGAACCTTTAACATAATGAAGAATTATTTAAACTGAATGGCTAATATGAATTGGATATTTACAATAGCTTACTGAATACAGATTATTGCAAACATTAGCTATTAGATTACTATGTACATTACTGTTTTGTTACAGTAGCAAACCTAGAATGTTAAATAATACCCAGCTTATTACTGATAATTGATCTGTATCTCTTCATCCTACTTAAATAAATAATGAATAAAGAGACCTTATTGTGGCCTTTTCTTTCCCTCATCTTTTTGGTATAATAAGTTTACATTAATAAACTTACAAATCTGTAGTTAGGCTCATTTGGTGGGGACCAATGGCAATATATATATATATATATATATATACATATATATATATATATATATATATATATATACATATACATTGTAGCATTTTTAAGCTGTTTTGTTTCCTTTTCACACCACACTGTTTGCTCTGGTCCGAACCAGCTGAAACAAACCAAAATGCAGTCACGTGCAAACATCCCATTCACTTGTTGACCAGATTTGTCTTTGAACACACGTCCTAAACTGCTTTTCGACTGGTCAGAAGGAGTGTGTGGGAAAATTCCAACTGAGCTCCCGGTGTTCTGACGATTTGTGTTGTCAGATTTTGCTACCTCCCATTAAAACAAATGGTAGGATAATTTGACAGCGAAAAATGCTACATATCAGATTTTGCATCCAGCATGATATTAATGTGGTGTGAGACATAATTAACACTTCCACCTACCCCAACCCTAAACCCAACCTTACAGTATGCAAAATACAGTGTTGGTAGCATAATCTGATAGGTAGCATTATTTGTTAGAACACTGAAAGTAAACAATGACAGGAGATGCAGCAGACAATACTCTGCTATTATGGAAAGACGACTGAACTGGTTGATTATATCCCTGGTCATCCATTACTACATAGTCTGTTTAACATTATAACACTTTGGGCAAAATATTAATATTAATATTTTGAGAATGAAGCATGGATGTGTCTGGAAATGTATTTATTTATTATTATTATTATTATTATTATTATTATTTAATTTCTGTGAGGCTCCGCACCTCACAACTCCAAGGCTGTTTCTCAATATGCTTTCTTGTCTGTAACTGTGGTTATGTGGGCTTGTGAAACGTCATCAGTCGTCGCCCAAGTACTGTTCCAATTCAAAGTTCACATCTAGCCAAGTACAGTTCAAATCCCCAGATGTGTTCCTGCTCCACCCCTTTTATCAAGGATGCATCAAGAGGTGACTTGTGGGAACTTGAGGCAGCCAGGTATCCCAGAATGCATTTCACACCAACCAGCGAGTGTGTCTGTAGTGGTTAAACACGAGGTATAATTTGTTTTGGGTAAATCTAACAGGCAGAGCTGCCAACTTCTGAGTTCAGCTTCAAAAGAGAATACCCACAGCACTCTCCTAGGGGGGTCGGAAAGAAAATTTAGTACATTTTACAGTTAAATTCATCTATCTGGTGCACTTTGAGAGTACAAAGGTTCAGTGTGCAACCTAAAACAAAAACTAGTACATTGACTAAATCCTCTTTTTAGTTGTGATATAGTCTATAGTGTACAGTCTAAATTACACACACACACACACACACTGGTTAATTTGGAAACCAAGCAAATTAGAATATATAATGATAATAATGCTTTTATATTATTATTCCTATGAGAGTAATATTGGAAAACAATAAATTAAATTGAGTATTTGACAGTTTTTTTTTTGTTTTTTGTTTTTTATTCTACAGTAGGGAAATTACAATACTTTTGTCCTCATTTTTATATTTGAAAGCAGGGCCTAAAACTTTTTGCCACATCTGCTATTTTAATTCATGATACAAACTAAATTTTCTGGTGATTTGAGAAAATGTACCGCCCATAAATATGTCTTCCTGCCATGAAACTGTTTAAGCAGCTGCTGCTACTACAACATCTAAACATATTTATTAATAAAACAAAAATTAGAATAATACATTGAAAATTAGAACCAAACACTGCATTGTAATCACGATACAAACAAAACCAAAAACATAATGTTCTGACTTCAGCATTGTGAAATTATGAATTGCACATAAAGAGCATGTAGGTTATTTTTTTTTTATAAACAATAAAAAAAAAAAAAAAAAAAAAAAAAATATATATATATATATATAATTATTATTATTAGACTAACTTGAATGCAATGGTTAATCACAAGTGTTCAAGAAATCAACATATGCGAATGGCTACATTGCTCAGCGCTACAAAAACACCTTGCAAATAGAACCTTTTGGTGATTTCCAGAGCCTTTACCAAATCTGTTTTGCCAGTATCTTATTATTACAGTTTTAACTGATGGTGCTTTTGACTGCATGAGAAAATGGATGTGTGGCGTGAGAGTGTGAGAAAAGTGTCAATTGCATGAGTCTCACATGAGATTTCTCATAGCCTAAATATTACTTTATTCACACCTGCACCCACAGCTACCCCCTAGTCTACATCTTTGGCACATCGCCTGTTTTATTGAGCTGAACTGTATAGATCAGTGTGCGTGATGTGCTGGAAAGTGCAGAGCCAAAGCATTTTGCACTGTAGTGAAGTGCAGACAACTATCGATTAGGTGTATATAAGCAACAGTCATAGCTTTTGTTCTAAACAATATGCTGAGTTTATTTCATTAATATTCTGTATTAACTGATGTCTCACAAAACTTTTTTTATATTTTTCTGCCAAATAAAGACGCAGAACCGCTCTGCAACTGTCTCCCAACATTAAAACACAGAATGGTGTTTCATTCATGAATGAATATGACTCTGTGAATGCATCGGTTGGGTGAGTGATTTATAATGACCCAATAGTATAGAAAGCCACTTGATTCTTATTCAAGAATGAATCAACATTTTGAACAAATGGATGATTAGGTTCATAAACACAATGACTTTTATATTCCAAGTATCAATTAATTTTGTTACTCATTATGTATTTCTGTACTCAAACGTTATGCAGTTGTGGTGTGTAAATGCATTTATTGCCTTCTGGGCAACATTAACCCATAAATACACATGTGCTTTGGTTGATACTGCTTTATTTATTAACAGCCTACAGTGTCATATTTATCTAAAATAACTGAGTTTAAACAGACATATTTAATAAGATTAGAAGGAAAAAAAACTAGAAAAGTAAAAAATCGACTGCCTCATATTATAATGTATGCCTCATACATAATTTAAAAAATAATATTAATAGTTAGTTAATTAATAATTAGCTCGTAATTACTAATAAAACTAATAATTATCATATTGCAAATAAATACTTTGGCTTTATTATTCAAAGTGTAATTTGATTCTTGTAACTGATATGTGCTATTTTATACTGGCTATTTAACATTACTTCTAAAATACCTAAACTCCTAAAAAGCCTTGAGGTTTGCTTCTTTTGAGCAACTCTTTCCACAATGAAGGCACATGAAAGGCTTTTCTCTGATGTGAAATTGTAACATGATTCTTAAGGTGATTTGAGTCTTTAAAACTCCTTTCACACTGATGACATTTAAAACTCTCTTGAATGAATCTTCATGAATCTTCTCATTAGTGTGGATTCTTATGTGAGTCCTAAGGTTTTCTTTGAGCCTGAAACACTTTCCACACTGAGGGCAGGTGAAAGGTCTCTCTCCAGTGTGAATTCTCATGTGGATATTAAGGTTTGTTTTGTGTGTAAAACATTTTCCACACTAAGGGCATATTAACGTTTCTTTTCAATGTGAATTTTCATGTGGACACTAAGGTGTCCTTTTTTGACTGAAAATGTGTCCACACTGCTGTCAAGTGAAAGTTCTCTCCAGTATGAATTCTCACTTGGGTTTGGAAACCTTTTTTTTTTTGGGAAAAAAGGTTTTGTGTTTTTTTAAACTTTTTTTGGAGAGGAAGTATTTTCAGTCTGTAAGCAAGTATTTTAGTTTCGTTTCATTCTGTTCTTGACTCTCCTCTTTAAGTGCCATCAGGGTTGAGGTGAAAAGAGACAAATACAAGTTTAAAGACATGTGTCACGTCTCAACCCAATCCTGCACTTTCACCCCGGTCCCTGAGCACCAGCACCCGTGAACCATCCCCCGAATACTAACCCGGAACACCTGTGCAACCCTGATTACCTGTGTATATAAACTCACCTTCTCTCATACTCACCACTCGGGATCGAAGTGACATGCTTGGTTGTTGCTCTTCTCATTTGGATTACTCTTTCTTCGGATTTCCTTGGACTTGTGAATTGTGGATTTCTCTTCTGTGGATGGAAACAAGGGGATTTGAGGGAAGTGACTTTGTGAACCGTAATTCTATGTTTATGGAGGGACTTACACTCTGATGCCCTTCTCACAGTTTGGAACTTCATCTGTTCGTTTGGAAATGAATTACGTTGTTTATGTTTCTTGGAAGCACTGTAAATAAACATTCACAAACTTACCTTCTGCCTTTTCGCCCCTTCTCTGACCAAGCGGTACAGGATCCCGAGTCGTTTAAACAATAACAAACATGGAGACGCCGCCAGCAACAGAAACCGCGGCAGTGGATCCATTCGCTGAGCTTGTGCACGCCTTACGACAGTCTTTGTCACCTCAACCCGCTCCTTCTGTGATCGCTCGAGCCCCGCTAGCTCGTCCTGCCACATACTCCGGCAAACCGGAGGGCTGCAATGGATTTGTTCTCCAGTGTTCGCTGTATATCGAAGCCAACAGTGTGAGTTTTACCAACGAAATCTCTAAAATCTCTTTTGTGATTTCTCTGCTAACAGGACGAGCTCTACAATGGGCAGACAGGTTATGGACTTCAAAGAGCCCTGCACTAGCTACCATTACTTCCTTCACCCATTTCAAGCAGGTATTCGGTACTGCACTCACCAATCTTTCTGTTCATGACGAACTAATTCATCTACGACAAGGCAAACTCTCCATTCACGACTATACACTGCGATTCCGCTCTTTGGCGGCCACGAGTGGTTGGAACGAGATAGCGTTACTAGCAGCTTATCGTCAAGGATTGCATCCTGAGATACGGAAACAAATGGTGATCTACGATGACAACTCTAACATAGAGACTTTCATTCAAAAAGCCATACATGTTTCCCAACATCTATCAGCCTGTTCGGTTCCTACTAACCAGTTTCCAGTCCGTACAGAGAGCACAGTGTGTCAGAACGCCTTGGATGAGCCTATGATCACCGATCATTACCATCTACATCCTTCTGAACGACAACGGAGATTCCAGAAAGGCTTATGTCTGTATTGTGGAGGAGCTGATCACATAATCACCGCCTGTCCTGCTCGACCTCCGAAAACTATGGTGAGTGCAGTCCGACTTACACCCAATACCTCACTTATACCCCATTTCATCGCACAGCTCAATATTAATCGTCACTCTTTTCCCGTCTCTGTGTTGGTGGATTCCGGAGCTGCTGGGAACTTTGTCTCCTCCCACTTCGTGGACCGCCATAATCTGAAAACCGTACCCAGTGAAACCGTTTATCGAATAACCACCATCCAGGGCACTCCGCTGGGAAATGGAAAAATTACACGGAGAACTCCTACCTGGGAATTAACTATTCACCATCAACACAAAGAGAGACTGACGTTTCTAATCCTCCCTAACTCTATTGTTGACGTCATCCTTGGACGACCTTGGCTTTCACATCACCAACCATACATGGACTGGAAGACGGGCAAGGTTCTGGAATGGAATGAATCATGTCACCATCACTGCCTCCAGAAGGAAGGAGAACACCTCCCTCTCCAGTCCACTACCATCGAAAGCCCCAACACAACGGTCACTGTCACTATCCCTCCAGCGTATCATACCTACCTCGACGTCTTCAGTAAGGAGAAAGCCACCAATCTTCCCCCTCACAGGCCCTGGGATTGTAGCATCGACCTGCTGCCAGGTACTAAACTCCCTCACGGACGTATCTACCCATTATCCAAACTAGAACAGGAAGCGATGAAGCAATACATCGATGAGGCGTTACATCAGGGGTTTATCAGACCATCCACCTCACCAGCAGCTTCTAGCTTCTTCTTTGTGGGAAAGAAGGATGGAGGGCTCCGACCCTGCATCGACTACCGGGTGCTAAATGAGGCCACTGTGAAGTTTGCATATCCCCTTCCACTAGTTCCAGCTGCCCTGGAAGAACTCCGTGAAGCCTGCATCTTCTCAAAACTGGACCTCCGCAGCGCATATAACCTGATCCGTATCCAAGAGGGAGACGAATGGAAGACTGCCTTTGTCACGCCCACTGGGCACTACGAATATCGGGTAATGCCCTATGGACTTGCCAATAGTCCGTCTGTGTTTCAGAATTTCATGAATGAAATCTTCAGAGATTATCTTCATCAGTTTGTCATCATCTATATTGACGATATCCTTATCTACTCACGCAATGTGGAGGAACACCAGAGTCATGTCTGCAAGGTTCTCACCCGTCTCAGACAACATCAATTGTACCTGAAGGCAGAAAAATGTGAGTTCCATGTGTCAACCGTCTCCTTTCTCGGATACGTGATCTCTGCGGAGGGAGTGAAGATGGAGCCAGGGAAGGTCGATGCGGTTAAGAAGTGGCCTACTCCTTCAACTATCAAAGAACTGCAACGTTTCCTGGGCTTCGCAAACTTCTACCGTAGGTTCATTAAAAACTACAGTCTGTGTGCATCCCCTATGACCTCCTTGCTGAAGGGTGGTAAGAAGAAACTCGAGTGGAATCAAACAGCCCAGGAAGCGTTTGATCAGCTGAAGGAGAAGTTTACCACCGCTCCAATCCTGTCACACCCAAATCCAGAACTCCCCTTCACAGTGGAGGTGGATGCTGCAGACCAAGGGGTCGGAGCCGTTCTTTCCCAATGGTCTGGTGAGCCCCGAACCCTCCATCCATGTGCGTACTTTTCCAGGAAACTTTCTCCTGCGGAACAGAACTACGGCATTGGAGATCGGGAGTTGCTGGCTATTAAGTTAGCCCTCGAGGAATGGCGTCACTGGCTTGAGGGAGCTCGTCACCCCTTTACTGTCATCACAGACCACAAGAACCTTCAATATCTTCGTGACGCAAAACGTCTCAACGCTCGTCAAGCCCGCTGGTCCCTATTCTTTGCCCGGTTCCGATTCTCAATCACTTATCAACCAGGACCCAAAAACGTCAAAGCTGATGCTCTATCACGAATGTTCTCTCCAGACTCTGAAGTTATTCCTCCTGACCCAATTCTTCCACCATCTGTTACAGTTGCACCCATCCTTTGGCGATTTGAGGAAGAACTACGTGACGCCATCCTCGAGGAGCCAGCGCCCCCTGGAGTGCCCGAAGGTTTAGGGTACGTACCCACTAGGCTACGACTTCAGCTCCTGGAAGGTACGCACACCTCACCTGGATCCGGACACCCTGGCAGCAGGCGCACCCTCTCGCTCCTTCGCCAACGGTTTTGGTGGCCAAGGATGGACCGGGATGTCCACCGTTACATCAAGGGATGTTCGGTCTGTGCCGTCACCACCACTCCTCGTCGTCTACCGGAAGGGAAGCTTCAACCTTTACCCATTCCTCGCCGACCCTGGACCCACTTAGGGGTCGACTTTGCCACGGATTTACCCCCTTCCAATGGATTCACCACTATCCTGGTGGTAGTGGATCGGTTCTCGAAGGCCTGCAAGTTCATCCCACTGAAGGGTCTACCTACGGCTATGGAGACTGCTGAATCTCTATTCCAAAATGTCTTCCGTAACTTCGGATTGCCCGAAGACATCGTGTCTGACAGAGGTCCCCAGTTCATCTCCAGGGTTTGGCGAGGATTCTTTTCCCTCCTGGGTACTGCCATCAGTCTCTCCTCCGGTTATCACCCACAAACTAACGGCCAGACCGAACGAAAGATCCAAGAGCTATCCCGGTACCTCCGAACATACTGTGCCCAACATCAAGAAACCTGGAGCCAGTATCTACCGTGGGCCGAATATGCCCAAAATTCTCTCCGTCAGTCTACCACTGGTTTAACTCCTTTTCAATGTGTTTTAGGATATCAACCAGCCTTGTTCCCCTGGAACGGAGAGTCTTCTGAAGTCCCTGCGGTAGATCACTGGTTCCGGGAGAGCGAGAGGGTCTGGGACTCAGCTCACGTCCATCTCCAGCAGGCAGTCCGGAGACATACGGAGGCTGCAAATCGTCGCCGACTTCCTGCTCCGACTTACCATCCTGGAGATCGTGTCTGGCTATCCACCCGCGACATCCGTCTCCGGCTGCCTAGCAGGAAGCTGAGTCCCCGCTACATTGGGCCTTTCACCATACACTCCCAAATAAATCCTGTCACTTACCGTCTCAACCTACCAGCCCATTATAGAATTGCACCTACCTTCCACGTATCCTTGCTTAAACCATACTTACCCTCAGTTGTCCCTTCCTCCACAGACCCGGAACCCGATCCTCCGCCAGAACAACCAGAAATCCAGGGAGACCATATCTTCCAGGTTCGGACCATCCTCGACTCACGGCGGCGCGCCGGCCGGCTCCAGTACCTAGTCGACTGGGAGGGGTTCGGACCCGAGGAGAGATCGTGGATACCACACGCCGACATCTTGGACCCATCTCTCCTCGAAGACTTCCACCGTCAGAATCCAGATCGTCCGGGCCCCCGAGGTCGCGGTCGGCCGCGTCGCCGGACAAGGGTGTCAGGAGCCACCCGTGGAGGGGGGGGTACTGTCACGTCTCAACCCAATCCTGCACTTTCACCCCGGTCCCTGAGCACCAGCACCCGTGAACCATCCCCCGAATACTAACCCGGAATACCTGTGCAACCCTGATTACCTGTGTATATAAACTCACCTTCTCTCATACTCACCACTCGGGATCGAAGTGACATGCTTGGTTGTTGCTCTTCTCATTTGGATTACTCTTTCTTCGGATTTCCTTGGACTTGTGAATTGTGGACTTCTCTTCTGTGGATGGAAACAAGGGGATTTGAGGGAAGTGACTCTGTGAACCGTAATTCTATGTTTATGGAGGGACTTACACTCTGATGCCCTTCTCACAGTTTGGAACTTCATCTGTTCGTTTGGAAATGAATTACGTTGTTTATGTTTCTTGGAAGCACTGTAAATAAACATTCACAAACTTACCTTCTGCCTTTTCGCCCCTTCTCTGACCAAGCGTTACAACATGAAGCAACAAACATCAAAACATTTAGATATGAAAAGCATCAAATACAAATACATGTATGGTAGATTCTATACCTACTAAAATACTGAAAGAGGTGTATTTCAGAACTTCTTGTCAATATTTTTAATTCTTTGCTTTCTTTAGGACCCCATTCTCATTCTTTAGGACCTCCACCCATATAGATCGTGATAGAGAGCTCTTATAAATGTTCTACAAATAAAATCAACAAATAAGTTCTAGTTCTACCCTGACCACTGTCTACCTTTCCATTACTTTTCAAATTGTACAAACTGAAATTGTGAATTGAAAATGAACCCAATAGAAAGCTGTAAATTTCACAAAACTTCCATATACCCTTTGATTTTTTTTTTTTTTTTTTTTTTTTTTTTTGATGGCAGTCAACAAGATCAGCCGGTTGCAGTCGAGGGTGAAGTTGAAAATGTACAGGACAAGTCTGACACTTTTTGCTCTCGGTAGTGATGCTCACGCGGTTTGCGTGCTCTATATCACAGATGAAGTGAATAAAATGCACTATTGGTCAAATACACAGATGTTTCAGAAACGTTTTCATGAGCAACAGAAACACCTTGTATATACCCAGATAACACTTGACGTAACAGTTACGTAATGAATTGGTAATTTTTGGTAATTTCATGACTTACCAATTGACAACATAACTACGACGTTGAATGCACGTAATTGTATTACCATCAAATTACCAACTCACAACATCCTCAGTACGTCATCATAACCCTAATATTACCAAGGACGTCCCAGATATGTACTCTATTGGTAATATACTGGTCATTTCATGACTTACTGCCAACGCAACTGTAACGCCACGGCTTACGTATAGCGGCCCATAGAAACAGTTGCTAATGAGGCATCCAGTTATATATATCTATGGTTCTTTTTACCAAGTCTGAATATGGACGATTGCTTAATATATAGTGCAAAACAAAGATATTAAATTTCTTTGCAATAATATGTTAATTGTTTTATAAATGCACAAATGCAGATTTGCTAAAGTTTCTCCTTGTTTTATGGCATTTAAAAATATATTGTATAATTTTATTTCTATCCATAAATCATTTAAAAATTAAGAATGCCTTAAAACTTGTGTTATAATTTGCTTTTTGTTTTATTATAATTTATAAAATATATATTTTTTTTATTTTAGTATTATTTTGTTTATTATATATGCTGCTTGGATTTATTGTTAATGTTTAACAATGGAAAGATGCCTGTTTGTTATTTGAAGATTTAATAAAGTGATAAAAAAGTGATAAAAATATACTAATATATATATATATATATATATATATATATATCTATCTATAGATATATATATATATATATATATATATATAGTATATTACGTGAATAAAGTTAATTAAAGAAGTTTATTTATTTTTTTATATAAAATTAATCATTTAGAGGGAAAAACAATGTGTGTGCCAAATCAGTCTGATTTATTTTTGTGTTTTTGAATTTTTACTCAAAATGTTTTGATGTTATTCTTGTAATTGCTGTAAATTTTTCTCATGTTTTTTTTTTTATTATTATTTGTTATTTCCCTAAGCTGACTAGCTTTCTAATGTTAGACTAAGAGACCTTAAGTGAAATCAATCATAATATGCTTTTTTTACTTTACTTACCATTAAAGGATGACGTGAAAACATAGGCACTACATAATACTAAGTACAACATAAGGAAACTGTATACTGTTTCACACACTATTCTTTAAAAAAATAGTCTGCAGTATGCACTGTGTACTGGGCAGTAAGCAAGTACCAGCCTCTTTCTCTCCTTCACTCTGGTTTCACTTCCTGTTTGTGCTCTCACATTATGTTTAGGTTGGATTATATTTGTGCATTTTTTTGTTTTTTTTACATTTACCTCTATTTGATTTTATTTAATTAATTTGCCTTTTTTTAGCTTGAATGTACCAATTCAATTGTACCAACCAAAGTTTATTTTATTTAAATCTGACACTGAATAAATTCAGTTTGTTTATTTACTTTTTCCTTTTAGTTTATTAAACCTATTAGGACAGTTTTATTATTATTATTATTATTATTATTATTTTTAATTAATTTTTTTAATCTCTTTCAAAAACAGAAAATACAGAGAACACAAACAAAAGTGGGGGATACATATAACAAACATAGGACATCACCATGCCTCTAATTAGAATGAATATTAATTCTGCTTTATAAGCTCGTACACTCTTTTTTAACATGTTTGTATTACTATTAACATTACTGGTAAAAACAAAAGTTCATTTCTGCGATTATAGATAGCAGTGTGTACGCGGGACTTTTATTTTGGTGTGGAGATATGACGTTTTGATTCGGCTGAAGGTTTGTGTTTTGAGAATTTAAGCTGCTTAAAACAATAAAAACCATTCTGTGTTTTAAAGTAAAGTCCAAGAAAAACTCCAGGAACCGAGATCCACGTGACACACTGTTATAAAGATGGCGATTATTAAAGAGGAGAGTGAAGACATTAGGATTGAAGAAACATTCAGCCTCAAACATGAAGATACTGAGACGCAAACAGGTTGGTTTTCACATAGATATGTATCTATAGGTTTTCATTCTCAAAACGAAACTCACTCATTTGATCCTTATTAAAACCTCCAGCTCTACAGAAGTAAAGAACATACAGAAGTATAATCATACAGGGAATGGTACAAAAGTAGCCTTTCTTAACCCTAAAGTTACTCAAGTTAGGGGTGTAAACTCAAAATAACCCCCGATAATAAAATGTGTTTTTGTAACAGTTTTTTCTTTTTAAAAAATGTAACTTTTCACACTTTATATATTAGGGATGCACCAATGTATCGACGCGTTTTTGATTAATTTAAAGCCATTGGCATATGGGGAATAGCATATAAGGGCAGATACCAATGGTTTATTAATTAACTGCATGAAGACAATGAGTAATCCAACATTTTTCTTTGGGCAAAATAATTAAATACTTTACTTTTACTTTAAATAAATATTTGCTAAAACTAAACAAAATCTGTACAAAATATAGTACAGCATATGCAAATGTGACTTTGGAGGTTATAAAGAATACAAAAATTAAACACCAAATTTGACTTTTGTACATTATTGTTTAGAGCCAATTAGATTTTTTCATTATTCATCAACTTTACATTCTCAGAATCACTCAAATGGATATTAATAAATTTTCTCTAATAGTTTACTGATGTTGAATTGGTTTTATAAAATGTTTTTCTTGGTAGCAAAATGTCTTGCAGGTCAATGAATAATTTTGATTGCAGCTGTATTTGGGAGCAAATAAAGAAAGTGTTAAAATATTGACAAGAGGTTATGAGATTACAAGTTACACCTCTTTCAGTAATTTAGGTATAGGATCTTTTATACATGTGTTTGGTTTTGATGCGTTTCATGACTAAATTAGGGCAGTCAAAAAAAAAGTTTCCAGTTTAATGTGTGCAATATTTGATACAATTAAGGCAACACCATTTTTTCCTGGCATCCTTTGGCTGATGTTACTGTAGACTGTATGAGCACACTATCAAGCATGTTAAGACACAAAAGAGACATTAATTCAGTACTGGCAACACTGTCTGTGAAGCAGCTTCTGTGAACATAGGCATCCAACACACACAGAAAGCAGCTTCAGACAGCGCATCAATAGTGACCTCATAAACACAGTCTTAAATGAGTTAAAAAGTCCTAAATGACGGTAAAGTGTTGGGAGAAAACCGGATGTGTGTCAGGTCCATGTCATGTGATCAGGTTTTAAAGAGATGGCACTGCTTTTAAAATGAAACCTGCAGTCTGTGACATTGAGCAAAAGAAATCACTTACTGCTCTGATTGACTTTAGTTGAATAAAGATTCATTTATGTTCAATTAATATTCAATTAATAGTTTATTCATGTACAAAGTATAGTTTATTTGAATTTGTCTATTTATTGTTTACTGTTTTTCAAAGCCTATTAAATGTTACAAATAATGTTTTTTGATTATACAGTAATGACTTATAATTATATTTAGGAAAATATAGATAGCACTAGTCTAAATGTTTTGATGTCTGTTGCTTTATGCCATTGAACTGTTGTTAACTTGTATTTTTCTTATTTCACCTCAGACCTGATGGAGCTGAAAGATGAGACTCAAGAACTGAATGAAAAGAAAGAGAAAGATCAAAATGAGAAACAGGATGATTTCAAAACTGATGAACAATCAACAAATTGTGCACAGAATTTAAAGCCTTCTTCACCAAAAAAAACTCGTAATTTCAATTTAAGAAGTCATACTAGAGAGAGAGCTTATACCTGCGAACAGTGTGGAGAAATTTTCAATCAAAAAGAAAGCCTTAAATTCCACATGAAAATTCACATTGAAAAGAAACAGTTCATTTGCTCTCAGTGTGGAAAGTGTTTTACACAAAAATATATCCTTACTGGCCACATGAGAACTCACACTGGAGAGAAACCTTACAAATGTAATCAGTGTGGAAAGAGTTTTGCACAGACTAGTCACCTTAATGTCCACTTGAAAATCCACACTGGAGAGAAGCCTTTCACCTGCGAACAGTGTGGGAAGAGTTTCACACGAAATAAACATTTTAAGAATCACATGACAGTTCACATGGAAAAGAATCCATTCATATGTCCACAGTGTGGAAAGTGTTTTACACAGAAAAGGACCCTTGATGCCCACATGATGAATCACACCGGAGAGAGTCCTTTCTCCTGCCCTCACTGTGGAAAGGGTTTCACGAATGAAGCAAACCTAAAGACTCACATTAGAACTCACACTGGAGAGAAACCATTCACCTGTGAACAATGTGGATTAAGTCTCACAAGAAAAGGAAGCCTCAGGATTCATATGAGGATTCACACTGGAGAGAAACCTTTCACCTGTGAACAGTGTGGAAAGAGTTTCAAGGTTAAAGGAAACCTTAAAATTCACATGAGAGTT
The DNA here is from genome assembly GCA_033026305.1 of Cirrhinus molitorella. Classification (NCBI taxonomy): domain Eukaryota; kingdom Metazoa; phylum Chordata; class Actinopteri; order Cypriniformes; family Cyprinidae; genus Cirrhinus; species Cirrhinus molitorella. Next base: position 10,594,232 of record CM065128.1, read on the forward strand.
CACACTGGAGGAAGACGTTCACATGTCAACACAAAATGAAATGTCATTTGCAAACTCATTCTGGAAGATAATTCAGTTAAGTAATGAAACATTTTCTCCCGTCATTATAGATCATTATATAGACTTTATACATGTATAAAGTAATGCAAATGTAAGACTTTGTGTTTGTGTTCTTTGTTAAAAAGTGCAAGAAGAAGACATTTTGCGTGACATGTTCACACCAAAACATCTGACTGTCACCTCCATGACTACCTTTGTTTCTACTTACTTTTTACTTTATGCTTCACCATAAGGCACTTTAATCCTTTAACTGTAAAAAAATTGTTATTGAAAGATCATAAATAAATAGACATAAACAGAATAATAATAATAAGTTTTATTTATCAAGCGCCTTTCCCAAGCTCAAGGTTGTGCAAAGTACAAAGTTACTTTGAACAAAACATTGAATGTGACAAAATACAGTAGAGCACAAAACATATACATAACATGTATATAAACATACAAACATTAAAAAAAAAGACACTCAGAAATCGAAATGGGCTTGAAATACTGTGCAAAGAGATAGGGTTTTAGTTGTTTTTTGAATAACGATATAGTGGTGTTTGCTCAGAGAGTAAACGGAAGGGAGTTCCAGAGTTTAGGAGCCACAGCACTGAACGATCTGCCACCCATAGATTTAAGGCAAAAACGGGGTATAGTAAGCAGATTTGAGTCAGATGACCAAAGAGAGCGAGAAGGTGAGTAACAGTGAAGCAGTTCAGATAAGTAATGGGGGGCAATTCCTTGAAGGCATTTAAATGTTAATAAAATAATTTTAAACTGAAAGTAAAGGGGTAATATGATCAGACTTTTTGGCCCGGTGGATGACTCTGGCAGCAGCATTTTGAACATACTGTAACCTAGAAATTGTTTTTGCGGGTAGACCAGTAAAAAGTGAGTTGCAATAATCAAGACGTGAGGTTATTAGTGTGTGGTTAAGGGTTTCGGTATCTTTGAGGCTTAGTAAAGGGCGCAGACGGGCGATATTGCGGAGCTGGTAGAATGCAGTCTTGGTAATAGAGTTTATATGGCATTAAAATGAAAGTGATGAATCAAAGATAACACCCAGATTCCTAACGGTATCAGATGGTATTAGTAACGCTCCGTCAATAGATATATTCAGTTCAGATTTTTTTAAGAGAGATGGCGGACCAAATACAATAAGTTCAGTTTTGTCATTGTTTAATTTTAAGAAGTTGTTATGTAGCCATGTTTTAATGTCAGCGATACAGGCATTTAATGAATTGATAGGCAGAGTAGCAGCGGAATGACTAGATATATAGATTTGCAGATCATCAGCATAACAGTGATAGTTGAGACCATGACTATGAATAATTTGACCGAGGGGTAGGAGATAAATATTGAACAAGAGAGGTCCAAGGACAGATCCTTGAGGAACACCCTGAGAGAGAGAACTAGACGATGATTTGGAGTTATGGATACTGATGAAAAACTGTCTATCAGTGAGGTAAGATATAAACCAAGACATAGCATTACCAGTGATGCCAATAGCTGAGAGACGAGATGCTAGTATATGATGAGATACAGTGTCAAAAGCTGCTGATAAATCGAGCATTTTAAGAACAGTGAGACAACCAGAGTCAGCGGATAGTAAGAAGTCATTGGTCATTTTTAACAGTGCCGTTTCAGTGCTGTGTCCTGAGCGAAAACCAGACTGATAAGGATCAAGAAGATTATTGACAGAAAGATGTGCTTGAAGCTGAGAAGCAATTACCTTTTCAAGCAGCTTAGATATGAAAGGAAGATTTGATATGAAAGGGTCAGATGGGTCTAATCCAGGTTTCTTTAGAATAGGAGTTACTGCAGCAGTTTTTAAAGACAGCGGCACAGACCCGGAAGAGATAGAGCAGTTAATCAGGTGAACAATAGGAGACGCTATAGCAGACATGCCGTTTTTGAGAAGTGATGTGGGAGCAGGGTCTAATTGACAAGTGGATGTGTTTGCTCGAGCTATAATATCACTAACCAAGAAAGAACTTATGAGAGTGAAATTGGAGAGAGTGTATTTTATGGGATGAGGTGAAAACCAGTTAGAAAAAGTGTCGGATAAAGTTAATGAAAAAGTTTCATAAATGGATTTTATTTTATTCTCAAAGAAATTAAGAAAGGAATTGCAGAGGTCGACTGAGCCAGTCATATGATGTATTGGGGAATTGATGAGTTTATTAACAGTTGAAAACAATGTCTTTGGTTTATTTTTTGCTGTGTTAATCATAGAAGAGTAATATGCTGTTCGTCTGGCATTAAGGGTAGACTTGTATTTTAGATTAGATTAGATTCAACTTTATTGTCATTACACATGTACAAGTACAATGCAACGAAATGCAGTTTAGGTCTAACCAGAAGTGCAATAAGCAGTAAAGTGCAGGGTATAAGTTAAATAATTTAAGTGTAGGTGAAGCATTTCTATAGTAATATATTACAGATGGATACGTACTATGAACATAATATATTGATGGCTATTTACTACAAGCAGAAATTTACAAGTGGAGTATGTACTATAAACAATATACAGATGGTTATATAATATAGACAAATTTACAAATGGAGTATCTACATAGTGTAATGATGTGCAGTGTTATATTAAATAGTGAATAGAATATTAAATACTGCAAGTGAAATTATGAGCAGAAGTTAACCAGAGGTAACAGTGCAGTGTATGTAATGAATTGCAGTATAATATATGCTGCAATTATACAATGATTGGAGTATAGACAGACAGGTAGTGCAAATGAATATTAGAAAGTCCCTTAGTGCATTTGAGTGATCCTGTGGTGCAAATTCAAGTTTAATAGTGGTATATTAACTGGTGGGCACAAAAATCTAGATCTTAAATCTACGTTCGAGACGTCTGCCAGTTTGTTTAAGCGCTCTGAGCTCAGAAGTGTACCAAGGGGAAGTATGTGAGGAGGGTACCACCTTAGTTTTCAAAGGAGCATGATTGTTTAAGGCTTCAGAGATAGCAGAGTTGTAGATAGAGAGAACAGTGGATGGACAGGAAAAATCAGAGTATGAAGACACAGCAGATTCATTAATGGAATCAGAGAAAGACACAATATCAACTGATTTAACATTACAATACTTAATAGTAGCTTTATGCAGAGATTGCGGCCAAGGGAAATCAAATCCAACTGTTATTAGTTTATGATCAGATATACCAGTTTGTGAGCCAGAAACAGAAACATTGGTGATTCCTGATGTACAAACAAGATCAAGTGTGTGACCACGACTATGAGTAGGGAAATTAACATGTTGAATTAGACTAAAATTATCCAGAGTTAATGTAAGATCATTGGCATTAGAGCAAGGAGAGTCCATATGTATGTTGAAATCACCGAGCAGGATAACATGCGAGGATACAGCATAAGCCAGAGTGAGAAGTTCATTGAGATCAGAAAAGAAGGCTGTCAGGCTTAGGAGGACGGTATATTAATATAATCAAAAGAGAAGTACGAGCACACACTTTGATGGCCAAGTATTCAAAAGATGTCACATCATGAAATTCTGGGATAATAATTTTCATAACATCACGATATACAACTGCAAGGCCACCACCTCTACCAGAGGAACGTGGCTTAGACAGATATTTATATCCAGTGGAAGTAAGGAGGGTTAAGTGAAAATAGTCATTTGGTAGCTGCCAGGTTTCTGTAAGCAGCAGCATATCAAGAGGAGTATCAGTAATTAAGTCATGGAGGAAGGATGATAAAACTAAAGACGTTTTGGCGATATTAAGGATGCAGTACTACTCTATAGGTACTCAAGATTAACATGAGATTAGGTACAAATGTGTATGTTATGTACCCTTTAAACTCACAGCATATGCAGAAGAAGAGTTTAGCTCCTTTCAACATTAAAAGATTATGTGTGAACCGGTAAATTCACTCTGCAAGTCATACCTTTTCTTATGGAGATAATTATTCTGAACTGTTTACAAACCTACACTGCTTTTTTAAAAACTATTCTGTTTCTTTGTAAATCACGTTTTGAGGGGGGTTTCCCATTTAAAAAATGTGTTCCGGGGGGTAAAATACATGTTTTTGCCGGCCTTTCAAGTGGCTAAATGCTGTGTTACTGGCGTCGCTTCAACCCACGAACATGAAAAACAACCTACGGCAACAGTGGTAAAATAGCCCAATTGGCAACAACTGTTCATCAGTGCTGTGACTCTGCTATACTAGTTTGTGTGTCTTGTATTTATATAAGAGCAAAATCTTGAAAAAGAGTGAAAGCTGTGTTTCTTACATACCATTGGTAGGCAAACTCATTAACTCTAACCTAATATCAAGTTTTTTTATTTAATGTAGTACTATCTTTTTCTCCACACAGCCAAATGCTGCAAGCTGGAGATCTGGCAAGGTGCCAGAGAAACACAAAACCAGTCCTAACTGAAAGAAAACAAGCTTACAAAAAAGATTGGTATTAATATTAGGTGATAATATTGCATAGCAAAAGATTTATACGTTTTTGTTTTTTTGTGTGACCGTGAACAGCACGTTTTATAAAGATTTGAACACAGCCTGAGGGGTAAGTTCTTCAGGATTACTAAGGCTAAAGCCTGCAACCTTTAGGAAACAGCTTATCGTTTGATGAATAGGACTGAACTTGCCTAAAACTGAGCTTAAGAAATATGTTTTGAAAATGTTTTTACTTATTCAACACAATTACTTGAGCAATGTTTCTACTTTTTTATTTAAAAAATAATTTTATTCAATAAATATACTGTCATTTAAATATGTTATTTTAATATATATACACTCTACACACAACTTACAATTTCTGAATTTAACACATTTGAATACTTCCCATTGTTTTTAATAAAGCACACATGACAAGTGTAAGAGGATTGCCTCTGTGTTGTGTAGATACTGTAATGGACACCAGTCTCATGTTTGTGTAGACATTTATTCTGTCTGCAACTCATTCAGCAGCGGTGATCAGTTTGAGCAAACATGTTCATGTTCAATAATGAAGGTGGACATCAAACTTGATTTAACCGCACATGTAACAGTGACATGAACACAAATCATACAATATTCTTATAAACATGTCAATATTAATCCATGAAATACTCATAGAGTTAATACAATATGCCCTGGTTTCACAGACAGGGCTTTGACTAAGTCAGGATTAGACCACAGTTCAATTAGGAGATTTAAGCAATTTGTATAAACATGATTTAGAAAAAAAAAAATACTTGTGTGCATCTTGAGACAAAACACGGCACTAACATATTTAAGATCAGTCAGTGCATGTTTCTTTCAGTTAAAGCCACTCAGATTTACATTTTAATCAGGGAATATGTTTCCCATGGAGCAGCCATTCACTCTTGGATGGTAACTAAATGCCCCTTCTGGAATCAGTTCATTATATGTCAAGATCTGGGCAGAGAGTGCAGGTAGTGTGTGTGTAAAAAGGACCATACACAAAAATAAGAATAACAAGTGGATCACATTCTTGACTCATTACACAAGCGCTGATCACAGCACCAGTCAAAACACAAAAGCATATTTGAATTTAGCAGTTAATCACATGACAAACTGAACATTAATCACTGGTGTGACTGTACATGTTAAAAGAGCTACTTTATGTTCGAAACTTTGTTCACATGTAACGGGCTTCTCTCCAATATGAATCAGCATGTGGTTTTTAAGGTTTCTTTTGCTAGTGTAGCTCTTTCCACATTGTTGGCAGGTGAAAGGGTTCTCTCCAGTGTGAATCTTCATGTGTCTTTTAAGGTTTCCTTTTTCAGTGTAGCTCTTTTCACATTGTTGGCAGATGAAAGGTTTCTGCCCAGTGTGAGTTTTCATGTGGCACTCGAGTTGATGTTTTTGTGAAAAACTCATTGGACATTGAGAACATATGAAAGGTTTCTCTCCAGTGTGAATTCTCATGTGTCTTTTAAGGTTTCCGTTTTCTCTAAATCTATTTCCACACTGTTGGCAGACAAAGGGTTTCTTTCCAGTGTGAACACTCATATGGTGTGATATTGATATGATATTTCCAGTACAGAATCAAATCAAAACTCTTTAAATAAGTTTTTTTTCATAAGAAAGAAATATGGTTGACTGATTAAAGTTGTACATGTTCCATTTCATCAATGACATACTCAGGTGTTACTTCTCATCTATCATTGTTAGGAGTGAAAGATGTTCAGTTTCTAAATGTAAGAGTTTATTAGAAACACTTAAACAATTATATTCTTTACGTGGTATTAAAAAGTACAGTATTAGTTATAGTTTTGAGACAATATCCAGTTACACCGGTAGTAAACTCAGAAGTGAAGATCAGGAGACAGTGAATGTTCAGCAGGTTCTTGATTGAGATGGTAGTGTGTGAGAGACTGACTAAAGCAGTGAATCACTGTAGTTTTATACAGATTACAGGAGACCCTCATCAGAAGATAAAGTACACAATGGATGTAAGCAGTTACATGAATTTGCCCAGATTTCACCAACTCTATTCCAATCAGCATAACTATAGACTCATTATCACAGAGATCAGGGAAGATCACACCTACAGACATTACATTCACACTCTACCCAGGTACTGATTAGCATAAACAATGCCAATCAATTAAAGTAATGGGACAGAAGCAGCAAGAGGCAATAAAGACTAAAGGTGACAGATGACAGCGAAGCAGACAGAGGAAAGAGCAGGTGGGAATTTGTAAACCCCCTCACGGCTGAACTCAGGCAAGACAGATTCAGATAATTCTGATGAAGGTGGGAGGAGAGGAGGTACATCAGTCCATATTAAATCCACATCATACACCTCCACCTCCAACAGCCCCAGCTTCTCAACCAGCTCACCCTCAGTCAGTGTAGCAGGACACCAGCACCTACTCGATGTAGGCGAGGAGGTTCTCTCAAGGACTGACCTTGGACAGCTGCACTGGTGGCAGGATTGAGTCCATGGTGGTAAAAGGAACAAAGGCAGCTGTTGGGGAAGCACATACATTCTGAGAGGAATGCAAAGTCCTTGGGGTGGTCCTCAAGAGTGTGTTCCCCCTGCTCCGGCAGGAGGATGATGACAGAAGGATCATTCATAACATGGTGAAAACCAAAAAACAAACTGAATTTTTTTTTTTTTTAATAAATGTGGGTTATAGAACTCCTCTTACTGTGTTCAGTCCAGTATTAATGGGCTACTCGTGAATGAAGCGAAATACAATTGCAAAGTCAAATAAAAGGTCTTTAATTGTAATCCACAGACAAATAAACAACAGGTAGGGACCAAGCACAACAAAATAATCTTAATACCAGATGATGAGACAGAAACTGAATACAACTTATAAAGGACACTGATTAACAGACAGGTGAAGGTGACGACACTTAATGAAGACAGGAACACCAAATAAGGGCACAGAAGGGAGAAACCAAAACAGACAGTTCACAGGGGTGTCACACACCAATAAATACACAGACACATCAATAAATTGAATTCACTTAAAATCATCTCTGTCAAATGTATTTTATCATTAGACATTTATTATTAATACCTATCATTTGAATATAATTACTGCAAAAGACAATTATATTGGTTAAAATTATATCAGCCTAAAAAAGATAAATTGTGTTTAAATTCTAAATGGATCTCTTTTGCTTTTTGTTAGTCATACTCTTGTGCTTCTTCATGTCTTTAATTGGTGTCATTGTTCATGCTAATCAGTATATGCATTAAGTGTGAATATATCTGTAATTTCCCTGATCTCTGTGATAATGAGTGCTATAGTTCTGCTGATTGTTTTAGAGCTGCTGAAACTCCAGTGTCTGAGCTCACATCCTTTGAATAGTTTAAGCTTGTGATCTGAGTGCTTTGTCTTCACCTGTAAGAATGGTCTTCTGAAATCTGTATAACTGACCAACTTCATAATGAACTACAGCATAATAAAATCAAACTGTTCATGTCTTTGAGTGATGTCAAACTCACAACTGTTATCAAACACCTACCCAGATAATCAATGTTTGGGGCAGATTTGACCAGAGTATGGTACGGCTGAGCACATATGGGATAACTTTTACCATATATGTTTTGCCATGGCTTCAGAATTGGAGGGAAATTTCTTGTGGATGACTATTTGTATTGAGGTATATGGTCTAGATCAGGGGTTTTCAACCTGTGGGGCAATCTGAGGAGTTCACTCGACTCGAGTTATCAATGTTTTGGGCATCCGCTAGGGGGCAATCTGATTAATCCCGCAGCTACTTATCAGGCAGCCGTTAGAGCGGAGTTGGTGTAGCCTGGCCCTAGCGTGAAAAGTTCGAGAAGTACAAGTAGCTTGAGTTCAAGAAGTAGCCTAGCGTTGAAAATAAAATGGACCGGTGGCTTTTAAAGATTACTACCAGTGAAAGTAAAATGGGTGAACCGTCTGACAAAAAAGAAGAGGAGTGCACGTCTGAAGCAGCACGACTTCAAACTGATGACGAACCCTCAACGTCAACGGGGATCTCCACACAGAGAGGAACTGCAAAAACCAAAGGCCTGTGTGCATCAAAAAGACGGAAGTATGACGAACAGTACATAAAATACGGATTCACGTACATCATAATTAATAACGAACCACAACCACAATGTGTTGTATGTTCAGAGGTGCTTGCAAACGATAGTTTGAAACCTGTGAAACTGATACGCCACTTACAAACCAAACATCCAATGTTAAAAGATAAACCGGTTGACATTTTCGCTGTAAAGAATCAGCATTAACAGGTCAAAAACAAACTATGACCAGCCAAACCACTCTGCCTGTAAAAGCGCTCACTGCTTTATATTTAAACTTTTGGGGGGGGGGTGGCTGGGTGCATGTCCTAAAAGGTTGAAAACCCCTGGTCTAGATGACAGCACACTGGCTATGGCACACCGTGGAATATGTTCACTTATGGTTAACATTTGACTTTTACTTGGTAAAACACACATAACCTGCTATAGTCATGTCTGGCAGGTTTGTGGCAGGCCACATCTCAGCCCATTCAACAATCAGGGTTCCCACGCTTCTTGAAAGTACTTGAATTTCAGACATATGGATTCTGGAAAGCACTTGAAAACAAACATAGGTTCACGAAAGTGCTTTAATTAAATTAGAAATAAATTTTGTTTATGATGCGATGGCAAAAATTGCACTATATGTGCTGCTGTCAAAAACAGAACAAAGCATTAATGATTGTGAGGGGCAGAGATGGGGTACTTTTTTTTTATCACTAATTGTCTTTTCCCCCTTTATTACTTTATATTAATTTGGTTAAATTCTTAACAATTGTTTTGATTTATTATAATTTGTAATTGTTTTAAAAAGTAGCTTGGTTATATAATTTATTAAAAACGCAAAAAATAAATTTGCTATAATTGTGATGCATCATGATATTAAATCAAATTGAATCACTGACATGATAATTGTAATGAAACTGAATCGTGAAACCAGTGATGATTCACACTCGTACAGTACAGTATGTGATACTCTGATGCCAAATGCTTAGTGAGATAGAAGACAGACTCGCCATAAAAGATGCCATAAACAGTCATGCTGATGTAGAAAAAGTTATCATACAAGTGGCAAAACTTGTGAAGAATATTAGGAAAAGCACTTTAAATACTGAGGCGGTTGATAAACTGGTGTGTGTCCAGTCCAGCATGAGTCACCAGGAGAAGCAGTCAGCTGATTATTTACATGCTTCACTTTCAAATGATGAGCCATATGTGAGGTTGATGAATGATAGGCGAATGCTTTTATTTCCTGCCCGACGTACAGTAATTAGGCCTACCTTAAGGACCAGCTGTTAACAATCTGTTTGTCATTGATATGGACCATTTTTTCTGTGACTGACCAACTTAATAAAATTTCGACTAAGCCTCTTCTCAATGACTAACATTCAGTAAACTATTAAGGGGGCAGCCCTAGTCAAGTGAAAGAGATTTATGATGACATATGCATAATAAAGTCAGAGCAATTTGACCACCTGCACACAACTTTTAACTATTTCATATGAAAAATGTAACTCAATCCTATCAGTGAACATTAACATTTAAATATTAAATGAGACAATTATTTAAATGCTGTTTTTAAATCAGAGCACTATAAGAGAAAACTGCCTTTAGAAATCTTTTAACAGAAAGCTGCAGCTTTCAACAGGATAGACAGTTAGAAAAACACTTGCCAAAGACAAATGAATTGAGAAATTGTACAGGACACTTCATAGGATAGTTCAGCTTTGAGAATGAAAACCAACCTGTTTGTTCTTCAGTATCTTCATGTTTGACTCTGAATGTTTCTTCAATCTTCATGTCTTCACTCTCCTCTTTAATAAAAGCCATCTTTATAAAAGTGTGTCACATGGATCTCAGTTGCTTCACCAGTTATTTTTTTTTCTGTGTTTGGAAACTTTGTCCTGTTTAAGATTTAAGAGAATATAATTAACAGAAAGAAAAAGAAGAAAAAAAAATTACATCTCTGGGTCTGTCCCAATCGGCCCTAGTTCAGTAATCAGTGCACTTGTAAGGGATTCAGAGTGATAGTTAATGGGCTTAAATGATCTGATTAGACAAACACTCAAAATTTACTATTCAGTTTTGATTAACATTATTGATTAGTATATAACATTTATAAAACATATACAAATGCTATTGTAAATTAAGAATGTCATTACAACAACAAAAAAACATTTGCTGTTGTTTGTAAAAGTTGTCATTACACGTTTATTGTTTTCGTTGCATTTACAGTGTTTTGAGCAGCAGGTCTCATCAGCGAGCGGCGATTCGAAACAGTGAATCATTTTGTGAAGCAACTGACTCAATTGACTCGTTTCGAATTCGTGTTTATGATTATCTGAATCACTGCACAGAGAGAGAAATCAGACGCTGTGTGGATGAGGTTTACTCACAATAAATAACCTTTATTACTAGATAAAATATTGCAGTGTTACACGCAATAATTATGAAGTTTAAACCGCTTGTAAACCACATAAAATAGAGGGAACTTGCTGTATGAATTTAAACACTTTAAATGATTAAGACTACAAACCTTTCTTCAGGTGAAACACTGATGCAGGAGCGCGGCGCGGTCTTATGACGTCATACCACCAGATCAAAATAAAAGTCCTGTTCACACGCTGCTGTGTCTACAATCCAGAAAGCGCAGATACATTTACATAAAGAAAACACTTATGAATAGTAAAACATATCAATGATATTCAGAGTTTCATTCTTGGTGAAAAACATTGAAATATAAGGATACATATAAAGAAATTAGACAAATACATATATAAAATATTACAAATTGTAATATTTACAGTTTTATTAACATATGTATTATTAATTACATTTTTCCAAATGTATTTATTCATTCTTTCATTTATTCATTCATGTTTTTATGACAACATTTATGTCCACAAGTGTTTCTTTCCATGTCTATTCAACATTTAATTAATTCATATTTGTTTATGCATTATGACATTTATTTACTATGAGATTTATTTATTTAGAGCTTTCTTTGTCAGCAAGGAAAAAGCTCGGAGGCCACAGTAGCACCTTGTGGTGTGAACAACCAAAAAACAATTGCTCTTTTTTTGTACCAAGATGATACCAAAAAAGTGTAGTAACTTTTCTGTCTCTCAAACTTTCATGCAAAACTTCATATTATTTGATCTTCCTTATTTTTATGCATTACTGATAGTAATGAAGTATTTATACAACTATTTTAGTTGTATAAAGACAAAATGTCTCATGGCTAGCTAAGTTTGTTGACTGAAAACTAGCCTTCACGTGATGCTGAGACAAATTGAAGGGCTGACTGAAAGTGTGAAGCATCTGAATGATTAAATTAAACTCTTCTTCTGAAGAGGGTTTGAGCATAGATTGTTTACCACTTCCAGAACAACCCCCTTCAAAAAATTTGGCTGCATTTCTACATTTTTGGAAAGCATTTTCAAAAAGATTCATTTTCCTTGACAAAAAAAACAAACAAAAAAAAGTGTCTCTGTGGATGGAAGGCCAAAACAGAGAGAAAAATATGCGTTTTCAAACATAAATATTAGTGTGGACCTATGCGATTGCTTTTTTATCAACATTACTCTGAATAATGGAATAAAGATTTTGAGATTACATTTAACACCTCCTTTAATAGTTTAGTGTGTATGAGCTCTACATGTTGGTTTTGATGTTTGTTCTTTGAGCTATTAAAAATAGGATTAATTTGGATTTGTCTTTTTTTTTTTTTTTGCATTACAGCCGATAACAGTCAAGAACTCAATGAAAATGAAGAAAATGATCAGCATGACAAATATGGTTTCATGATTGGAGCAAAATCATTTAGGTGCTCATATAATGAAAAGACTTCGTGAAAAAGAGCTCAAAAGACTGCAAATAGAAGTTATTTAAGTGTGTGGAAAGTTTCAACAGAAAGGGAAACCTTGAAATCCATGTGAGAATTCACATTAGACAAAAGCCTTACACAACAGTGTGCCAACAGTGTGGAAAGAGTTTCTCTCAAAAATGAAAAACTTAAATACCATATGAGTGTTCACATCGGAAAGAAACCCTTTGTCTGTCAACAGTGTGGAAAAAGATTCACTCAAAAATCAAACCTTAAAAAACACACAAGTATTCATACTGGAGAAAAGCCTTACACCTGCAAACTGTGTGGAAACGGCTTCATTCAAAAAGTAAACTTTAAAAACCACATGAGAATTCACACTGGAGAGAAACCTTTCATATGTTCTCAATGTACAATGAGTTTTACACAAAAACATCACCTCAAGGGCCACATGAAACTCATACTTGACAAAAATCTTTCACTTGCTAACAATGTGGAAAGAGCTACACTGACAAAAAGAAACTTAGAACTTCTTCACTTAGAGTTGATCTCAAAAAAAAAAAAAAAAAAGAACAAAAACTAGAAAAAGACTTAGAAAACAAAATACACACATTACACAATAGTTATTCTCTTAATCCAGATGAACAGATCTTAAATGAAATTAATAAAACAAAGGATGACTATGAAGCTATCATAAATAAACGGATAGCATTTCAAAAACAATGTCTAAAACATACACACTTTGAATATAACAACAAATCAGGTAAATATTTAGCTAAGCTACTCAAACGTAACAGAGAAAAAACACTAATCACTGTAATTAAAAATTCAGAAGGGAAGGCACTCTACACCACACAAGACATTAATGACACCTTTCGTACATTCTATAAACATCTGTACAGTAATGGCAAAGACCCAAAAATCAAAGACACTAAGTCATTCCTCAACAATATAACTCTACCCAGTTTAACTTCAACTCAAAGAGCACTATTAGATAAATCTATATCAGAAACTGAATATAAACAAGCTCTCAACTCACTATCAAACAATAAAGCCCCTGGCCTAGATGGATACCCACCCGAGTTTTATAAACACTTCTGGTCAACTATATCACCATTATTCATGCAAATGACAACAGAAATTAAAAACACTTCATCTATACCAGCACATATGAATACAGCATTAATTACAGTCCTACTCAAACCAAATAAAGACCCAACATTATGTACTAGTTATCGTCCATTATCTCTCATTAATACAGATTTAAAAATAATAAGTAAAGCCATCCAGATCAAACAGGTTTCATTAAAGGACGCCAATCATCAGACAATACCAGACGATTATTCAATATCATGAACATATGCAAACAAAACAAGAAAAAAACTGTAATTATATCACCGGATGCAGAAAAGGCCTTTGATAAAGTTAATTGGTACTTTCTTCATATAACACTTAAAACATTTGGATTTGGAGACTCCTTTATTGACTGGATTAAAACATTATATAACACCCCATTAGCTTCTGTCATAACAAATGGCCTAATATCATCACCATTTCAACTTCAGCGAGGTACTCGACAAGGTTGTCCTCTATCCCCATTACTCTTCGCTTTATTTATAGAACCGCTTGCAGCAGCAATAAGACAGACTGAAAGCATCTATGGAGTAATATCACATAATACTAATCATAAAATTTCCTTATATGCAGATGACATATTACTATTTATACAAAAAACCCAAATATCACTCTCAGAAATAACTAAACTCATCAACCAATATTCTACTGTATCAGACTATTCCATAAACTGGACCAAATCCACAATTCTACCACTGAATGTGACTCCACATGACACTAGTATACAGAATACACAATTCTCAATAAACAATATAACATATTTAGGAATAAATATCTCCAAGAATGTATCAGATTTATTTAACCTTAATTTTATATCACTACTAAAAACAATAGAAGATGACTTAACCAGATGGATGAATCTACCACTTACCATTATAGGTCGCATTGTAACAGTTAAAATGTGTATACTACCCAAAGTCCTCTATTTATTCACCATGACACCTGTACAGCCAACTAAGAAATGGTTCACTTCATTAAATCAAATAAAAAATAAATTCTACTGGAAAAACAAAGAACCCTAAAATAAGTCTACAAAAGCTACAAAAAAATAAAGCTCAAGGCGGTTTAGCAGCACCTAATTTTCAACATTATTACTTAGCATCTCAACTACAATACCTTTGCAAATGGATAAAAAATGACATTACCCAAAACCCATGGCTAGAGTTAGAACAAGCAGAATGTATAGACATTGCCATATCTGACCTTCCATCCTGTACGAAAAAAATCAAACAACAAAACCTATTCACAAATTTGATGATTAAAACAACTCTCATTGCTTGGTGGCAAATTAATACCCTGACAAATCATGTACTCACCCCACACATCAATTCACCTATATGGAATAACCCAGATTTTACTATCAACCATAGACCGCTCAGCAATATTAAATGGAAGGAGAAAGGCATTACACATTTACATCATCTATTTTCAGATAACACCTTTATTACATTTACTGAATTAATACAGAAATTCAATCTAGGCAAAGAACACTATTATTACTATCAAATCAGAAATTCTATTAAAATCACAACAGGGATCAAGGATATTGCACAACCTCCTACAATTTTAAAGCATATTAGCACAATTAGTAACTCAAAAAAATCACTTTCAAAATTATACACTTTAATATCATCTATAGACACAAGCACTGCAGCACCAGTTAAACAGTGGGAAAAAGACTTCAATATCAGTACAGATGAGGACTTTTGGAAAACAATCTGCAGAAATACTTTTATCTTTAGCAAACACAAATATCCAATTAATTCAATATAAAGTTGTACACAGAAAACATATTACACAATATAAGATGTTTAAAATGGGTTTAGGAATTTCTGATAGATGTACCAATTGCAATTTACATACACAGGACACTTACTTTCATGCATTTTGGTTATGCCCACCAGTTCATCAATTTTGGACCGATGTCACAAACAAATGTCAGATTTCTTCAAAATTACAATCCCAATGCTTCCTGTACTGTGCCTCCTGGGGGACACTTCGCAAATTAACCCGTCTTTTAAACATCCAATACCTCTACTTCTGTCTCTAGCTATCGCCAAGAAGACAATATTACTTAACTGGAAAAATAAATGTCAAATATCAATTACACAATGGCTCCATCTGTTAAGGGAACATATCATTCAAGAAAAACACGCATCAATATCACAAAACCAGCTACTCAGTTTTAACACAATTTATAGTTCTCTGCTTTTATCATTCACTATTGAATAGGTTTGGCTGTTGAGTTGATGTCCCATTTAAATATAAATACAAATTGTCTTCACAATTTAAGAATAAATATGATTACTATTTAATATTGTAAAATTATGTAATTTGCTTATATATGAATATATAGGAATATAGTGTGGATGTATATATAATTGAAGGTTTTATCATACTGTGAATATATGATAGCTATACGATCATTGTAAGGATTTCTTTTTTCTGTTAGGTACTTATAAATTCTGCACATTATTAAGTGAAAGTGACTGGACGTGTGGCCAAGTATGGTGACCCATACTCGGAATTTGTGCTCTGCATTTGACCCATCCACACACACACCGTGAACATACACCCAGAGCAGTGGGCAGCCATATTGCTATCGCTGCGGCGCCCGGGGAGCAGTTGGGGGTTCGGTGCCTTGCTCAAGGGTCTCACCTCAGTCGTGAGAGCGCTGATTAATCACTCCCCCCACCGACAATCCCTGTCGGACCTGGGACTCAAACTCGCAACCTGTCGATTAATAGCCCGACTCCCTAACCATTAGGCCACGGTTCCCCCGACAAGACATACCAGCCACACCCCCCTACAGAGCGGCCGCAATAGTAAGCCATGGCCTTACTATTGTTGATGCAAATATTATTATCATCATTTGTAATTACTGATGTGGTGGAATTAGTGGTAGCAGGAGTGATATTGGTAGGTATGATGTATGTATGTGTGTATGTATTCTGTAATAAGTTAGATAATTCGGGTGATCTATGGGCCCTCCTGGTGTTGCGGCCGCTCTGCCCCTGTAGGGGGGTGTGGCTGGCATGTCTTGTCGGCGTGGGCTTTCAGATTTTGGCTTTGGTAACCTGCCCCCTACATTTACTGCTTCTCCCGGCGCTACCTTATCTCTTAATTTGACATATTACTTATATAATCTAGGCTGGGTTCGGTGTATCAGGGTTTGGGTCTGGGTCTATGCCGATCGGACTGTTAATTGCGCTCTCCGGCAGGGATGGAGTGGCTGCGGGACATGAAGGGTTATTAGGTTATTTGAAATAAATGTATACACTAGAATATTGCCTATTATTATTATTATTATTATCATTATCGCTGGTGCTCCCACTACTTCCACCCTTACATCAGCTACTATTATTATTATAAATAATATTTTATATAATTCCACTAGAACTTAAATGTTGACTTATAATCTGCAATATAATATTATTATGACTGTAAATTATGCTGCTGTCTATAATGCAGTTTTTCTTTCCCTAAATAACAATGATTTATTAATAACAAGAATAACTACCACAACTCATAACACTATGGATACAACTTTTTTCTGTACCTGTTTAAACTACCACATCTATACCTCTGTAACTTGATTTTTTTTTTTATTTGGTTGTTTGTTTTTTCTCTCTCTCTCTCCCTATACCCCGTTTATTGATGTTTCATTTTCTATCTTCTTTCTTTGTATATATGTGTATTTAAGTCTTTGATCATTGTGTTAAGACGTTGTTGTCAATTTTTGTATCTTTCTGAGCAATAATAAAATAAAAAAAATAAAAATAAAACATTCATCACTGAAATGACAGGAACACAGAAACACACTTGTTACACTCCGTTGCTGCCCCGGAAAAACAAACTGCATCCACTGTTTGCATAACGCTGGGTTCTTTGGGAAGCCGAACACAGTAAACTTTCCTTCACATCCAAAGACACACTTATTTGGAGACATTCTCAAACAAATCCTATGCGCAGCACTGCCGACGATTTCCTGATGAAGCGCGTTGATATGCGTGGTCTCGCTCTCTTCTGGTCCATGTGTGTGCGAGTGCTCTTTTCCAGGAGAAATGCTCATATAAGGAGTTATAGTAGTCTAAATTTCTGCAGTTCCTTTGTCTGTTCGACCAAGGCCCTACAAACAACACTTCAAATTCAGAACGGACTATATTTAGCCTAGAAAATAGCACTTATATTATGATCACTAAAAATGTGTTACAATCAGTTAACCTCTTATTTACATTGTGTGTTATGTCCCAGGTCTAGGGTCTAGAAGTAACATAAATAAAGGTCATAAATAAAAATTTTGTTCGTTCTCTCTTTATTACTATTACAATGCACACAAAAATAGGAGGCGAGAGGGTTGGGTTAAGGTCAAAATAATAAACAAAAAATTGAGACTACCTTTGCTCTCAACAAATCTTAATACCCTAAAAAGAAAAGAGTTCAAATAAAAATACAGGTACTGAACTAACTCTCTGACTAACCAAAAAAACAGGAGAAAATGAATATTACAAAAGAAATGGCACCCAACCCCTACAGCTTCCACAGAGAATCAAAATGTTATTTACAATATTTACATTAATGGGCAAAAACACTCAGCCATGTTAAAAGAAATACAAAAACAATAGGATGGAAACTGTAAAAAAAAAGAACGAAACACTCGGTGGGTAAAGTGAACAGAAAAGAAAACTATCAAACAGTTTACAATATTTACACAAAATTCACTATACAGAGTTTGTCTTTCTTTTCAAACTAAATTTCAAACAGCAACACCATCAACATCCCACACCCCAGCTCTGCAGCGCCTCATTTTTGAAAGATGCGCCATTCCAGCCTCAGCCAACCACGGGGCACGTACCGAAGCATTCAATTAGGGCAGGGCCATCTCTGAGGATGACAGAGAGAGAGAGAGAGAGAGAGAGAGAGAAATAAGAAAAGAGAGAGAGATGCATAGACACCACATACATCTCAACGTAAAGTGTTACAGTGAGAGGATTTGCAAGCTTGCAGGAAAAAGACTTTTAGAGGCATTTAGAGGTGAGTGAATGCAATGGCCAATCACAGGTGTTCAAGTAATCAATGGATATGTCTGTGATTGGCTACATTATAATATATAAATATAATCTTTTGCCGATTTCCAGAGTGGAGCCTTCACCAAACCTGTTTCGCCAATATCCTATTATTGCAGTTCTAACTAGAGGTGCTTATTTTTTTTTTTTTTTGAGGCATTTTTCCATTTTTCTTAGACAGGATAGTAGAGATATGACAGGAAGTAAGTGGGATAGAGAGGGGGGGGGGATCGGGAAAGGTCCACGAGGCCGGATTCGATCAGGACACCCAAGGCTCAACTGCACCATATGTCAGCACACTGCCCACAAGGCTATTGACGCAGACAACTAGAGGTGATTTTGACTGAGAAAATGGATGTGTGGCATGAGAGGGTGAGAAATGTTAACTGTGTGTGTTTAATGCTGAATGCATGAGAGTTGGCAGCCCTGTCAATTTAAAGATCCAGTTTAGTCTGTGCTGTAAACTCAGAAGCGAAGACCATGGGTATCTTCAGCAGAGTTCTTTATTGAGATGCACTGGGTGGTGCTGCAGTCATCAAAAGTCTAACTATGGAAGTGATACATTGTAGTTTATATACATTTTAGGGGAGGGATACATAGAGGTAGAGACAATCTAAACAAAGCATGCAAATGCATAATAGGAATCAGCCCGATACCAGAATTTTCCCAGAATTTCTTATCAGAGGTGCTAATCCAATCAGTCTGACAGTATCGCCATACCTTCACATCATAGAGACAAAAGAACAGCTGTGCATTGAGTTTAACATTACTAAGGAACAAGCCAAATGGTCAGGAAGAGCATAAAGACAAAAGATCATTATCTCAGATACCTAGGCTTCCTGATTTGATCTTCTTAGAAATGTCCTCCTTTTTTACCTCAAAATGTAAAACACAATGTACATAACTTTTTCAGTTTCTATACTATTATATTAACATTTTAGAAATTTGTAATTCCACATCTGTTTAAGTCCATCTGACTGTTCACAGACTACTCTTGTTGGCTTTTGAAGCTGATAACGTGGTTAAATGCACAAAACACAAATATAGCAGTACTGCTCTGAAGAGAATTTTTAAGTGAGACTGAAGACTGACTTTATTCATGTCAAAGGCCATTGTAAAATGAAATCACCTCCTGTATAGACTTAGCACACTTGAAAAACACTAGTGATTTATTCTAAAGATCACAGCTCATCTGTGAAGACGTGCTGTAAGACATAGAGAATAATGGAATTCGAGGCCATTTATGAAAATGTTGAATGCAGAGAAATTGAGAACACAACTGGACCTCAAACTCAGAGTCACGGCCAGGATGAAGGAAGAGATCAAAAGCGCAGTAAGAAAAAAAAATACTAGCAGCCGTGGTGCAGATGGTGTTAGAAATAATGTCACTAATGTTTGAAGAAATGAGAATGGTTACATACAATTAAAATATTTATTTTAAGAACAATATGTCAATGCTTCTGCATTTATGCAAAATGTATTAACATGGATTATTTTTATTTACTTTCACCACATGATTTTGTTTGTATATTTTACTGTATAACAACATCACCTCTGTATATCAATGTTTGTCTTACATAAGAATACAAAAGCTCTACAGCATTGTTTGAAGATGAAAATAGATTGTCTTAAAGGTTAATTTGAAACTTAATTCCTAATAATATGCAGTGTATCAATAAATAATTGTGTGTTTCCATCCTGTTTGTCAGGAGGAAGTAGATGTTTGGTGTTGATCACAGTGAGTTTTGGGCTCATTTGTGTACTTCTGCTGGTCTTCATCATTATGCAGCACATCACCATCACAGCAGAGAGAGACCTGATAAAGAATTACAAGAACACAGTTGAAGAGTTCAATCAAACCATCAACAGTTTAAAGGACAATTACACTGATCTAGTGATTGAAAAACACCAACTGCAGAACACAGTCAATTATCTCACTGCTGAGAAAGACCAGTTACAGACCAAGTTCAACTCTTTAAATCAGAAGAAACTGGAATTAGACAGTGATCAACTTAAGAAAGAATCTAAACAAGGTCAGTGCAAATCTGTTTTGTTGTATTGTTTTATACTTCAGTGTTACTGTATGTATACAGTGTATGAAAATCTGTGTGGTTCAGTTCATTTTTTCATATCCAATGAGGAGAAGAGCTGGTCTGACAGCAGACAGTACTGCAGGGATCGTGGAACTGATCTGGTCATTATTACCAGTGAAGAAAAGCAGGTGAGTTCACTTGACTGACTTTGTTTGTGTGTCTGTTCGTGGATGAGTGGAATAAGATTTATTCCATTTTTTTGTTAACACACAGAGATTAATATCGTCATATTTCAAAGATGTTGGCAGAGTATGGATTGGTTTGTCTGACACAGAGAACGAGGGCAGCATGGCATGGGTGGATGATTCACCGCTGATAAAGGGGGTAAGTGCTAAAACATTCACAAGAAATCCACTGTGGATTTATTTGTTGGCAAGAGCTATTTGTGACAAGCACAAATAGAGTAAGATGCTATTTGCACTTCTGTGTAGTATATTGTAATGTGATAATAACAACATATTTATTGTATAATCATATTTATTAAAATCTTAAATGGATGCTAAATTATTGGGACCTTACTTGCCACCATCCTAAAGCCCTGTTCAGAAAAGGTGTCCTCAAAGGTTTTTTTTAGTTTTTCACTTTGCAACCATCAAACCTCTTCCTCTCTTTTACTTTCTGCACCATCACTGCTCCATCTAATGTACTACTTTAGATTATAATTGAAATGTCATTGTTGTACTTACAGGTGCATCTCAATAAATTAGAATGTCGTGGAAAAGTTCATTTATTTCAGTAATCAACTCTAATTGTGAAACTTGTGTATTAAATAAATTCAGTTCACACAGACTGAAGTAGTTTAAGTGAATGATTTTGGCTCACATTTAACAAAAACCCACAAAATTCACTATTTCAACAAATTAGAATAAGGTGACATGCCAATCAGCTAATCGACTCAAAACTCATGCAAAGGTTTCATGGGCCTTCAAAATGGTCTCTAGTTTGGTTCACTAGGCTACTCAATTATGGGGAAGACTACTGATCTGACAGTTGTCCAGAAGACAATCATTGACACCAGGAAGTTGAGTTGAGAAAGTGCGGAAGAAAAAGATGCACAACCAACCACAGCCTTGAGAGGCTTGTCAAGCAAAATAGATTCAAGAACTTGGGTGAACTTCACAAGAAATGGACTGAGGCTGGACTGTGTCAAGGCATCAAGAGCCACCCCACACAGATGTGTCAAGGAATTTGGCTACAGTTGTCATATTCCTCTTGTTAAGCCACACCTGAACCACAGACAACATCCGAGGCATCTTACCTGGGTTAAGGAGAAGAAGAACTGGACTGTTGCCCAGTGGTCCTCTTTTCAGATGAGAGCAAGTTTTGTAATTTATTTAGAAACTAAGGTCCTAGAGTCTGGAGGAAGGGTGGAGAAGATCATAGCCCAAGTTGCTTGAAGTACAGTGTTAAGTTTCCACAGTCTGTGATGATTTGGGGTGCAATATCATCAGCTGGTGTTGGTCCACTGTGTTTTTTGAAAACCAAAGTCACTGTACCCATTTACCAAGAAATTTTAGAGCACTTCATGCTTCCTTCTGCTGACCAGCTTTTTAAAGATGCTGGTTTCATTCATCTATGGGCTATTGTCAAGAAGAAAATGAGAAACAAGAGACCAAAAAATGCAGATGAGCTGAAGGCCACTGTCAAAGAAACCTGGGCTTCCATAGCACCTCAGCAGTGCCACAAACTGATCAGCTCTATGCCACGTCAAATTGAGGCAGTAATTAAAGCAAAATGAGCCCATACAAAGTATTGAGTACATATAGTAAATTAACATACTTTCCAGAAGGACAACAATTCACTAAAAATGTTTTTTTATTATTATTATTGGTGTTATGAAGTATTCTAATTTGTGCAGATAGTGAATTGGTGGGGTTTTGTTAAATGTGAGCCAAAATCATCACAATGAAAAGAACCAAAGACTTAAACTACTTCAGTCTGTGTGCATTGAATTTAATACACAAGTTTCACAATTTGAGTTGAATTAATGAAATGAAGGAACTTTTCCATAACATTTAAATTTATTGTGATGCACCTGAATAATTGAAAATCAGACACATGTTCTGAGAAAAGAAAAGCGATTTGTGAGAAATAATATTCATCCTATCATGTTTTGGCTGTACTTATATTATGTCATGGAATTATTCCTATTGTGAATGTGAATTCCTACCTTTTGAATCATTTCATTTTAGAAAAACCTCTTTCCTGATTTCAATTTTGTTAATATTTGATCCATGAAAGGAAACTGTAAAATTAATTGTTTTATTTCTATAACAGATTTCTTTTTCTCAGGGCCTGAATTAGTGAAATATGGGAAAGTATCTAATGTGGCACACATACAGCTCTATATTAATGTGATCTTATTCTAGCTGTAATGTGTCTCATTTGTTAGTATGAAGTATTGAGGTGACAATCACAGTAAACTACAGAAGTTTAAACTGATCCAGATACACCATATTATGTTAATTTTGAGTGTTTGTTAAACTGAGTTTGTGCATTTAATGCTCGTTTACGCTCCTCATTTGTTAGTTTACTGATTGGATTATGATTTGATTTGGCGTCCTGAATAACTGATAATAATCATCACATTTTCAACACATTTTATTCAGGTTTTGGATCGAAGGCGAGCCGAATAACTATGAGGGTGTAGACGAGGACTGTACTGAAATGAGATCATTAAAAGACAGTCTGAACAACTGGAATGATCTGCCATGCGCAATTCATAGAAAAGGGATTTGTGAGAAATAGGGTTGATCATATCTTATCATGCTTTTACTTGTATTATTTTATCAATCTTATTGTGATTGTGTAATTAATTGTTAAGATTACTGTCTTTTAAAACATGTGACAGGACAATGACACACATTGGATGTTTTCTCCATCACAAGCAGCTCTGTATTACTATGATCTTACTCTAGCTGTTTTCATGAGTGTAATTTGTTGGTCTGAAGTATTGAGGTGACAATCACAGAAAACTAGATAAATCTGAAATGTCCAGTTTGCCCTGATTCACCCTTTTATTCTAGTATTAAGTGTCTGTTAAACTGCTTTTGAGTTTAATTGCTTTCTGCTTTCTTTATTACCATAGTAATCTTGCCATTTTTGTTTTCATTTTATACTTTATTCTTAGGGTGTGTAATGGTGGTAGCCGACCTAACATAAATTAATACTTTTTAAAGATTTTTTTACCAGCCAGGATAATCCTGACAAAATTTAAATTAACCCAGTATAGTCACACAAAAAAAAAAAAAAAAAAAAAAAAAAATTGACCCGAAAAAAAATTATCTTTTTCCTGAAAATACTAGTTAACATTATCACATTGGACTCAAACTTACTGACTTTTTTTTACACAGGGTATAAGTACTTATACAAAAAATTCTGAAAAAAAAATCGTACATTTTTGTGGGTTTTATTTCACTTACTCACACTCGTGGTGTTCCCGGTCAAAAATGACTGGACTCCAATCTACTGCTTATAAATCTGACATTATGCTATATTATCACCAAATATTGGATTCATTCTTTTTGTCAACTTGTTCTCATTCATTTAAGACTGGTTTTGTGTTTCTATTTGCATCTGATTAATTGTAGTCCTCATTTATCTGAAAGTAGGCACCTAATTTTTTGAATGATAAAAAATAATAATTATGCATAATTTTCACAATATGAAGTAAACAATTATGAAAATGTGCACTGTTTATCACACTAGTATACTTTAATGTTTAATCAGGAAGTTTTAATTGGTTTTTAAATGCTTTTATTTTGTACAACATTGCAAAAAGTCACACTTGTGAAAAATGATTGGACTCCAAACAATTACTTATAAATCTGACATTATGCTGTATTATCATCAAATATTGGATTCATTCTTTTTGTCAACTTGTTTTCTTTCATTTAGGACTGGTTTTGTGTTTATTTTGTGTCTGTTTGTATCTGTCACGAACTGCGCCATTGTGGCTCCCTCCCTTCACCTCTAAAGGGAGCCTTCATTTCACCATGAACTATTACACTCACTACTTACTACCCATAACCCCTCACTCATGAACTTCCTGTCACCTCTCACCCCTGTCGGCCATCTTGCTTTCACCCGTACACACCTGCTAATCATTACACCTCATCACTCACTGTATATAAGCCATGCACACACAAAGCCATTCGCGAAGTCTTGATTTGTTTATCCTGTCATTTCCGAGCATTTTTGTTCCTGGTTCCTGTGATTGTTCTCCGCCCGCCTTTTGACCTCGCCTGTTCCTCGTTTTATGATTGTTTGCCTGTGCCCCTTGTGACCTTCTGCTCGGACTGACTACCCTTTGGATTACCTGTGTTCCACTGGGAGTTTCTTTAATAAAGTTTTGCATATGGATCCACACGTCTCAGCCCCGTACGTGACAGTATCTGATTAATTGTAGGTCTCATTTATCTGAAAGTAGGCACCTCATTTTTTTTGAGCGAAAAAAGAATTTTTTTTTTTTTATGAATAATTTTCACAATATGAAGTAAAAAATTATGAATCACATAATTTTTAGTTTATCACACTAGTGTACTTTAATGGATTTCACATTAACCCTTTAAACATTAGTGTCCAATCAAACATTACACAACACTATACATATCTGGGACTGACACTTGACACACTTCCAATATGCAAAGCATATTTACAAACTTGTAGCAACTCGTACGTTTAGCAGCGTTTCCTGAGAATAACTCCCGACTGAATAACAAAGCAGATGAAAGTTTCGATGACGGATTGAAGTTTCATTCTTCTCATTCTCATATCTGTTCCTGGTAGAAGTGAAATAAATTTCAGAGCTGCTGTTCAGCACAACACTTTAGAGGAAGGCAACACTGAGGTAATTGTTTCATCTTTCTCTAGTTTTCATACATGTTGTCTTATGATATGTCATTTGTCACTTTGTGTTTCTGAGACTAATGCTGTGCTGAAGTATGTATGTAGAGACATTTATTGAAAGTAAAGTAAACCTGAAACATGATTCAGAGACATAAAGCAGCCTTTTGGAAACCATTCAGCTGTAAACAGTGTTTCAGCACAGAGTCAAACCTGTTTCATTTGTTTTCATGAAATGATCTTGGTTTAACTTTCTGAAGACAAACATATTTCTGCAGCGGTTTCAAAGTCACCAGTTATTAGTCATCATTTATTTTCCCATACGAATAAATAAATAACATCAAAAGCAGTAAGAACATATTCATGGATTGTTTCTACTCCACCTTTCCATTACATCATGTCTCACTGTGTTGAGCTGTTGAAGGCTAGAAATGATCTCAAACACAAGAACACAACACAGCTGAGCATCGTCCTTATGGTTATCCAGAATCCAGTGAACTTCTTACTTCAGTACTATACCTTATAAAATATACATATTCAGTACCATTTTCAATACTGTGGGGAAAAAACAAAATATTCTAAATAAAGTTTTTAAAGTAAACTTTATTTTAAAGTTTTTGAAATATATAGTTGAAATATACTTTAAGAATCAAGTAAATGGTTGAGGCTTGAGCTGCAGCAGGAAAAAATTTAACGGTTAGTCCACTGAAGGTGAGTTGAAGTTTAACCCAAATGCAGTTTATTGAAACAGTGTAATCCCAACTAGGGATGGCTGACGTGAAACTGAGGTTTTGACACAGTGTCGAGATCCTGAAGCGCAGATGTTTTGAAACGCTGCTTCGAAGTGTGATTCAAAACACCCATGTCATGTGACTATGGGGAAACAAAGCCTCTGGGCGTTTCAAGTATTTTGATACCTGCCAAATCTGAGTTTGATTGACAGGGTTAGGGAAGAAACCATATAATCACACCTGTCTCAGCCTAACTCCCATAAAGTATAATAACACAGCAGAACAATGAATATTTTCAATAAAAATATTTATATGTAAAAATTGTCATTGTGGCCTGATGTCTTTTATTAATGTTCATTTTTCATGGCCAAAATAACATATTTTTCACAAAGAGTCCATTCAGTTGTCAAACAGATGTTACAGCACATTACAAGAATAGCACAATAAAAATCCGTGTTTTAAATGTTTGTTATAATTAAATGTGCTTTCCCAGGATTCAATGCTACGGAGACAGGTTTTGACTCATGCCAGTCAAGCACACTAACCACTCCCTCAACTTACTTGATCGATTAGCAAGCACAACATACATTATAATTCGTCCGTTTGCTTAACTGAATCGTTGTTTAAGGGGGCTTACAATGGTGTTTTGTGTATTCAGAATTGTTTACAGTGTTAAAGAGTTAAATTTGCATGCTAAACAAGTTTTAAAAAATAATTTGGACGAATGATGGAGAATTTGTGTGCCGAAAAGTTTTGTCTGTCGATTGTGTATCTAATGACATAGACGATGATGGTACTCCTTATATGAACATTTCTCCTGAAAAAGCGTGCCCGCACACACACATCGACTAGAGCGCGAGAAAGAGTGCGTCCATGAACACACTTCATTTGACTGCACTGCTGCAAGGGATTCACTCGGGAAGAATGTCTCTAAGAAAGTGTGGTTTTGGTTGTAAGGCAAAGATTACTTTGCTCAGCTTCCTGAAGAACCCAGTGTTACGTGAACAGTGGATGCAGTTTGACACTGGATTTGTACATTGTTGAATACTGAAAGATGGAGCGGTCCCAACTATAAAACATCCTGGTCATGATTCAGAACTGCAGATGGTAAGTGAAACAGCATCATATGTCTGTTTTATTGGCAATCCGAGCACGAGTGCTCGACAAACTTAGCTCCGCCCACAGCGCGCCTCCAGAAGCTCAGTTTTTTTTGGAGAGCATCACAAAGCTGTATCTTTCTTTTAGAACTATGATAAAACTAAAGACTTTTTGGAGATATAAAGAATGCAGTACTATTCTATAGGAACTCATGACTAACATCAGATTGGGTGAAACTGTGTTTGTTATGCCCCCTTTAAGGCTGTTTCAGAGCAATACTTGGAAAATGACCACTAGGTGTCACCATAGAGATGGGTGTTGAATTGTTTCGAAGCCTTGGCACATTTAATTCAACTGTTTTATTGTTTCATGAAGCCTCGGTCTGCCCACCACTAATCCCAACAATGACTTGACTTGATGACTTGAACAGACTTGACTAAACAGGCATGGCATGGAAAGACAGGCATGAACAGAACTCACCAACAGCAGATTACATACTTCAATACACTAGTGATGGGTCATTCTTGAACAATTCGTTCATTTTGAACAAATCTTTTATGTGACTCGGGAAGAACGAGTCGTCTCGGGGAGTGATTTGTTCAGTCACGTATGCGCAACATCCTATAGGTTCTGTTAGTTCACCTGTTAGCTCATCTTATGGGGCTGTCTCATGATGAACGAGCGATTTGAACCTGAACTCAATCCATTCTCTTTCCGGGTCAGACTGTATAGGTTAAGCTTTTGGGGCTGTCACGTGATGAACGAACAATTTGAAACGAAGACTCGAAAGATGAACTAAACAATTCTCTTTCTGGTTCAATGGTTAAAAGCCCTCAATGGTTTAGCTCCTCAGTACTTGAGGGAGCTCTTATCACATTATAGTCCCTCATGCCCGCTGCGTTCTCAAAACTCTGGCAATCTGATAAGTCCCAGAATATGAAAATCAACTGCGTGCGGTAGATCATGTTCTTACTTAGCGCCAAAACTATGGAACAATCTACCTAATTCTGTTCGGGAGGCAGACACACTTAGTCAGTTTAAATCTAGACTAAAGACCCATCTCTTTAACCTGGCTTACACATAACACATTTAAATATTACTAATATTCAAATCCGTTAAAAGATTGTTTAGGCTGCATTAATTAGGTCAACCAGAACCGGAAACACTTCCCATAACACCTGATGCACTCGCTTCATCATACGAAGAATGGAATCTATGCTACTATTGTCTGTATCCTGCTTATTCCGCGGTCAGATCCAGTATGAATCCTGAACAGTTGGCCACTGCAGTTCCCTGATCCAGTTTGTATCCAGATGGTGGGTCAGTACATATAGACCCCCTCTACAGGTCTGTATGGGAGTATAAACTACTTGTTTATTGGTCAGAGGAGAACTGTCCCCCGACTGAGCCTGGTTTCTCCCAAGGTTTTTTTTTTCTCCATCTGTGTCACAGATGGAGTTTTGGTTCCTTGCCACTGTCGCCTATGGCTTGCTCAGTTGGGGACAACTAAACTGGGGACAATTAATTTGGGACAATCAATTTATCAATTTGGAACTATTGATTACTTTCCTCTAACTAAAATGGTTTATGATTTCTTTTTGCATTATTGATATATTACTTTCCTATTTGATACTGTAAAGTTGCTTTGACACAATTTGTATTGTAAAAAGTGCTATATAAATAAAGCTGACTTGACTTGACTTGACTCAGACTGCATAGGTTAAGCTTATGGGGCTGTCACTTGATGAACAAACGACTGGAACTCGAACCAGAGAGATGAACTAATCAATTCTTTTTCTGGCTCAGACTGCATATGTTAAGCTTATGGGGCTGTCACGTGATAAACTGATGACTCGAACCAAAGACTTGAGAGAGGCTCAGAACGAACGGCTCAATCCCAAACTCAAGAAATTAACTTATTAATTCTCCTTCTGGCTGCATAAATTAAGTTTATTAGATTAAATTAAATTAGATTCAACTTTATTGTCATTACACAAGTACAAGGCAACGAAATGCAGTTTAGGTCTAACCAGAAGTGCAGTGAGCAGCAAGTGCAGGATATGAAGAGCTCTTTTCCAAAACGTGATAAACGCCATTTTTTTTTAAAAAAATGAGTTTTTGCCAACATCAGTATTGTATCTGGTCGGTATTGAAAAGTCCATTATTAATTTTACACAAAATGTAACATCCGCAGTGATATTCTGTCATGTTTTCTCCCTTTTTTTTCAAACCGCGACAAACGCCAGTCTCCTTTCTCTCCAAAATGCAATAGATCTGCTCAACCAATTACAGCTCACCATTACACACATTTTAAACAGTAAAGGAAATTTGTAAATGAGATATTGATTTAATACAACAGTTAAATAAACAAGAAAGTAATATTAAATTACTTACGTTGTCTGACCGCTTTTGCTCCATTTCTTTGTGAAAAATAGTTTGAAACAAAGTCACAACTGAGCCGCTGCGCATATTTTTCAAAATCGCATCTTTGATCAAATATTTAAGCCCTGTTTAAAAATCCTGCCCACCGGTTGATAAACTATAATGTAGTTCACAGAATATATTATACACCCCTGAAACGTTTTAGAAGGCAACTTATTTCTTCTCCTGTTTGTATCAAATGTAACAATGTATTCTGGAAATGTCCCCGATCCTTGTCTCTTCTTAATGACAATTCATCAGTAGCTCAGATTTTAAACCAAAAACAAACTCTTTTCTCAGGGTTCAAAGCTGCAAAAAATGATGATTAGTTTTTGGTTCCTCCTAATTCCTTTCAAGACAGCAATGGCTGTCATATTTTATAGATATTGTTCATTTGGAGCGATCCACTGCTTTAATCAACAGAGAAAAGATTTCAACTTTACAATGCATGTGGCCACTTTGATTAACTCTTAAGTAGTGCTGAATTATTTGGAGATCAAAAAAAAAAAGAAAAGTTAATAATTTATTTGTGCCATGTACTGTAATATGTCAGAAACATAGTCATGTGTCATATGTCATTTGAAAGGTCTCATCGAGCAGAATAAAACCGCAGTTTGGTGCTTAGACTAAATTTGAGACATTATTTCAAATTCAAAACAACTAATTTAACACTGTTTGAATATATGTTATTTAAAGAAATGTGCATATGTGAATAATGTTATGTCTAATAAGATGATCTAAAAAGATCTAAAAAGATGTGTCTTTAATCTAGATTCAAACAGAGAGAGTGTGTCTGAACCCCGAACATTATCATGAAGGCTATTCCAGAGTTTGGGAGCCAAATGTGAAAAAGCTCTACCTCCTTTAGTGGACTTTGCTATTCTAGGTACTACCAAGAGTCTGAGTTTTGCGACCTTAAGGAGCATAATGGATTGTAGCACGAAGACTAGTTAGGTACGCAGGAGCTGAACCATTTAGGGCCTTATAGGTAAGAAGTAATATTTTGTAGTTGATACGGAACCTAATAGGAAGCCAGTGCAGAGACTTTAAAATTAGGCTAATATGATCATATTTTCTTGACCTGGTAAGGACTCTAGCAGCTGCATTTTGGACTAACTGTAGCTTGTTTATTGAAGATGCAGGACAACCACCTAGCAATGCATTACAATCGTCCAGCCTAGAGCTCATAAATGCACGGACTAACTTTTCTGCATCAGAAACAGGTAACATGTTCCGTAGCTCGGCAATGTTTCTAAGATGGAAAAATGCTGTTTTTCTAACATGGGAAATATGATTTTCAAAAGACAAGTTGCTGTCTAATATAACACCCAGACTTTTGACTGTAGGAAGTAACATTACATCCATCTAGTTGCAAATTGTAATCCAAGAGATTCTGTGTATTATTTTTTTGGTCCAATAAGTAAAATCTCTGTCTTATCTGAATTTAATAGGAGAAAATTATTGGTCATCCAATCTTTTGCATTTTTAACACACTCTGTTAACTTTGATAATTTAGAGGTTTCATCTGGTCTTGTTGAGATATATAGTTGAGTATCATCAGCATAACAATGGAAACTAATTCCATATTTCCTAATAATATTGCCAAGAGGCAACATGTATATTGAGAAAAGCAGAGGACCTAGGACAGATCCTTGTGGCACTCCATACTTTACTGGTGATAACTGAGATGACTCCCCGTTTAAATAAACAAAGTGGTAGCGATCAGATAGGTAGGATCTAAACCATCTTAAAGCCTGCCCTTGAATACCTGCATAGTTTTGTAGTCGATCTATTAGTATGCCATGGTTTATAGTGTCGAACGCAGCACTAAGGTCAAGTAAAACTAGCAATGAGATGCAGACTTTGTCTGACGCAAGAAGCAAGTCATTAGTGATTTTAACAAGTGCTATGATGGGGCCTGAAACCTGACTGAAATTCTTCATAGATTTTTTTTTTTTTTTTTTTCGCAAAAAGCAGCACAATTGAGCAGATACAACTTTTTCTAAAATATTACACATAAACAGAAGATTGGAAATGGGTCTGTAATTTCCTAGTTCATTAGGGTCTAGTTGTGGTTTCTTAATAGGAGGCTTAGTAACCGCTAACTTGAATAGTTTTGGGACATGACTTAAAGATAACGATGAGTTAATAATATTGAGGAGCGGTTCTTCTGCTACAGGTAACAACTCTTTCAGTAATTTAGTGGGTACAGGATCTAATAGGCATGTTTTCGGTTTAGACGTATTGATAAGTTTATTTAGCTCTTCCTGTCCTATCGAAAAAAGCATTGCAGTTTTTCTTTGGGAGTGACAAAGGAAATTGACGTATTAGACGCTGTAGAATCTACATTGGTTATTGTATTTCTGATGTTATCTATCTTATCAGTGAAAAAAATCATAAAGTCATTACTATTAAACTGTAAAGGAATATTTAGGTCAGGTGGTGTCTGATTATTTGTTAATCTAGCCACTGTGCTAAATAAAAACCTTGGATTGTTTTGGTTATTTTCTATGAGTTTGCGGATGTGCTCGACCCTGGCAGCTTTTAGAGCCTGTCTATAGCTGGACATACTGTTTTTCCATGCAATTCTAAAAACTTCCAAGTTAGTTTTTCTCCATTTGCGCCCAAGATTACGAGTTTCTTTCTTGAGAGAATGGGTAGTACTGTTGTACCACGGCGCAGTACATTTTTCTCTAACTTTTTTCAATTTGATGGGGGGCAACAGCTTCTAACGTATTAGAGAAGATAGCGTCCATGTTGCTAGTCAATTTGTCTAGATCCTGTGTATTACTGGATGCACAGAGCAGTTGAGATAAATCAGGCAGGTTATTAGTAAATCTATTTTTGGTGGCTGGAACAATGGTTCTGCCCAGACGATAACGCAGAGCCATATAGCTAATATCAGTCATATGCAGCGTGCATGATACAAGGAAATGGTCAGTAACATCACAGCTTTGTGGTACAATATTTATATCAGTAAGATCAATTCCATGCGATAATTAGTTAAATATTAATAATTAAATCTAGCGTATGATTGAAACGATGAGTGGGCCCGGTGACATTTTGCTTGACTCCAAAAGAGTTTAATAGGTCAGTAAACGCAAGCCCTAAGGCATCACTTGTATTATCGACGTGAATGTTAAAGTCTCCGAAAATTATTGCTTTATCAAAATTAACCAGCAGATCAGAAAGGAATTCTGAAAATTCTTTTAGAAAGTCTGTATACGGCCCTGGTGGTCTATACACAGTAGCTAAAATAAGAGATAAGACAGATTTCTTTTGCCAGAATCTGACAGAGTAACTTTAAGCAAAAGTATTTCAAATGAATTAAACTTGTATCCTTTTTTCTGAGTTACATTGAGAATATCAATATATATTGTTGCGACACCACCGCCACGACCAATCTGACGGGGCTCATGCTTATAACAGTAGCTTGGTGGAGTAGACTCATTTAGACCAATATAATCATTAGGTTTTAGCCAGGTTTCAGTCATGCAGAGTACATAAAAACTGTTATCTGTGATCATTTTATTTACAATGACTACTTTGGGTGCGAGTGATCTAATGTTTAGGAGCCCAAACTTTAAAAAAAAAAAAATGTCTTCGTTTATTTTGCATTTTTCCGGGTTAATCACAATCAGATTTTTTCTAGGTCCTGCATTAAATTTATGTTTTGACCTCACTATTCGAGGAACAGACAGTGTTTATAGATTGAACAGCACTAGTACTATCATTTAAGTGTTCAGAACAAAAACCATCATAACAGTTATTTGAGAATTGGCTTACTAGTCAAATGGAGCGTAGCATCCTGGAGATGTTGTCCGACAGCAGTTCTGCTCCAACTCTGCTGGGGTGCAGGCCATCAGCACGGAAAAGCCTAGGACGCTCCCAGAAAAGATTCCAATTATTAACAATTATTCTGTTCTTTACACCATGTCAATTTATTCACCATTCATTTAGAGCAAAGTCTAAAGTCCAAAGTCTACTGAACCTTTCGTGCCCTCGTCGATACGTTGGAAGCGGTCCTGACACGATGATCCTCGTTGCGGGCGCCGTGCTGCGAACCGTCTCGATCAGGCTGCTGAAGTCCCGCTTCAAGACCTCCGTCTGCCGCAGCTTGATGTCGTTCACCCCAGTGTGCTGGACGATCGCGCCGACGCTCTCGTTGTCCTTCAGGATTCTTTCTGGTCCTCGAATCTGATAAGATTCATTTCACAGTTTGTAATTGTAGCACTTCGCTTGTGGTATTTCTCACAGTGAATTTTAAGAGGTTTTTCAGGCAAGAATGTACTTGTTCCAATATGCACTGTAAAAACAATGTGTTGACTCAAAATCATTTGTTACCCTGCTGCCTTAAAATTTTAAGTTCAGTCAACTGAAAAAAGTTTATTCAAATTAAAAAGGTTAAGTTGTTTCAAGTGTCTCCTTTAATTTAAATATCCAAGTTGTAAACACATAACATTTCAAGTTATGTTTTTTTTCAAGTTGACTAACCTTTTTAAGGCAACAAGGTAACAACTTATTTTAAGTTGACTCAACAAATTGTTTTTTTACATTGTGCGGTTTGCTAATAAAGATAATGTCTATTTGAACATTTGCATCAACATTTTCTGGCATTTGAGCCTTGAATCGTCAGCACCCATTCATCGCTCATGAACCCGCCGAGAGCAGCCTCTTGGAACTACCTGCTGACTCTAATGTTTCTGTAGTGGTTAAACATGAAACAGAATTAATTTTTACTGAGCAGTCTTTAGTCTCATTAAGCTATTATTTGTTCCAGAGCAAATAGTTTTGGCAAAATCTCATGTTTATGTAAATTCAGTGCTGTATATCAGAACGCTGCCTGTGTATTTTTGACTAAATTGCCTAGCAAATTTAATGATGGCTGATGTTGTTTATTAAATATTCAACAAGTATTTTTCTAAATTATAGTAATATTTAATAATAGTAGTATCAAACTGAGATTTAAATCCTTGGTGAAAGGATGTAGTTCTGCACAAAAGAGTTTTTTTAGAGACACTTCATTGTTGTTTCTTATACATTTACACACTTGGGCCATTGAACTGTTGTATAAACTCAATATCGCACTTGCAGCAGAATATATGGCTGTATATCGACACGGCTACTCGTACACATAAATACATACAATTAAATACATGAATGTGTATTTAAGAGATATTTACATGTTAATTTACCTATTACACATTCATAATTCTATATGATTTCTATTACACATAAATATAAATAAATATAACATATAGTTCTTACATTTAAATCAAAGTAATTATTCAAACACAACTCACTGATGATTTATGTCTAGGCACATAGCTTCATAATCTAAATAGCATTTGAGCCTTTAGATGCACATGTTAAGAGTGAAATTAATTTAGGTCTTTTTTTTCTTGTTCTGCAGCTGTGAATCAGTGAGGGACGATGGCGTCTGTTGAAGAGCTGCTCGTGGACTCACTGAAGGAGCTGGAAGAAGCTGAACTGAAGGAGTTTCATTGGCATTTAAAGAATGCATATAAGTGTATATCGAAGTCTGAAGTGGAAAAGGCAGATATATTTGACACAGTGGATAAGATGGTGGCATGTTTTGGACCAGAAGCAGCTGCAAAGAACATGGTGGACATCTTGGGGAAGATGAAACGGAAAGATCTGGCTAAACAGCTGGAGAATGAACACAAGCAAGGTAACATTTAATTCATTGTAACTGTACTGTGATTAAATGTTTACAAGTGTAATGGCTTGACTTAAACCTCTTTTCCTCTTTGCTCTGCTGTGTTTGTCTGATAAATGTTTGCCAGTGAGTAACTCTCCCTTTCTCTCTCACAGCTCAGGCTGATGACAATGTGAACACATCTGTCCCTGTTGGAGGTGATTTACACGATCTGGAGTAAATAACAATCACTGCCTGTAAATGGAAACGAGAAAATATAACCGCAAGCAGCAATTACGGGGCCAGTCACATCAGCAGCAGATTTTATACAGATATATAGAAGAAAACAGTGTTTTCTAGATACCAGTTCACAATGGTCTAAAAGCATTGATTAAACATCTTATAATGTGATATAATTGTTTATTAAAGTTGGCCAATAGGTGGCACTGTCACCAAATAGATTTATTTTCTTCAAGGCATGATTACAATCACACATGCAAAGGTTGATTAAATAGTTTAAAACATGGTTGAAATCATTCATCACCTTTTAGTAACATTGGTTAGCATGGCCTGAAGATGATCTCAATCAATCCAGTGACTGTGATCTGGAAAAAATATCAGATTTATTTTTATGAAACTCATTTTCTTCTTTCAGTATTAAATAAAAAAAAACTAATGAACATTAATCTGTCTGCATCAGTTAGTAGTTATGATCATGCTGGTATCAAAATATTTGTCAAATATGTTTATTTTTTCTATTTCATTTATTGCTTTTTTTATTACAGAACTGAAAAACTTCTTGAAAACTCACAAAACAAACATGGGGAATAAAGTAGAATATATTTTTGAGGGCAACAAAGAAAATGTAGCACAACTCAAGGATGTTTACACAGAGCTGTTCATCACAGAGGGAGATATGAAATATGTCAATCAGGAACATGAGATTCTGAAGATTGATGATGCTTTCAAGAACAAAAAAACACAGGACAAACCTATCAAATGCAATGATATATTTACTGAATTGAGGACAAACAATGAGAAAAAGACTGTGCTGACTAAGGGAGTTGCTGGCATTGGAAAAACTGTCTCTGTGCACAAGTTTATCCTGGACTGGGCAAAAGGAAAAGCCAATCAGGATATAGATTGTGTGTTTCTGCTTCCATTCCGAGAGATTAACTTAATGAAAAATGAAGATTTCAGTCTCCATGAGCTTCTGCTGGAATTTTATCCTGAACTGAAGGACCTGGAGAAATCAGAGCTATATAAGGAATGTAAGCTTGCATTTATATTTGATGGACTTGATGAGAGTCACCTGCCTCTGAATTTTAATACTAGGTCTCTGAACACTTTTGAGAAAAGATCATCTGTAGATGTGCTGTTTACAAGTCTGATTAAAGGTAAGCTGCTTCCATCAGCTCATGTCTGGTTGACATCACGACCAGCAGCAGCCAATCAGATCCCTCTTCAGTATGTGGGTTTAATAACAGAAGTGCGAGGATTCACTGACGAACAGAAGGAGGAGTACTTCAGAAAGAGAATCACAGATGAGAATCTGTCCTCCAAAATCATTTCACACATTAAGATGTCGCGTAGTCTCTATATCATGTGCCACATTCCTGTGTTCTGCTGGATTACAGCCACAGTACTTCAGGATATTCTCACTGAGAACAATGCAGAGAAAATTGACACAACACTCACTGAAATGTATATTCACTTCCTGCTGATACAGATGGAGATAAAGAACCAGAAGTATGAAGAACAAGAAGAAAGAGAATGTACAGAGCACCTGCGATTAAATAGAGAGATAATTTTGAAGTTATCCAAGTTAGCATTTGAACAACTGAAGAAGGAAAACATTGTGTTCTATAAGGATGATCTGAAAGATTGTGGTATTGATGCGAGTAAAGACACTGAGTTTACAGGAATGATTGCTGAGATCTTCAAAAGGGAACACAGACTTCATGGAGCAAAGGTCTTCTCCTTTGTGCATCTGAGTGTTCAAGAGTTTCTTGCTGCAGTTCATGTGTTCCTCTGCTACCTGAACAAGAACATGCAGGAGCTTCAATTTTTCTTTGAAGTGCCAAAACAAAATGTCACATTGCATGAGCTACTGCAGAAGGCTGTTGATAAAGCTAGGAGAAGTCAGAGAGGACATCTGGACCTGTTCCTGCGCTTTCTGTTGGGCATTTCACTGAAATCCAGTCAAAACCTGCTAAAAGGTCTGTTCACACACAGTGAAGATACCACAGAGAGTGTCACAAAAACAATTAAATACATTAAACAAGAACAAAACCAATACATCTCAGATGAAGCATTAGTTAACCTATTCTACTGCTTACTTGAGCTCAAAGATCATACATTATATGAGGAAATCCAGACTTACCTAAGTTCAGATGTACATCCAGGAAGAGACCTCTCATCTTCAATGTGCACAGTGTTGACCTATGTGCTGCTGATGTCAGAGAAGGTGCTGGATGAGTTCAACCCAAAGAAGTTTACATCATCACAAGCAAACTATAAGAGACTCGTTCCAGCTGTGAGATGCTGCAGAAAAGCCCTGTGAGTAATTTCACTGACTGCTGTTTAAACATTCATTTTGTTCTACATTACTAAACAATTAAATATCAAATGTTAAATATTTCCCGATTATAAAAAGTATAAAAAGTTTTTGCCAAAACTTAACATTAGAAAATAATCTGGCTAAATATTTTGTTCTGGCAGATTTGACAGCTGTCATTTTGATAAAACATGCTGTGAAACTGTGTCTTCTGCTCTACAATCATCAAACTCCCATCTGACAGAGCTGGACCTGAGTAGCAATCACCTGCAGGATTCAGGAGTGAAGTTGATTTATGATGGACTAAAGAGTACACATTGTCGACTAAACATACTGAGGTTTGACATTCACTTTCACTGAATCACTATGTTCAAATATGTTGATAAATAGGTGTCTCATAACTATACTGCTGTGCAAAGGCAAAAGACCTTAACTTCGATTTTGGTTGAAAATTAGTTATTGATATTTTTGGGATATTCAAGACATCCTTTATCATGTGCATAAGTTTCTTGAGTCAATTTAGTTTTTTTTCCAAGAAAATAATGGATTGTCTTAACCATGACTTCGAAAAACCCTGGAGAAACCAAGGCAGAGCACCTTATAACACCAGTTACCGCTCTTTCGCTTTGCAAATTGAATTAGGGCAGTCTGCCTTTGTTAAGACAAATGAATTAGATAAATCGTGATCTGCCAAACAGCTCCATATAAAGCACTGTAAAGAGATACCTTGGCAACAATACGAAATCATGAAAAATCGTTTAAGATTTAATTTTTTCTTTTCTTTTTTATAATGCAGATTATTCAGCAGGCTGTCACTTTTATTTGGACATGCGTGGACACGAATGCAGTAACGTAGCATGATCAATTGTAAAATCAGTAGGTTAAGAGTTTGCAATTAAATCCATAGCCTACCTTTTCTTGTTACATGATTAAATCAATCCATGGCGATGAACTTCATCGGAGATGTTTAATTCTTAAGCATTCTGAACATTCCTGTTGTTGGCATTCACATAAATCCACAAGTCATTCTTTTAGATTAGGCTATTTCATTCAAGTCAATATAAACACAATTATGCTATGTCTAGCATACTCTTACGTTACTGAGCATAACAAATAAATTGGTTGCAAAATGGTATCCACACGTTTAACTTTTATTCAGCATGTTTTGGTCTAAAAAAATAAATAAATAATACGATCACATTACTATATGCAATTAGCCCAGTTGTTCTCAAAGGGTGGTATAAGTACCAGTAGTACCCTCTAGTGGTAAGCAGAGTAATCACAAAATTAATCATAAATTGATTTTAAAACACAATACATTTGAGTAAAGTTGTTGTTGTTGTGTACATTTAAGTACAGTACAGTTTTTATTGAACTTTTAGGTACAACACATTTTAATTGAATCATTATTACGTTTTTAAGTTTATAAGTTTTTTACTTGTTTGTAAGCAAAGTGCAGTGTTGATGTTAAAACTGTGTACAATGTTAAAGTGGCTGACAGCAATAAATATTCTTATTAGGATTAAAACGTGTAGGCAATGTGTAGGGATACTCCACCAAAACCATAAGGGTTTAACAGTTTCATTTAGCTCAAATGGAATCATTTAAGATTTTATGGGGAATTAGAAAAGAATCACTTTTTTATGGCTGATCAGAGTCGGCGAGCGATTTTCTGAACTAGCCGTATAACGTCAACTCTGTAAATAGTAAAAGTAGTATTTATGTAAATAGTAAAAGTATTAGCACGGTAATAAGATTCGGCAGTTTAAGACATTAACTTGTAAGCACAAAACACAAGATACTTCTCTTTTCCAATATAAATAAGGCTTTATTGGATAAATCTAAACACATAAACTAATCTAACATTTAAACTAATCTAACACACAGTTTCTCAATGAGTCTATTAAACTTATATATTAATGCACCAGTTCAGAGTCTGGAGTATACTTGCATCGCCTTTTGTGTTAAGGAGTTCCCTTTTGATGACGTCGCAGAGAGGGAAAGGGCTTTCCCCAAAGTTGCTAATTGGGTGGAAGTTCGGTGTGATGTTTTGGGCGTCATAGCAATTTTTATCTGGCTCAGCTCCGGTCCACACAACCTGCTTTTGTTTGGCCCACATACCGCAATGAATTACGGTACTAGTGTGGACCAGGTCTGGATTTCAGACAAGGGCCACATATGGGCCATGACTGGCCCAAGTCAAATAAAACAAGTGTCATGTTTTTGTTCACGATGTTTCACTTTAAATGAAACACATGATCATCCATGCTTTTGCCTTGAACATCCATGTTTCTGGTCAGGAACAAGATTTACTCAACCTAGAACACTTGAACATCCATGTTTATGGTCATTAACATGTTTTACACTTTGTATATAACATTTGAATGTCCATGTTCTTGGTCATGAAGATTTACTCGACATATAACACTTGAACATCCATGTTTCTGGTCAGGAACAAGAATCAATCAACTTATAACACATCCGTGTTTCTAGTCATCAATGAATTTCACTCAAGTGTCCATGTTTATGGTAAGGAACTAGAAGCACTCTTCAAACGACTCTGAAACAGTCATGATTCTGTCAATGAACAAGTTGCACTCTGGACAGAGCTTTTGAACATCCATTCCTCATTCTGTTAACCAGTCGTACTCTCCTCATGCACTTTGTTCTTCATCCTTTCTTTTTGGCCACCATCTCTGGGGCCAGATACAGCTATCAATCGATGTGTTTTTCTGTGGCCTCAGATGTCAGATGATTACACCTCACAGCTGCTGAAAAACACAAGCATATATGGTGTCTAATTAACTTTGCTATTGGATAAAATACAATATTACCACAAAAACTGAACACAGGACATTTGGACAAACATTCTGTAATGTATTTTCCCCTTTACCTGTATTCCCATTTTAATTATAGTTTCTTCCTTCCCCAGACCCTCATCAGATTGTCTAAAATAGCTTTTTGTCAGCTCCCAAATTCATGTACTTATCCTCAACATCCTCCTCAATATTCTGTTGGTCACTTTCTTCATCACTAATGAAAAGTAATCAAAAATGAAATTTACATTTGTATTTCATCTTATTGCTTTGAGCCGAACAAAGCTGCTTGCTGTTACTCTTGTACCAAAGACGGCCAAAACAAAATGGAGCACAATCACATTTAAGTTACTGAATGAACTGTGCAACACTTTAAAAAGACAGCAAGAGAAAGAGACTGCTGTGCGGCCAGCAGCATGTGCCTCCACAGAGCAGATGTGTCAATAACACAAGCATTTACTGTTTCACAAAGAAATTAATAAATAATATATATATATATATATATATATAAACATAACCAAAATAATTGTTCATTAATCATAACCGAGGTAAAACGTTTAATTAATTGAGATGATGATTTCGTTCAAAAACGTCATGAAACGCTGCTTTTTTTTTTTTTTAAAAAAATGGGGGTTACCAGGAAACCTTTCTGTGTGTAGTTTTAATCTAATTTCTATGCAGTTATAACTTATATGGTTAAAGAAAAATCTTATGTGAATTCTACAGATAAAAAAAAAAAAAAAAAAAAACTGACAACAGTAATCTATGGAGCAGACAAAATATGTATAATTATTATTTTTGGAAAATTTCATATATGCTAGATAAAATGCTAGTCATGTTAGCATTTAAATTGTGCACATCACTGATTATGTTTTTGCAAACAAAAAGTAAGTTGATTTGTTGTTTATTTTTAACATAAAACTTTAAATGATTTGGGTGTCAACACTTTTGAAACATTCCAGGCACTTTTGAACAACAATATCCATTTAGGTCACTATAAATGTGATACCAATTTTTCACACCAATTGTAACATTTGGACTGGATTGACGATTATAGTATAACTGTATATTATGCCTCATTAT
Organism: Cirrhinus molitorella; assembly: GCA_033026305.1. Classification (NCBI taxonomy): domain Eukaryota; kingdom Metazoa; phylum Chordata; class Actinopteri; order Cypriniformes; family Cyprinidae; genus Cirrhinus; species Cirrhinus molitorella. Next base: position 10,636,099 of record CM065128.1, read on the forward strand.
AAATAGTTTTCTTCATTTCAAATATATTACATTCAAAGTAAAGTAGAATAAAGGAACATGTATACCCAGTTTTTAAGCATTTACACAATTCCTACATCACATACAAATACCAAATGACGTAACAACCATAATTCAGTCAGGACCTCTTGAGTCAGAAATAAATAAATTATAGAAGACAATAATTTAGGTTAGCTTTTTGGCATTTGCAAGTTACAATTTGGCGGTATGGCTCTGTTCGAAATTCCCTGTCCTTTTCATGAGCTCCATGAAAGCAAGACATGGAAACAGCAGCAGCTTCAGGGGTCGCCCTCCCATTTAATATAGGAGAGCAGCATAAAGCCCCCCCGAACAGAGCATGCAACAATGACAACAGAATGACATCGTTTATTTAAACTCCCTCCAGAAAAAGGTGGTGAAGGGGAGGAGGTGGGTTGCTAAGAAGCGTGCAGGGGAAGCTGCGAGCAAGCAGAACAGCAGCGGTGTTTAAATAAGGCGCCCTGTTTGAGATTTGCCAATTGAGCGCTTAGTCTGATCAGCTGTTAGGGGCTGCATTTTGAATTATCCAATTATCCAGTAGCCTGATAGCAAAGCCAGACTACGAGGCCTGCCTGAACTAACGCAGAATGCTTGATTTTGCATTTGCCAAAAACGATTAACTTTAAGTTTTACTTATCACGTACGATTATTTCGATAGCACGCGAACGCATCAATTAATTATAAAGTCCGCATGTGAACGTGGCTAAATGTAAGAAGAATATATTAAACTTTGAATGATACGTGTATGTTCTCACTTTCCAACTCTGCTGGCTTTCCTCAGTTTAATGCAAATGACTGTTTCCGAAGTCTCTGCAAGCCTGCAGCGTCCAGCCACGTTTTCGACAGACTACCGGGAGTATTTTCATTCATATTCTTTTCCTCTTTGGAGATTTGTTGATTAAAGCGTTATAAGCCATGAATCATAACAACCAGCTACAACGTGAATCACAAAATGTACAATATTATATCTGAAATAAAAATGTGTCAAAAAGACAAAAGTATGAGGCTATGTGTTATGGCCAACTAAGTAAATAAAACTGAAATCCCATTAAGCACTGCAGCTGACAATTGCGCCTTTTGGCCAATTTGCTCTGATAGGCCAATTTCGCATTTCCGGGTTTTTGAAATGCGCGCGCGCTGGGTAAAATTTTATTTTATTTTTTTACACGATTAACAAAACAAAGTTATTGTTACTTAGTTATTAGTTATAACAGTAGTTATTATTATAAAGTGTGACAAAAATTATATTGACGTGCACGTTCAGTAGTTTTACCTGTAACCCTTTTAGCTTTTGTAAGGATTAAGTATCATGTAAACCTGTCATTTATGACATAGTATCTGTCATAAATGGCAACACTTGTCTGCCATCTCTCAAATATATTTAATCTCTTTTAAACAAATATGCTTAATTTGTCGTCTTCTGAATATAACAAACCCATCTGTTGCACATTTTATAGTTACTGTGATTGTGATTAAATAATGTGTGGTACTGAAAATAAATTATGTCTTATAGATTCATTTTAATTTGTAAGGATTTGGTATAAAATTTAATGCAGGATTTAATCTGTCATAGAAATATTAGTAATTATAAAAAGTCCACATGGCATAAAAAAAACCTTATTAACTGAAATCAGACAATTACAGTTGATTTTCATAATTCAAATAATTAAATGTATTACTAATAATTGATTACCTTGAAGGCATTAGATCCAGGATACAAACAAGAAGATGGAATTATTTTTTTGTATTAAAACATTGGGATTTTACTCAAAAGTATTTGAAATGGATTTTAAACGTGGGTCAAGATTGGCCATACTTATTTGGCCCACATATCTATATTTGACATCTGGGCCAAATACCACATGTGACATCTGGCCCATGTCTTGTGTGCCACCTGAAAACCGGTGCCACTTCTGCCAAGCCCGGGCCATGTTTTGCCCACATGCTGTATGCCAGTGCCGGACATATGCCACGCAAGAGGCGACTAAGAGCAGGGCAAAGAGAGTGCGAAGACAAACAAAGAGGAATAGAGTACCTTTTACAAAGGATTGATTGATAGAAAAGTTCAAAGCATACATTTTCAAACTCATACCAAACACAATAGACCATTAAATGATTCACTAGTTACTCAAAGACATACTCAATCAATATTCATTTATAAGTCCTTTTAAAGCATCAGTTTTGGTGCATATATATGAAAAAGATAGCCTGTGAGGTAATGCTCAATACCATTCTGTGAGGATGAAGAGGTCAGAAGGATATAGAAGGAATCTTGCTGGTCCTGGTCTTTTAAATGGGGGAAGGCAAGTCCTCAAGTGATGTTCATGATGTGCTGTGTCTTTGACTATTAACCCATTTAATCCCAAATTTTTTCCAGACATGAAAATATCCAAATCATGTGTCATTAATAACCCTTTGAAATTTTTTTGGAAAAGTGTGCAAAAAATTGTGCTTTATAAGTCGATTACAATTGTGACCGGTGGGATAATGTGTATAATGAATTAAAATATTTCTGCAGTTGTAAAAATGGTTATATATCTTAGCCCAGCTATTTGAAACTGTTCACATTCTAGGGTTACTATTATTTATATAAAAAAAACATTGATATATATATAATAATCAACGCGTTTCAAATTTGTTACTTTATTGTAGCATATATAATTTAATTGTTATATTAGTGCTACCAGTATTGCAACATCAATATTGTAACTTATTTGTAACATTTGAACTTTTGATTTAGGGCAATATTTTGTCAATGAAACATTTAGTTTAATCTTGACTAACAACTGCATTGGATTTATATTGTATACCTAAGTTCACTGTTATAACACCAGTCACAATTGTGACTGTCAAAAGGTTTACTCAACCTGAGCAACACTCAACTAAACTGAATATATGTGAATTTAAATATTACTAAATAATACTAGACACCTTAGAAATAATGTGTCCCAAAAATCTTTGCCATATCTTTATGATAACATACTTTACTAGCCTTATGTTTTGGAGCTTTGATGCAACCATTGTTGTCTCATGGTGCAAACCGGAAATAAACTGCTCTGGTAATGTGACAATTTGCACTAAACATGTGAAACTGCACATATTTAATCGAGACCCTTTATTTTTCCCATATTTGCAGGAAGTGCACTAAATCCTCAGCCAGTAAAGTGTTCAGAGCTTTTAAAATAAAAACTTTTTTTATGGTCACATTTGTGACCAGTGGGATTAAATGGGTTAATCTTAGTTACTTGCCCAAATTTGACAATGCCCAAATTATCAATGTGTTCTTTTGTGTTAATGTTGCCATTAAAAGCTCTTAGTTAGTTGGTTAGATTTTGCTGGAGCCAGGGTTTCCCTGACATATTTTCGACTGTTGTTCAAGGCCTCACTGGAATTTGGGGGGTTTTCTTGACTATTTATAATGTTTCACACTCCTAATCGAATCGTCTGAGTTGTCTGATTTGCTCTGATTTGCTCTGATTTCCTACAACAGACAAATTTTTTAACTGTGCAGAGCTGCAGCTGAATAGTTAGGCCTATTATGCTACTGTATTTTAATGCTGTGGTACGTGTAGATATTTTTTGAGGTGGTACTTGGTATAAGACATTTAAGAACCACTGCAATAGCCTATGAGACATTTAAAATCACTAGATTTTATACAGGTGTTACTATAATGAGGTGATCATATAATAAATGGTGATCAACAAGCAAATATTGATAATATGGAAGTTAATGCCTTTTGCCTTGGTGTGACTTCTCACTTTTTGCAGACGCTGCAAAGGCAGAGTACAGTAACTTCAAAATAGGGGTAAAAATAAACTGAGCTCACAATTTTTTCATGTAGATAATTTTCATTACTAAAACATCTAATTGCCAAATTTTAAGTGTACCTATGATTAATTTGGCTCATTTTTCTCAGTTTCACACTCTAGCAAGTTAAGGTCTTTTGCCTTTGTAGTGCAGTATAGCTAGCAGATATGTTTCCTGTCTATATTGTAGTATGATTGTATCGTTTTCTCTAAGAACACAAGGCAGGCAATGCCATCTCAAAAAACCTGACGAGAAACAATTAGTTTTCCCAACCATCCTGGAAAACCTGGAATTTTAATAATAATACCTTTAATAATACCTAAACTTCCTTAATGACTTCTTTGAACAGTTTGTTTCAAAAACTGTTCCATGTTCATTTAAATTATGTTTCTTTTCTGTCTGGATTTGTGTTAGTCGCGCGATGCCAACGCCATGTCGGCCGCCCACGAAATGGCGGTCGCAAGATGGCAGCCGTATCTAAACGCGATCACAAAAACGCGTTTAGACGCCCCTCGCTGAGGGGCGTTTATGAGTTTGTGGTTCCTTCCCCGCACTCTCTCAGCCCTTCATGTTACCATGGACTTATATCTTGTTTGGAGGATCCACCAATGCTATCCGGTCAAGTCACAGCTGTTCCTCCAGAGCCAAGTCAAGACACAGCTGTTCTTCCCAAGCCAAATCATGACGCAGCCGCCGCTGCTCCTGAGTCAAGTGACGTCACAGCTGCTCCACCCGAGTCAAGCCCCTTTCGATGTTCCTGAGCCAAGTCAAGTCAGAGCTGATGTTGCACCTTGGAGGCAGTCTACTCCTCTCTGGTGGTCTCCTGTCCAGCTCCTGCCGTGCCGGTGGTCCTCTGCCTTTCTGTCGCCTCCTGGACTACTTGCCCTGCTCACTTCACTCCAGACTTCGGTCTGTCCACATGGACCTGGTCCACCCTTCTGTACTCTCCCCCACACTTTTGGGTTTAACTCACTCCATTATCCATAACCCCTTTTTGTCACCCTTCACCTTTCACCCTAGTCAGCCATCTTAGTTCTCCACTTAGACTATAAATACAGCTCCATTTCCCAGTTCAAACCACAAAGTCTTGATTAAGTTCACCTTGTCAATTCCGAGCAATATTTCCAGTGTTTGTTTTTCCTGTTGCCGTCCCTATCTGTGCCCTGGTTCCTGATTGCTCTCCGCCTGCCTGTCGACCCCCTTGTTTGTTTTTGGATTACGTTTTAGGCTAGCTGCCCGCCACAATTTCCTGCTCGCTTTTGACTACCCCTTTGTATTTTCCACACTGTTCCTGTTTGCCCCTGCCTGTCTGACCACGATTACTGTTATTAATAAAGTTTTGCACATGGATCCTCTAGTGTCAGACTCCTACATTACAATTTGATTATTACAATAACATTATTTTCACTTCATAAGTAAAATCCTCAGCTCTGTGGATCATAATATTCTTTGTGCTGTCTCATCCCTGATAATCCTGTCGCCCCTGATGACCCATTGTTTGTCTGACCTGCCTGTGATTTCAATAAAGCTGCAAATGGATCCCACTGGTCCTGACTCTATGTTACTGAAGACTTCGCCACCTGACGATCCAGCGGCATACAATCAACTCTCTGGTGAACTCACAGCCCAAGCGTCGGTGTTAGCTCATCATCATCAGCAGCTAACGCGGCTAACCAATCTTACTGAGGAGCTTGTAAAAGCACTGCAGTCTCTCCAAATGCCCTCGACGAGCGGGGCTGCTCTCGCACCCAGCCTGAATCCACCGCAACCCAACCCAGCGGCCACCGCTTCAATAACCAACCCGCGTTTCCGGAGAAATTCGATGGCTCACCAGCTAACTGTAAGGGTTTCCTACTTCAATGCAATCTCTTCCTTAACCAGCAACCTTCTTTGTATCCCACAGACACTTCTCGCATTGCTTTTGTGTGTTCGCTACTCACTGGGAGAGCGCTGGATTGGGCCACGGCAGTTTGGAGCAGCGATCGTTCTGTGTTTCCCACCTACGCGCATTTCCTGCAACGCTTCAGGGAGGTTTTTGAACATCCTTATGGGGGCAAGGATGTGGGCGACCAGCTGATTGCTTTGAGGCAAGGGGATAGATTGGCGGCTGAGTATGCTCTCACATTTCGCACTCTCGCGGCTCAAACGGGATGGCCAGACGAGCCCCTGAAGCTGTTTTACCGCAAGGGGCTGAATTCTGATCTGCAGTCAGAACTCGCGTGCCGAGATGATGGACGCACGCTCGAGCAACTAATACAGCTCTCCATCACCTTGGACAACCTGGTACGCACCCGTCGCCCCGTTCACAGGTTATGCTCACCGCGGTTCAGTCAATCCCTGACGACCGAGTCTGAGCCGATGCAAGTAGGATTCACTCGCCTCAGTCCCGAAGAACGTGAACGACAACATCGTCTGCATCTCTGCTTATACTGCGGCCTACCTGGTCATCAGAGGCTGTCCTGCCCCACGCGACCAACCCCAAGATCCAGCACAGTGAGTCAGATTTCACGTTCCACTACCAGTATAGAAGTAATTGTGACTCTTCTGATCAGAAATAAAATAATAGAGACCTCAGCTTTGGTTGACTCGGGGGCAGCGAGTAATTTCATTGATTTTGAGTTCACCAAGACCCACAATATTCCTCTTGTTCCCTGTGACTCTTCCTTGTCAGTGGCAGCAATAGATGGGAGACCGCTGGGTGATGGGAGGATCAACTTCGTCACGAAGGAGGTGCAACTTCGGATTGGAACCCTACATTCGGAACCCATTCGCCTATTTGTCCTGCAATCACCCAGGAACCCGATCATTCTGGGATTCCCCTGGCTGGAGAAACACAACCCAACCATCTCCTGGAGTGACCGCGAGATCATCCGATGGTCAGACTTTTGCAAGGGGAACTGTTTATCCAACTCTCCCAGCCCTCCTTTGAAACAAGTAACACCGAAAGTAGACGAACAGGATTCTCCCCAGGTCCCCGGCCTACCTAATGAATACCTCGATCTTGCGCTGGCTTTTAGCAAGGATAAGGCCTCCCAGCTCCCTCCTCACCGAGCTAGTGACTGTGCCATCGACCTCGTTCCTGGCTCCCTTCCACCCAAGGGTCGGGTGTTTCCTCTGTCACAGCCTGAATCAGAAGCCATGCAGGCCTACATCGAGGAGGAACTTGCCAAGGGCTTTATCCATCCATCCACATCACCCATTTCAGCAGGCTTCTTCTTCGTTAAGAAGAAGGAGGGCGGTCTGAGACCCTGCATTGACTATCGAGCACTCAACGACATCACCGTAAAGTTTCGCTACCCACTGCCCCTGGTACCAGTAGCTCTGGAACAACTCCGGTCAGCCAGGTTCTTCACCAAACTAGACCTGCGTTCTGCTTACAACTTTATCCGGATCAGAGAGGGGGACGAGTGGAAGACGGCCTTTTCCACCACTACAGGACACTATGAATACTCCGTTATGCCCTTCGGCCTTGCCAACAGCCCATCGGTCTTTCAGGCCTTCATCAACGATGTCTTCAGAGATATGCTCCACCGTTGGGTGATTGTCTATACAGATGACATCTTAATCTACTCAGACAGCCTCCAGAACCACGTAAATCATGTCCGGCAAGTCCTCAAAAGACTCATTCAGTACCAGCTTTACGCCAAAGCCGAAAAATGTGAGTTCCACCAGACCTCCATATCATTCCTCGGTTACATCATTAGCTCCGGGGGAGTGGCCATGGACGACAAGAAGGTTCAGGCGGTGGTTCACTGGCCCAGACCCACTACCCTCAAGGAGTTACAAAGATTCTTGGGATTTGCAAACTTCTATCGCCGTTTCATTAGGAACTTCAGTACCGTGGCAGGCCCTTTAACCTTGATGGTGAGAAAGGCCAACTATCGCCTGAACTGGACTGAACAGGCCCTCGCAGCGTTCGAACAGCTTAAGAACAGATTCACCACAGCCCCCATTCTCCGTCATCTTGATCCTGACCAAGAATTCATTGTAGAGATCGAAGCCTCCAGCACCGGCATTGGGGCGGTGCTCTCCCAACGCCAGGGGGTACCACCCAAGCTCTTTCCCTGTGCCTACTTCTCTTGCAAGCTATCCCCAGCCGAACAGAACTATGATGTGGGAAACCGAGAGCTTCTCGCCATGAAGGCCGCCTTCGAGGAATGGAGACATTGGCTCGAGGGGGCCAAACACCCATTCACGGTCATCACTGATCATCGCAACTTGGAGTACCTACGCTCGGCTAAGCGCCTGAACCATCGCCAGGCTAGATGGGCCCTATTTTTCACCCGTTTCCAATTCGCTGTCACCTACCGACCGGGATCCAAGAATACTAAAGCTGACGCTCTCTCTCGTCTTACCGAACCATCCACCACACCTCTCTCACCAGAACCCATCCTCCCATCACCCATCATCGTTGCGCCTGTCTTGTGGGACATTATGACCGAAATAACTGAAGCACAAGTAAATAAACCTGCTCCTGCAGCATGCCCCCCAAGCCGCACCTACGTGCCCCAGGCTCTCCGCCAACGGCTCATCCAACAGGTCCATGCCACGCCCAGCTCAGGTCATCCTGGCATCAATGCCACCACCCAACTACTCACCAACCGTTTCTGGTGGCCTCATCTCCAAGCCGACACCATAGCTTACATCCGCAACTGCATCCCCTGTAATATTTCCAAATCCTCCAAACACGCTCCAGCAGGTCTCCTACAACCCTTGCCCATTCCTCAACGCCCCTGGTCCCATATAGCAATAGACTTTCTAACCGACCTTCCCCAGTCCAATGGTTTCACCACCATCCTCACTATTGTGGACCGATTCTCTAAGGGTTGCCGCTTCATACCATTGCCGAAACTTCCCTCCGCCTTCGAAACGGCCACCATGCTATGTGAAAGTGTCTTCCGTTTCTATGGCCTTCCTGAAGACATAGTCTCGGACAGAGGTCCCCAGTTCACCTCCAGGGTGTGGTCTGCTTTCTGCCAATCTTTAAACATCAACATCAGTCTCACTTCGGGCTACCACCCAGAATCCAATGGCCAAACAGAGAGGCTTAACCAGGAACTGTCCCGTTTTCTGCGCTCCTACTGCCATCAGAACCAGTCAGACTGGAGCAGATACCTCATGTGGGCTGAATACGCCCAAAACTCCACCCGCAAACCTTCCACCAACATCACCTCTTTCCAGTGCATTCTCGGATTTCAACCGCCTCTCTTCTCCTGGTCAGGTGAACCCTCGGATGTACCTGCAGTAGATTCATGGCTCCAGAGATGTGAACAGACCTGGAACGAGGCTCACGTGCACCTCCAGAGGGCGGTACGGAGGACTCAGGAACAGGCCTACCGCTTTTGTCGACCCAGCCCCAGTTATGTACTCGGCCAGTGGGTATGGCTTTCGGCTCGAGATCTTCGCCTTCGGCAGCCCTGTCGCAAACTCAGTCCTAGGTACGTGGGTCCCTTCCAAATTTTACGTCAAATCACTCCAGTTTCATTTAGACTTGCCTTACCTGCTAATTATAGAATCTCACCCACTTTCCATGTGTCTTTGCTCAAGCCCGCTGGTGGACCGAGAGGAGTGGAGGACCAGGAGGAGGCCGGTGACCGGAGAGCCCCTCCTATCATCATTGACGGCGCTGAGGCTTACCGAGTCCAGGAGATCCTAGATTCTCGTCGCCGGGGTAACCAACTCCAATATTTGGTTGACTGGGAGGGGTATGGTCCAGAGGAGCGTTCCTGGGTCAACTCGGGGGACATCTTGGACCCCAGTTTGACGGCCGACTTTCACGCTGCCCATCCTGAAAGGCCTGCCCCGAGACCTCGAGGAAGACCCCGGCGACAGACTCGTCCTCGCGTTAGGAGCCGCTCGCGGGGGGGGGCTCTGTCACAGATCAGGCCTCTGTGGCTCCCTGATCACCACCAGAGGGAACCATCACCCGAGTTTTAGTCGCTCATTCGGACTTCATTTCCCATAACCCCGTGCCTGGGACTGATTGCTACCAGGTGTTAGCTATTTAGCCTTCCTATTTAAACTATGCCCATGCTAAGCTGTTCGCGAAGTCTTGTCTTGCCATGCAACCAATTCTGAGCGTTATTTCCTGGACTGCTTTCCTGTTGCCGACCTTGCCTGCTCTCTGGATTATCGAACCTTTGCTGCCCGCCTTGTGGATTTGATCTGCCTTGGAATATCACTCTGTTTGTTGTCATCAGCCTGCCCCGACATCTCGCCTGTTCCCCGTTAACGGTACTGTCTCATCCCTCAAGATATGTTTAATCATTTCCAAAATTCATAAAATGTTTTATCTATTGAAATATTTGAATTCTAAAAAAAAAAATTAACTGCAGTCAAAAAATCTTTACTCTCCCACTTGCCGGACACAAGCAAGGCGCGGGAGTAGTGTAGTAGCTCGTATACAATTATAGGGTATGTTACAAAAATGATCATATTATTAGGGTGATGACTTAATAAAATATGACGACAGACATTCAAAGCTTTAGTTTAAAACATTGATAGAAGCTTTGAATGTAAATGGTATGAATGTAAATGGTAACATTCTAGTAGTTACAGAATTCTGGTAGTTCTAGTGTTAATTAGCTCATATAAGAGTTAGATAATGCTTTATAAAAATCCGCAAACAGTTCTCACCTTAGATTAAGTCATGGTATATCAAAAAGATTCATTAGTTAACAAACTTTTATTGGTCATTATTTGCATTATTCAGTTTCTTAAAATGCCCAAAGACCTAATGTAAAGTGAGAATAATCTGCGGTTAATAAGTTGTCAACAAAGCATGATCTAACTCTTTACATATGAAGTAATTAAACACGTTAATTACAGTGACAATTAATGATGAACTCACTATTTGCATGTAGTCTATTAATGTATTATCTACAGTTTACAAACTACAAATTAACTATAATAATTTTGAAATCATTTGAAAGTGCTTTGTTAATGTATGTTCTATTCTATTATAAAGTGATATTCAGTACAAGCATGCGCTCTAGATCATCAAATATATAGCCTGATAAATTCACATTAATATGGCTGTTTGCTTTGTTCTCCTCACAGGCTACATGGGTGTAATCTCACTGCTCAGTCCTGTGAAAGTTTGTCTTCAGCTCTACAATCCTCAAACTCTGTCCTGAGAGAGCTGGATCTGAGTAACAATGACCTGCAGGATTCTGGAGTAAAGCATCTTTCTGATGGACTGAAGAGTCCAAACTCTAAGCTGGAGATATTGAGGTTTGAAATATGTGATTTATTTATTCATTTAAAATTTTTTTTTTAAAAATCACACTGTTAAGATCAATTCTGTATGCAATTACTGTGCTCTTCTTACTCAGATTTTCCATATGTAATCTCACTGCTCAGTCTTGTGGGAGTTTGTCATCAGTTTTGAAATCTTCAAACTCTGTACTGAGACAGCTGGACCTGAGTAACAATGACCTGCAGGATTCTGGAGTGATGCTTCTTTCTGAAGGATTAAAGAGTCCAAACTGTCAGCTGAAGTTACTGAGGTAACTGGTTTTCCATAAAATAATTAATAAAATGCTTACACAATAAATGGCCATTGAATTTTGTCAACAAATGTTTAAGTCTGCTCTCAATGCACTGCCAGAACAAGAAACAAAACCTCGGGTATGGCACTGCTTGGCCTTCTCATGGCCCGGACAAAATGGATGTAAGCCTAAAGTGGCCCACATGTAAAATAGCAAAAATAACCAAAATGTATCAAATCACATGTGGGTCTTTTTAGGCAAAGATGTGATGTCCACAGTTTTTTTTACTGAATAATCAGTTCAATATAAAAAATTAACAACAAACACAATAATGTGATGTGGACTGTTTTTGTAGGTTGTCTGGCTGTATGGTGACAGAGAAAGACTGTCATTATCTGTCATTAGCTCTGACTTCAAACCCCTCACACCTGAGAGAGCTGGATCTGAGCTACAATCACCCAGGAGATTCAGGAGTCAAGCTGCTTTCTGAAAAACTGAAGGATCCAAATTGCTCACTGGACAAACTCAAGTATGTCAAGCAGGAGGAGTTTTTGGATTTAGTGTTTAAAAATTTCAGTATCTCTGTATATTTATACGAGTCTAGGAGTTTCTAGAGGATGAAACAATATTAAAGAGCACTAGTCTGAGGAGTAAAATCTTAACTAAACTGCTCAGACAAATCTAATTAACAATAAAAAATAGGCAAGGCAAGGCAAGGCAAGTTTATTTATATAGCACATTTCATACACAATGGTAATTCAAAGTGCTTTACATAGAAGGAAATAATAAAATCATAAGAATATGAATTAAAATAATCATAAAAAGTAATAATCACAATAAAACAATTAAAATGATTAAAAAAAAAAAAAAAAGATTTAAAATGAATTTAAAACAGGAATAAAAATGATTATACATAAAATATAATGCAATAAGTTCGGACGTAGCACAGTGCTCATTCATTAAATGCACAACTGAACAAATGAGTTTTTAGTCTGGATTTAAATGTGGCTAGTGTTTTAGCACATCTAATCTCTTCTGGAAGCCGATTCCAACCGTGGGTAGCATAAAAGCTAAAGGCGGATTCCCCTTGTTTTGTGTGAACCCTTGGTAATTCTAACTGACTCAATCCTAGTGATCTGAGTGGCCTGTTAGGTTTGTATTCAGTGAGCATATCTGCAATGTATTTAGGTCCTAGGCCATTGAGTGATTTATAAATGAGTAAAAGTACTTTAAAATCAATCCTAAATGTAACCGGAAGCCAGTGTAAGGACCTGAGGACTGGTGTGATATGCTCTGATTTTCTGGTTCTAGTCAGAATCCTGGCAGCAGCGTTCTGGATGAGCTGCAGCTGTCTAATGGTCTTCTTAGGAAGGCCAGTGAGGAGACCATTACAATAGTCCACCCTGCTGGTGATAAAGGCATGAACAAGTTTCTCTAAGTCTTGACTGGAAACAAAACATCTAATTCTTGCAATGTTTTTGAGATGATAGTATGCTGATTTAGTTACTGCTTTGACATGACTACTGAAACTAAGATCTGACTCCAGAATCACCCCAAGATTTTTTACTTGATTTTTAGTTATTTGACCCCTAGCGTCGAGGTATGCATTCACCTTAAGAACTTCATCTTTGTTTCCAAATGCAATGACTTCAGTTTTCTCCTTGTTTAACTGAAGAAAGTTCTGGCACATCCAACTGTTAATTTCATCAATGCATTGGCAGAGGGAGTCAATGGGGCTGTAGTCATTTGGCGATAAGGCTAGGTAAATCTGGGTATCATCTGCATAGCTGTGATATGCAATTTGGTTCTTTCTCATTATTTGACTTAGAGGGAGCATATACAGACTAAACAAGAGCGGTGCAAGAATTGAGCCTTGTGGGACTCTGCATGTCATGGACGTCCACTTAGACTTATGCTCTCCTATACTCACATAATAGCCTCTCCCTTCTAAGTATGACCTGAACCATTTAAGGACCATCCCAGAAAGCCCAACCCAGTTTTCCAGTCTCTCTAAAAGAATGTTATGATCGACAGTGTCAAACGCAGCACTAAGATCTAGTAGTACCAGCACTGATATTTTTCCAGAATCAGAATTTAAGCGAACATCATTTATTATCTTTATGAGCGCTGTCTCTGTGCTGTGATGAGGTCGGAAACCAGACTGGAAATTGTCTAGGTAACCATTTGAGTTTATGTAGTAGTTCAGCTGATTAAAAACTACCTTTTCAATAATCTTGCCTATAAAAGGAAGATTTGATATTGGTCTATAGTTGCTCAATATTGTGTTGTCAAGATTGCTCTTTTTCAGAAGGGGCTTAACAACTGCAGTTTTCAGGGAGTTTGGAAAAGTCCCAGAGAGAAGTGAGGTGTTCACCACTTCTAAGAGATCTGCTTCTAAACAGTTGAACACACTTTTGAAAAAAGATGTGGGAAGTGTGTCAAGGTAGCAGGTTGAAGGTTTAAGGTGCTGTACTATTTCTTCCAAAATGTTTAAATCAATTGCTTCAAAAACAGACATGGTAACTACTTTTTGAAATTGCGGGTGAATTTGTCTGACCTCAGCATAACTTGAGGATGTACTAATCGTCTTTCTGATAGTATTGATCTTCTCAGAAAAGAAGGAAGCAAACTCATTGCATTTGCTGTCGGAGAGCATTTCACTGGGAATCTGATTTGGGGGTTTGTCAGTCTCTCAACGGTAGCAAAAAGAGTGCGAGTGTTGTTTAAGTTGCTGTTTATAAGGTTTGAGAAGAATGTTTGTCTAGCTTTGCCTAGTTCAACATTGAAAGCACGAAGGCTGTCTTTATAGATGCTATAGTGAATTTCAAATTACATACAGGGATAGTCCACTCAAAAATTCACATTTTATGTTTATGCAGGGCATCCAAGATGTAGGCGACTTTGTTTCTTCAGTAGAACACAAACAAAGATTTTTAACTCAAACAGTTGCAGTCTCTCAGTCATATAATGCCAATGGGCACCAACTCTTTGAGAGTAAAAAAAACTGAACAGTATTTCATATAATTTTTTGATACCGCAATATCTATCTGTTTTGGATGTTGTTATATATTTGATTAGCTTGTTCATATGTGTTTGATTAGGGTTAGAGCGAAACTTTGAATGACAGTGGCTCTCTAGGACTGAACTTGCCTACCCCTGGCTTGCACATTCCTGTTCATTTTTTGTAATATTTTTTTGCTCAGTTTTAAAGGTTAAAATGGATTATGGGTCTGTGTTTGTAGTCGTTTTTGGTTATATATAAATATTAAGGCTGTCAGTTGATTAAAATCTTTAATCTAATTAATTACATGATTTGTAGACTCATTAATCTAATTAATACTGAAATAGATTTTAATTGAAAATACCCACTAAAGTTTATTTAAAGCTATTTTTTGTGTTAAATTGGAAAGTATCAAGTACTTTAAACTACAATTACAAATTGTAGCTTTAAAAATAAATATTTTATTAGATTCAGCATAAAATTTATTACACATGAACATTTAGGCTGCAACAGCCTAATGTAACTATGGAACATAAAAAAAGGTAATTTGAGAAACATCTCAGTATCGCGACAAAATCAGCACTCGTGTCATAGGCATATTGCTCTTGCTGCCGGTGTGATATCCTGTGATATGTGAAAAATATGAGAACATATTAGAAAACTGTATTTAGCAAATGTTCAATATTTTCTAACTGTATTTTTTTCACAAACTGTGAGTGCAGTAATTACAACTTTCCAAATTTTATGATTGCTTTTGGAAATTGATCTTTTCTATCCCTAATCAGGTATATTATTTTCCATGTTAGGCTCATTTTGACAACAAAGTATGTGCTTTTTACAAATCTAATTGTGGAAAATTGATTTGTTGGTACCCTTGTTAAATATATTCAAAAAGGGTGTGAAAATGAATCTGCATTGTTTATCCATTTGATCTTTAATAGAAAAAAATAATAATGAATATAATATCTAATATAAATCACATTGTGAAATAAGTTTCTCTAATACACAATGGCCACAATTAGAAATTGTTATGAGTAAAATATCTCTAAAGTATATTTACATTCATATTTCCTTTTTTAGCACACCAGGATGACTAGGAAAAGGAAATGATCCGGGAACAGAAATGTGAGGCCAAATTCCCTTAATCATTCATAATGGGAAAAATCTAAGAATATGTAGTTCCAATGTGCAGCAAAAGATTAATCCTCACAAATTCGAAAGTGGTTATAAGAAAGCTAAAGCATTGAAAATCCCCAGTAATTAAATTCCAATCAACTGAAGATGTTACAAATCTGCCTGGAAGAGGCTGTGTGTCTATATTGTCCTAATGCATGATGAGGAGAAGAGATTGAGTGACCAAGGACTCTCCAAGGATCTCAGCTGGAGAACTGCAGAGAATAGTTGAGTCTTGGGGTCAGAAAGCCTTAAAAAATTAAGCAGCACCACCTCATCACAAGTTGTTTGGGAGGGTTTCAAAAAAAAAAAAAAAAAAAAGAAAGAAAGAAAAGAAAATGCTCTCAACCGAAAACTAACTCCATTATATTAATTTGCCAGATACGACTGGAACTTCATACAGGACTGGATTCAATGGTCAGATAAAAATAAAACGTGACTTTTAGCAGCAAACACTTCAGATGGGTGTCAGGTTTTAGCAGCAAACACTTAAGATGGGTGTCACTTTTGTTGTGTTTTTATTTGGGTTTGGTGCACACAAGATTAAAAAGTACCCCATGTGTACAATGAAATACACTGCTGTATATTTAATGTTGTGGGCCTATATTTCTTCCAGAGGTCTTAGACATCTTGTTCAGACACATGGCATCATAGATTCAATCAAATACCAACAGATAAAAGAATAAAAACTGACTGTTCATGCTAGGAATCTTATAATGGGCCAATGATCCAAAAACAAACATCAAAATCAACACAAAAATGTGTCACTGAGCACAAAACAAATATTCTGCCATGAACAGAAAATGAGAGCTTGAACTGAAGAGAAGCACCAACATGGAACTGTGAATGTTCTCCAAATGTATCAAGCATTATAGATAAAGACTCAGAGCTGTTATCTTGCCAAAAGGAAAATGTGAAAAGTATTGAATAAAAGGGTACAATTAATTGTGGACAACGTGAATTAGAGAAAAACATTAGTTTCATAAAATGAGGTTCCCCCATTTTAAATTCTTAGTCTACAATTAAAGGTTAGATTTTTATACATTTTTTTTTTTAAAGTAAAAGATTGATAAACAATGCAGATTTATTTTCACAGCCTTTTTGATCACATTTACAATTCTGACCATGACTTTATACATTTTTCATATTGGAGTTGTGATAACAGAAGTTTCAGGTATGTTAATCTGCAGCCATCTTTGAAATGCCTCTTGGGCAAGCAAGTGCAGCTCCTATCTCTTTGAATGGGGAAATGTCAAATTCTCCAAAACTGTTTAAGTGTAAAGAGCAGGACTCGACGACAGCGTGAAGATCCAATTGCAAACTTTTTGACTCGAGGGCCACATCAGGTATTTCACATCAAGTGAGGGGCTGCATAATCTGTGTATGTCAATTTTTTTATTCCAAATTGACACTTACTACTGTACTGTATGTACACTTTTACATACATGGCAGTTCTATTCTTGTACCATCTCTAGACAGATAAGTTGCATTGTGTACATGTCGATTGATGTAAGACACATTTCATTCAGAAATAATGTAAAATAAACTAAACAATTACAAATGTGTGTATTTATGTATTTGTAAAATGTATTTATATTCCCCTAACTCTACAAAAAAATCACGTAAATTTAGCAGTGTTCAGAACGAAGAAAGGAACAGAAATATACGCTACCAGTCAAACGTTTTTGAACAGTAAGATTTTTTGTTTTTTAAAGAAGTCTCTTCTGCTCACCAAGCCTGTGTTAATTTGACCCAAAGTACAGAAAAACTATATATATTTTTTTTATATTTTTAATAAAAAAAATAAAATAAAATCCATTGGAATATTGTTTATGTAATTTATTCCTGTGGTTTCAAAGCTGAATTTTTAGCTTTTGCTGTATTTTGTATCAAATAAATGCAAGGTTGGTGAGCAGAAGAGAATTCTTAAAAAAAAAAAACATAAAATTGTTATCTAAAAAACATATGACTGGCACTGTAAGGAAAAAAACAAGCACAAATTATAGTGGCATTCACGATAAACATTTATTATAAATGCCCAGCCTAATTATTTAAAGCGAAACTGAAGCTAGCAATGTGGTTGCTGTAAAATGCACAATACAAACTCACTTGCCTTTCTTATTCATCACCAATCCAAATGAGTGCGTTTTGTGCTTGACCAACAATTAAACACTTTAACATTTTTAAAATGAGCAACTCTTTACAAATGTGCCCATCCCTGTTCCTGGAGATCTACCTACCTGCAGACTTTAGTTCCATCCCTGCTCCAACACAGCTATCTGTAATTATCAAGTGCTATCTAAGAGACTAATTAGATGGTTCAGATGTGTTTGATAAGGATTGGAGCTGAACTTTGTAGGATGGTAAATCTCCAGGAACAGGGTTGGGCACCCCTGGTGTATATTTTGACTATTTTGTATCTGAGCTGTGCAGTTTGGATGCTGTTAAAAATTGACTATGCACTTATTTTTAACGAAGCAGAAAAAGGCGGAAGCCATTATATACCACACTACATGCTACAGCGCCATCTATTGGATTTTACTGATATTTTGTCAAATTAGCCATTTTATTCCAAGTGCCTCATGGGCTGGATGAAAACGCCTGGTGAGCCGTATGTTCCCCATGGGCTGTAGTTTGCCCACCTCTGCCCTAATCACTAAATAGTAACACCCTTCACACTGAGTGCCTTTGCAACTGCATAGCAACTACCCAGAACATGTTATTGACACCATTGCAACCACCCAAGTAATAATAATAATTTGTTACATTTATATAGTGCTTTTCTAGACACTCAAAGTGCTTTACATTCTGAGGGGGGGTCTCCTCATCCACCACCAGTGTGCAGCATCCACCTGGATGATGAACGGCAGCCATATTGCGCCAGATCGCCCACCACACACCAGCTTACTGTTGGAGAGGAGACAGTGTGATGAAGCCAATCAGAGTATGGGGATGGTTAGGAGGCCATGATGGTCAGAGGCCAATGGGCAAATTTGGCCAGGATGCAGAGGTCAAACCTCTACTCTTTTTGAAAGACATCCTGGATTTTTAATGACCACAGAGAGTCAGGACCTCGGTTTAACGTCTCATCCAAAGGACAGTGCTTTTTGACAGTACCCCGACAACTGCATAGCAACAGTCTAGCAACTACCCGAAATACCTTAGCAACTGCATAGCAACCATCCAAGTACCCTGGAAACTGCATAGCAACAGTCTAGCAACCACCCTAAGTACCTTAGCAACTGTATGGCAATCATCCAAGTACCCTGGCAACTACCTAGCAACCACTCTGAGTACCTTGGCAACTGCTTAGCAACAGTTTGTTAACTTACTGAATGGGTCTTTGTGTGTGTTTTTAGTGTGGATCATGGAGGAGAATCCAGGATTACAGCAGGACTGAAGAAATGTAAGTCTACACACACACACACACACACACACACACACACACAGAGCTCTAGTGATCGTTGTTGTGTTATAAATGTCTCTGTTCTTGTGTTCAGATGCCTGTTTTCTCACACTGGATCCAAACACGGCAAACACTGAACTCAGTCTGTCTGAGGAGAACAGAAAGGTGACAAACAATTATGATTATCAGTCGTATCCTGATCATCCAGACAGATTTGATGCATATCAGGTGTTGTGTAAAGAGAGTGTGTGTGGACGCTGTTACTGGGAGATTGAGTGGAGTGGAGATGTGGATATATCAGTGTCATATAAGAGCATCAGCAGAAAGGGAGGTGTTGAGTGTTTGTTTGGACGTAATGATCAGTCCTGGAGTTTGATCTGCTCTCGTTCCAGTTACTCATTCAGACACAATAACATATGGACTCAGTTCCCTGTGAAGCCCATCTTTAGTAGAATAGGAGTGTCTGAAGATATCTATAGAGTAGGAGTGTATGTGGATTTCAGTGCAGGAAATCTGTCCTTCTGCAGTGTCTCTGACACAATGAGCCTCATCCACACAGTCCACACCACATTCACTCAGACGCTCTATCCTGGGTTTTATGTTTATCCTGGATCATCAGTGAAACTGTGCTGATGAGAATCAGAATAGACTGATGAGAGATTGTACCCATAATGCTTTGAGCTGCTGATAAATCAGTAACAGTGAGATGTTATACAGTCTCTTCATGACATTAATACTGCAGCTCAACTTGTGTCACTCAAATAACAGAATAAATGTGTGATAAATCCTCATATAGGCAGTAAGATCAGTGTGTCTATGTGTTTTTACTGTTGTGTTTCATCAATCATGTTTTATTACTGTTAAAATGTAAAAAAAAAAAGTAAAAAAAAAAACATGATTTATTAAGAACATGTCATTCATTTCTCACTGTTTTTGTTCAGAAACAATAAAACACAATGAAAAATCAAGTTGAGATCAGATTTTAATTGATGTTTGTATTATGAATATTGATTTCTCACAAGACTGAAATGAGCTTCTGACATTATAGAATCGGGTTGTTCCGATTCCGGTATTAGTATTGGAAATGCCACTGATACCACAAAAAAATCTAGCATCGGTATCGGCGAGTATTTGAACCCACATACCCATCCGATACTATTTTCTTAAACAAGACCCAAGTTCCCCCTCAATCGTTCTCTACGACATTACGTCAATGACGTAATATTGGGGATCGGCAACGAGACCCTATCACCTCTGAGCTTAAGAGAAAAATCCAATGAGAATTGGCGAGTGGAATTTGCATGCCGTGCCACTCCCCCGGACATACGGGTATATAAGATGGCGGCGTGCATCCACTCATTCAGATTTCTGCTTCGGAGCCTCGCCTGTTAGCTGTTCCTGAGAAGAAGAAAGAAAACGGAGAGAACGACTTCCTGTTCCCGCTCCTGTTGCGGTGCATCTATGCCCGCAAAACGCCGCCACCTGGCGGGACCGTCCGCGTCTCCCGTCCAAAGCTTGTAAGCTCTCGTCAGCGCTTGCTGCGAGGGCTTATAATGCGGCGGGCCAGGCTGCCTCAGCCCTGCATGCGATGGCCACCCTGCAGGTATATCAGGCCAAAGCACTAAAAGAGCTGCACGAGGGTAGTTCTGACCGTAGGATGATGCAGGAACTGCGTTCGGCTACCGACTTCGCCCTCCGGGCGACGAAGGTAACGGCGCGGGCCCTCGGTCAGGTGATGTCTACCATGGTAGTCCAGGAGCGCCACCTCTGGCTGAACCTGGCGCAGATGGCTGACGTCGACAAAGCTCGCTTTCTCGACGCACCCGTCTCCCAGGCCGGCCTCTTCGGCGACACCGTTGAGGACTTTGCCCAGCAGTTCTCAGCGGTCCAAAAGCAGTCTGAGGCCATAAGCCACATCCTGCCCCGGCGCAGTGCCAACAAGCCGCCGGGTGCCAGGCCTCAGGCTGCTTGTCGCCGAGGGCGCCCCCCTGCGGCTGCGGCTTCTGCTCCGCTCCCTGCACCACCAGCTGAGCCCAAGACCTCTCAGCCCGGGCGTAGAGCCAGTCGCAGGAAGGCGGCGCAGCCCGAGACTCAGCGGCCTGCTAAATCCACCCGCAAGTCTGCGAAGCGGCCCTGACACGGGCTGCCCGGAGGTGAGGGAGATTGCTCTTCGGGGGACGTCACCATCAGTCCCCCCAGCCCCGGGGGAGGGCCGGGGCCAGGTAACATCGCTGCTGCCACTGACCTCCGGGTCAGTGGTACCCACTTTTTCACAAAAAGAGCAATTTTCTTCACCTCTGGGCCTAGTGCCCCGAGTTTCGTTCCTGAGCGATGCACTGCCTCCTCGGACTCGGACTCGGACTCGGAGCCTGAATTCGCCAGCGCGGGATCCAGGGAAGGTAAGTGCTGCCCCGTGCAGCTCAGCTCTTCTCCAGAACGCCCCGCTTTCTGGGATGAGCCCCCTTCCCCTTCCCCTTCCCCCCCGGCTGCCCCACCCCCGGCACGTCAGTTACTGCTCCGTTGATCCCGCTGGCACGTCGACTGGGAGCCTGGCTAGCGCTTCCCAGCCCGTCCCCGTGGTTGATCAGGACGGTACGACTCGGCTACGCGATTCAGTTCGTGAGGCGACCGCCCAAGTTCAGAGGCGTCCATTTCACGTCTGTTCGTTCGGACACGGATGCCTCTGTTCTACGGGCGGAGATTGCGGTTCTCCTGGCGAAGGACGCAATCGAGCCTGTCCCTCCAGCCGAGATGAAATCAGGATTCTACAGTCCCTATTTCATCGTGCCCAAGAAAGGGGGTGGGTTACGACCGATCCTGGATCTTCGAGTGTTGAACCGGTCCCTTCACAGGCTACCGTTCAAGATGCTTACCTCGAAACGCATACTGTCTTGCGTACGACACCAGGATTGGTTCGCAGCCATCGACCTGAAGGACGCGTACTTTCATGTCTCGATTCTGCCTCGACACAGACCGTTTCTTCGGTTTGCTTTCGAGGGTCGGGCATATCAGTACAAAGTCCTCCCATTTGGCCTGTCCCTGTCTCCCCGCGTCTTTACCAAAGTCGCGGAGGGTGCCCTATCCCCCCTTTGGCGGAAGGGCATCAGAATCCTCAACTATCTCGACGACTGGTTGATTCTAGCTCACTCGCGAGATGTGTTGTGCGAACACAGGGACCTGGTGCTGCAGCACCTCAGCCACTTGGGGCTTCGGGTCAACTGGGAGAAGAGCAAGCTCTCCCCTCGGTATGGAGCTGGACTCGGTCACCATGACAGCACGCCTCACCAACAAGCGCGTCCAGTCAGTGCTGAACTCCCTGAAGTCTTTCAGGCACAAGACAGCGGTCCCTCTCAAAGATTTTCAGAGGCTCCTGGGGCATATGACAACCGCAGCCGCAGTTACGCCATTCGGGCTGCTTCATATGAGACCGCTTCAGCGCTGGCTACACGACCGAGTCCCGAGATGGTCATGGCACCGTGGCACATTCCGGGTGGGCGTTACTCCGGAATGTCGCCACCTGTTCAGCCCGTGGTCGGACCCTGTTTTCCTCCGGGCAGGAGTGCCCCTAGGACAGGTGTCCAGGCATATTGTGGTCAACACAGATGCCTCCATGACGGGCTGGGGTGCTGTGTGCAACGGGCAGACAGCCTCGGGCTCCTGGACAGGACCTCGACTGCAGTGGCATATCAATTGCCTCGAGTTGCTGGCCGTGTTTCTGGCGCTCCGGCGGTTTCTTCCGCTGCTGCGCCACAAGCACGTGCTTGTCCGTACAGACAACACAGCGACCGTAGCGTACATCAACCATCAGGGTGGTCTGCGCTCCCGTCGTCTGTCGCAACTCGCCCGCCATCTCCTCCTCTGGAGTCAGACGCGGCTCAAATCGCTGCGGGCCGTTCATGTTCCAGGAGAGCTGAATCGTGCAGCCGACGTGCTCTCACGACAGCTCACCCTTCCTGGAGAATGGCGACTCCACCCCCAGACGGTTCAGCTAATTTGGAGTCGATTCGGGGAAGCTCAGGTGGACCTGTTTGCTTCCCCAGAGTCCTCCCACTGCCAGCTCTTTTTCTCCCTGACTCAGGCCCCCCTCGGCAGGGACGCTCTGGCACACAGCTGGCCTCGGGGCCTCCGCAAGTACGCCTTTCCACCAGTGAGCCTCCTTGCACAGACCCTGTGCAAGGTCAGGGAGGACGAGGAGCAGGTCCTGTTGGTTGCGCCGTTTTGGCCCACCCGGACCTGGTTTGCCGACCTCATGCTCCTCGCGACAGTCCCTCCCTGGAAGATTCCCTTGAGGAAGGACCTTCTTTCTCAGGGGGACGGCACGATTTGGCACCCGCGTCCCGATCTATGGAACCTACACGTGTGGCTTCTGGACGGGACACGGAGGACCTCACTGGCCTCCCCCAGGCCGTGATAGACACTATCACTCAGGCTAGAGCCCCCTCTACGAGGCAGGCCTACGCCCTGAGGTGGGGTCTGTTCGTTGACTGGTGTTCCTCTCGCCGAGAGGACCCACGGAAATGCTCGGTCGGAGTGGTGCTTTCCTTCCTGCAAGAGAAGTTGGAGCGGAGACTGTCCCCCTCCACTTTGAAAGTGTATGTCGCAGCGATTGCGGCATATCACGATGCAGTGGATGGTTCATCCCTAGGGAAGCATCACCTGATCGTCAGGTTCCTGAGAGGTGCGAGAAGGATTAACCCTCCTAGATCGCACCTCGTACCCTCTTGGGATCTCTCCGTGGTCCTCCAGGGCCTTCGGGGAGCTCCCTTCGAGCCGCTCGGTTCAGTTGAGCTGAAGTTCTTGACGCTCAAGACTTCGCTCCTGGCTGCGCTGGCCTCCATCAAGAGGGTAGGGGACCTACACGCATTTTCGGTCAGCGAAGAGTGCTTAGAGTTCGGGCCAGGTAACTCTCACGTTATCCTGAGACCCCGGCCCGGCTACGTGCCCAAGGTTCCCACCACTCCCTTTCGAGATCAGGTGGTGAACCTGCAAGCTCTGCCCCAGGAGGAGGCAGACCCGGCCTTGGAGTTGCTGTGTCCCGTCCGTGCCCTGCACGTCTATGTGGACCGCACCCGGAGCTTCCGAGCAGCTCTTTGTCTGCTTCGGGGGACAGCAGAAGGGGAATGCTGTCTCCAAACAGAGGTTGGCCCACTGGGTAGCTGATGCCATCACCTTGGCGTACGAAGCCCAAGGTGAGCCGTGCCCCCTGGGAGTAGAGCCCACTCCACCCGGAGTGTGGCCTCCTCCTATGCGCTGGCGCACGGCGCCTCTCTAGCAGACATCTGTAGAGCTGCGGGCTGGGCGACACCCAATACCTTTGCACGGTTCTACAACCTCCGCGTTGAGCCAGTGTCCTCCCGTGTGTTGGGTAACATCAGGTAATTTGCGGGAGGACGGCTCAGGTGTCGGCTTGCTGTGCCACTCCTCTCGGATCCGTGCGCTATTCTCCCAGTTGTTCCCATGGTTGAACTCTGGGTCCTCCTTGCCCCGCAGTACTGGACTAGACGGAGTAGTCCATACTGTGCTCCGGAGCGGGGCCTCCTTCACCCCCCTCCGGTTGTGGCGTCATGTCTCAGTATCTCCACGGAACCTTCCGTGTTTCCCCAGTCTAGTTAGACTTACTTCTAAAGCTTCCACATGACTTAACCGTCATTGTGCTCCGCCCCCCAACGGCTGCTTCAAAACTTGGCACCCCTGGTGGGCCACCACGTGGTCTACAGGGCGTTGGGACGGTTACGCATTGAGCCCTTTGTTCCGACACGCTTGCCTGCCGGCATTGGGTCTCGGCTGCGTAACGCAGTTCAGGATTGTGGCGTTTTCCAGAGGTCCCCAATATTACGTCATTGACGTAACGTCGTAGAGAACGACTGAGGGGGAACGTCTCGGTTACGAAGGTAACCCTCGTTCCCCGAAGGAGGGAACGGAGACGTTACGTCCTCTTGCCACAATCCTGGACTGCGCTGAAGCCGGGTTGCGGCTCGGCTCCTCAGCAAATCTGAATGAGTGGATGCACGCCGCCATCTTATATACCCGTATGTCCGGGGGAGTGGCGCGGCATGCAAATTCCACTCGCCAATGTTCATTGGCTTTTTCTCTTTAGCTCAGAGGTGATAGGGTCTCGTTGCCGATCCCCAATATTACGTCATTGACGTAACGTCTCCGTTCCCTCCTTCGGGGAACGAGGGTTACCTTCGTAACCGAGACGTTTCCTGGCTTAATGACTCTTAAGACCCCTCTGATGATGTCATTTTCACTGTGATTTGCTGCTAGTCCCTCATCTATTTGTTTAGTTAGGCTTGTGTAGCTTATATCAGAGGTACTGTCACCAATCTGTCCCCCCTGAATCTTGAACTCCCTGTGCTGGAACGGAAGAAGCTGGAGATCATGGAGGGAGATCATACTTTCCCCTTTCCCACCTCTGGGCTGCTCAGCTACACTCACAGGTAAGCTTTTGCAAATTTTGGGATAATCTGATCTACTTGGATTAGCATTGATCTTGTATTGTGCTAATTTTTGACCTAATTCTTCATAACAGTCTACCATCTGATGGTATTCCATCTGTTGTGTTTGTGTGTCAGTGGTAAGTGTAAGCTGTGTCAAAGGTTGTTGTGGTGTAAGTAACTCAGTGTCCTGCAAAACAGTAGTTACATTACGTTTCTGGATTATTGCATCAACATTGTCTTTCAATAATAACAACTGAGAGAGACCTCCATCCTCTAACTCAAGAAGAGATTCACTGGTCATATAATCAACAATGTAGGAATTCGGCTCTGTCAACAAGAGAACCACAGAACCACTTTTACAAAACATCTGGAGATTCTCATTCCAACTGAGCTTTGCCATAAAAACTTACCGATTGCCCTCACGTGAGCAGCCTAAGAATCATAAAAGCAATCACTCCCCATCTCTGGCGCCGATCGGACCAAATCACCCCATCTAGCCCCGGAAAGGGGGTGAACTAGCGATAAGATAATCCACTCAGAAAACAGGACACTCGTCCTCCATGGGGAGCAATTAAAACCAAATGTTCGGACCATCACCTCTTCCCAGACAAGATCAAAGGGAAAAACGGGACGACCTAATCAACAGAGATCCCTTTTCTGCATCGGATCAGCCACGGAACAGATGGCCCGCGTCACCACTGACCCACTATCCATAAATTGATAATCAATAGACAAAGACGCAAAAACAGGCGCGCAACAGGGTTTCCACTCATGACACTTATCTGAACTCGGGGCAGCCAACTCCCCCTCCTCTCTTTTACGCGTTGATAACTAACGCGGACTCACCTGAAACTAGAGAAAACGATCTAGAAGAACAGTTATTCCTATTTTCTTTCAGAGCAAATATATTCGCTAATAGTGTACTAGATATCTTTGCTGTATTCTTCTATGTGTTTTACGTGAACAGAATTATCTGTGCCTTGTACTTCTTTTATGATCTATAGGGGAATGACCAAATGTATTATTATGTAGATCAAGTATCTGCATATTTGATATCAATCTTATCAGAATGACGTGTGCTGAGTGAATGTATGAATGAAATGTGTGTCCTGTGTCCAATACGGATATTACAGCTGTGTATTGATATTATTATTGAAAGTTGGAGAAATATCCCTCCCACTAATGAATTGCACGCAAATTAATGTATGCACGAAAGAAAGTGACCGCACTGGGTGGGGCTCTGCCCCCTAGGTAATTCATTGGACCACAGCCCCGTGGGATGGGCTCAGAGGACCCGATTAAAACTCTAGCATCAATGCAACTCGTGGCTTGAACCGCCGGAACTTCCTGCACAAGATCTCTTGCTAAACAGCTTGACCAGTCTTCTTCGCGGACGATCATCTCGCACTTTCCAACTGCGCGGCGTTCTTGCCATCAGAACTCTCAAACGAACAGACGAGCCTCGGGAAGCGGCCGCAACTCCAAATCACTCGGAAGAGCATCCAGCGTCGCGCCGTTACTAAGCAACGCCCGAAGGCCCTGAAACCGGTTTCAGTCATCCAATTCTCATCGAGGAGTTTCCCAAAAGACGTCATTCCAGACCGGTCGCCGACCAATCAGGAGCCGCACCGCTCCTACGCTAAAGCGAGCCCACCACGGAACACCCGAGCAACGCAGAGCAAGTAACAAAATCTCCCTCTTAATAGCTTGAATTGGTGCCTAAGTCTCTTTAGCAGATCATAGCCAGATTCCTGCCTTATGATTATTATCAGGTTGCGATTTAAGGACTGTAGCTAAGACAGAAATTTGGGGATTCTCTTCAAACTCAGTAACCTTCATCACCCTGAACTTGTGTGTGTGTGTGTGTGTGTGTGTGCGTGCGTGCGTGTGTGTGAATGCGTGTGAATCTCAGTAGTTTTAGTTTCTGTATCGTAGAGTAGTTTAATAAACCAGTGTTTCATTTTTCTTAAAGAGCCGTGTCTTGTGTCTTTGAGTTCATAAGTTATCGTATGCCCAGATCCAGTTACCTAAGCTTAAAGTACCTAAACCTTTCCTTGTTATATTACGATCTATGGCCAGGAGCGTAATATAAACAACAGAATAGGTATTGAGTTAAACCTTTTGGTGGATAAACAGTTAACGAAGGCTAACTGTCCAGTGTGAATTAAATTGATCACACGGTTCCGAATCCTTACGATTCGAATTTCAAACTGAACAATTAAAATTTGATCTAGTTACCCTACAACAATGTACTCAAAGCAACACTCCTCATCAGTCACGTCCAACCTGCGTTTTCCTATGTCTGCAGTTGGCTCCAGATGATCCACCAGGCTAATCAGTTCATCATGGGTGAGTTGATGAAGTCTTTTCTTAATTTTCCAAACTGTTGTTTTTCTCTCTGCCATTTTGCAGAAGATCTCACTGTTGATGGGTTCACACTTGGCTCGCACCACGCTGTACCGCTCCTCCTCAGCCAGGAAACTCCTTCACTGCCGTGCCTTGGTTCTCCTGTCGCTGCTGAGCTGCCCTCTCGTGGTCCTCGCGCTGATAACCCGTCACTCGGCTGTTCTGTGGTTCACTTGCATTGGATCTGCGTACCAGTAGGTGGCGCTAGATCCCGGACAAGCCCCCAAAATCTGTAGCACGCCCGCTGTCCAGCTGGCAGTACTGCAGTTTAATCTATGTGGTAGAAATAATGAGACAGTAAAAGTTGCGTTGTTCTTCAAAGTTGAGCCGCTCTAGTAATGACAGTCTCTTCCTAGCGGCTCACCGTTACCATAGCAACCCTGGATCGCGTACCGCCCCTCCCTTACTGTCCACACAGGTATTTCACGTTGTAAGTCCAGCATTAGTTGTAACAATAATAAAGAAAATAAACAAAAGAGAAGCAGATATCCCCTGCATAAAGACTTATGACAATTGTAAGAAATATATATATATACATATAAACACTTGTGACAGAACATTCAGGGTGTCACACATCTCAATAAATTAGAATGTAGTGAAAAAGTTCATTTATTTCAATAATTCAACTCAAATTGTAAAACTTGTGTATTAAAAAAATTCAGAGCACACTGACTGAAGTAGTTTAAGTGTTTGGTTCTTTTAATTGTGATGATTTGGCTCACATTTAACAAAACCCACCAATTCAATCTCAATTAGAATAATTCATAAGGTCATAAAAAAACATTTTTAGTGAATTGTTGGCCATCTGGAAAGTATGTTCATTTACAGTAAATGTACTCAATACTTGGTAGGGGCTCCTTTTGCTTTAATTATTGCCTCAATTTGGTGTGGTGTGGAGGTGATCAGTCTGCTGAGGTGTTATGGAAGCCCAAGTTTCTTTGACAGTGGCCTTCAGCTTACCTACATTTTTTGGTCTTTTGTTTCTCATTTTCCTCTTAACAATACCCTATAGATTCTCTATTGGATTCAGGTCTGGTAAGTTTGATGGCCAGTCAAGCACACCAACACCATGGTCATTTAAACAACTTTTGATGATTTAGGCAGTGTGGGCAGGTGCCTAATCTTGCTGGAAAATTAAATCAGTGCTCTGAGATTTCTTGGTAAATGGCTGCAGTGACCTTGGTTTTTAAAAAACACAGTGGATGACATTGCATCCCAAATCATCACAGACTGTGGAAACTTAACACTGGACTTCAAGCAACTTGGCCTATGAACTTCTAAACCCTTCCTTCCAAATGAAATACAAAACTTGCTTTCATCTGAAAAGAGGACTTTGGACCACTTCTTCTCCTCAGCCCAGGTAAGAAGCATCTGCCATTATCTGTGGATCAGGTGTGGCTTAACAACAGGAATATGACAACTGTAGCCAAATTCCTTGACATGTCAGTGCGTGGTGGCTTTGGATGTCTTGACCTCAGCCTCAGTCCATTCCTTGTGAAATTCACCCAAATTCTTGAATTGATTTTGCTTGACAAGCCTCTCAAGGCTGCGGTTCTCTTGGTTCCACACTTTTTTCATTTTTTAACATGCTTGGATACAGCACTCTGTGAACAGCCAGCTTCTTTAGCAATGAATGGATGTGGCTTACTCTCCTTGTGAAGGGTGTCAGTGATTGTCTTCTGGACAACTGTCAGATCAGCAGTCTTCCCTATGATTTTGTAGTCTAGTGAACCAAACTGAGAAACCATTTTGAAGGCTCTGGAAACCTTTGCAGGTGTTTTGAGTTGGTTAACTGATTGTCTTGTTACCATATTCTAAATTGTTGAGTGAATTAGTGGGTTTTTGTTAATTGTGAGCCAAAATTATCACAATAATAAAAAAAAAGACTTAAACTACTTCAGTCTGTGCGTGGAATTCATTAAATACACAAGTTTCACAATTTGAGTTGAATTACTGAAATAAATTAACTTCAACAATATTCTAATTATTGAGCTGCACCTGTATGCTCTGTGTGCATGTGCACAGAACAGTGACAGTCCTGTTTAAAAACACAAACAAATCTAATATATTGTAATAAATCAAGCAAAGCAAATCAGATTTTTACTGATTTGCACGTTGAGTTTAGGCTTATATGGCAAAGCCAAACCACTGGACAGGGGCATAATTAATGGGGCATCATATTCAGCATTGAGAATAAAAACCAACC
This sequence comes from Cirrhinus molitorella, assembly GCA_033026305.1. Lineage (NCBI taxonomy): Eukaryota > Metazoa > Chordata > Actinopteri > Cypriniformes > Cyprinidae > Cirrhinus > Cirrhinus molitorella. The sequence continues at coordinate 10,666,065 of CM065128.1, forward strand.
TGTTTGTTCTTCATTATCTTCATGTTTGACTCTGAATGCCTCTTCAAACTTAATTTACTTTTACATTTACATTTAGGCATTTGGCAGACGCTTTTGTCCAAAGCGACATACAGTTGGGAGAATTGAATTTCTTCAATTTCCTCTTTAATAAACATCATCTTTGTTTGTTCCTCAGGAGCTTCATGTTTGACTCTGAAAGTCTCTTCAATCTTCATGTCTTCACTCTCCTCTTTAATGAACACCATTTTTTTTAGGTGCGTTTGGACACTTTGTCCTGGGGATAAATTCTTATTATTATAATTAAATAAATGTAAACTAAATTGCTGGATGTGTCTCAGTTCGCTCCCTAGCTCAGAAGTCAGCACACTGGAGTCAGATAGTGATTTAGTTAAAATGTACTTACATGACTAAATATATACTAAAACATACATTAAAGTTAATATTAGGTATTTAAGATCAATATTTAGTATTAAATTATCTGTACATAATATTTAATAAATAATTCAATGAAAACATTTGCCGTTTGTAAAAGTGATTATTTCCCGTTTGTCGTCATCATGAGCTTAGCGCTTCAAATCACTCAATCGTTTTACAAATGATTCGGTTCAGATGATTCAGCTTCTCAGTTTCTCTCACATCTTTTCCGTGCTTGAACGTGTAGTAGTGAGCGAAATGAGACGCACATCTTCTTTTATTAAAATGAGAATGCTCTTTTCTCACAAAAATTACACTGGATAAAGCATTTGATCAATTCACTTTATGTAGCTTGTAAAAACAGTTTGCATTTATTTAAAAACTTAAAAAACTACAAACCTTTCTCCAGCTGAATCACAACAAACGCAGGCTAGAAGGGGCGCAGCTTTATGACGTCACACCGCCAGAGCAAAATAAAAGTCCCGTTTACACACTGATGTCTATTATATGCATATGATAAAACGTCCACAATTATTAGAATTATACATCTAGAACCAGTTATATTTTAATTTTTTTTAATTATTGTACAATTACAACTGTATTTTTTTTTACCTTGCCATTCAACCATTTTTGTGGAAGCATGTCGCAGCAGCCATAAATGTTTAAATTTTTTTGTATTTGTTGTACTTTTTAAATCATTTTTAAAAATGTTTGAGGAATGTGATCATGTGCAGCCTCAGGTTTGAGAGCATCAGGAAGGCCTGGATTCTGCTTTTTTTATTTTGGCATGTTTAATTTGATATTCGGGGGTTGTCTGGTGAACTTGAGCAACTTTTTGAACTTCAGTGTCATCTGTAGCAATGGAAATTAATGCATTGGAGAAGAAGAAATTTGATTTTTCTCAGAATTAAAATAATAACGGCTGAACACTCGCGGGACGAGTGCATTAGTTCGGTTTATTATTGATTCGGCTGTATCAGATAAATATATATAATATGTGTAACTAATAACCATTAATTATACATATTTTATTGTGTTTAAATTAATAACTTTTATTACATCTGTTATGCTACTAGGTCTATATTTGCATTTACCTGAACATCCAGCATATTTATTTAAGTAAAATATTAATGATTGATTCAAATCTGACACTTGGATTTTATTCATGAAAGCTGATAGATGTATTAACTTAGTACATGTTTAGAATATGTTACAATATATGTAGCTGGAAGCTAAATAAAGTAGAAACCCAGAGAATCAATTTCACTTCCAATTCTCGCTATAATGCCATAACACTTTCCAGACTTAACATCAATACTTACAGGATTACCCACGTCTTTACACTTGATGGAAAATGATGCTTTTGTACCATTGCTTTTTTCAACCACAAATTCCATCCCATGGAATCTATTCTCATCCATATTTGGCCACAGTTTCACACTGACAATTTTGTCATCATTGTCAAATAGAAATTCTTCTACTTTCCATGTTAAATAGTCACCAATTTTAAATATGTGGCCAGTGCTAAAAGTCACATGGATTCCTTTGAATATGGCAATCTCCCTTGAGCTCTGCAGGGACACAGACAATACAGAACATGTTAGAACATACGTACAGAACATATATGATGGACATATGGACATATAATGAAAAATGTGATGAAGTAAGAATAGAATAAAATGTCTTCACACCCCCATTTACTTGTGTAACTTATTGGAAAATATGTTCTTGTGGCAAAAATGTATGAATTACACTAAGCAACATTAATGTTAATGGCATCTTTTTATAAAGGCCAATATCACAGGTAATTTTACTACTCATGTCTCTTTTTGATCTTTCTCTTTATAGCCATTCAACATTACAGTGTAATAGAAAGCTTTCTATTTTAACATTTATTGTGCTTCAAGAAATAAAACAAATTTAACACAAATGAGTGAACTTAAATCAATCTTCACATAAACCTGTAATTTCATATTTACCTGTACTTCCTACCTGTCTATCAAGGAAATATACATAAATTAATGTTAACATTGAAGCGGCTGCAGGACCTTCTGCTGCACATGACACAGGTCTGACACATCTCATTTTTTCACAAATCTTACTTTAAATGAAGACCATTTAACTAATTTATGGCTGTTCTAAAAAAGATACCGGATATAACAGGCAATTTGGCATAATTGTGTGTGGAGAACTTGATACTGGCACATGTCTTTCTGTGTGCACAAGTGGTGACATCCACAGTTGCATTGGGACAATTTTCACAATTTATTGGGGGTAGACAGTGGTGGGGGTCATCCAGAATGTTGGTGTTTCTCACCACCCTGCGTACATATCCCCAGATGAATTACCCACTGTTTTTTGAACAAAACCCAAGCTTGTGTAATAATTTAATTACCATCAAAATCCACATCTCTGAGTTTACAAGAAGAAATCAATTTAAAATATAATGTTTAACACCTTTTTGACCACTGCCGGACACTGTATGGTAATTGTTGTACTTTGCTGCAATTTGCATGCATATTCATTTCTAAAATGTTGGAAATTTGTGTTTTGCATGAAGGACTAATGATTTTGTTACTCCTTGTAAGGTTTACAGAACCTCAAAACCTTTGATCTTCTGAGACGATACACAAATGGTGTATTAAGATACAAACATCTGTTTCCACTTCTCATTCAGAGAAGATGCAAGAGAAGTCCCTTCTCACCCATCCTTTCCATACACCCATCTTCTCTCACTCATCTCACTTAGAATGGTCAACAGCACAATATAATGTTCCACATACATACTAATGATATGAAACCTTCATCCACCATTGGATACCTCCCATGGAACAATTGTGTGGACCTTACACACTCTGTCAGTCTTCTTTCTTTCTGTTGTTTTGGAAAGATTTTCTTTTGAAAGAGCCACCACCACTACTCTATGAAAAAAAAAAACTTGAACGAACAGATTTTATGATATCCAAGAAACCCAGAAGGAAAGCAATCGGGCCAGAGTGAAAATGAATAAGCGTAGGTGAGTGGCTTCTCCCTGGGCATTTGAAACACAATTCAATAAAAACTGTACTAGGTATATTGTTCATTGTACCCACCTCTCCTTCATAGTAAATTCTGATTTTCCTGATGGTGCTGATGAAAGGAGTTACAAAGCTGGTTCCATAACCACCTTGCCCACCCACAATCTGAGGTAGTTCTGAGCAAGGAAATAAAAGGGAAAATACAATTAGTAGATGCACAGAACAGCAGAATACAATTGTTCAACGTCTGTTGAACAAGTAATAACTGCATTTGAAATTTCAATGGATCCTAAAAGTAATACAGTTACACCTGTTTTTAAATACAACTGTAAATCCAAACACTGACTGTGTGAATGTAGCAGATGTCATTGAAAAAGATTACTGTATAAAATGTGTAGATGACAGTTACCATTAGAAGGTATAGGGCTGACAGCATCACTGGCTTCACTCACTCCCACTTTATCCACTATCCTGTACCGAATTGTGTAATGCTTTTCAGACATCAATCCAGTCAGAGTAAAGTCTTCATCCATTGTGTCTACTACAAGCCACTGTTCCTCCTTGTCAGAACCTGCATTTACCTCCTTGTACTCTACTTTGTACTTCACTGTTTCACCCGTTGGGGATTTCTGCAGCTTCAGGGACACACCTTGGGACATGACATTCTTTACTCTTGGTGTGGGTGGCTTGGAAACAAGCTGGAACTTTGTGTTTGTCAATTTCCCTTTTTCATACAAAAAGATGGAGGAGCCTGGACTGGAGGAATCAGAGATCGCAGAAATAATGAAGTGAATTCTCTTTTCGTCTTTATTGGCCTCTGAAAAACTTCTGAAGCGAAATACGTCCTCTTTCATCTTTGTGATGACATCAGGATCATTGAACCACTTTCTGACAGATGGTACAGAAACAGTTTTTATCTCATCTCGCTCAGTATATTTGTCAGTTTTCAGAAACTCCTTCAGGGCTGAAAGATAAGGGTCTTCATATTGCAGGGAGGTGATAGTCAAGCACACCACAACATCAATATCAGGATTAAGGAGGATAGTTTTGAGATGGTCCGAGTCTTCAATTTTGATCCCCTTCAATATCTTGGTGTATGAACTCAAGAGATGAAGTTCAGTCCTTGCCTCATTTAACCACAGGTCTAGCTTGTCCACGTTAAAAGGGGAGCTCCTGTGGATCTTGAGGATGTCTTCCAGTGAGTTTTCTGTCATTTCCCCTCCTCGAATAGCAGGCAAAACACTGCCCACTGCTTTCACTAGCAATGCCTTGTAAATGTTAAATGAGCCTTGAAATGAGCGCAGCTTCACTTTGATGTCATTGAAAACATTCACTAATGACATTGTGAACAGGTCGTTGCATGCCCTCTCTGCCTCATCCAGTCCCTCCATTATAGATACAATGTTGGAAAGTGCACTTGTGCTGATATCTCTCTTTAACTGAGCTGCTTTTGAATCCAAAAGATGTAGAGGATAGAGCCAGACTTTGATTGGAACCACATTTTGTGTTTTCTCCTTCAGCAGAGTGGGCAGCTTCTTGTACACCTCCAGGGCCTCCATGTATGTGGTGGGGTTCTGCTGAAGATGGACATCACCATGAAATGTGCAGGCAATCTTCTCAGCTGTTTTCTTTTCAGCATCTGTCATTTGTAAAGCTGCATTTCCTTCAGAGGAAAATCCAGGGATCTTCTTGACCATGACATTCAGTTCTCTCTCAATTTCCTCCTTGCAATGACCTTCTGAAATTGTCTGATCAAACACCATAAAGGCTTGAGCTCCATATAGTACTGCCGTAACCACATGTGTTGCAGTTTTTTGGTCAAACATCTGAGGGTAGGTGATTTGGCCCAGTTGAGTCATAGTGAGCTGTTCGAATCTTGCGGTTTCACTGTAATGCATTGTTACTCTTGACTGCTGGTTTGAAGATTTGGTTTCACGCAGGTATTTGGCAGATCCTCCCACCTCCACCAATCCCCCCAAAAAGCTGACCTTCAGGGAGGCACTTACATCCAGAAGCCTAAACTTACTAGAGAGAGAGTCAGAGCTACTGAACTTCAAATCTGTCAGAAGCTTCGGACGAATGTCCAGGTCTTCTCTCAATGATTTCTTATCCCACAGAGTAACACCTGAAATAAGAAGTGATTTTCAGTTGTATGAGGAGGTATTGCATTTTTAAAGTGTTGCTACAGAAGGAATTCGGGTACAATGCTGCCTGGAGTCAAAATCTGGTAAAGAAGAAAGATACAAACTATTTTGTTACACCACCTGGAATGAAGGAGTCCTTGCGGCAGTCATACAGCATACCAGGAAACAGAGGTCTTCCTAAGGCTGCCAGCTCAATCTGCTGTGATGCAATGGCTGTAGTAAAGGAAAAAATATGTCATTTACTTATCAGAGTTGGGGAAAGTTAAAGTTTAAAGTGAATGCATTACATTATTGTGTTGCTTTTTATGGAAAACAATGTTACATTATTTGCATTACTTGTTTTTCTTTATTAAAAGTTACATTTTTATAAGTGTAAATGACGTTTCTCAAAATGTGATGCAGAAACAAAGTGCCAGTGTGTGGCCCTTCCAAACCTACTGCTAAATTAATAGGCATCAGGCTAAATAAATTCCAAATTCATAAATTCATTTCAGTTGCACTAGAACTTTGTAAATCTGAAGACTTTCGATTTCAAGGGCAGTGATTAGGAAAGTGACTTATATTAGTTTTAATAAAAATATAATTTGCAATTTAACATTACTTATTTTATATACAAACTGGTCAAATGTTTGAAATAATTAAGTCTGTTTATTTTTTGAAAGATATACAACCATAAATACAGTAAAAATATGAAATACTTAAAATAGTGGTTTTCTGTTAAAGCTATTTTTTTTTAGATTAAAGTTGAATTTTCATTTTATAAACATGCATAGAAAAAAACATTACTGGTGTGCAACTTGAGACAAAACAAAGGCACTGATATATGTTAAGACCAGTCAGTGCAATTTTATTCAGTTGAAACAGCTCAGATTTACATTTTAGTCTAGGACAAGTCTTAAGCCTTGTCTGTGAAACCGGGGGAATATGTAATAAGTATATATATATATATATATATATCTTTATCGTCACTTCAATCAATTTCATGCAACCTTGTTGAATAAAAGAATTAATTTATATATATATATATATATATATATACACATAGACTGAATTGTATCATATATCTCCGTATTGTGTTATATTTTTATGTTAGTAAGCGGTATTAAAAATTGCTCTGTACATAATGAGCTATCAGGTTTATGGTGTGCAGTGGTGTGTTGCGGGCTGGGTGTGGTTGGCCGGTCTGTGCCATAAGTTCAGGGCCATTTTTATCAGTCTGCCACTGATGAAAAGTGCTATACAAATAAACTTGAATTTAATTGATGTACACATAGTCATTATTGTATCCAGATAAAAAAGGTCTACTTCAGAACAGACAATCCACACTTTTTGAAATTGCTGGATAAACCATTTTGCATACCCCATGTCTACCACTACTTTACCAGTCCACAGGTAAATTTTCAGTGCTCCTGAGTGACTTCCATCCATCAGTCGCTTATAGTAGACATGACAAAAATGCAGCACACTCACCAACTGTGCTAATCTTTTCACATTTTTGTATAAACGTGTAAAATCTACTTACAGTAACAGTACAGTAACAGCATATTTTTACTTTGCACCACTCTTAGGATACAAATAACATATTCACATTTTGTAACACCATTCACATCTTACCTGGATTTTGTTTGTTTTCTATGCGCCCAAAGCCATGAAGTGTTCTCGATGTGTCATTCAAAGTCTGAACCTCATCAATAGTCAGTCGTAGAATATCATATTTGTGAAGAAATTTTTCATAAATACATTTTCTAGAAACTTCAGATTATTATTCCTAATTTCATAAAATACTTAAGGTTACCCTTCTGCATTTTGTGCACTTACCTGAGCATTCACCATTGCTAGAGTTGCTAGCCATAAATATGTACATAAGTAAATGCAATTTGGCTGTTTCCGGTAAAACAAAAGTCCTCCCATCTTGGAATGGTCAAAAAGGAGACCTGTTTGAATAGAAGTCAAATGGGAAGATTACTCCTAAACCACTTTTATGTGGAAATAGTCTGTCCTTTTGTATTGTTTTGCAATTTTACCTGGAGTCTCTGTGTGTTCGTTATATATACATATATCACGTGGGGTTTGGGGGGGTTGGGGGCACGTGTAGGCTACATGTGCTGTGTCACTGCCTCTTTAACCTCAAAGTGCTTTCTGGTGGTATACAACAGTTTTGTGTGAAGTACAGAATAGAATTAAGTTGTTAATTGTTTAAAATATTAGTGCATTCAGACAATCTACTGCTCAGTTACGGTGGCTACTGAGGATGGAGCAGATCATTGAAATTAGATCTGGGTCTGTATCACAAAGTAATTTTATGGATTCTAGTTAATAGAATTTAGTTTTTGAATTACAGCATAAGCAATGGTTAAACAAATACAGAATTTTTATTCATTACAAGGTTTTAAAGTATGTAATATTTAACTAGTTTAACTAGATGTTAAAATATGCAGAAGCAATCAATTCATTCCATGAATTCAATATTCAGAGTCAAATAATAATTTGCAAACATTTGTCTGTTAAACACTTTATACATGAAAGATGTACATTTCTGATGTTGTCAGAATGTTTTTGTCAGTGTTTTAAGTTTTTAATGTCTTTGCAAAAGTAAATACATGTATGTGTAGTTGAACCACACTATACATTTATTTCACATATTTACATGGTGCATCCACAGAAACTGCTCTGTGACAAGAGATTGCTTTTTCTGTTAATGTTTTGCTTCTTATCTGCTTATTGTGGACATTGAGGGCCAGAGTTGAATAACCCTCATGAGGTGGATTGCAATGATTAGGATAAACATTGCAATGGACTGTTAGGAAGGTCTGTAGGGCCCTGCACACCATGGAATGTGTTGGCACCCCAAGCCCCTTATTGAGTACTCTCCTGATGAAGACAGATCTAGCCACCCATGCCACAAAGCACACAGCCAGTCTATCGGTTATTCTATGGTTGCTATAATTGCAATGGAAGGGCATCTGTGATAAAAGACCTCACACACTAACCCTCTTGTTGTCTACTGATGAGGCAGTTGAAAAGATGCTTATCCACAAGTTTTCCTATGCCCCATGAGGCCTTGCGGCAAACATGGGAGCGTCTTCCAGTTCAAAGTAAACAGCGGGACATGACACTCATTCATTCAACAGCTGACAGTGCTGATGAAGACTCATGAAGTACGGAGAATGTACTCTGACTGTTTCAGCAAAAGATTTAAAGCTTTAAGCCTAATCTGGCACACCCCTTAACACAAGCTCTGATGCCTCGTTTCAAATGTCTCATCACTAGCTGACAGTCATTTACAATTTAGCGATCCAAACTTGCAACAGATGTGCAAACACAGCTTTGAACATGTTGCCCCTGAGCACCTCAACGAAATCACTCACAACGGTTTGCGGTTTTACAAAGTAAACAAAGATCTGAAAATCAACTAGCCATGTACCCACATTCTTCTAGATAAAGCTGGAATCTCTATCAGCAACTTTTAGGTGATATACCCCTCAAGAGTGGGGCCATAAAAGCTGAAATAGTGGAAGTATTGTATATTCTCTTAGAAAATAACTGCAGTACACTGAAGTACAACTGGAAATTTGCAGTATGGGTCATTCCTACTATTCAATGTCATTTGAGTCCCCAAAACATAGTTATAGTGTATAATAGTGTATGTTTTATTTAAAGAATGCAATTATACATTTTTTTTTCAAAGCTTGTCTTATATGATTAACTCCCCTCCACTACAGAACACAATGTTATGTACCCAGAATTACATTTAATTTTAAATAATTCCTCTGATTTTAGAGCAAGTAGGCTGAACTGTCATGTCCCCAGTCATGTTTGCTTAATTCAGTTGCAAATCTAACTAATAAAATCAAATAAATCCTAAATTGTTCACTGGTGTTGTATAGCCTTATGTAATAAACCACATTCTAAGAAAGCAAGTGAAAGAAATGTCAATAAAGGAAGATAAAGCAGAGAGTTAGTACCAGATCCAGGACAACCTTACAGATAGGGAACACTTATCCTCCAAGTCCAGACAATGCCTCACAACCAGGGTCATCTAGGTTAGAAAAAAGTTGGTGGTTAAATACTTTGTTTAATAGTTTAGTAATAATATTAGTTTAGAATTAGTTTATATGAGATCTGAAATGATCGTGTGTGTGTGTGTGTGTGTGTATGTATACACGTGTGTACACATGTTAAACCCTTCTCTGTAGATTTGGTTAACCCATTAATTGTCACCTGTCCCCTCTAAAGTTAACTTCACCATTTTCCAAATAAATACTAATCTAATCATGACAAACTATATATCATTGGAAGGGTCTAAGAATCTTAAATAGAAATGTTACCATTTTTTGTGTTACTAGATTAATTTATAACAAGAGTGCACCTCAAAAATCTACTTTTTTGAAGAAAAAAAAAAGACTTTCTTTGTTTACTTTTCCCCTAGCACACTTTAGAAATCAAAAGAAATTATATATCATTTAAACTTAAAATCTCAAAATTCATCCTTTGAAACCTGTTTTAAAATCAGACCTTGCATTACCATGGAAAATGTACAATAAAAATCCTGTTACAAAATGCTTTAGTCCATAAATTATTTTAAAAAATATATGTTTGAATACTGCATTTTCACGTCTATGTTCAAAAATTGGAGAGACAGTTAAAGTGTTAAGGATAGTTAAAACTTTTTTTTTTTTTTTTTTGAGCTAGTAAAAAGAGATTTTGGCCCCAAAAATCTGCAAATTATAACCATTTTATTTTATATTTTTCCTCTTTTAATAAATATTAATTTATATATTTACGGCATATGCAACTCAGGTCTGTTGCAACAATAATTGTGTCCATGACTTTTAATTTATAATTTCCCACTGGTCTTACTTTTCCTTCCTTTCCTATCCTTTAGTAAATCCAAACTGTAGTTTTAATGCTAAAAGAGGGTTTGTATTGACACAAGCTACAGATACAGATATCCACATCCAGTGAGACAGTTAGTTATTCAGTTACTTATTCTTAATATAGCTTTCTGCCTGCTTAATTAATAGTGGTGTGTGTTGACTCATCTCTGGCTGACATATATGGGTAATCTGGGTAGCGTGTATTAAAGTCTGTCTAGGACATAAAGCCAGTTACTGAGAACAATAATAAGAAATTCTTCTAAGAAGCTAAAAGAAATTATTTTTTGAAATACACACCAATGGCACATAGGCTTGTGTCAGGCCAAGTAATGCTCTTTATTGTCATTGTAAAAGTAAATTAATATGTTTTGTACTTCCACAAAGTATAATAAGTACAGAAAAAAGAGAACACAAAATGGACAGAAATGATGAACAAAACAGAAAACAATTTTGATTCTTCCAAAATTACAATAGCTGTTTACTGCAGATTGGATGATATATTTGATACTTTTAATTTGTCCTTTACGCTAGAAGGTCTATTTTTATATTAACCTGAACATCTAGTAATAATGATTTACTTAAATCTGATACTTGGATTTTATTCATAAAAGATGAAACATGTATTAACTTTAGTAAACTTTAGAATATCTGATGTTAACTTTAGAATATCTGATGTCTGATGTCAATAACAATATACTGTATATGTAGCTGGAAGCTAAATAAAGTAGAAACCCAGAGAATCAATTTCACTTCCGAATCTCGCTATAATGCCATAACACTTTCCAGACTTCACATCAATACTCACAGGATTACCCACTTCTTTACACTTGATGGAAAATGATGTTCTTGTACCATTGCTTTTTTCAACCACAAATTCCATCCCACAGAGTCTGTTCTTCTCCTTATTTGGCCACAGTTTCACACTGACAATTTTGTCATCATTGTCAAATAGAAATTCTTCTACTTTCCATGTTAAATAGTCACCAATTCTAAATATGTGGCCAGCGCTGAAAGTCACCTGGATTGCTTTGAACCTGGAGCTCTGCAGTGGCACAGACGAAACAGAACATGTTATATGATGGACATATAATGAAAATGTGATGAAGTAAGAATAAAATAAAGTCTTCACACCCCAGAGGTACATCTTTGTTGCTTACTATTACATTCACTTGTGTCACTTATCGGAAAATATGTACTTTTACGAGAAGATCTAAAAGCAAGTACTTACTCTACAATTCTTGTGACAAAGATGTATGAATTACACTACATTAATGTTAATGGCATTAATGGCAGAACTCGCTTCTCCACTTTAAATAAATGCATTAATCTTGACACCACTAATTTTATTATAATAAATGATAAGAATGCATGTTATAGTTATCTGTGTTGTTTTTTAGGTGGGTTTTGTGTTATGTTTTAGCTCTGTGTACTTGTTATTAGTCAATTCCCTGTGTTCATTAGATTCTTGCTTTGGTTACTAATTGTTGGATTTAGCTCCTTCAGGTGTTTCACATTTCTTTAATTTTGTTCTGTCTATTTAAGTTCTGTTTCATTTAGTTCACTGTTCAGATCCATTCACTCATCTTTATTTATTATTCAACTGCCTATAACATTGTGGATTATTCCAAAGGCACTGTTTCTTTTTACTAGGGGTGCTTCTCAAATGGAAGGCTGCATCCTGAAAGATACAGAGGGAGAGAGTCTTATATATACCATGCAGAATTGGCTGGAAGCATGCTCCGAAGGACTGGACTAGCAAGGACACAGCCTCATTAGGATGCAGACTTCTGTCTGAGAAGCACCCTAGGTCTTAAATTATTCCACTTTTATTTCATATTTTGGTTTGATTCTTTTGATTTGAAAATTAGTTAGAATTATTTGTTAACTCACAAACTCAGAATCATCTAAAGTGCTCACACACTCTTAAAAGAGTAATGTGAAACTTGTGAACATTAAGAAAATAAAGATTTCTGAATGAAGTGGACATAAACCTACAATCAACTGAAAATGAAATTTGCAAATGCATTGTATTGTTTGCCTGTAATAAAGAATCTTAATTAATTTCCAAATTAGTTTCACACTGTGTTCGTTCATCCAGACCAGAGGAGAATAGCCCGCCGACTGAACCTACTATTACCCAAGGGTTTTTCTTTGTTTCCGTAACCTGGTATAGTTTGGGTTCCTTGCCGCTGTTGTATGCTAGCTTAGTGTCAGTGTAGTCAAATCAATAATACTAATTAATGTTTTGTTGCCAACAATCAGAGGAGAACAAAATCTTTTTGTTTTTAAACTGAATTGAGCTGAATAATGTCTCTTTTAACTTCTGAATTAATCTTGTTTCATACTGAACTTTACCTACTGAACTGAACCCAATCTACACTGATTTACAGCAGAATTTGAATCTGCCTCTTATTTAATAATTTTTCATCATAATTCTGTTCCTTTCCCACAGAATAGTGACATTACGCTAAACTTAATTAATTGATATATACTACCAGATGATCTACTCACAAACATATAGCATCTTTTAACATGCTCTCACGTGTACACAAAATAGCGAGAAAATGTTCCTTATTTATACACTGCTCAAAAAAATTAAAGGAACGCTTTGAAAACACATCAGATCTCAATAGGGAAATGTATCAGGATGGATATCTATACTGATATGGACTGGGTCATGTGTTAGAAACAAAAGGATGCCACATGGTTTGATGGAAATGTTTTTTAATTTTAATTTTTTTGAGCAGTGTATTATGCTTATTGTCTTCACCATCATCATTATCTTACTTATGAGTACAGTTTTTGATTACTCTACCCACCTCTTCTTCATAGTAAATTCTGATTTTCCTAATGGTGCTGTTGAAAGGAGTTACAAAGCTGGTTCCATAACCACCTTGCCCACCCACAATCTGAGGTAGTTCTGAGAAAGGAAATAAGAGGAAAAACACAATGAATAGAAGCACAGAGCAGCAGAATGATCAACGTCTGTTGGCAGATTAAAAAAAAAGCAACAACTGAGTCAGAACATTCAGTGGATCCTAAAAGTAATACAGTTACACCTGTTTTTAAATACAACTGTTAATCCAAACACCGACTGTGTGAATGTAGGAGATGTCATTGAAAAAGGTTACTGTATAAAAATGTGTAGATGACAGTTACCATTAGAAGGTATAGGGCTGACAGCATCACTGGCTTCACTCACTCCCACTTTATCCACTATCCTGTACCGAATTGTGTAATGCTTTTCAAACATTAATCCAGTCAGAGTACAGTTGTGTCTATGACAAGCCACTGTTCCTCCTTTTCAGAACCTGTTTTTACCTCCTTGTACTCACTCTGTACTGCACTGTTACACCAGTTTGGGATTTCTACAGTTTCTGGGACATGCCATTATTTACTTTTGGTGTGGGTGGCTTGGAAACAAGCTGGAACTTTGTGTTTGTCAATTTCCCATTTTCATACAAAAAGATGGAGGAGCCTGGACTGGAGGAATCAGAGGTTGCCAAAATGATGAAGTGAATTATTTTTTCATCTTTATTGGCCTCTGAAAAACTTCTAAAGCAAGATATGTCCTCTTTCATCTTTGTGATGACATTTGGATCATTGAACCACTTTTTGACAGATGGTACAGAAATTTTTTTTTTTTCTCATTTTGCTTTGTAAATTTGTCAGATTTAAGAAACTCCTTCGGGGCTGAAAGATTAGGTTCTTCAACATCTTGGTATAAGAACTAAAAAGATGAATGTCAGTCCTTGCCTCATTTAACCACAGGTCTAGCTTGTCGACGTTAAAAGGGGAGCTCCTGTGGATCTTGAGGATGTCTTCCAGTGAGTTTTCTGTCATTTCCCCTCCTCGAATAGCAGGCAAGACACTGCCCACTGCTTTCACTAGCAATGCCTTGTAAATGTTAAATGAGCCTTGAAATGAGCGCAGCTTCACTTTGATGTCACTGAAAACATTCACTAATGACATTGTGAACAGGTGTTGCATGTTCTCTCTGCCTCATCCAGCCCCTCCATTATAGCTACAATGTTGGAATGTGCACTTTTGCTGACATTTGCTGGATTGGAACCACATTCTGTGTTTTCTCCTTCAGCAGAGTGGGCAGCTTCTTGTATAACTCCAGGACCTCCATGTATGTTGTGGGGTTCTTCTGAAGATGGACATCACCATGAAATGTGCAGGCAATCTTCTCAGCTGTTTTTTTTTTTCAACATCTGTCATTTGTAAATCTGCTTTTCGTTCAGTGGAAAATCCAGGGATCTTCTTGACCATGACATTCAGTTGTCTCTCATTTTCGTCAGTGTCAAAATGTATGACATAGTAGAAGGTGGGATTTATTGTTTACAAAGCTGAGCTCTTACTGAGCTTTGAATTCGAGCTGAGGTAAAATGTATACAGCTGAATGGTGACACAATTCAGCATTATTTGCTGTTTATAATATAAAACAAATGTTTAACAACAGACATACATTTTCAGGTCTGCAAACTACTCCTGGCCTTTTAGAATTTCTTAATGCCATTTGTGTGTTGATATTTACTTGTATGTATCAGAATTATTATGGGGGCAGTTGATGTTAATGAAAGAATTAGCAGCTTTACTTGAAACTGAAAAAGAAACTGAAACTTTCTTTTTCAGGATTATTTGATGAATACAAAGTTAAAGGACATCATTTATTTGAAATATAAATAACTGAATAATAATAATAATAGTAATAATAATAATAATAATAATAATTTAAGTATAAATAGCTTTATTGTCACTTCATTCAGCTGTATGGAACCTTGTGTGTGTGTGTGTGTGTGTGTGTGTGTGTGTGTGTGTGTATAAAACGGATTTGCCGGTTGAAAACGAATCTGGCACAGAGTCAGATGCTGTCTGGGTTGTGTAACCCAGGATACTACTAAAAAGATTAAAAATAATTTATAAATGAGTTAATATTGAAGAAAAAAAAAGAAGGAAGGAGATGAAATTGAGAAGAAAAGGTGTATATCCAGTCACGGATCTCATTCCAGTGACAGACATTCCAAATGAGAGAGAGAAACAAGAGAAAAACTGCCCAGAAATCAAAACTGACTATATTAATTTTGCTAGCTCAACATTGCTCTTTTTGAGGTGAAGAATTCATCCGTGCAAGTCAATCCGCAAAAAAATTAGTTTGCCTTCATAATCTTTAATCCAATTTTTTTTTTTTTTTTTTTTTTACAATTATAATTTGTTTATACAAATGGATTGTCATTTTGTTGTCTATTAGATGTATATATGTAGGCATTCATTAGCTGTGTATTTGATGACTAGTTTAGTCTTGGGCTGTGGTTAGACATCTGTTAACTTTTCACTGACAGCCCAAATTCAGTCTTGTTATAGCCTTGACCCATATTCACTGTCTATTAGACGTATACGTGTAGTCGCTTAGTAGTGGTCTAACTGATGTCTTGTCTATTATTGGGCTATGGTTAGACGTCTATTAACTTTTCACGGACAGCCCATTTTTTGCCATGTTTTAGCCTAGATGTCAGGTCTGTGTTTCAATGGCTAATAGATGTCTTTTGAACCAAAAATTGCTTGCTGGGATATTTCTCAACAAAATCATTCCAGAGCAATTTATTTATCAAAAGTAACCAAAAAAGAAAGAAAGATAACCAAGAAAGAAAGAAAGGAAAAAATAAAAAAGTCTAGGACTGGCTTGGCTTTCAGTTGAAATTGCATTTAGTTGTGTTTGGCATAATTATCCTTACATTTCAAATATAATTTCTGCAGAAATGGACAGCTTGCCATTGTTTGGATTTGAATGTGCTTTTGTCAGTTTTGAAAGTTAGCATTCGAAAAATGTGCTGAAAATGTGGTTTTCAGGTTGTGGAGTAGCTATGAATGCCAAAAGTGTGTGGATTTTGAAAAATGTGGTCATTACATGCATTTTGTCTGAAAGCAATGAGAATGATTCACAGTTTGGTCTGCATAGACTTGTGTGTCTCAAAAATGTGAATGTGTTGTGCTCCGGCTATAATTGCCAGTTGATGGTTCATAAGATGCACTTTCATTAGAGAAAGTCAAGATTTACCTGGGAGCAATTTACCAATTCAAGACAAATTTAGAAAAAAAAAGTCTAATGCAAATGTATAGAAATATGCTTGACATATTATGACAACTTGTTCAACCATTTTGCATGTAAAGACTTTTGCTGTGAACTAATGCCTAAATGTTGTGGGGAGTGAGACTATTCAACAGAGGCCTATATAATACATTTTGATCAACATGACATAAACAATTGATAATGTAGGAAATGGCAGATAATTTTACATAATGATTTGCATGGATGTACCAAATCATTTGCAACATGTTCAAAGAAACGAGAAACTGCTTTTTTGATGTGGTCAAGTGACACAGTCAACATTTCCTCCAACTTATACGTTCCTCCATAGAGCATATACAACAATTGCTCCCTTTATCAGCAACAGGTATCCAATGCACTTTCAGGGTTACTTATAGCTCAATTGGTAATGCGTAGCACTAGGAAGTGGTGTAATGATACAAGCGCAGGTTCGATACCAGCTCTCATATTTCTGTAAGGGGTAGGTTTAGGGTGGGGTTAGGTGTGGTCATTCATACCAATTACATCTAGTAAAATATATTTGAATAACCGTGAGATCGCTGTAAAAACTCATAACGTCAGATCCAACACGACACTTTCATTATTTTTACACCCACTAGAGGGCGCTTAACTTCCATACGTAACAATGGGTCGTATAAGGTGGATACAAAAACCAACAGGAAACACTGATGAATGTATTAGTAAATAAGAGTGCTAAGTCAAATGTGGCAGTTCACTATTAGCTAATCAGTATTTACTTCTCTCTCTCTCTCTCTCTCTCCAGGAATTGAGTTTGAAAACAATGGTTTAAATGAAATTCAAGAACCCTAATTTGTGCAACAAGACAAATCCATCAATGTGCAAAAACGCATAAGAAAACATACTTGGCTTTGTGAAGTATTTTAATATTGATCTATATTTATCTAAATACATAACTAATAAACAAAACAATCTGCTTTTTTCTAAACAAAATTAATATGTTTGTAAATATTACCTGTTTCAGTTGGACTCTCTGTTCCAATAATACCAGACAATGTAGTGAGAGGGGAGAGAATTTCTTTGGGGGTGCGCAGCAATCCCCTGAAGTCCTTCAGCAAGAAAACCAAATTGTCATCAAAAGCTATTCGCTTGAGCTCAGCCTCATCGGCAGCCTTGGAGCCTGCAACCAAAGTCAGAACACCTATTTGACGAAGAGCATCAGCAGGTTGTTGGACACTGTCTTTGGACATTTTACTGGTTAGGAGCAACACAAGCTGTGGTACTTGATCTTGAATGCGGCTCCCACTCTCAGCTGTGAGCATGCTGGTCCTCACAAAATCCAAGGCAGCACCAATGTTCACATCAGTTGAAGGTCTGGGTTTTATTCTTGTGAGGGCAGAGTTTAGTGATTCCCTTGAACTGAATGAGTTGAGGTTGATCTCCATCTTTGGGGTGGTGGAAAACATGGCCACTCCGACCTGCACCTGATCAGGTCCAATTGGCATGGTGTCAATAAACCTTTTGATGAATTCTCGCACTGCATTTATTACGATGGTGCCCATGCTGCTGTCAATGAGGAAAACTATATCTCTCTTCCCAACTGCCAAAGCTAAAAGGGAGAGAAAATGAATAATTCTGTTTTTAGAATGCAATGTAATGTAGCTAGTTTTGTATGGTTCACTGGCAAACACAACAGATGCTGTTTAAGGCACTGGCTTTCAATCCTGGTCCAGGGGACCCACTGCTTTGCACATTTTGTAAAGTTTTTTTCTTGACACACTCTGTGCGGTTCATGGAGCTCTAACCAGATCAGCTGATGATCTGAATCAGGGCCTGTATTCACAAAACATTTTATCTTTCCACTAAGAGTTCACCTAAATAGCAGTAAAAGTTTTTAGCTAAGAGTTTTCTGACTTCCGGTTATGGCGCGGTGCTGAGTGGAGGTGAGTCGGAGGATCCAGTAAGTACCCAAGAGGATAACGTCACAGAGCGGCAAACTCAAAACGCAAAATTGAAAATGGTCATAGAATCTGTATCATCAAAAGTCGATGATCTGGAAAATCGCAGTCGTCGGAGCAATCTACGATTAGTGGGACTTCCAGAAAAAAAGGAGGGGAAGGACGTGTGTTTTCTTAGAGAAACTACTCCCGGAAATCCTTGGCAGGGAAAGTTTTCCAGGCCCTCTTGTAATTGAGAGAGCTCATCGAATCGGTAGATTCTCCGAAGATTGCTCTGCATCTCTGCCGAGAGCTGTGATAATGAATTTCCTAAACTACTCTGACAAAATCCGTACCCTGAAAGCAGCCCGAGCAGCAGGCACTGTGATGTTAGACGTTTTTTTCTGACGTGTCAGCTGAACTGCACAAGAAAAGGAAAAGATTTGACGCGCTGAAGAAGGAGCTTTGCGATATCAACTTCCCTGAACTGCGGTACAGGATTCTGCATCCAATTACTCTGTGCGTGACATACAAGGGAAAGTGCCACTTTTTTGACAATCCTTCAGATACTCAGAGGTTTTTGCGAGGTCTGAAAGACAAAGTATAACAATATTTAAAGGGAGATGTTTCTCACTGGGATCAGTTGCATGAACGTAAGCAAACTTACGGTTTATCACTCATGTTAAATAATATATGTATATATTTTGTAATGTGGGGTTAATATTTCTGTCTGACTATCAGTCCAGCTGTTCCCCACCGTGAAAGGATCGCGGGTGGACCGGCGTAGCTCCATAATCATTTTCTTTCGAGTAGACTTTGGGAAGTGTTTAACTGGGGAGGGGAGGAGTATTTCATTTGGGGAAATACCTGTTTGTTGGCCAGTTCTGTTTGGCTGTATTTTGCTTTTACTATGTTGTTGCAGCTGTTTTACTATGGTGTTGCTGCACCATTTTTTTTTTCTTCTCAAATATAATAATAGTCTATATCTACTCTAGTACTCTCTGCAAGTATCAGAATAAGCTTATGCTTTATATGCAATAATGGCTACCCTATTTGATATCCAATTTATATCCTGGAATATAAGGGGTCTAAACAAAATTGTAAAGTTGTGAAGTTAAAGTAAAGTTAAACAAGTGATTAATAGAATTCGGCAAATGAAAGCTAAAATAGTATTTCTCCAGGAAACACATTTAGTTACAGAGGATGTGGACATGGTGAGGAAGAGATGGTTATCACACTTATACATAAATCCATACCTTTACAAATAATGAAAACTATTAAGGACAGACTTGGGAGGTATATAATCAGCTGAGATCTTTTCTGTTACACTGAATTTAGTAAATGTTTATGGGCCCAATGTGGATAATCCTATTTTTTTTTACAGAAATCTATTTTTACTATTGGCTGAAATGCCAGGAAATTTTGTTATAGGAGGAGATTTTAACTGTGCTTTATATCCAGAATTAGACAGATCAACTAAATCAGACCTCTCGCAAGACCAGAATAGAGGAAAAAAAACAAAATAAAGAACATTGAATCCTGAATATACCAAAAAATTACGCCGGCATCTTCTTTTGGATCTGCACAAACTGAAAATTAAATATAATGAGCTTTCACTAGAACATGCAAAGAAAAGTTTGATGAGACTTAAACAGACTTATTATGAAGGTGGCGAGAGAGTGGGTAAGCTACTAGCCTGGCGTATTAAGGAGTTACAAACTGAAAGAGCCATAAATTCCATTCAGATAAAAGAGGGGGAGGTAACATTTGATCAAGATGAGAAAAATAAGTTTTTTAGGAACTACTATCAGGCTCTTCATAGCTCTGAATATCTAGAGCAGAGTTATTCTAGGGCAGCCATGGCCTAATGGTTAGAGAGTCGGGCTTGTAATCGAAAGGTTGCGAGTTCGAGTCCCATGTCCGGCAGGGATTGACGGTGCTCTCTCCACCCTCAATACCACGGTTGAGGTGAGACCCTTGAGCAAGGCACCGAACCCCCAACTGCTCCCCGGACGCTGCATCGATAGTGATATGGCTGCCAAAGGTAAATATCTTACTGGTCTAACAAGTCTAACAAGTCTTCAGAGAATGTATTCTGTGTATTATGTGTTGAAAAACCTGACATACAGTAACAGCTGAGCATTGTCACACATGTCAGTGGACTCATCCACAGCTAAGCCTACACATGATGCCTTATGCACAGCTTCGTCTAGCTGGGTTAGCATATCCTGAGCTAATATTTCACTTTTCTTTGTGGCAGATGATGCTGATATGGGTATCTGCTTTATTTTATCAAAAAGCTCTTGTTTTTGCTTTCCATCAAGTAGTGTTTCAGCTACTGCACTCATGCATTCTTTTACAACCCCTCCATCAGTAAATGGCTTTTTGTGTTTACCCAAAATCCAAGCAACTCTGAGGGAACACTCATGAGCATGTTGTTGGGCAGTGAATTTGTGGCTCAGGATCCTAGTGGACTGGTCATATTGGGCTCTGAGGCTGCTTATTTTTTGTGATCTTACTTCAGATTTGAGTGGGTATGTTTGTTCATAACCTTTATGTTTTGTCTCATAATAGCGTTTCACATTGGCACTTTTAATAAGAGCCACAGTTTCTGAACATATGAGACACACTGGTTTAGTGCTCCCAGTGGGAAGTATGAACATAAATGAATCTGTCCATTCCGGATTAAATGCTCTGTTTTCGCTGTCCATCTTTCTTTTTTTGGAGAGCGCCATTTGTTCAGTTTTTTCTCTCTTAGTCTTGATCATCTCTTTTTGGGGGGAGGGGGTTTCCCCTCAGTAGAAATTGTGGGAGGGCACTTACACCAGACCGAAAGGGCACTTTCGCTTTTGGACCTCAAAGGGGCAGGGGCTCGAACCCCCCCCGCCCCCATGCACACCACTGGGCTGAGGCCATTAGCAGTATGAAAGAAGGGAAGACCCCAGGGCCAGATGGCATACCGATTGAGCTATATAAAATTTTCCATCATAAATTAACTCGCCCCCTTTTGGACATGTACTTGGAATCCCTGGAAAATGGGTCTTTGCCTCCCTCTCTGAATACAGCAATAATAACTCTGCTGTTAAAGCCTAACAAGCCGCCAATTGAGTGTGGTTCGTATAGACCAATTTCTCTTCTAAATAATGACTTAAAAATCCTTTGCAAGGTACTAGCAAAGAGATTAGAAATACACTTGCCTAAGCTTGGACCAAATGGCTTTGTCTGGGGGAGGCAAGGATTTCTTAACATTCGCAGAGTATTAAATATATTACATCAGAAATCTAATACCCGTGATAATGCACTTTTGTCACTAGATGCTGAAAAAGTGTTTGACAGGACTGAATGGCATTATCTGTTCCAAACTATGGAGAGAATGGGGTTTGGTAATAATTTCATGAAATGGGTCTGAATCCTGTATGCTAACCCCTCAGCCGAGATTCTAACAAATGGAATAATATTCGCCCCTTTCAGACTCTACAGGGGAACACGCCAGGGCTGCCCGCTCTCTCCCTTGCTCTTCACCCTAGGGATTGAACCACTGGCTATGGCAATTCGTAACCATACACATATTTCAGGTATTACAGTTGGACCCTCAGAGCATCGGATTTCAATGTTCGCAAATGATATTATTATATTCCTTTCAAATTTAAAAAAATCTATACCAACCTTGCTAAATTTGATTGAAACCTTTGAAAAAATTTTCAGGGTATAAAATTAATAATTCTAATTCTGAGTTGCTGTTCCTCCACAAAGCAGAGCGGCTTCTCCCCCCAGTTCAGACATCCTTTAGGATCTCACAAAATGGTTTTATTTATCTTGGGATTAAAATCACACCAATTGTTAATGAAGTTGTAACTGCTAATTATAAGCCCATAACAGATTCTATAATTGGCCTGCTGAACAGATGAACAAAACTCCCTATCTCTTTGATTGGCCATGTCAATATATTAAAAACGTCAATTTTGCCTAAACTGCTATACCTCTTCCAATCCATCCCACTCCCTCCACATTACTCTTTTTTTGCTCTGATGAAAAAAACTTTTACAAATTTCATTTGGAACAATAAGCGCCGTCGCCTCAGACTTTCTTTGCTCTACTTGCCTTATGACAGAGGGGGGCTAAACCTTCCAAACCTAAAATGGTACTACTGGGCGGCTCAAATTAGAGCAGCAATGTTTTATTTTGAGAAAGACTTTCCTCCGTCCTGGGTATCTATAGAGGCTCACTCTATTCTAATTCCTTTGAACTTATATTTATATTCAGCAGATGTTATAAAGTTAATTAAGTGTACTAAAAATCCATATACCAGAAACACTATAGCAGTTTGGTTTGAGGCTCTTACTTATTTAGGTGAATCATCACAACTTTCATGCTTTTCACCAGTTTTTAACAATGAAAATTTCTGTCCTGGCAGAGCTGATCAAGGATTTAAATTCTGGTCTAATCAAGGTATTAGTAAGGTGTCAGACTTATTTAACGAAGGAAATTTCATGTTCTTATTAATGTCCTTATAATTAGGACAAGGTTTGGAATTCCACAAAAGCACTTTTTCAAGTATTTGCAATTACGTAGCTTCATTCATTCAAGACAAGGCCAAAGCCTGGTAGAACCCCCTCTTTCTAGTTTGGAAAGCAGTACACTTAAAAGTTTGAAATATAAAAAATTTGTGGCCCAATCTAAAGAATCTTTTAATGACAGACTTCAAGCATGGCAGAATGACCTTCAAATTGATATAACCGAGGATGAGTGGCAAATAGCATGTTCAAAAGCCCAAACTCAAACAATGAACTCCCACTGGAGACTGCTTCAATATAAATGGTTAGGTAGACAATATCACTCTAGTTAAGCTACATCACTTCAACCCGAATATTCCCGATATATATGCAGCAAATGTAAACAGGAGAAGGGAACTTTATTCCATTGTATATGGGAATGCACTAAAGTTAAGTGTTTTTGGGTTAAAATATTGAGTATTATAAGTCAAATTATTAGTAAAGAAATCCCTCTTGATCCCAGATTGTGTATTTTACACATTCACCCTCTGAATTTTAAAATTACCAATCATGAAAGTCTGTTGTCTCTGTTTGTTGGACGCTAAACATGTAATTGCATGTTCTTGGAAGAAAGAAGAAAGTCCTGGCGTATCGCAGTGGATAAAAGGGATGACTTCTTGCCTTGCATTAGAAAAGATTACATATTTTTTGAAAAACAAACTTCATGTATTTTGGTCTATCT
The DNA here is from genome assembly GCA_033026305.1 of Cirrhinus molitorella. NCBI lineage: Eukaryota > Metazoa > Chordata > Actinopteri > Cypriniformes > Cyprinidae > Cirrhinus > Cirrhinus molitorella. Next base: position 10,689,759 of record CM065128.1, read on the forward strand.
GGACAAGTTTTCTTTGACTTTTTGCAGAGTCTATATGGTGACTCTTTTGTGGAAATGATGGACATTGAGATTATATAGACAAGAAAGATATTGTGGTAAATTTTAATTTTTCTCTCTTTCTTTCTTTCTTTCTTTCTTTCTTTCTTTCTTTCTTTCTTTCTTTCTTAATGATATCTCTGTGCTAATTTATTATTTATTTATGTCCTTTTTCTTTCCTTTTTCTTTCTATCTTCTTGGTTCACTTGTCATCCAGATTTGTACAACATTGTTTGAAAAAAAAGCTAAGAAAAAAAAAGCTTTCTCTTAAAACCTATTCACAAAGCTTCTGAGACAAACTTTTACTAAAAATAGAGAGAAGTCTTAAGCTTAAGCCTTAAGCCGGATGATGTTAGCATGCTCATTAACTATGCACACATCAACTGGCTGATAATATTATATATATATATATATATATATATATATATATATATATATTAGTGGTGTCAAAATTAGCGCGTTAACGCAGGAGATTAATTTTTTCATTTTAACGCGTTCAAAATATTTAACGCAATTAACGCATGGGCGGGGCCACCCCACTCACAACTGCTTATGAAATGCTTTTATTTAAATGCGCAGAGCGTCTTTACGAACACATCAAACAGGAGACTTTTCAGATGCGCGCGGAAGCGGTACCGGTGATCAGGAGCTTAAGTAAAACGTCAGTGAACTGCGGTCAGATGAGATGCTGTCAGGCCATATGTAGCTAAAAACGAATTTGCTGTGATGTCTGTTAATTAAGGAACAAAATTAAAAAGAGGAAATTAATAACTAAGTTTTATCTTTATATAATTTAGAATTTGATATAATTTAGGCTATATTTTCTTGGTGAAGGGCACAGGTAGCTACTATATATATATGACATTTATTATAATGGGTTTGTGTGAAGATTATATATATATATATTTTTTTTTTTCAGAGGTTAAGTATTGGGGGGGGGGGGGGGGGGGGTGTCAGGTAGAATTAATCGCGATACATTTTTTTTTTAATCGATTGACACCACTAATATATATATATACACATATACAATGTGTGCTAAATAAGGGAGACACAACATTTGCAGCGTGCTGGGACCATGATTGAAACTGAAAGTTTACAGCACTCAAAAAAAAAAAAATAAAAAATAGAAATACTTAAAATATTTATGAAAAAGAAAACACTAAAACCTTTTGTAAACAAATGTTTTGTTTTTTAAATGTCTACATCTGTGATAATGTACTGTAATTATTTTCAGTTCTTCAGTTTTGCTATGGAAAGCTCTCATACTTTAATTACATACTAGGGATGGTCATTTCAGGCAAAAGTAATATTTTGCATCTCGTATTATTCGGTTCCATTATTATTCGAAAATCGCACCCCTGAAATGCGGCACTGTTGGCTCAGTCTCCCATCGGTTGGAAAATAATGGGCCAGAGCTGCGCCAAGCCAACTCTACAAAACACTTCTGGCTGACAGACAGCGTTTTCCCTATGGGCCGATCTCGGTTGAAAGCTCGGTGTCTCTGTCTTCGGCCTGAGTTCATTTTGTCACAGGCGAGCTACTGCTAGCGCTAGATTAAGGAAATCAGCTGCCTGAGAAAAAAGTTTTGACTGTTTAATCCTGACGCAAATCTACCGGGTGCACGTGAGAAAAGGAGATGTTCTTCTGTTGAGTAAGACAACTTTAAGTCAAAGACAATGTCTTTGACCGCACTTTGGGTGTAGACTGTAGTAACTGTGAATAGAAGATTTAAAATAACCACAGTTTTAGATATCTAAGTATTGTTTAAATCAGTGGTCTCAAACTCAGTTCCTGGAGGGCCACAGCTCTGCACAGTTTAGCTCCAACCAGCTTCAACTTACACCTGCTTAGAAGTTTCTGGTTAGCCTGAAGAGCTTGATTAGCTGAATCAGGTGTGTTTGATTAAGGTTGGCGCTAAACTGTGCAGAGCTGTGGCCCTCCAGGAATTGAGTTTGAAAACAATTCAAGACAAATCCATCAATGTGCAAAAACGCATAAGATCATACTTGGTTTTGTGAAGTATTTTAATATTGATCTATATTTATCTATATACATAACTAATAAACAAAACAATCTGTTTTTTTCTAAACAAAATTAATATGTTTGTAAATATTACCTGTTTCAGTTGGACTCTCTGTTCCAATAATACCAGACAATGTAGTGAGAGGGGAGAGAATTTCTTTGGGGGTGCGCAGCAATCCCCTGAAGTCCTTCAGCAAGAAAACCAAATTGTCATCAAAAGCTATTCGCTTGAGCTCAGCCTCATCGGCAGCCTTGGAGCCTGCAACCAAAGTCAGAACACCTATTTGACGAAGAGCATCAGCAGGTTGTTGGACACTGTCTTTGGACTTTTTACTGGTTAGGAGCAACACAAGCTGTGGTACTTGATCTTGAATGCGGCTCCCACTCTCAGCTGTGAGCATGCTGGTCCTCACAAAATCCAAGGCAGCACCAATGTTCACATCAGTTGAAGGTCTGGGTTTTATTCTTGTGAGGGCAGAGTTTAGTGATTCCCTTGAACTGAATGAGTTGAGGTTGATCTCCATCTTTGGGGTGGTGGAAAACATGGCCACTCCGACCTGCACCTGATCAGGTCCAATTGGCATGGTGTCAATAAACCTTTTGATGAATTCTCGCACTGCATTTATTACGATGGTGCCCATGCTGCTGTCAATGAGGAAAACTATATCTCTCTTCCCAACTGCCAAAGCTAAAAGGGACGGAAAATGAATAATTCTGTTTGTAGAATACAATGTATTACCATCACCATTTCTATACTTGACATTAAGCTGACATAGACAAATCAGATATCTGGTCAAATAATAGAAAGTAAATTAACATTAAGTGATTTATCATTTCAGAACTGGACATTGCTATGACCAAAATTGTATAATATGCAAAATATAAACATACAAATATTGTTATCTCTTTTCACTTGAAAGCTGTGATACACTTGATTTTCATTTTGTTTATTGTTTTTTTTCTTGACACACTCTGTGCAGTTTGTGGAGATCTAACCAGGTCAGCTGATGATCTGAATCAGGGCCTGCACTGCAAAAAAATTAATTACATAAATCTTAATTACATTGTTTGTCTTGTTTCCAGCTAAAATATATGTAAAATTTCTTAATTCAAGAATGAATTTCTAAACAACTGACATAAACTATTAGCTAATATGCATATACAGAGCCTTTTTATTAACAGAACAGAATAATTATGCCTTATAGTAAGACACACAAATGTAAATGAAAACCAAATTGGACGCAAGAACAGCTTTTACTTCTTGTCCAACTTGTTAATGAAAAGGATATCATTATCATTATGTAAAATGTGTGGGAATACATAAATAAATGCAGAGTGTTTCTAAAAAGTTTAAGTTACAAGGCAGATTGTCAGCAACAGCCATTTTAGGATAGCTCAGATTTGGTCTTAGTGTCTCATGAGTCCTTTTCACTACTCCTAATATTTCACATATTTTGGAGCTAGTTTTAGCGCTAAAATGATTTGTGAAATACCTTTAGGACAAAAATTTAAGAGTCCTAAATTTAGGACTGACACGCCCATTATTTTATGATTTTCTCCTAAATCAGCAAGTTATGAGTTACTTTTAGCCTTAAGATGTTTTGTGAAGATGGGTCCTTGTGTGTTAAATAAGAGAGACAAAAAAATTACAGAGGGCTGGGTATCCAGGACCAGAATTGAAACAAAAAAAAAATAAAAAAAAGAAAGAAAGAAAGAAATTCTGAAAATATTTATGAAAAAGAAAAACATTAAAACCTTTAGTAAACAATTTTTTGTTGTTGTTTGAATGTTTACATCCATCATAATGTACTGTTATTATTTTCTGTTCTTCAGTTTTGATATGGAAACCCCTCTTACGTTTTACGCCTTACGTTACTGTCATTTTGCGCATGCGTTTCATTTCATGGGCTACATTTTTAAAAGCAATGTGAACAGGCAAACAAAAAATCATATCTGAGCAAAAAATCAGAATTGAGCATTAAAGCTTACAGTGTGTATGTTGCATGGTTTCTGTACTGTATATGTGTGTGTGTGTGTTTGTGTATATAGAATCTTTTCATCTTTTCATAAATATTTTTTACTGTCACTTTTTTTCAGTTGTACTGCCATTTGATCATTAAAGACCCCATGCAATCACTCAACAACAATCACAGTTCTATTTCTTGTGATAACAGCTTCAACTGAAACAATTTTGGCCATATATCAAAAGATTTGTCCCAGTTTTAAATAGCCAATTCTGTTGATGGGTACATAGACACAAAGGCACTTTAAACTACTTTAAACTTTAATGTAATGTTTACATTCACTGAAATATGCTCTTTGTTTGCTAAAGAACTCAAAGATGAGAACATATGGATTCATCTTTGTATTAATTGTGGAGGAACACTTTTTTACTTAAATGGTTACACAGTGAAGACAGTTAGCACACAAACGTAAGAATCGGCGATTAAGCTAAGACATAAACTGTGCTGAGTGGAAAGCCATCAGCAGCAGCTGATGATCACTAGAATCTCTAAAGCCATAAATCAGTATAGCCATACATTTTTTTCAAGAATTTAGTACAGGAATGGATGGATAAATAAATAAATAAGTAATTGGATAATAGCAGAGAGACAGAAAGACAGTTGGATGGATGTTGGTAGTTTTGAAATTTTGTTACATCTCATGTCTATTTGTGCAAATGCACTAAAAAGAGCATGAGAGGAGTAACTGCATGCAGAAAATGTGACTGACAAAACTAGTCATGTTAACAGTTATTTCCATTTTTATTTTATTTTTATTTTATTTATTGTTTTGTGGACCTTTCTGACAGTAGCTCTTGAGACCCTTCAGGAATAGTGGTTTAAACTTAAAATTCAGTTATCTGTTGAACTCTTTTTGTTCATTAAGAGTTCTCAGCAAACTATAGCATGCTACTCTAAATGGCTTCAAATTTATTTCTTTTTACATAAACTTGTAGCTTTGTAAATTGTTTCCCTTCACTATCTTGTGTAGGACATTTCAAAGTTTTAACACATGACCAGCATTGATTGACAAGTTGCACAAGTAGATGCAAATAAATGTAATATTTAACAATAGAGCGTTGCCAAGAACACATTATCTTCACAGTGAAGGGAAAATAGCACAGTAAAATGACCACAAAAAATGATGATGGACTAAACTTACCCTCCTGAGCTTCAGTCTTTGGGAAAAGTCCAAAAACCATTACACCAATGAGGGTAAACTGTAATAACCAGCTCTTCCCCATTATCCACAAACACTTTGGAATAGACAGCTGGAAAAAAGAAAACAGAAAAGGCTCTAGGCCAAAAGGCTCTAGTTATGTCTCATCTAGATAAAAAACCTTCTGGGAAAATGTATTGTGGACAGATAGAGCTTTTTGGTAAAGCACATCAAACATCAACATTTTGTCCAGCCCATTTTTGGAGTTTTGTGTGACATTATGTCAAATTTGTTTTTTTTTTCCCTCCCTTTTTTTGATTTGTTCCAATACACAAAAAGAGAATAAACGTGTTTAGCAAAACATGTGTTAATGCAATACTTTTCTGTGACAAATACTTGATTTTCTGGAAAAATTTCAGGGGTGCCAACAATTTTGGCCAAGACTGTAGGTGTCAAATGATACATATTCTAAATATATAAATATGTTGTTTGTATTCTCATCTTATCTAATAAAATATAGCATAAACATTCTCTGAAATACCTCAGGATTGTTTTGTGCTTTTTAGGAGGGGAGAAAAGGTTTTGGAAGCACAGTTGGATTTATGTGACCTTTCCACCCCATGTGTCATGAACTGTGCTATCGTGGCTCCCCTCTCTCTCCACGAGAGGGAGCCATCTCTCCAACTATGACTTTACATAGACATTACAACTTCATTTCCAATAACCCCTCTCTCATGCCACGTTTGTCACCCCTCACCTTTACTCCCCAACATCCTGTATAAATAGAGCGTCATCTCAGTACTTCCTCGCGAAGTCATAACTAGCCCTGCTGTTATTTCCGAGCGTTTTCCTTTGTTCTGGTTTTCTGGTTTTCTACCCCCGTTGTCTCCTGGTTTTCCGATCTTTCGCTGCGATCACGACATGACGGCCACACCGGCGTGCGATTTCATACTGCCGCGCTCCTGTTTTACTAACACAGATGTTAATGGACTGTGGTATGAGGGCTCGCCTGTTCCTGTGTGTTTCACTGAAGGGGGACGCGATCACATGGCGGCTGCGCCGGCGCGCGATCACGACATGGCGGCCGCGTCAGTGCACGACCTCAAAATGGTGGCCGCTTGCAGTTTTCCTGTTCCCTCTGCATATCGTCAGGGACTTGTATCTAGTCTGAGGGACCCACCAATGCGATCTGCTAGGTCTGTACTCACTAGTTTCCAGCCTGCTCAGTCTCCCAAGTCAGTCAAGATGGCCGTTCTTCCAGAGTCAGCACCCGTCATGGTCGCCCTTCCAGTGTCAAGCATCTTCGCAGCAGCTCCACCTCCACAGTCAAGCGTCGTCTTCGCAGCTGCTCCGCCTCCAGAGTCAAGCGTCTACGCAGCTGCTCAGCCTCCAGAGTCAAGCGCCTTCGCAGCTGCTCAGCCTCCAGAGTCAAGCGCCTTCGCAGCTGCTCCGCCCACAGAGTCAAGCCTCGTCGCCGCTGCTCTGCCCACAGAGTCAAGTGTCTTCGTCACAGCTGCTCCGCCTCCAGAGTCAAGCGTCTTCGCAGCTGCTGTAGTACTTTGTACATTATTAAACATGTGACTCTAATGAATCACGGGGTTTTAGCTTTAGGGAATCGAATCTCAAAGACTCGTATAATTTTAACCAAATTAATTCAGATTTACCGTTCAATTTAAATCTTACACCTTATCAGACTTCGTCCACCGAATGTCTCAATTTAGTGTAATTTACCAACTCTGTCTTATTCTTGGCCAAAAATATACACAGATCTGGTAGTTTAGTCAATTATGAGCACAGGTAATCGTGATCTTATAGGCAAGTGTTGATATGAAAGTTACACGACACAGGACAAGGCTTTTATAATCAGTACACAATTTATTAAACTATTTCCTATGGTGACATGAGACTAAGAACACTAAAACTAACTAAACACACTCACACATTCATTCATACATGCACACGGCTTGAAACAGATTTACGAATGAGTTATGAAAGAAAATCTCAATCTTTGGTCACGGGCTTTCAGAAAGTTATCAAAGCAGAGCCTTTAGCTTTATCTGTACCCTCTAATAACAACCTGCACCGTTTCAGCAAAAGACAAGAGATTTGTTTGTTTACTTGCTGTCAGCGGCTGCTGCGGCGCTTGGATCCGTCCTCATTGGCTCGCGTTTGGCTGACTGGGGAATCCCGGCTCCGAATGGCTGTCGTGCGGATGACGCTTGGGAAAGCCCTTCGGTGATGGGTCAGGCCGCTGCCGCGGGAGTTTGAGAGTTTGAGAGTTCTTGGTGTGACGGCGAAACGGTTCTCGGAAGTCCTTCTGAGTTCTCGTTTGCGCGGCGTCAGCGTTGAAGGTTATTACGGAGAGTTGAAGTGTGATGGCTTCGTTCAGGTCGTGTGAGACACGACAGGCGGTGAAACGGCAGAATAAGCAAACAAGCAAGCAATGAGTTCCTTCGGACATCGTAGTTTTAAAGAGAAGTCTTTGGGCTCATCCTCCAAACTGCGGTCCAATCAAAGGTTGTTGCGGAGTTTAGACACACCCTCTAGTATCCTTCCGGCGCATTGATTGTCACAGGACACTTGAGATGCGAGAGCAGTTATTTCCCTGCAACTTGTTTGATATTAATTATACGATGTAATAACATTCACATAATTCACAAAACACTCGATTTGATCTTACCAATCAAACGAGCGGCCTATCAGCGTTCATTTAAGACCAGACACGCAATCTCACTCATGCACACACATTACTAATCTGACCTACTGAAATACATACAGCATAGAAGAAAATCAATTGGGATCAGCATAAGTTTCATTAAACACAACATGTATAAAGTAAAGCATAGTGGCAGAGAGTCTAAATGATTGTCTTGAAGAAGTTTGCACCAAAGTTCGACCAATGTTATTCAGGTTTGCACGTTCCCTTTGTCTGTGGGGAACACAAGAGTAATTCAGAAATTTTAGGAAATGAGTCACATGATGAGTGAGCTGGAGGACCTCTGACGTTGTTTGCTGGAGGGAATCATTAACTATGTGTGCTTCCTTGATTAGGGTCATAGCACACAGACCTTTTGTTAGCTTGATCAAATCACTCCTCATGGGCTTGTCCCATGATGTTGTTGATTGGTTCTTTTCTGCTGAGTTTGAAGTATTTTAAACAGACGTCTTCTTATAGCTGGATGTGGGTACACAATCCAGCATTGATGTTGTGCAGTTAATGATCAACTTTGGAGAAGAATGAACTTCCCTAACTTCCTACACTGCTCAGCCTCCACTGTCAAGCATCTTCGCAGCTGCTCCGCCTCCAGAGTCAAGCATCTTCGCAGCTGCTCCGCCTCCAGAGTCAAGCGTCTTCGCAGCAGCTCCGCCTCCAATGTCAAGCGTCGTCTTCGCAGCTGCTCTGCCCACAGAGTCAAGCCTCGTCGCCGCTGCTCCGCTCACAGAGTCAAGCCTCGTCACCGCTGCTTCGCCCACAGAGTCAAGCGACTTCGTCACAGCTGCTCCGCCCACAGAGTCAAGCGTCTTCGCAGCTGCATCATCTCCACAGTCAAGCGTCTTCGCCACAGCTGCTCCGCCTCCAGAGTCAAGCCTCGTCGCCGCTGTTCCAGAGCCAAGTCAAGCACCAGCCGTTGTTCCAGAGCCAAGTCAAGCCTCAGCTGCTGTTCCACAGCTAAGTCAAGCACCAGCCGCTGTTCCAGAGCCAAGTCAAGCACCAGCCATTGTTCCAGAGATTGTCCTCTTCTCAAGAGGACGTCTGCCCCGTTCTGGTGGTCTCCTAAGTGTTTCGGGCAGCCCTGTTGCTCTGCTGCCATTTCGGCACCTCCTGGTCTATGTACCCTTTCTAACCCCATCAGCCCACATGGACCTGGCCCACCCGTTTGCACTCTGCCCCACCCCTCCCTTCCCCGTTATTGTTGTTGGACTGTATGGAGCGTCTGGAAGCTGCTCCTGGGGGGGGGGGCTCTGTCATGAACTGTGCCATCGTGGCTCCCCTCTCTCTCCACAAGAGGGAGCCATCTCTCCAACTATGACTTTACATAGACATTACTTCATAACTTCATTTCCCATAACCTCTCTCTCATGCCACGTTCGTCACCCCTCACCTTTACTCCCCCACTTCCTGTATAAATAGAGCGTCATCTCAGTACTTCCTCGCGAAGTCATAACTAGACCTGCTGTTATTTCCGAGCGTTTTCCTTTGTTCTGGTTTTCTACCCCCGTTGTCTCCTGGTTTTCCGATCTTTCGCTGCCCGCCCTTTGACCCCCTTGCTTCGTTCCTGGACCTCGATTTGGATTTACTGTTTTGCTCCCGACTGCCCCCGTTGACCCAGTGACTGCCTGACCATGAGTGTATTTATTAATAAAAGTCTGCATATGGATCCGTACGCGTCCCGTCTCATTTCTGGGGCTACTGTTACACCATGAGTCAAATCCACACAGATGTTAGATTTCAGAATTTTAAATGGTTTTCTTCCCACATCAGCTGTCCTCACTTGCCAGTAAAAACCTCTAAGGACTATTCCGTCCACACTGGCTGGCTGAGCTTTGCATCATAGAAATAAATTACATTTTTATATTAACATAGAAACCATTATTTTATATTGTAGTAACATTTCATAATATTACTGTTTTTTTCTGCATTTTTGATCAAATAAATGCAAACACGATCACAAGATCATGAGCACAAGAAACTACTTCTTCAAAAAAAAAAAAAAAAAAAAGCTAGCTAGATAAATAGAAAGAATATAAAGATGGTCACTGCAAACTCCAAAAATATGCCAGAGGCAGTATTTAAATCCTGGACATTCTACAGCATTTTCCAATGGTTTTCACTGTTTTAATGCCTAACCAACAATAATGGAATGAAAAACATATGTTTGTACCAAAACCAAGTCTGAAAAGCCTAAGCACCAATGAGTATTAGATGTCTCCGTATTGTCCTCTAGTGGTTTAAGTTGGGATAACTGCTTCTCCCTGTCACCCTTTTTCAATGCTGGCCCAACAGAGGAAATCCTAATGCCCACACTCTCAGGAAAAAAATAGCAAAAAAATTGTAACTTTAGCTTGTCACTGCGACAGTCTTTATACCTGTATCTTCCCCTAAAGGGTGCATACCAGCACCATATTGTTCTTTGCATGTTTGTGGTGACAATTACATATGTTTGCCTATATGTATGCAAATTAATGAGAAAGTACTGCAATTAATTTAGAATTTGTGGTGTTTTTAAGGGTCCACATCTGGTTCTGCTTCAGTTTAATGTATCATCTCTAACTCTCCCAGCATTCTTTGTCCATGTGGCAAAGACAGTGCAAAAAATGTTTCACATCAACCTGTCTTTACAGTGCTGGGCAGAAGGTGTGACATGAATAGTGTGTATAGTGCTAGAAAAGTGCAATAAAGCTTCCTGACTTTCTCTGCTTCTAATCAGCATTATCATCATCTGAGTATGTTAGATTTCATCTGGTTGAAAACAAAAATCAGCACAACCATTGAAGTTATGTGTAACCATATCACAAACACATGATTGCATACTGTAACAAAAGTCTTTCTTACTCCTAACACACTTTTAGCCACAGCCCCTCCTCATATACTCTACTTTTCAGAGCACTTTGCTCTGCCTCTTCTGCAATGCCTCTTCATGTGGTGCAAAAAAAATCCCTCTTTCTCCCAAAGCTTTGGAATTTAGTGTACCCACAGAATTCTTAACATTAAAACTACCACCTTCACATTATGAGCATTGGGAAAAGTCATGCAAACAGCATATTTAGCACATTTTTAGAATCAATGCATCCAAATACACTTAAACCCCACAATTTTTAGTCTCATTCCTGCACTTAAATGCTCTTTTTACAAAGACATATTTGCAGGACTCCTACTGTAAATAATGATGGACCTTACCTCTGGAATACAGAATTCAGGAATTCAGAGTGCTGTATTTCAGTCTTTCTATGAATAGTTCTGCAAAAGGACAACTCTTGCAAAAAGACAAATCTTCAAAAAGACAACTCCTATCTTCCTGGTATGTCCCTTCTATGAACTGTTCTGGATGGGTCGGGCAGAGATGATGTCTGAAGCTCTACTGTGAGTCTCTCGTCTGCTGAGCTGACTGCGTGTTCTCCAAAGGAGCGGTGCCTCTTACTCCAGCTTGGGATAGAACACACTACTCAGAGATTCCTGGAGAGAAGCCACCATTTTTTAACGCCTCCTACTTTTCTCTGCATAGAGAAGAAGGAAAAAGCACAAGGACAGGGGAAAAAAGTGAGCGAGGGGAGTCATAAATGAGAAACAGATCCAAGGCCATATTTGGTATGGCTTGTGAATGCGCATCTTTGTTTCACTTTCAGTTTTACTCACTCCTTATCCAATAAAGAAATCTATGTACTCCATTTTCTTGTCAAATATTTTCCTTTAATCGTAACTGAGAGATAAACAAAACAAATAAAATAAATAAAATATATTAGTAAATCTCAAATTTCATGGATGCGGTTAAGAAAACTGTGTGACTTTTGCTGTATTCACAACAAACGCACTGCCGCCAGACAGACGCAATTCTTAAATAGCCAGTAAACAATTACAGTCCTGAACAAAATCTTAAGACTGGGGAAAACATTTCAAGTATTCACATTTCGCACTGATGGATCATAACCAGTTTGTAAGTACTACTTGAAAATGGAAAAATAAGAAACAGGAGCAAAAGCCAAAAAAAATAAGAGTATGCAATTTATAGAAAATTAAAGAAAACTCAAACAGGCTGTTTATCAGCTGATCAAAAGTTTAAGACCATAGTCCAAAAACCCCCACAACAGAACTAAAAGTGTCCAAAAAGAGCTCAGTATTGAGTAGCCTTGCCTTTCTTGTTGATTACATCTAACATTTGTCTCAGCATGCTTGATGCAACTGTTTTCAGGAGGCTGGTGGGAATTTGAGGACCATGTGGTGAAGATGGCTTAATGAAGGGCAACCATGGTGTGGAACTGACGTCAGTTTTTGTAAACTTCGCTTGCCATCCATTCCCAAATGTTCTCAATGTGATTTAGAACAGATGAACATACAGGATGGTCCAAAGGAGAATGTTATTCTCTTGGAAGAAGTGCTTCCTTGGGTGGTTATTGTGAACTGCAGCATTGCCCTGCTGAAAGACCCAGTCACTACTGCACAGACAAGGGCCCTCAGTTAATAGTTATGCCCACTGCAACATGTCCACATAGCCAGAGACTGTTGTATGCCCCTGCACAACCTGAAGATCCATTTTCCCTTTGAAGGCAAAACAAGGCTGCATAGAAACCATCTCCAGTGGCATCTCCATGTTTTACTAGTAACTTTGGAATGCATCAGGACCATCCAGGTCCTCAGATAATAAAACTTTCTTCCACCTTTCAGTGTCCCATGTTTGGTGCTCCCTTGCAAATTCCAAACAGGCAAGTTTGTGGCTTGGGAGGAGACGTGGTCTTTGAAGACAGGTTTTGTTCTTGAAGCCCTTCTCTTGCAGATGTTGTCTTATGGTTATTGGACTGCGGTCAGCATTAGTAAGGGCCTTAATCTGGGTCAAGGATTAGACTGTGTCTTCATGGACAGCCTGTCAGATCCTTCGGCTCAGTGCAGGTGAATTTTTTAGGGTCTATAACAAGACTTTTTTGTCCCATAAATCTCAGGATGTTATGAGAAATGTAAAATGATTATATTTTTGGCTTTTGCTCCAGTTTCATATTTTGTCATTTCTAAGCAGTACTTACAACCTGGTTGCGATCCATCAGTACATAATGAGAATACTTACAAATTTTTCCACAGTCTTAAGATTTTGTTCAGCAGTGTACGTTCAGTTATTACTCATTCAAAAATACAAAAAACTCATACAAAAATAACGACTCATCTCTCCAAGACTGTAAAAAGGAGAGACAAACGGTAGGTATTGTCTGCTAGAAATATTTTATCAAAAATTAAGTTTTGATATATTTTTTTATACATGATATATAAATGGTGTCACGAACTGTGCCGTTGTGGCTCCCTTTTTTCCCCTCTAGAGGGAGCCACCTCTCCACTGTGTTTTTGTATAGACTCTGTAGAGACTCCATTTCCCATAACCCCTCTCTCATGCCCCGTTCGTCACCTCTCACCTTTATCCCCTGTCACTTCCTGTATAAATAGAGCGTCATTTCTGTTTCTCCTTGCGAAGTCATAACTTGCCCCGGCCGTTATTTCTGAGCGTTTTCCCTTGTCCTAGTTTTCCCCTTTGTCGACCCCTCGTAGTTTCCTGGTTTCTCGATCCTTCGCTGCCCGCCCTCTGACCCCCTTGCTTCGTTCCTGACTACGATTCTTGGATTACCTGTTTTGTTCCCGCTCGCCCCTGTCTGACCTCCCTCCTGCCTGACTATGAATATGTATTCTAATAAAAGTCTGCATATGGATCCGCACGCCTCCTGTCTCGTCTCTGGGGCTATCGTCACAGATGACTTCGCCACAATAGGATCCAGCGACTTTTATTCCCCTCCCTGCTCAGCCATGGACCCACTCGATCAGCTCTCGCGCCTCAAGCAGAACGGTATGTCTGTTGAGAATTATGTTCGTCGATTTGATGAGCTCATGTTCCAGATCCCCTTTTACGATGACGTTTATTTTATGGACTTGTTTTTTCACGGACTGAGCGAGCCGCTTAAATGAAGGCTCAAACGCGAGTGCCCGCGTACGTCGCTCGATGATATTATGGATTATGCTATGTGTTGTGAGGAGGAACGCGACCACAGAGATGCGGCCGCGTTCCTGTTTCGCGGACTCACTGGATTATGCGTTACAGTATATGGACTCTTTTGATTCAGTGGGTTTCACTGAGGGGGAACATGAACACAAGATGGCGGCCGCGCCGGCGCTCGACCACAACATGCCGGCCGCATCGGCGTACGATCACAAGATGGCGGCCGCCGTTCCTGAGTCGGCCCCTGCCATGGCCGCCCTTCCAGAGCCAAGTTATATCGCAGCAACACTCAACCGGCTGGAGGATATCCTCGCTTCACTCCTCAAGACACAACAAGCCGCAGCTGCTCCGCCTCCTGAGTCAAGCGTCTTTGCAGCCACTCCGCCTCCACAGTCAAGCGTCTTCGCAGCTGCTGCTCCGCCCCCACAGTCAAGCGTCTTCGTCGCAGCTGCTCCGCCGCCAATGTCAAGCCAAGTCGTCACAGCTGCTCCGCCTCCAGCATCAAGCCAAGCCGTCGCAGCTGCTCCGCCTCCGGAGTTCAGCGTCGTCGTCGCAGCTGCCCCACCTCCAATGTCAAGCCAAGTCGTCGCAGCTGCTCCGCCTCCAGTGTCTAGTGTCTTCTCCGCAGCTGATCCTCCCTCCGAGCCAAGCCAAGTCACCGCAGTTCCTTCCTCTAAGCCAAGTCAAGCCACAGCCATTGCTCCAGAGCCAAGTCAAGCGCCAGCCGTTGTTCCAGAGCCAAGTCAAGCCACAGCCGCTGTTCTTTGGAATGGGGATGATGGTGGAGCGTTTGAAGCAGGCAGGTACTTCACACATCTCCAGAGACCTGTTGAAGATATATGAGAAGATGGGGGCCAGCTCGTCAGGGCAGGTTTTCAGACAGACTTGACTCACACCGTCTGGACCTGGTGCCTTTTTTCTTTTGTTCTTCCTGAAGACCTGGCACACATCATTCTCGCTGATTTGTAAGGTGGGAGGGGGGGGGAGGGGGGTTGCTGGAGGTGTTAATAGTTCTGAAAAGAGATCGTCTGGACAGGTGTGGGGGCATTCAAATCTACAATAAAACTCATTCAGGTCTTCAGCAAGTCGTTGATTCGCCTCAGTGCTTGGGGATGGTGTCTTGTAGTTTGTGATGGCTTTCAGACCTGTCCACACTGAAGATGGGTCGTTAGATATGAACTGATCTTCTAACCTTTTTGCATAGGTCCTTTTAGCCACTCTAATCTCCTTATTCAGTGTGTTCCTGGTCTGATTGTACAAGACCCTATCCCCTTGTCTGTAGGCATCCTCTTTGGCCTGACGAAGATGTCTGAGTTTTGCTGTAAACCATGGCTTATCATTGTTGAATGTCAAATAAGTTCTGGTAGGGATGCATATATCCTCACAGAAACTGATATATGATGTTACAGTCTCTGTGAGCTCGTCCAGATCAGTTGCAGCAGCTTCAAAAACACTCCAATCAGTCAATCCGAAACAGGCTTGCAAAGCCTGCTCTGTTTCGGTGGTCCATCTTTTTACAGTCTTTACTGCAGGTTTAGCAGATTTAAGTTTTTGCCTGTATGTTGGTATAAGATGAACCAGGCAGTGATCAGAGAGCCCCAAAGCTGCCCGCGGGACAGAGTGATATGCATCTTTAATTGTTGTGTAACAGTGATCCAATATATTACTGTCTCTGGTGGGACATGTAATATTCTGTCTGTATTTTGGCAGTTCACGGGAGAGATTTGCTTTATTAAAATCCCCAAGAATGATTAAAACGGAGTCCGGGTGTTTTTGCTCCGTGTCCGTGATCTGATCGGCGAGTTTCTTTAACGCCATGCTCACATTTGCTTGCGGAGGAATATAAACACTCACCAGAATAAACGAGCAAAACTCTTGCGGCGAATAAAACGGCTTACAGTTAATGAAGAGTGCTTCTAGATCGGAACAGCACATCTTCTTTAACACTGTTACATCTGTACACCACCTCTCATTGATGTAAAAGCACGTCCCGCCGCCACGCGATTTCCCCGTTGATTCCGCGTCGCGGTCCGCTCTGAACAGCCTATGGCCCGGCAAATGAAGCGCGCTGTCTGGGATCGCGTCATTCAGCCAAGTTTCCGTGAAACACAGAGCAGCAGAGTTTGAAAAATCCTTGTTTGTGCGGGAGAGCAGAAGGAGTTTGTCCGTTTTGTTGGGTAGAGAGCGGAGATTCGCCAAGTGTATGCTAGGCAGCGAAGTACGGAATCCACGCTGACGAAGCTTCACAAGCGTGCCGCCTCGTTTTCCCCGTCTGCGCGTTCTCAACCGCCTGATCAGCGCTGCCGCTCCGCCAACTACAATGTTCAGCAAAACGTCTGAATAATCAAAAACCGGTAGAAAATTCTGTGGTGTGTTCTGCCGAATGCTCAGCAGTTCATCCCTGGTGAAGCTGATTGAGTTTGTAAAACAAAAAACAGGAAAAACTAACAAAAACACAAAAACAACTGGAGAGCTAAGCACAGAGGCTGCCATCTGCGGCGCCATCTTGACACTTGAATCAAGTGTCATGGCTAATGTTGAGTTTTTATGTTCATTGTTAAGTAACACATGTAGCCATAACACTGTTGTCACCTCTGCTCTTCCTTCTCTTCTCCTTTTGTTTCATTGTTTTTATTTATTTTTTTATTTTTATTTTTTTATTTTGTTAAGCCTTCAATAAATCTACTTAATAAGAATATTCCTGGTATACATTCTCTTATTGTAAAAATTAATGAAGAGTGTTGCTTGTTTGTGAAAGATAGAGCTGGGATAGACAATGTTTACACAATGTTCAATTGTGTAAACATGTTAAAACAATGTTTAGAACATTTTAAGTGTGCTAAATAAATGAATCTGATTTTTTAAATGACAAAAACACTGCTTTTAATAAAGAAAAACTGAACTATAAGTTCAAATATGGGGTGCTTAATAAGTAGCTTTCACGTGGATGTGCGTGGATGACATAGGATAAGGTGGAGTACAAGTTAAACAAAGGCTTAGCAAAGCAATAGGGTGCAGGCAACAGCAGAGAAGAGAATGAGTCGTGATGGAAACTTGGACCACAGCACTCCACATCTGGGGGATGGATACTGCAATCAGCTCCTCTTGCACATCAACAGACAACGTGGGGTACAGTTAATGACAAAACACACACAAGCATGGGACATTACATGTTCTACTTGAGAAAAGGATGATAAGGTACATTATGTTCAGTATGGCCTGTCTTGGTTAAAAGCCCACTCACCACAACAAGGTGCAGACCAAGAGTGGGAACATATAACAGGACAAACTTACAGGACAATACAAAACAACAGGGACAAAACATGAAAGAAATAGAGAACATACAATTGATACAATACTAGAGAACAATATAAAATGGATAAAACTGAGGATGGGTGATAGGAACAACTTTAAATATAAACATTTCACCCAGCCCTAATAAAAACAGCAATCAAAACAGCAGATTATAAATTATTTATGAATTTAAAGCTATTTATTATATTATATTTTCCGTTATTATTTATATTTTATAACCTCAAATTACAGTATTACAATAACACTTCAATAACTTAATATCTATAACATAAAATCTGTCACGAATTGTGCTGCTATGGCTCCCTTCGTCTGCCTTTAGAGCAGGGTTCCTCAATTATTTTTCACCGAGGGCCAAATTCCGCCAACAATACCAAGTCGAGGGCCACCAACCATGTTATGACCAAAATGTTTGCTCTTATTATTATTATTGTTATTATTATTATTATTATTATGATTGTTGTTATTGTTGCTTCTGTTTTTATTGTTGTCTTTTGTTAAAAGATTCACAAGATAAATATTCAATTTTTTTTCTGCAGTAGTTTGTTTTATTCAAACAATTACAAACATTTTTTTATTTGGATACAGAAAACTAAAGAACTTTGTCTGCTGAATATTAAAAACAAAAAATATATAAAAAAAAAAAAATTCTCTAATTTCCATGTCTGCTATGCAAGTCAACTGTTCCTGCTCAGGCTGGCTCTCTTCTCTCCACTTTCCCTAATTGCAAATTTAGTTTTTAGCATTCATATTTTCATACTTTCATACTTTTATGGATCAAACTGTATCAACGTGTCCCATACAGATGTGACGCGATAAAAGGTATCTTTTCCATTAGTTTTTATGCTAACCACGTGCGCAGTGACAAGCGAAAGCATTCTATTGTCGAAATGGTTTCTATTTTCTGCGATGTCGCGGCTGGAACAACATACAAACTGATAATGATAATCTCAGGTAATGATTGCGTGCTTTATCAGTTGTTAAAATGGTCTAATGTAAGTTTGAATACTTATAGCCATACTGAAAGCAACAACAGATAGTTTACAGCAGCTCTTGAAAATAAATTAAAGCAAACATGTAGGCTACATTCAAACTGCGCACTCAATGCGGACCTGCAAGTGTTTTCCATGACAAAGAAGGTATCATCCACTCAGTATAGAGTTTTAATAATGTTAAAACAGTTTAATATTTACGAATTAGATTCTAAACTTGTCCATTTCGTTGGCAGTGCAGTGTGCTTTTCGCTTTTAAATGGCATTGAATGGATTCTGTCGCATTGCGTTGTTGCATCGCGTCTGGTTAGAAGTGTGAGGCTTTATTTGTAAGATATTGTTGCGTTTTTGTGAAATGATTTAAATCAGTAATCAATAATAATCATTACTCTTTCCACTCGCGCGCATCTGGTGAGCGGGAGACAGAGCGGGCGCATCGGGCGCAATCATCAAACATATTTCAAAGCAAGCCGGCACCACGGTCCTGACCGTTTAGCGCGTAGCGCCGCTCGTGTCTGATGCATACACAGTGTCAGACTAATGTCACTGTATTTGAATTCTTATGCCATATTATTTGACATTAGCGCGGGCCAAATAATTTTCTCTCACGGGCCCGCGGGCCGCCAGTTGAGGAACCCTGCTTTAGAGGGAGCCTTCAATGTATTATGGACTATTTACTCACTACATTTCCCATCACCCCTCTGTTGTCACCTGTCACCTTTCACCTTAGTCGGCCATCTTAGTTCACCCACTCTCAGTATATATAGACCGGTTCTCCCACTGTTTCCTCGCGAAGTTTTGAGTTAGATTCCCTGGCCAATCCTGAGCGTTTTTCCCCTGGTTGTTTTCTCCGTTGCCGACTCCCTAGTTCCCTGGTTCCTGTGATCGTTTTCTGCCCGCCTTGACCCTCGCCCGTTTTCTGGATTACGAACGTTTGCTAGTTGCCCCTTGACCACTTTGCTCGGATTGACCACGTTTTTTGGATTATCTGCACCACTCCTGTAACTGTGTTTTGACCTTGCCTGGACCACTATGAGTGTTCACAATAAAGCTTTGCACTTGGATCCACCCGCCTATGACTCCTTTGTGACAAAATCAAACTAACCATAGATGTAAACTTTTTGAATCTTTCAACTTAACATAAGAGAATATGAAAAATGTTTTTTTACATATAGATTTGTAATTGTTTTTCATAAATATGTATGTAACTGATCTTTGACAAAGAATTCCAGAAACTATCTACAGAATCATTGACCAGGGAGGTTGCACATATATTTCATATAATAGATGGAAAACTGATCAATATCACCTTAAGCCCTGTTCATGCAGACTCTGACTCAGACTCCAACTGAAAATCATCCTGGGAATCGGAGGGGTTCCCTGTAGTGTTTCATCAGTATAAGATAAGATGTTCTTAGTTATAATCCCCATATATAGAGGACATTATAGTATAGGCACAGCAGCTTTGAGAAATGTTGAAAGAAGAACAGACCACAATAAAATAACTTATTGCATAAATACACACTGTACACATACTATATACAATCAATGTACAATTTACATTATATACATTACATACAACAACAACAATTACATAAAATATACAGTATATACCCTATTTATGCAGGTTCTAAGTTATTGTTCAAAAACTGATTTGACAGCTAGGTACATCTGACATTAAAGTTAATTTGAGGCAACACATCTACATACTTCCGATTGTCCATGTTCTACTACTGATAACTACAAAGAAAGTGTTAATTGGCCACATTCTGACAAACACGAAGAAAAACATGCTGTACACCACCAACCACATACATATACACTCATAAGCACACACACACACACACACACACACACACACACACACACACACACACATTCCGAAGAAGCTTGAGCATGTGACATGGATCCAACAGCACATGGACTTTTTGTGTGTGATCCTCAGGATGGAGAAAATAAGGTCTCATGTCCATGATGTCCAAGTTAGCACCAAGCTCCCGGATCATTGCTAAGTTTTGGGAGGGTCCATCACATGTCAAGGAGACAACCCTAACTCCAATTGTATGAAGCCTAACAAGGCTCTCTCGGATGATGCTTGCTCTCTCTGATCCGGTCATGCTGTTGATAAGAAAGTAAGCAATGGGAATCTTCAAGACTCATTGATAGCAACAACCATGAGGACCAATGCTTGTGTTGCCACAACATTTTCTATCTCACCACCACCAATGTCAACATAGCCATGAATTTGGTCCCCACCAAACTCAGTTTGCTTATGAATGTACATTTCATCCAACATCAGTGAGCAAACTGTGTCTTTTCCTACTTTCTTTTGCTCAGCAACATGACTTTTTAAAGCTGTGAATGAAGCAACAGTAAATCCAGGGTCAGCAGATATGCTACTGTACCATTTTCGAATGGTCTGAGGATGAGGCAAAGCCAAGAGAAACTTCTCTCTCACATAGTCATAGGCCTTTGGAGAGTAGAAGTGCAGTGTAGTTGTAAATTGCTTCAAGTTTTCAGAAAACCCTGTTTTTTTCTTCTTCTGGATTCTCTGAAAGATCTCCCGGGGAACATCATCCAGGCTTTCAAGAAGAGAGGCACATTCAGATGAAATTATATGTTTCTTCTGAAGCACTTGGATTACACCTTTCAAGGAAGAAACTCTTGCCTTTAGTCTCCTTGTCTGTTGCCTTTTCAACTTCAGCTTTTTGCGAGCTACACATAGCTTGTCCTTTACATCATAAGCTTTCCTTTTAAGTGTTTTTGGGGACTCCGAAATATAGTAGCAGTGATCACTCAGAGAGCTGCTAGGCAGATGTGCTGACATAATGTAAGAATGACCTGATGCTAAGTTTGGAAGTTTTCCACTTTGATTTGTGTGTTGCACGCTGCTATCCAAACCAACATCCTCACACACATTCGCTGTCAGAGCAATGTCATCATGCACAACACCTTGGGCAACAAAGGCCTGTTCAGATGTGTCTTCCAGCATCATGACATTGTTCTGATTGGCAGCAAGGCTGTTGGCACCACTCACATCCATTATGTAGGTGACATTTTTTCTTCATCAGATCTATTTTGAAGATTTTTAAGTCCAACCGTTATACTCTGTCAGACATATAATGCAGGTATAGGTATATAACTTGGTCTACGAGAGGGGAAAAAAACCTGCACAGAGAAATCAAAATTAGACAATGCAGGCTCATAATGACACACTGATGTCCTAAGACATGAAACGAGCGGTTTGTGTGAGAAAATAATTTTTTTTAGAGTATTTATATAGTTTTTTACCTTCAGTATGGCACCATGTCCAAGTCGGTCCAAATGCTGTGAGCTGTGAACTGCTCTAGGTCTGAGGGTGCACACGCTTCTGTAGTGATGTATGTGCGCCCTCGAAGCAATCTCTCACGTGAATATGTTTAAACAATAAGTGTTCATGTGAGAGATTGCTTTGAGGGCGTGCATACATCACTATGGAATCATAGTTCCAGACCTCACAGATCACATCTCAAAGCATTTGGACCGACTTGGACATGGTGCTGTACTAAAGTTAAAAAAACGATATAAACACTGTTCGTTTTCTCACACTAACCGCTCGTTTAGTGTCTTAGGACATCAGTGTGTCATTCCGAGCCTGCACTGTCTAATTTTGTTTTCTCTGTGCATGTTTTTTTTTTTTCCTCTCATAGACCAAGTTCCCCATACCTCCCATTATATGACTGACAGACTATAGCGGTTGGACTTAAAAATCTTCAAAAAAGATCTGATGAAGAAAAAATGTCACCTACATATTGGATGGCCTTGGGGTAAGCTAAAAAACTTCCAATTTTCATTTTAGGGTGAACTATCCCTTTAAAAGAACATGTAACTGTTCTTAATAATTATCACTACAGAATGTGTGTTCTGCTGTCTTGGAAGATCATTTCTCCAATATGAAATTCACAGAAAGATTTTTAACAATTATCACTCACATTAAATGCACTGAAATGAAAAGTTTGGCAAAAAGTGGAAATTTTGCTGGAATGGTAAAATCTTTAATTGGATTTCTGCATCTGTGAAAACTAAGATTCACTGGTGTATCACTAATTTCACCTAACAGTTAATGTTTTATAGTCAATACTTCACCAATTTAATACGTTATTTGACTTTGTAAGGCATAAAATAAGGTCTTTGTACCCTGGAGTCAGTGGTGAAGTGATGACTCTCAAAGTGTTCACTGCACAGACGAGAAGAAGAGTCCAGTTCTGGCGTTTCATGTTGAGCATCCACTGGTCTAGTCTGAGAGGGTCTGGATCACCTAGAGTAAAGCTTTACACATACAAATATGTTGTTTCATTTTTCACAGACTATTTTGCATGCAAACAATTCAATGACTTTAGTATTCAAAAGGTCAGAATAAATGCATTTTGGCTTAAAATAGGCGGTGGCCATCACAGTCCTCATTCTGTTCCAGATATTTTAAAACTCTTAATTTGGCTTAATGCATTAAGACAGTGTTTTTCAAATACCAAACTCAGAAAACACATTATTAATAAATCATACTTTTGTACAAACATGTAGATGAGTCCAGGCTACAAACGCAACACGCGTCTGGCGTTTTCCTCCCATAAAAATAAATAACCGTTATAAGGAAAACGCTTTCATGGCTTAATGCATTTAAACAGCGCTTGTCTGTACATAGTATTATTTATTAATCATGTTCTCACAGAGTTTCGTCTTTTAAAAACAGTTTCAATTGATTTTAATCAGTCTATGGTTTTAACGGATTAAGCCATGTTAAGAGTTAACGGTTTTCAATGGCAGGAAAACTTTTAACGAGTATTGTTAATTACAGGCCCAACGTTACAGCTAATCACAGTCTGTTGGATTCCTGATTTTTAAATTTTAAATAAAATTATAAAGAATAAAAATATTAATAGATACAATTACATTACAATATCACTCACCGGAAAAAATGGATCTCAGACTTGGACGGTCTGTTAGTACAATTAACCGCACAACAAGACATTTTATTTGATAATTTTAAGAAATAATCATGAAAATAAACATAGACTGCATAAAACAAAAGCAGAAACACGGTAGAGATGCCAGCGGCTGAGGCCTGAGGTGACGTGACAGCAGATAGCAGAGAGAAGGCAACATCAATCCACCTGTCACTCAAGTGGCCACGCCCTTAATTATGCAGAACTTTAAGGCTTAATATAGTTTAAACGGATGAGCTATAAAAAAATGCACCCCCCTCACAGTTGTCATGAAGGGCAAAATTAGCTATATAGACCAAAATCATTTTTTGAACCAGGCTGTAAACATGTTTTTATCTGCTGTAAAGTTGGGCATTTTAACATGGGGAGTCTATGGCATTGACTCCCTTTTGCAGCCAGCCTCCAGCGGCCAGTCGATGAATTGCAGTTTTAGTCACTTCCGTATTGGCTTCACGAGAGAGAGCGGGAGGTTGCTGCTTGGGTATGACACATAAATACCCCCAAGTCCTCCTCTGTAACTTCTATCAGATTACCAGAAATGTTTAGCATCTTGATCTAAAGATTGAGGAAATATTTCTCCACATTCTCACCACACTGGGGGCTTGAGAAAACAGTTGTCATGCTAAATAGGATGTCTTCCATCTCAACCAATGTAGCTGCATATGTCAACAGGCCAAATACATTGACAGCTGGTAGTTTTTTGGGGAACTGCAAAAAATAAAATAAAATAAAATTCAGGTAAGCACAGTATGTACATTTCCAGAAATTAATTTTCAACTTTTCTCAGATTTTGAATGAGTCAAGTAAATGATTAAAAAGTATTTCAAAAACATCTGTTCTATGCAAGAACATCACAAATGCTTGACAATATGACAATGAAAATAACTGTCCCGCCAAATAAGCACTGAAATGGAAAAATGTATAAAACTGCCATTAATGTGGATGCTTCTGAAAGTATCATTATTTGAATTTAATGCCATCATGTTTTGTTGTGGAACAGCAATTGTGAGTACATTTTCAATTATTTTTGCAGGACTGTGACATGAAAAGGGGGAAAAGAAATGTACCCATGGGCGTTGGAAGCAAAATAAATGTGGATGGGTCCTCCCCCAGAATTTTTTTTACTGTACTATATGCCATTTTCTACAGTGTCTTTTTACACAAAGTGCAAATAGGCTGCCTCTTTGGAAGGGGCTATTTGCATTACCTCTGCCCGCAAATTCACAACATTAACACTACAAACAGAGGCAAAATAACGTTGTCAGTGGTGTTAATGATAATATGCGCAACACATCGTTTTCAACCCGAGAGACCTGAGTTTGTATCCGCCTTGTGTCCAAATTGAAAAAAAGCATTTTTTTTTAAATAAAAAAACGAAGAGTGGCATGTAGGCTATGCTGCTTTGTTTACTTTGCTGTGTCTCCGGAGTGCAGCAGGCAGGGTTGCCAGGTTTTCACAAAGTGGGTGGGTCCTGTCCCACCCACATACAATGGTTCCAACATACCGATGACTACTACAGATATGAATCATGAAAAATAAAAACTAAAATAAGTCAGTTACAACAGTTGTGAATCGTTCTTCTTCCTCTATAGATTTTAAATTTACAGCAATATTTATCAAACCGCCATGCATTGCTGTTTACAGCAATATGCTGTACTGTAAGCAATATCCCTCTTCACATCTCATATCACATTACAAAAGCATTCCAGGGGCTAAATGTTATGTTATTGGGGTCACTTCAACCCACAGACATGAAAAACAACCCGCGCAAACACTCTGAAAGTAGCCCAATTCAGCGGGAAAACCACGGCTTGGCAACACCTGGCAATAGATGTATTGTGGGACATATCACTGTCATGTTTTATTTATAAGGTATTGTTTTCATTATTATAAACTGATTCAAATCAGTAATCAATAATAATTAGTACTTTTTCAAGTCGTGCGTCTCCTCTGACATGCTCTCGTGTATGAACAGACAGCATCTGTGAAGCGGGAGATGGCGCAGGCGCATAATGCGCAATCATCATTTTTTATTTATTCGCATTTATTCACATATGACTGGATGTGGTGCACAGTTGTTATTTCGACTAACGCAGGACACTGAATGATGCGCATCAGAGGGTATTAGAAGTGGGTATATGCAAAGCCGCCTGATAAAGAAGTATACAGTATACAGTGTATACCTGCGTATAACCCTCCACTACACCACGTATGAGACAGATGCATTTCCACTGTTATGTTATGTAAGTACTGATTTACATCCATTGTCATATGCTCTTATTTGTGTCTAACATTGCAATAATGCGCTCTAGACATTTGTCATTAAAATAACATAGAAACCGCCTCAAACTAACTATTAAATAAGAAGAAAGTCACATTTGAAAGCCGCATTGATATCTTTTTTATTGGTAAAAATGAAGAATATTGTGTTTTTCCATGTGCACTCAATCATTTCCGTCGGTGATGCTATATCACTTGATGAGGTCCACACATCCTTTGCATGAAAACTACGCCACAAATAAAAATAAATAAACTTAAATAAGCTTTCTTAAAAAGGTAAAAGAATGCATGCTCGTTTTCTTAATATGATGATTAAAAACCATCAGACTGATGAAAATGTGGGACATTTTCTCAATATGTGACATGCGGGACAAGGGGTAAAAAAAGAAAAAGAAGAGTTTGACCAGTCAGAGCGGTTCTTTTGGTTTTGCGTTTAAATAATTTCCTTGCGTTTTATTCCTCTCCCAGCTTGCTCTGTTTGTTTGTCCATGAGTCTACATTGCTGATATGAGGAAACGCTTAAAATGTGCAACACACAACAAACATCTTTCCTTGTAATGAAAAGCATTTCTAAACCTGTTGTCCAACAAAAGAGAACATTAAAAGATGCTAAACACATCAGTCGAAAGTTAGAAATAACTTGTGTATATTATGTGGCTTCTTATCACTAAATGAGGCAGAAATATTTATTCTATACTGTAATAAAAGCTATGTTGATTAGCAATGGATTATAAATATACTTCATTTTTCAGAAAATTCCTGAGGTGGTTTTAGGAACACAGACAAACTACATTTTGTCACAGTCGAGTGTTCATTGTCATAATATTTCATCATTCAAAGGCAAATCAATTCTATCTTCTTTTATTCAGTTACAGTGAGAGCTGGATGCTTTTGCCCATATCAGGATTTCCTGCAGTGTAATCAGTATTATACCAGTGTAGTCAATTGCTTCTGTTCTGTTACGCAATTTTTCTGAGCGAGGGCGCCCTCTGGCTTCCAGTATGAATAAAACATGTATTTTTAGCACTAAATAATGACAATCCACAAAAGCAATACTTCTCTCAAAAGAAATTTGATGTAGACATATGTGTTTTTCTACAGTGTACTGGAGTAGTAAGGGCTAAAAAAAACATGTTTTGAACCATGGGCTAACTGCACTGTTGCAACCCAACCCCATGACCATCTTAATGTAGAATAAAGTCTTTATTTCAGCTTGTTCCTTCACACATAAAACTACTCGTTGCTTCGTAAAATTACAGTTGAAGCACTGTTGTTCATCTTGGTACTTTTCTGGGTCTTGAACATGGAAGTATTAATTATTGTCTTTTTATTGTCATTGTACAGTGTACAACTAAATTTTTAAATCTCTCAATACAAAGTGAACGAGTGCACATCTATCAAACAGTGCAATTGTGAGACACATACAACAATCATTTACAAAATGTATACAAAAAGAGGTAAAGTGTAATGTATGAAAATTAAGACAAAGATAACTTTAATAAATTAATTTAATAAATTACTAAATACATTAAATTTTCAGTCCTTGTTATTGCACCATATCTATATATTTATGTTCAGTTCTCTTATGGCTCGTGGATAAAAAACTGTTCAAGAAGCTGGAAGTGTGTGTCTTAAGAGACTGATAACGTCTTCCAGAGGGTAGTGTCCTTTATTATATTCCTGGCCTGTCGTATGATTCTGGTACTATAGATGTCCTCAAGAGATGGCAGCTGTGCACCAGTGATTCTCTGCGCCGTGTTGATGACTCTCTGCAGAGTTTTCTTGTCAGCCACTGTGCATCCAGCGTACCACACCAGAATCCCATAAGAAATTATGCTTTCAACCGAGCAATGGTAGAAGGACACCAGCAGCTGGTAGGACATGTTCGTTTTCCTCAGCATCCTCAAAAAGTACAGCCGTTGTTCTGCTTTCTTCACCACTGATGTTGTATTTACAGTCCAACAGTAAGTGCCGAGAAATTTAAAGGTGGTCACCCTCTCCACCATTTCTCCTCCAATATACAGAGGGACTGGTTCTTCCCAAGTACCCTTGCTGTCTATGAGATCGTCAGAGACCTCTCGGATTTCATCAAAAATACCTTAAGTTGTGTTTCGAAGATGAACGAAGGTCTTACGGGTTTGAAACAACATAAGGGAGAGCGATTAATGACAGAATTTTCATTTTTAGGTGAACTAACCCTTCAAGGCTTCTCTCTTGTGTGAATTCTCATGTGCCTGTTAAGGGTTCCATTTTGAGTAAAACTTAGTCCACATTGAGAGCAGATGTAAGGTTTCACTCCAGTATGAATTTTATTGTGCATTTTAAGAGTTTCCTTTTTAAAGAAACTTTTTCCACATTGTTGGCAGGTATAAGGCTTTTCTCCAGTGTGAATTCTCATATGGTTTTTAAGGTCTCCTCTTCGAATGAAACTATTTCCACACAATTGGCAATTGTAAGGTTTTTCTCCAGTGTGAGTTTTATTGTGTCTTTTAAGGGTTCCATTTTTAAAGAAACTTTTTGCACACTGTTGGCAGGTGTACGGCTTCTCTCCAGTGTGAATTCTCATGTGGTTTTTAAGGTCATCTTTTTGATTAAAACTATTTCCACACAGTTGGCAGGTGTAAGGCTTCTTTCCGGTGTGAATTCTCATGTGCCTGTTAAGGGATCCTTTTTGAGTGAAACTCATTCCACATTGAGGGCAGGTGTAAGGTTTGTCTCCGGTGTGAATTATCATGTGTCTATTAAGAGTTCCATTTTGAGTAAAACATAGTCCACATTGAGGGCATATGTACGGTTTCTCTCCAGCGTGAATTCTTAAATGCATTTTAAGGTTTTCTTTTTTAGTGAAACTATAACCACATTGTTGGCAGATAAAATTACTTCTAGCTCCTGTCTTTTGAGCACTCTTTTGTGTAGTATGTTTAGTTTGTGAGCAGCTAAACAATTTTTCTCCAGTGAAATCATGTTTCTTATATTGATCTTTGTCTTCCATTTGATTTAGTTCTTCACTTTCTTCTTTCAGCAGCATCAGGTCTAAAGCAGAAAAAGACCAATACAAGTTAATCCCATTTTAATAGCACTAGCAACATGATACTACCCACTATATCAGCGGTTCTCAATTCCAGTCCTGGAGACCCCCTGCGCTACATGCTTTGCATGTATTTTATTTAACACACCTGGCAGCAGACTGTGCTTTTGACTTTATTTTATAGTTCTGAACCGACTACTGATGAAATATCAGGTCTGATTTAATTCTTCAATATAAGTCTTTTACCTGTAAAGCAGATCCACTCCTCACTCACTTGGTCAAAGCCTGTTTATCTTTTCTATCTGGTATAGTAACCAATATTAAACATTCTTCTCTCAGCTCTGGTGTGGTTCCTTAATCTTTTAAGGCTGCTGTAATAAATACAAGGCTTAAGAAACCAGGCTCTGGCCATAATAATTTTGGCAACCTTAACCAATTTCCAATTTACCCTTTCTTTCAAAATGTTTGGTTTAGGTTGTTGAATTTCTGGTTCATTCCCACCTTTTAAAAAGATAGACTGTTTGAATAATTCCAGTCAGGTTTCTGCCCATTGCATAGTACAGAGACTTGATCTAAGTGTGGTCTTTGATACTATTTCCCATTAAGCTCTCTTAGATAGATTACTCTTTATACCAGGGATCCTCAAATCTGACTCATGAGATCTACTTTCAGAGTTTAGCTGTAACCTTAATCAAATACACTTGAGAATGCTAATCAATGTCTTCAGGATCATTAGAAAATCACATGTAGTTGAGTTTGATCAGGGTTGGAGCTAAACTCTGCAGGAAAGTAGATCTCGCAAGCCAGATTTGATGATAACTGCTCTATAGGTATTTGGTATAGATGTTATCCCTCTGGGTGCACTCAATTTGTCCATCTTAAAAAATTCTAATAATTCTCTTAATCTGTTACTGCTGGTGTTCCACAAGGCTCTATTTTGGGCCCACTTTTATTTATCATTAACTTATTACCTCTAGGTTACATTTTTAAGAAATATAGTATTAGTTTTCATTGGTATGCTGATGTGATCCAGCTCTATTTGTCCTGCAAGACAAATTCTACTCTTCCTTCTTCCACTTTTTAGGATTGTTTAGAAGAGATTATCGATATTATTGATAATTCTTTAATCTCTTCATCTTCACAAGTTACAAGTCTGGGTGTCTCTTGTTGTTCATGCGACGCTTCACATCGCAGACGTTGCATAATTTCAACGTTTGCAACTTTTTCCCACGCTTGAAAATGCGCATGTCTGTTACCTAACAACATTTGTTCTAGTTGTTCTTTTCTTATTCTATTGCTAAGCTAAAATGCCTGTTTGTAAAAAAAAACAGGCACTTTCATTTCAACAACAGCTGTTATTCAATCTGCCAAGTTCCAGGTATGTTAGGCTGATCCTAGAAGACTATAGCCTGGCTGTTATGATTAATAGCATACTTCACAAAATAGTATTTACTATTACCATTATTATGCTAGTATAATGCTAGCTAATTTTAGCCCTGACAAAACTGATATTGTGGGATAAACTAATTAGGCTATTTTCTGTGATAGTGATGATGTATTTTATGTAAATGTATTTAAAAAAGATGTGTGTAATTATTTCCAAAATTCACAACATGTTTTATCTACCGAAATATTTGGCTTTAGCTCATGTTTGCTGACATTTAGACTTTCAATTCCAGGGGGTGAATAAAGGCCTCGTGAAGTGAATCAATGCGTTTTTGTAAGAAAAATATTTTTAAATAATATTTAAAACTTTATGAACAGTAATCTCCTGTTGAACACATAATCACAATAATAATAGTAGTATATAGTTATATAGTAATATAACTCAAATTTGATACATCTTAAAGAAGAAAGTCACATACACCTAGGATATCAAATTTGGGGCACATCGAACTACAAATTTTTTCACAAACAGATCATGATTCAATAAAAACGTTCTAAAATTGTGTCAATAACACTATTTTGTACATTTTAAAATGACTCTGGTGGCTCATACCAACTTACTAACTTTATTGTATTAAAAAATTGCAGTACTGCTTTAATAGCCTTATTTTACACTGTTGATTCATCAGTATTTGTCATATTTTTACAATTTATGTTAAGTTCCCTGCTGAAAAACAAAACAGTTAAAACCAGCCTAAGCTGGTTAGTCCTAGCTGGTCTTCCAGCCTGTCCAGCTGAAGAAGTGGCCAAAACCCCTCTAAAACCAGCCTGATGACCAGCCATAACAAGACTTTTTTTCAGCAGGGTTGTCAATTAAAGTGGGACAGTACTTTTGTCTGTTTAGAAACATTCATTTCTGTAGAGCTGCACATTTTAATAATGATCAAGTGAGCAAGCTTTGTGAATGAAAACCAACCTGTTTGTTCCTCAGTATCTTCATGTTTAACTCTAAATGCTTCTTCAGTTTTCACATCTTCATTCTTCTCTTTAATAAACACCATCTTTATAATAGTGTCACGTGGATCTCAACTGGTATGACAGCTTTGTCCTATTTAATAAAAGAAAGTAATTAACAGAAATAAAAAATAATTTAAAGCTCTGCGTGCGTTTCTTCTCTCATCTCTGGGTTTCTTCTCTCAATTAGATCCCTAGTTTAGTAAAGGAAGTCAGTCAGAGTTATAGATAATGGCCTTAAATTACCTGATAAAACCGCAATTAGAACTAGCACTTAATTAATAGGGACACATGTAAGGTTCGTGGTATTGACTCATTTGTAGATTATATTTAATAAATGTCACTTTCATGAAAACGTTTGTAGTTTATTTGCAAATGTCATTATTGCATTTACATTGTTTTAAGCCGCATGTCTCTTGATCAGCGTGCAGTGATTCGAAACAGTGAATCATTTTGCAAAGCATTTGATTCAATTGACTCGGAGTTCCGAATAGATCCGTTCTTCAAAATTACTTGCCAACGACTGAGTTGGTGTTTAGGATGAACTGATTCACTGTATAGAGAGCGATATGAGACACACTGCTTACTAACGTGTGAATGCGCTTTATTTACACAACATAACATTCGTTAATGATATATAAAGTATGACAATGTTACAGTCAATAATAATTAATGAACTTTACATCGCTTGTATTTAAACACTATGAACAAAATTGTGTAAAATATTAAAAGCACAAACCTTTCTTCAGCTGAAAAACAGACGCAGGAGCGCAGCGCGATGCTGTGACGTCATACCACCAGATCAAAATAAAAGTCCTGTTCACATGCTGCTGTGTTTACAGTCACAAAATATATGGATATTTACAGAAAGAAAATACATACAAACAATAAAACATGTCAGAGATTTTCAGAGTTTTATTCTTGATTAAATACATATTGAAATGATAATAACTACTAATGAAACTCAGAGAATCATTTTAAAAAACAAAGCATATTTGGAATTTTAAAGATGACTAAACAAACTAACAAAAAATGTTTTGGTAAACGGTTCCTACACACTTTTGTGCAGTTCTCTGACCTCAAATTACACAGAGTGGCAGGTTTGTTCTTTCTATGATATCCTATGCAAGATATATATGAGCCAAATGCTCATATATGTTTACAGTCATAATAATTTTAACAAATATACAACGTCTAATTTCAATGTTTCAAAATGTGATTAGAAGGGTTGATGGAACCCACATTCACAACAGAATTATGGGTGCTAAATCAAAGTTGAAACCATTAAATCACACTCATTAGTGCTCCCTAGGATGACTAGATGATGCAACCCACCTCATCACTGTTGAAGACAAATGGCCAGGGTCTGTACATGATACCAGAATGTTCAGAGTAATTTTTGTGCCACAAATTTTAACAGGGTATGATCTGCCTTGCAATTTTAATTCTACATTTTAACTACTATATTTTAACTAGGCCTCGCACCCACCACTTTTTATTATTTTACTTAAATGAAAGGTTAGAATTTTGTGAATTTTTTGAAAGATCAAAAGGATAAACGATGCAGATTTCCACAGCTGCCTTGCTTATATTTATCAAGGGTGCCAGTAATTGTGGAGGGCACTGTATATACAGTTGCAATGTTGTGTTTTGAGTTGGGTATTAACAGTGCAATGAAATAATATTTATGATTTAGCGTGGTATATATAAAACTGTATTGAATTAACCATAAATGCAGATCTGCTTGATGTATATGTGATGTAAACTTTATAAACAAGTTTTTTACAGTAAGACAATTTTTGATTGTGATTATTTTTTATTGTCACCAAAATGGGGCCATTCAAAACCTTTATAAAGTCATCCTTCCTCTGTAAACTGTGTACTAATGGCTGACACAACACATGCGGGTAAGAGCTTCCTGATGTGCCTGCTCTCAATATTGATTATCTTATACCAATGGCATCAAAAATTGACTTTATAGGTAGTCGTGACCTAAACATAGGCAACTTGTGATTAAGAAACAAAAATTTCCAAATTGTTTTGATTTTCAAATCTTTAGTTTACTATTTATTTGTACTTACAAGCAGAACTTGCCCCCTCTGGTCATGTATCCCTGCCTCTGCTGAATTAATGAACATCTCACAAACCCATTCCTGAGTCCGGTTCTGATTCAAATGATTTGCCATACACACTTTAAAGTCTGGTTCTGAATCAAATGATCCACCATACATGCTTTAAAGTCCCGTTAAAGATCAAATGATTTGCGATATGTGCTTTAATGTTCCATTCTGAATCAAATGATTCATGATCCGATTGGAGCGTTTCGAAACAGTGAATCATTTTGTTACATTTTGTGGTTTATTGATTCAGAGTTTCAAAAAGCTCTGTTGATAGGCTACTGTGATCTTTGCTTGCTTTCTCTATATTATTTATTTACTGTTTGAAATTAAATTGTTACAATTAATAGGCCTAACTTAATGTCTTTTATTAACTTGTGGTCATGTTAGGCACAGTTTCTGTCGTAAAAACATTTCATGACATGACACTCATTATCTGTTACTTGCCTAAAAAGATGGGTATGTAGGTCTAATGTGTGCTGTTAACAGATTACACCAACATTAGTCTCCTCTGAACGTTGTTCTGTCTAATCCTGGTCTGTCCCTGTTCTCTTGGCCACATAGCAGGCTCATAATTGTATCAGGGGGGTGTTCCCATAAAACAAGTTTACCCAATTAACCAGGCTTATTTCAGTTAGTTTGATTTATTTTGAGCCAAATAAAGTGGCAATAAGTCAGACTAACTGAAATAAGCCTGGCTTATTTAGTAAAGGGTAAATAAACATTTAAAATATCCTTTGCATGTGAACGGTCATTGCGATCCATTGTTTTCCTATTGTTTACATTGACCGCTCTCTCTCTCGTTATGTCACTTCTGATTTTCATATGCAAAAGTAAAATTCTCTCACAAAAACAGAGTGCGGTCACTGTGGGTTTACTGTGGGACAGTGCAGGCAGAGGAAACTCACACTAAACCCACATGGGCCCCACAACAGTTTTGCCCTTTGGGGCAGTCCAGTTAGCCATGGTGGGGCGGGTAGCACAGGGAGTCAACAGCCTCTGTGGCATTGGCCTTGACCCGACCACTACTACACAGAACAGTCCTTGGGTGTGACAGTGTGTAAGCTCTCCAATATAGCAGACTTTCATCTCAGGTAATCCAAGTCTGAATCCCAGCTTGAGGTCCTTTCATACAGATTACTTTATCAGAGAAGATTTGTTTTTGATAAGACTTCAGAAAGATATACGCATGAGACTGAGACAGCTGAAAGTGCACCTTGTTTAATTTCTTTATTTTACAAAAGCAAAATGTTTTGTGGATATAGTGAGTGTATACAAATACAAGTAGACACTTCAGATATTCAAATGATGTGTTACTCTTATATATGTGTGTGTGTGTGTGTGTGTGTGTGTGTGTGTATATTTACCATATAAGTGGTGTCACAAGTGTATGTGTAAGTCCTCTCTCCAGTGTGAGTTCTCGTGTGGACTATAAGGTTTCCATGTAGACAGAAACCTTTTCCACACTGACGACCGGTGTATGGCTTTTCTCCAATGGGAATTCTCATGTGCCTTTCAAGATCTACTTTTTTAATTAAGCGTTTTCTACACAGCATTAAAAATGCTTCTCCCTAGTGTGAATTCCCATGTGCCTGTTAAGGTTTGATTTTAAAGTAAAACTTTTTCCACATTGTTGGCAGGTGAATGGAGTCTCTCCAGTGTGAATTCTCATATGCCTTTCAAGATCTATTTTACGAGATAAACTTTTTCCACACTGTTGGCAGGAAAAGGTACTATCT
Organism: Cirrhinus molitorella; assembly: GCA_033026305.1. NCBI lineage: Eukaryota > Metazoa > Chordata > Actinopteri > Cypriniformes > Cyprinidae > Cirrhinus > Cirrhinus molitorella. The sequence continues at coordinate 10,724,519 of CM065128.1, forward strand.
CCAATGTGAATTATCATGTGCCTTTCAAGATCTGTTTTACAAGTCCAGCTTTTTCTGCACAGTTGGCATGAAAAATGCTTCTCCCTAGCGTGAATTTCCATGTGTCTGTTAAGGGTTCCTTTTTGAGTAAAGCTTTTTCCACACAGTTGGCAGGTGAAGGGAGTCTCTCCAGTGTGAATTATCATGTGCCTTTTAAGACCCATTTTACGAGTAAAACTTTTTCCACACTGTTGGCAGGTGAAGGGACTCTCTCCAGTGTGAATTCTCATATGCATTTTAAGACCCGTTTTACGAGTAAAACTTTTTCCACACAGTTGGCAGGTGAAGGGACTCTCTCCAGTGTGAATTCTCATGTGGACTTTAAGGTTTCTTTGTTGTCTGAAACTCTTTCCACACTGAAAACAAGTTAAAAAACATCTAGGTCCTGTCTTTTGAAGATTTTCACATTGATATTTCTCTTCAGTTTCATTAAAGTCCTCTTTCTCCTCTTTCAGTTGCATTAGGTCTAACATAAAAAACGAACAAACAAAAAAAAAGTGCGTTAACAGCAGTTGTTACAAGACACAAGACTCCAGACAAACAGCGGGGAAAATAAGTATTTGACACATCAGCATTTTTATCAGTAAGGGGATTTCTAAGTGGGCTATTGACACAAAATTTCCACCAGATGTAGCCATCAAGCCAAATATTGAATTCATACGAAGAAATCAGAACATTTAAGTATACAAGTTGAGTCATAATAAATAAAGTGAAATGACACAGGGAATAAGTACTGAACACACTTTATTTAATACTTTGTGGAAAAGCCTTTGTTGCTGATTACAGCTTCTAGACGCCTGCATTGCTCAGGAGTGATTCTGGCCCATTCTTCCACACAAACGGTCTTTAAATCTTAAAGGTTCCTTGGGCCTCTTTTATGAACTTTGATCTTCAGTTCTCTCCATAGATTTTCTATGGGATTTAGGTCAGGTGATTGACTGGGCCATTCAAGCAACTTGATTTTGTTTATTTGGCCTTGTGTTTGGGATCATTGTCTTGCTGAAATGTTTCTGGTAGATGGCAGCAGATTTTTATCCAGAATGTCCCGGTACATTTCTCCATTTATCCTGCCTTCAACAATATGAAGTCTGCCAGTACCCCTTGCTGAAAAGCAGCCCCAAACCATGATGCTTCCACCCCCAAACTTAACTGTTGGTATGGTGTTCTTGGGGTGGTGGGCAGTGCCATTTCTTCTCCAAACATGGTGTGTAGAATGACTGCCAAAAAGTTCAATTTTGCTTTCATCTGACCATACTATAGTCTCCCAATAATCCACAGGCTTTTCCAAATGCTGTTTTGCAAACTTTAACCAAGCCTCAACATGCTTTTTGTTCAGCAATGGAGTCTTGCGTGGTGAGCGTGCATGGATGCCATGGGGATTCAGTGCATTGCTTATAGTTTTCTTTGAAACAACAGTACCTGCTGATGCAAGGTCTTCCTGAAGTTCTGCCCGAGTGGTTCTTGGCTCTCGGAGAACTCTCCTGATTTTTATTTGGACTCCTCGGACAGGGATCTTACGTGGAGCACCTGATCGTGGCCGGTTTATGGTGAACTGATGCTCTTTCCATTTCCGGATAATGGCCCCCACAGTGCTCACAGGAACATTCAGCATTCTGGAAATGCGTCTATAACCATTCCCATCAAAATGCTTTTCAACGATAAGATTACGAAGATCTTGAGAGAGTTCTTTGCATTTACCCATCATGAAGTCTTTCCTGTGTGCCTCCTGGGTAATGAGAAACCTTTATAGGCCATCAGTTAGAACTAAAGCAGCTGATATCAATTAGTACTGATAGGGGGCAGGGTTTCTCTCTCAATACTGACAGATTTCAGGTGATCTCCTGGCCTTCTATGGCATTTTGCACCTTGTTATCTTCATGTGTTCAATACTTATTCCCTGTGTCATTTCACTTTATTTATTATGACTCAACTTGTATACTTAAATGTTCTGATTTCTTTGTATGAATTCAATATTTGGCTTGATGGCTACATCTGGTGGAAATTTTGTGTCAGTAGCCCACTTAGAAATCCCCATACTGATAAAAATGCTGATGTGTCAAATACTTATTTTCCCCGCTGTAAATACATGTAAAGTATGTTTATATGACACAATTTTTAATTAAAAAACAAAACTTTTCATTAATTCTCCAAGTAGGGATAACTGCAGATTGGAGCAATAGGCATGACGAAAGGTTCAGTTGTGCTGAAACGTAGGGGTGTAGAAAAATGTCTTCATGATTGGTGGCAAAGCTTTATGTCAGGGTGTGGGGGTATGGTTAGACATAGTTTCTGTTGTACCAGTTTACTTTTCGGCATGCCCAATGCTCCAGGATATAGCTACCCCATCTCTGAATTTTGGGTTTCATTTGCACGACAAGCTGATTTTGGGGGCCTGAAAGCACAAGCTTTTGATCATGGGTTTTAAAGTGCAAGGTTTTGAAAATGATGCCTTTACCATCTCCATGGAAGCAAAAAAACATGAATTTTGAAAGCATTATTGTCAGGCATGACTGGCATGCATAATACGGCCTTTTTTGTCCTTTTCACAGATCTGTTTGGATGCAGATCATTTCGACAACATTGTTACTGTGTACATAGAGTCTGAATGAGAAGCATTTAGGTTTAAACCTGTGACTGTTTTTCAAGTCTTTGAATGTCTTTGAATATTTATCAGAGACATTTGAATTACTGCTTGGGTCTGGATGATTATACCAGGTAGGACAAATTTCTGCATCAACTTAAAGTTCAGTGTTTAAGCTTAAAGTTGGGGTACAGTAGTGTTTTGTATATTCAGAGTTGTTTACAGTGTTAAAGAGTTCGATTCTCATGCTAAACATGGCCAAAGTTTAAAAAAATAATTTGGACAAATGACAGAGAATTTCTTTGCCGAAAATCTTACTTTCGGGTTGGTACAAGTTTCGGCCGATTTTTTTCGATTGTGGCATTAATGACATAATTACGAATGATGAACTCCTTATATGAGCATTTCTCCCGGAAAAGTGTGTCTGTGGCGTCCACGATAACCTCGGCCAGACCGTGAGAAAGAGCGTGCCATCAACGTGCTTCATTCGGCTGCACTCTGCAAGGAATTCTTTCAGGAAGAATGTCTCTAAAGAAGTGTGGTTTTGGTTGTAAGGCAAAGATAACTTTGCTCAGCTTCCTGAAGAACCCAGCATTAGTGAACAATGGATGCAGGTCCTTTTTTCCGGGGCAGCAATGGAGTTTAGCAAGTGTGTGTTTCATATACGAGAACCAGTTCGACGCTGGATTTGCACATTGTTTGATACTGAAAGACGGAGTGGTCCCAGCTATAAAAGATCCTGGTAATGATTCACAACTGCAGATGGTAAGTGAAACAACATCAAATGTCTGTTTTATTTGCAATCCTAAAGCAAGTGATTGTCGAACTTAGCTCTGCCCATAGTGCGCCTCCAGAAGTTAGGCTTTTTCCAGAGAAAATCGGAAAGCTGTATTTTTCTTTCATAAATATAATAAAACTAAAGACTTTTTGGAGATACTAAGGATACATTACTACTCTATAGGTACTCAGGATTAATATGAGAACTGTGCATGTTATGTACCCTTTAAGGTTTTAGGTTTAACCCACATTAGCGCCAGTTATGGTTTATTACGTTGGCTTATATGTGCCAATGTTAAGTCTTACTTGAGGCCCAAATCTGGGAAACAGGACCAGACTGCCCAAATGGTATTATTCCACATGGTATGTGGGCCAGAGCAAGTTGTTGGATCTGGACCAGAACTGTTTAAGTATGTACCTACATATTTACTTATTTATTCATTCATTCATTCATTCATTCTAATGGCTGGCATGCAGCCTTCTTGCTTGTGGCCAAATCTGGCAAACAGGATGCCATCATTCTACACAGTTTGTGGGCCAGAGCAAGATGTTGGATCTGAGACAGAAATACAATAAATGTAGCACAGATTTGGGCCAGTTCTGCTTTATGTGGCTTGCTTGTGGCCAAAATCTGGCAAACAGGAGTGGTCTGCCCAAGTGCCATTATTATACGCGGTATGCTGGCCAAAAGAAATTGTGAGGTGTGGGTCTGATCTGAGCCTCAGGAATTTTGCCATCTGGGGTATTATGACAGTGGACATTCTTAGTTGCTCCAGCAAAGGACGCAATCAGCATGTTTTTTGATGATAGCTGAATAAAAACAGCTTTGATCATGGTGTGCTCCATTCACTGGATGTTACGGAGCGGAGAACGCCTTTCTGAAGTTTCTGCTTGCTCAATACGCTCAGCGCTGCTCACTCAACCCAAAATGCCCTTTGGAAATTTGCTAGTTCGAGAACCTGTGCTTTTCATGGGCCTGATAAACAAGGTGTATTTTGTGCAATTCTATGTGCATTTAATCTTGTGTGCATGTTTCGAATGGTCTGTTGCACAATAACTGAAACTGTGTTTCATAAAGTAGGTCTAATGGAAATCAAATAGCTATACTTTTTCAGTTATTGATTTTTCTTAGGCAGGTTTACCAAGTGACTTCAAAAATAAGAAACATTTTTCATTTTAATTCAATACATTTAAATTAACACAATTAATTAAAAAAGTACACACTGAGCATTACCATAAACATAACCGTTACTTAACAGACTACTGCTTTAATTAAGGCATTTATTCAAGAATTTCCTTATAAACAGGAAAAAAAAAAAAAGAAACACAATTAGGCCTACCAGAGGAATGTCAGAGCGTGATCTGAGCAGGATTTAGTTTATCAATGAGCATGAGTGGAACATTAGCAGAGAGTTTGCTTTGGCTATGAGTGACAGAGGAAGACAGCTGATCATCCTCATAATGGGCAAACCTGGTTCAGTCGATGAGAATGAGATGTTCTGTAGTTCTTAAAGCAGCTGCTGGTACACAAAAGTGTGCTGGTACACAAAAGTGTGCACAAGAGTGCTGCTTTTGATAATGACCTTTTCATGTTCACACAAATATGTATACATTTTAAGAGATTTGCTTAAAATATTTAGTTTAGTTGTGATGTCAAGCGCTGAGCACGTCTGGCTCAGAACCAGCCACAGCACAAAAGACATTTGAATTTAGCAGTTCATCACATGACACACTAAACACTCTAAACACATCGGTGTGATTGTACATGTTAAAGAGCTACTTTATGTCCAAAATTGTGACCGATGTTAAATGCCATCACAAAACCTTATTATTATTAACTTTTCACTTTCTCCAGGACATGTTCCAAAAACTTTCAAAGTGGCAATTATCAAACCCCAAACAAGATTATTTAACTATAGACCAATCTAAAATCTGTAATTTATTTCTAAAATATTTGACAAATTGTCTCCTGTCAACTGTTAATTTTGCATAGTATACATAGTATCTTTCAGGATTTAAGCCCCATCATAGCACAGAAACTGAATGAAGAGACGTTTCATCAAACACAAGTATGGAGTGCCACAGGGCTCAATATTAGGTCCTCTGCTTTTACCCCGAAGGACATTATTTAACTTGTAAGCAAATAATTCTTTTTTTTTTTTTCTTTCATCCTGTCAAAGCTTCTCAACTCGTCTCAAGCAGTCACTTTCAAAAATCTGCTTATTGCACACAAAGCACTGAATGGCTGAAAATCCTCAGTACTTAAGCAACGTTCCACTGTGTGGAAATAAACCATTATTTTTATCAGTCACAAACCTTCTGGCCTAGATTGTTGTTTTTTTTTTTCCGTATGACGTCTAAACCCTTTTAATAGCCTTTATTGTCTAAAACTCAGTCTCTCTCTAAGTGCATACTTTTCAGCCAAATGATGTTATTTGTGACATTTGTGAACCATTCAATATGATAATGTAATAAACCGGAAAGCCACCTGAATCACTGCTCAGCCAAATACAGCAGAATCTAACAATAGCCAACCTGTCTGCTGAAGCCATAAGCTAAATATTGATACAACAAAAATCTGCAGTGTAGAAACTTATGTTAAAAATGTTAAATAATGCTGAACACATTTGAGATTTAAATGCAAGATTGATTCAGTACATGTCTGTTTTCAAGGGGATGAATATTTTGGTGCGGCTCTGTCCACAGACGAGCCACAGCTGCACTGTTGCATATTTAACTGATAGATTTAATGTTACACAAAATATATTTGTTTAGGAATTGCATAGCATTTTTTTTGCAATAATAACAAATGCTCAACTTGGAAGTAGGATCCTCTCAGGTTCACTAGACTATAGCATTAGTATTTGTCTGGTCATGTGATCTCAATGTCATATAAAACCACTTTAATTAGGATATTCACATTACATTTTTCAAAAATATAATTTATTCAAATAAGTTCAGCTTTGAGAATGAAAACCAACCTGTTTGTTCCTCAGTATCTTCATCTTTGACTATAAATGCTTCTTCAATCTTCATGTCTTCACTCTCTTCTTTAATAAATTCCATAGTGGATCTCAGTTGCTTCACCAGGAATTTGGCAAATCTTGGTCTGCATCACATTCAGCTCCTAGTTCCATAGTCAACATGGAAAGGGAGTAAGTAGATTGATAGATAATGGCCTTAAATGACCTGATAAGACAAAAACAACAAAAGCTATCACAACACAGATATACTAAGGCTTATATTTGTATTAAGATTTATATTTAGTATTTTCTGATTTGTGGATTATATGTGATAGATAACATTTCATGAAAACATTTGCCGTTGTTTTGTAAAATTTGTCATTACACGTTTCTGCCGTTCTCATTGCATTACGCTGTTTTGAGCAGCAGAAGTCGCCAGAGCGCGTTGATTCGAGTGATTCAAAACAGGGAATCGTTTTGCCAATAGCATGTGCAGAAGCACTTTTACTTAATAGAAAATATCCTTCATTAATGTCTGATAGATAAAGCACCCGAGTGTTCATATTTATTTTGACAGTAATATATAATTATCTAAACGACTTGCATTGATTTAAACACTTAAATGGTTACAAGCACTCACTTTTCTTCAGCAGAATTACAGACTAAGGGGTGTGGCGCAGATTTATGACGTCACATCGCCAAACCAAAATAAAAGTCTTTTGCTCCAAAACCATAGGATTTACATTAGAAAACAAATGTAAACAATAATGTATATGATAAACTAAAAAGATCATTATATCTAGTCTTGTATCTAAATGTAAGCAACTGTAAAGCTAAGCATTTGTTAATTTTGCAGTATTTTGCTATTCAAATTACAGGATTGGAAATGACTTGTTGAATATTTCAAAACCATAAAGAATTTTGTGGTTTTTGTAGAAAAACTTTGTAGATCAAAATTACATTTGTGGTTGCAGAGAGATTATCTATTTCATTTAATAACTAAAACTGAATACTAATAACAATATAAGACAACCATTTGGCAGTTGAATGCATAACTGGGAGGTGCATCATTAGCACTTCCACTGTTAAGTTGAATAAACTTAAAGAAAGGGTGAGGGTAGTGGTCCCATTGTGCACAGCTCTAGAATTATGAAATGGGTCAGCACACATTTGTTTGGTGCCCACTGAAATCGCCATGGGAAACAAATTGGCAATAACAAATTCAGCCATATGTATGAAACTGTAGCAAATTCACTAGTTTAATTTGCAAAAATGTATTAAATATTAGTATCCAGTAGGGCTATGCAATTAATCGAAATTCAGTTTCGATTTCGACGATCCGGACAACAGCATTTCATCAATGTCTTTGCGCAGTATGGTCTCTGGGGTCCAAATCAGAACCAGGTATTAATTCCCGAGGTGCCGCAGTCTACAGATATTTCTGACAACTTCACCACCCACAGATGTGATGCCTGCAAGCTACTGCACAGCTGTCATCTCTGTACAGGGCAACCTATGGAGGAAACATCGTCCTTACTGTAGACCAGAGAGATCACTCACTGACTGTGACCGATTCCTGCCTAAACACTTACTTGACGAGATACGGCATCATCTATTCACCCAACGATGTGGACGCCATTGAGGAACATTTCCTTTATAGGCCAGACTTGGAAATGTGCATCAATGAGGATTCCTTGATCACTTCCATAATTCAGCCATCTTCACAAAATCAAGTAGATCAAACGTTGATTGCTGACGACAGTAACAGAGCGATGGATGGCAAAGCTGGCAAAGATTGGGAAGTTGTCGAAGCTGGAGAAACGGTTAATCAGGATGTTCAGGAAAGCACTTTGGCTGATGAACCAGTGTCAGCAACTGAAGTTGAATAATTTATATGTAATTTATATATTTATATGTAATATGTATATAAAAAAAAAAGCTAGTATATGTTTCTAGCAGAAGTCTATTGTTATATTGTCTAGCCTACTGTTATACTGTGATTTAGCTTAACTCTGTTTCCCATTTTTTGTTTCTTTATTAATCTGCATGTGTACTCGTTGAGTTTTTTTGTGAAACGCAAGCCTACTGATTAATGGTTTTCACTGAATTTTCAATCTGTCATTAAAATAATTGCTAATAAGTTGCAAATAAACAGTTTAAGGTGCCAATTTGCATCTGATGTGAATTACTTTTTTATTGTTGTTTTCTAGTAGGCGTATAGCTTTCCAGTTTCCAATTTTGTAGTCCTTTAATTTGCAATTTATTGTTCAGCAAAAAAGAGAAGGCAAATAGGAATTTTGAAAATCTTTACTTGAACAGGGTAAACTGCAGGAAAAGTTTACAAAACTTTTGGATGATGAAGGTTGTCTTCCAGAAACTTGTGTAATTTTTGGTCATGTCCGTAACGCGTGTGTGTTTCCCCCCATTTAAAATATAAAACAGGTTTAATTTTTCTGATATCTGGACTATATGTTAAGGATTTTTGAAAAAAATAAAGAGATCTTTACATCTAAATTTAACTCGAAAGTTTGTGCTTTTGTTTTGACTTTTTATTGTCAGACTTGCTTTATATTTACAGCACTGTTTTGTCCTATTTCTTTTCTTTTTTTTTTTTTTTCTGTATTGTCTCGTTCCAAAAACAACAACAACAACAAAAAACAAGATATTTTGGTAAATTAAATTATTTTCCTAGAAGAATTGCATGAAGAAGTATCGTTCCATTTGTATAGTTTCAGTGAGCTTTTATTAGGTTTTACTCATGCACAGTAAGGCAAATTTAACGTTTCTGATGTTTCAGTGTGGATGAAAAACTTGGAAAATGCTTGAAACCGCTAGTGTGGATAGAGAAAATTTTAAAACAAAAACACCATTTGCAATTGTATGCGGATTCATTTAACTGTAGCCTTACTGTCCACTTGCTGCTTTATTTGCTCACCAAATACCTTTAAATGAGCAAATGTAGCTGCAGGCAGTACTTTAGCATAAATAGCCAAAGTGCTAGAAATCAATGGTTTTAATATTAGAAGCAGTAATTAGGTTTAATGTTACTGTAAAATCAATATTTTTGTTAAGGCTAATCCCATATTATTGTTACAACTTAAATGCATGATGTCATAATAATAAATGCACAGTGTGAAAGCAGGATCTTCTCAGCTGCACCTGAAGGCAGCAATAGTATTTGTGTGATCTCAACACTTCTGTCAAATGTCTCAACATTTCCACACTTACTGACATTATTCATAAATATCATTCATTTCTGCTTTGAGAATAAAAACCCAATATGTTTGTTCCTCAGTATCTTCATGTTTGTCTCTGAATGCTTCTTCACTATTCTCTTTAATAAAACCCATCTTTGTTTGTGTCTCTGTATTTTCATGTTTGACTCTGAATGCTTCTTCAATCTTAATGTCTTCACTCTCCTCTTTAATAAATGCCATCTTTGTTTGTTCTTCAATATCTTCATGTTCATGTTTGACTTTGAATGTTCATTGTTTATGTCTTCACTTTCCTCTTTAATAAACACCATCTTTATAATAGTATCACATGGATCTCTGTTGATTCTCCAGGAGTTTTTTGTGTTTGAACACTTTGTCCTGTTTAAGATAAGAATATTTAATAGAAGAAAATCAATGGAAACTAAATCTCTGGGTGCATCTCAATCAGCTCCCATTTCAGTAGTCAGTGCACTGGTAAGGCAGTCAGAGTGAGAGTTAATAGACTTGATTAAACTATATACAAATTACACAGAACGTTCATATTTAGGTAGACAACTTTTGATTTATATTTAGTATTTAATTATTTGTACACCATGTCTAATATAACACTTTAATGAAAACATTTGCATTATCACAGCTAAAACCAACCAACCAGCCTAGGCTGGTTTTAGCAGTTTTTTTTTTCAGCAGGGATGTTAGCATATTTACCTTAAATGCTAAATTTGATGAAACAATACGTCTCATTATGCCAGTGTTTCCTAAATCAATGTTTTGCAATGTATGTATAACTAATAAATCAATCCATATACAAACACATGCACATGTATTAGTTCTCAAATGACTTCACGCATTTCCCATCACCCCCGTCTCTCAGATGAGCTCACATTGTGTTTGCAGACAGTTGTGAGAGTTAAATAATTAATTTTTTTTTTCAGTTCTTTAGACATTGACAGAGAGCCTCCTGAATTGTTTCTTCGAACATTGTCTTAAGGCCAATCTGCGTTAAGGCTGAGCACTCCAGGTACTTCACAGCTCCTATTTCTTTGGCCATATCCAGACCTTGACGATAGGTGATGGGGGTTTGTTCCTTCTCTTTCAGCTTTTCAATGGTGTCCTTGTCATCTCTCAAGTCAAGTTTAGTCCCGACGAGGATTATCGGAGTGTCGGAGCAAAAACGTCTGACGTCTGGATGCCACTTTTCACGGACGCTTTCAAATGATTCGGGATTCACAAGAGAGAATACAATCAAAAACACATCCGTTTCATGGTAGGAAAGAAATCGAAAACTGTCTAATTCATCCTTTCCTGCTGTATCCCAAAACCTCAGGTATAAAGGATTTCCATTGACCGTTATAGAGAGAGGATGAGAACTTAACACAGTGGGAATGTATTCCCCCGAAAAAACATTGGTGAGGTAGCTGATCAGAAGGCATGTTTTTCCAACAGCACTGTCCCCGACGAGCACAAACTTTATGATCTCCATTTGTGTTCACTTCCTGTAAAACAATCCTTTGGAAAACCTGTTCAGACCAGAATGACCAGCTCTTCACAACAGTGATTCAACACTTATTGTTAACATCTAAACCTCTGTAATTCTCTACTTCTGTAGCCGTTTGTGGAGTTGTTTAATCATCCTCATTTAATCAGTTGTTTAATCATGCTGAGATGTCTCAAGACTAAAAAGTAAAGTAATAATAAAGAATTTGGTCCCACTTTATATTAGATGGCTTTAACTAGTATGTACTTACGTTTACAGTGCACTTATTATGTACATACAAGTTTTACATTGTACTTATATTTTTATAATAGATGCATATAATTACATATGTAATTACATTTATAATTACACAGTTGGCATATCTTTTACATCTTAACCCATCATTAAACCACCCGCTTCGGATGTTATCACTCGATTGAATGGGCGTTATCAGTGGTTATCACCTGATAGTTATGGGCCAGAAGGGGCCTGCTGCGCCTACTGGTAGGCTCAGAAGGCTGTTATCATCCATCCATACGTCATTCAGTAGACTTCCGATTCCCGGTGAGCTGGATTCCTCTGGGATTGGATCTGGAGTCTTCTCTAATTTGTATCGGTGATTAACCATGTGGATGGATGATAACAGCCTTCAGAGCCTACCAGTAGGCGCAGCAGGCCCCTTCTGGCCCATAACTATCAGCTGATAACCACTGATAACGCCCATTCAATCGAGTGATAACATCCGAAGCGGCTCCATTAAACCTACCCATACCATCAAACCTGTCCCTAATCTTATCCATATCCCACCTTAATAGCAGTAAAAATGCTTTACAATACAGTATCAACACAATAAGTACATTGTACTTTTTTTGGTCGTGAGTCCTCTGTCTCACCTGACAACATTGCTCAAAAAGTTGCCCCGTGTTTCATCCGCCTTAATGTTGCTTTTTATACTCTATTAGTGAAACAAATAACTGAAAAATAAGCTCATATCACATTATAGTCCTTTACGTCTGCTGCGATTTTAGTGGGCTGGAGATCCTTTTCCTCTTTAGCACCCAAATGTAGTTTGTTAAAAAAGGTTTAATATTTATGAATTAGATTATAGACTATATAGTCCATTTCATTGCACTTCTGTGCTTCCAAATGGCTGAGATAATATAAAAAAAAAAAAAAAACAGGATGTCTGGTCACCCTAATATAAAATGAAGTCATACTAAGATACTCTGTGTGTGTGTGTGTGTGTGTGTGTGTGTGTGTGTGTGTGTGTGTGTGTGTGTGTGTGCGCGCACCTACAGTAGTATTTATCATGTTATGGGGACCAAAAAATCCCCACAAGGATAGTAAAACTAGTAAATTTTGACCTTGTCAGGACAGTTGTGAGGTCCCCATGAGGAAACAGGCTTATAAATCATACAGAATTAGTTTTTTTTTTTTTTTTGAGAAAGTAAAAGTATGCACAGTCTCCTGTAAGGGGTAGGTTTAGGTGTAGGGTAGGTGTAGGGCGATAGAGAATACGGTTTGCACAGTATAAAAACCATTACACCTATGGAATGTCCCTATGAAACATGGAAACACAACGTGTGTGTGTGTGTGTGTGTGTGTGTGTGTGTGTGTGTGTGTGTGTACCTGTTAAACCCTATAGTATATAGTATAGTTAACCCCTTAATTGTCACCCATCCCCTCTGAAGTTTACTTCACCATTTTACAAACAAATCCTAATCTAATCATGACAAACTATATATCATTGGAAGAATCCTAAATAGAAATGTTAACTTTTTTGTGTTACAAATTATGTAGGAAAAGTAATAGATTAATTTATGACAAGAGTGCACATCAAATAACTACTTTTTTGAAAGAAGACTTTCTTTGTTGCCTTTTTCCCTATCACACTTTAGAAATCACAAGAAATTATGTATCACTTGAAAACTTAAAATCTCAAAATTCATCTTTTGAAAACGGTTTTAAAATCAGACATTGTATTACCATGGAAAATGTACATCAAAATCATACTACAAAATGCTTTTGTCCATGAATTAAATAAAAAATAACTAGAAATAGTTTGAATACTGCATTGTTCAAAAATTGGAGTGACAGTTAAAGGGTTAAGAATAGTAAAGCCAGATATTTTTTTTGACCTTGTAAAGAAAGACTTTGACCCCCCCCCCCCCCCCCCCCAAAAAAAAATGTAACCCATAAACATTTTATGTTATATTTTTCTCCTTTTAATAAATATTAATTTATACATTTACTGCATATGCAAATCAGGTCAGTTGCACCAATAATTGTGTTAATGACTTTTCATTGCCAATTTTACACTGGTCTTACTTTTCCTTTAGTAAATCCATAATGTAGTTTTAATGCTAAAACAGGGTTTGCATTGACACAAGCTGCAGATGCAGATATCCACATCCAGTGAGACAGTTAGTTATTCAGTTACTTATTTTATGCATTGCTTAATTAATAGTGGTGATTAATAGCTGATTTCTGGAGACATGAAAGTAGTATGAGTAGTTTTTTTTTTTTTTTTGCATAAAAGCTGATAGATGTAACTTAGTACATGTTTAGAATATGTTACAGTATATGTAGCTGGAAGCTAAATAAAGTAGAAACCCAGAAAATCAATTTCACTTCCGATTCTCGCTATAATGCCATAACACTTTCCAGACTTCACATCAATACTCACAGGATTACCCACTTCTTTACACTTGATGGAAAATGATGTGCTTGTACCATTGCTTTTTTTCAACCACAAATTCCATCCCGCGGAATCTATTCTTATCTTTATTTGGCCACAGTTTCACACTGAAAATTTTGTCATCATTGTCAAATAGAAATTCATCTACTTTCCATGTTAAATAGTCACCAATTTTAAATATTTGGCCAGTGCTGAAAGTCACCTGGATTGCTTTGAACGTGGCAATCTCCCTGGAGCTCTGCAGGAACACAGACAATACAGAACATGTTATATGATGGACATGAAAAATGTGATGAAGTAAGAATAAAATAAAGTCTTCACACCCCCATTTACTTGTGTAACTTATTGGAAAATATGTTCTTTTAAGAGAAGATCTAAAAGTGACTACTTTTTACTCTACAATTCTTGTGGCAAAAATGTATTAATTACACTAAGCGACATTAATGTTAATGGCATCTTTTTATGAATAAAGGCCAATATCACAGATAATTTTACTACTCATGTCTTCTTTTTTTTGCCATTCAACATTACAGTGTAATAGAAAGCTTTCAATTTTTTTTTTATTTTATTTTTTTTTATTTTGCTTTTTAAACACAGTAAAACAGTCCAAACTTCCTTTAAACAATTGACAGTAACAAAACTGACTTATAAAATACTTAATATAATACTTAACGATAACTGTCAGAAATATGACATTTGACATGAAAATGATATTTAACAATTGGACATCCCACCCACATATAAAAATAAATAAAATAATAATGATAAACAAATAAAATAAATAATAATAATAATAATAGAGTAAAATAAATACATATATGCATATATGTATATACACACATTTAGGGTTTAGACACACCAAGACATTTCAGACTTTACATATAATCTTAAGATGACAGAGCATACTTGGTATTATACTAATCTCTTTATACTATTTTCTCAATCAATGCAAGAAAAGAACCCCATATTTTCATATACCGATCAAGGTGTCCTGAGACTCTGAATACCACACGTTCATAGCCGGTAATATTAGACATAAGTTCTAGCCATTCATCAAACGAAGAGGGTATAGCAGATTTCCAATGTCTCAGAATGACTCTACAACCAGACACCATAGCTAGACGGCACCATTGCCTTTGTTGCCGGGAAAGGCACACATCTTCGGGTAAAATACCCAACATACAGAGAGCAGGGTTCTTGTGTAGTGTGAGGCTGAAAATGTTATTAACAAAATGTACAATCTTTTCCCATAATTCTTTAACCTTATCACATTCATACAACATGTGAGCCATAGTACCAATATCAGTATTACATCGCCAGCACAAGTCGTTATCTCTTAATTTAAGTCTAGCCATCCTGCTTGGAGTCCAGTAACACCTGTTAAAGATTTTATAGTTTATCAATTCGGATTGAATTTCACGAACACTAGTGTGCCATTCAGATACCGTCTGCTTCCAGCTTTCATCCTTGATTGTTTCCCTCAGATCTCTTTCCCAAGCCACTTTAAGTCCACTTAAGTTAGGCGCATTAACATTTCTGATTAACGAATAGAAAGTTGAACAACCTCCCTTTTTATGACCAATTGTGACAAATACGTGCTGTATATCCGTTGGTGGATCAGGACCATTTTTAATGGTCGCAAGGAGACAATGTCTTATTTGCAGGTATTTCCAAAAGTCATTATTTGGCAGGTTATATTTTTGTTTTAAATGATTAAATGAGACCACATGCTCGCCTTCATAAAGGTTATCCAAGAGCCATATCCCTTTATTGGCCCACTCTGTCCAGCAGAATGGCCTCCTATCTATTTTTAATTTAGTATTATACCAGATTGAGGCTCTGGGTGTCAGCCATGGGTTTTGTTTAAAGTTTTGGTGATATAATTTCCAAGTTTCTCTAACAAATCTCAAAACAGGATTCTGGTCAGGTACTGGTCGAGCCAGCTGTGTCAAGAAAGCCTCCACTGGAAAAGGGGCCAATAGTTCCTTTTCAATATGCACCCACGTAGGAGCTACGTTAGGTGCCACATTGATTTTAGTCAACTGGGAAAGTGAAAATGACCAATGATACCAGTCAACTCTGGGTAGAGAGAGCCCCCCTGAACTTTTAGCAGAATACAATTTGGTACGGTTAAAAAGGGGTTTCTTCCCTTGCCAAATAAAGGATTCTACATTCTTATTATACTCTTTCAAAAGTGATATTGGTAATACAAGGGGAAGCATATATGACAAATAATTAATTTTAGGAACAATTATCATTTTAATAAGATTAATTCGCCCCAACATAGACATTGTAAGTTTGCTCCAATTCTCTAACAAATTTCGGATCTCTTGAATAACTGGTTGGAAATTAACCTGCATGATTTTTTCTAAACCAGGTACAAGTTTGATTCCCAAATAAACTAACCCAGATGAAACCCATTTAAATGGCCATTGTACTCCTGACATATTATTATGGTTTTTAGACAGAGGCATTACTTCAGATTTACTCCAATTAATTTTATATCCTGATATTTGAGAAAAGTCATCAATTAAAGAGCACATTGTAGGTACAGTTATTTGTGGGTTACTAGAAATAAGTAAAATATCGTCAGCATACAGAAATATTTTATGCTCTTGCTGTCCAGCCATAACACCTTTAATAATTGGATTGCTGCGTATAGCTATAGCTAATGGCTCTAAGACCAATGCAAAAATGAGGGGCGAAAGGGGGCACCCCTGTTTTGTGCCCCTATGTAATTCAAATCGTGATGACGTTATGCCATTACATAACACTGATGCTTGGGGTCCAGTGTATAGTAATTTAACCCATTTAGTAAATATTGACCCAAAGCCAAATCTTCTAAGGGTCTGAAATAAGAAACTCCATTCAACCCTGTCAAAGGCCTTCTCCGCATCCAGGGAGAAGGCCATGACAGGGTCTGCGACATCTCTTGAGTTCCACATGAGATGTAAAAGTCTTCTCATGTTATCTGCTGAAGACCTCGCCCTAATAAACCCAACTTGGTCTGGATGTATAATAGTAGGTAATAAGTTTTCTAATCTCTTTGCGAGTACTTTAGCCAAAATTTTTCCATCCACATTGCCAAGTGAGATGGGTCTGTAATTTGAACAATGTTGCGGATCTTTTCCTTTCTTGTGAATTAGAGTGATTATGCTGGTTCTCATACTTTCTGGAAGTTTACCAGTTATCAATGCATTCTGAAAGACAACGAGTAATTTAGGTGCTAGAAATTCAGAAAATTTTTTATATACGTCAGAGGGGAAGCCATCTTCCCCTGGAGCACGGCCAGGTTTGAGATCACGTATGGCATCCTTAATTTCCTCTAATGTAAGGTCACTTTCTAGTGAAGTGTAGATAAACATGGAATCTGTAGGGAAGTGAAGAATCGATCATATTTTTCAATGGGTACTTCCCCTTGTGACGTATATAGCTCCTGATAGAAATTTGTAAAAACCTTATTAATTTCCTTCCCATCTGTAATCAGTTTATCTTTATCATCAAAAATAGAAGAAATAAAGTTATTCATACTTAGCTGTTTGACTCTATGTGCCAAGTATTTACCTGCTCTTTCACCTTTTTCATAATAGTTTTGTTTTGTGCAAAACAGGGCAAATTCAGCTTTTTTCTGTATAATATCATTAAGCTCCAATTTCAGAGTATTCAATTTATTAAAAGTTACAGGATCCGGATGACTATAATGTTGTTTTTTCAGGGACCTAATTGTTTCTTCCAATTTAATTACTTTTTCACGCTCCATACGTTTGCGTAGTGAACAGTGTTGAATAAGCCTACCCCTCAAGAAAGCCTTAAAAGCATCCCATGTAATACCAGGGTCTGAGACAGAGCCCTCATTATATAACCAGTATTCATCCATTGCTGTCTGCATAAAAGAACATGAGGTCTCATTTTGCAATAAAGAATTGTTAAAGCGCCACCTTGAGTTTTTCCTATTGTTTGCGGTCAAAATGACTACATCCACTGGAGCATGATCTGAGAGAACAATATTACCGATTGAAGCAGACTGAACCTGACTCACCAGTTGCTTAGAAGTTAAAATATAGTCAATCCTTGAATATGTCTGATGAGGATGGGAAAAGAATGTAAAGTCTTTCTCTAGGGGATGCAGTGTACGCCATATATCTATCAGGCCACATTCATCCATCACAATATCTAGTGCTGAGTGCAATATTGAAGTGGTCTGTTTGTTGCTGGACTTATCAAGGTCTATATTTCTGACCTGATTAAAATCACCACCTAGTATTATATTATAATTGCCAATATTCCTAATAATATTGCAGATTTCATTAAAGAAATCTGGAGATATCACATTAGGTGCATATATATTCATAATAGTATATTTTTGTCCTTCTAGACTTGAGTCCAGAGCTATCCATCTACCTTCCTGGTCATTATATGTTTTATGGACTTTAAAATCTAATCCTTTCCTGATCAAAATAGCGACACCTCTACTCCTGGTATTGAATGTGCTTGAGTATACCTGATCAATCCATCCCCGTTTAAATTTCTCAGATTCCTCCGTACTGAGGTGGGTTTCTTGCAGCATAGCTATATCAGATTTATTCTGCTTGAGATATGTGAGAATCTTCTTACGTTTAATTACATGGTTACAGCCTGAGATATTCCATGAAATTATTTTTGTGAATGCCATAACTTTTAGTTATAAATTAAATATAAATTACACATTGTATCCTCCATCAGCACAATCACATTTGCTATATGCAACTGTAAAGTCTAACCCAACACTTCCAATATGTACCCAATATGTAAGGTAGAACCCAACAAAAATATCAACCCAAAAATTAACAAAATAAAAACTACAAGACCTAAAACCTTCCCCCCTCCAACCCTTCCCATTACTGGAAGGCTGCATCCCTTTCACACAATGCTCCCAGTATATTGACTTACTCCTTGTGTTAAATCTGTTAACTATTCATTCTCTTGTGGTCTCCCGATTTAGAAATTTCACATGTATAACAATCAACTTAGAAAGC
This sequence comes from Cirrhinus molitorella, assembly GCA_033026305.1. Lineage (NCBI taxonomy): Eukaryota > Metazoa > Chordata > Actinopteri > Cypriniformes > Cyprinidae > Cirrhinus > Cirrhinus molitorella. The sequence goes on from CM065128.1 coordinate 10,743,284, forward strand.
ATAACTGAAATGAATAAAGAAATTCTAATGCATAACATTATCCAGTTCAAAATACACACTTAACCATATAGTCTAGCCTTTTGCAATAGGCAAGAGAAAAACAAAAACAAAAACAAAAAACATCCTTGAACCACAAAAGTATAACGTAAGAGTACCTCAGATATATTCTTTCCAAGTTACCTGCAAACTGCAGGCAAGCCAAACTAAAATCGAAATGGCCTAAAGGACTCCCAACATCCAAGGATAGTTGACATGAACACTCCTTCGGTTAGTAGCCATAATCCTCATCTGATCCTTATGTACACAACTAAAAAGTTTTTGAGGATTAAATACAATGGTAAGGGTCACTTTTCCTTCCACGTAAGCACCTGTTTCTCATAAAAATCATTTGCGTCCTTCGGAGTCTCAAAAATGAAGCTCTTGAACGTGACTTTAAGGCGGGCGGGGTACAGCAGAGTAAACCGAATGCGTTCCTTATATAACGCTTGTTTCACCGGATTAAATGCGGCACGCTTCTTGGCAAGGGCATTGCTTAGATCTGGATATACCCTCACAGTAAACCCCTTGAACTTCACCTCATGCTGCCCGGCCCATCGCAAAGTAAGCTCCCGGTCACGATAGCGATGAAAACACAGCACGAATGCGCGCGCGGGTTTGCCGGCTGCAGGTTTAGGTGGTGGATTTGCAAATACCTCCGGCATAATTTCAGCCAACATCTCCGAGACGAATATAGTGGGATCCTTGCCATCCTCGCTTCCCTCCGGAATGTTCAATATACGCAAGTTAGAACGGCGGGACCTGTTCTCCAGATCGTCCAAACGTTCCATTAACAGGCTGTTTTGGGCTTTAAGGGAGTTGATGATAGATTCCGCTGCCACAAGGCGTTCGAAGTTTTCACCAACAATGACTTCTGGTGATGTTAGTCGACTCTGGAAAGAATTCACCATGTTGTGCAAGGCGTCCACCGATGTTTGCAGAGGTTTGACTGAATTTAGTATGAGGGACGCCATGTCCTCCTTCAGGACTTCTCGCTGCTTGGCTAGTTCGGAAATAAGTTGTGTCATTGATAAGGAATCGTCTACCATTCCCTCCGCAACTTGGTTTTCCTCTTGAGATGACGCCGCCACCATGCTCGCTAGTTTGCTAGCAACGCTAGCCTTTTTGGACTGCGATGCGGTGTTCTTCTGTTTAGCATTACTCATTGTGCACAAGTTAACTAGAACCTCTTCTTAACTTTATATCGTAGCCTTATACACCGTCATATAACATATAATTCACTGCAAATTATGTGTATAAGGTGAAAGAGTCGGGAGACGAACCACTTTGCCGCCTATCCCTTACATCGCCATACCGGAAGTCGAAAGCTTTCAATTTTAATATTTATTGTGCTTCAAGAAATAGAACAACTTTTAACATGTGAACTTCTGTGAACAATCTTCACATGAACCCATAATTTCATATTTACCTGTCCTTCCTACCTGTCTATCAAGGAAATATACATAAATTAAATTAATTACAAATTAAATATAGATTAATCCTTATTAAAGCTACACATTTCTTGTCAAGCGCAGTGAGTAATTTCTCTGCTAGTTTTGCTGTTGTTGTTTTTTTATTTTGTTAACATCGAAGCAGCCTGCTGTCGCTGTAGGACCTTCTGCTGCACATGACAGATCTGACACTCATCTGACACAGATCTCATTTTCTCACAAATCTTACTTTAAATGAAGATTATTTAACTAATTTGCGGCTGTTCTAATAAAGATACTGGATATAACAGGCAATTTGGCATAATTGTGTGTGGAGAACTCGATACTGGCACATGTCTTTCTGTGTGCACAAGTGGTGACATCCACATAGAGACATGGGGACAATTTTCACCATTTATGGGGGGTAGTCAGTGGGGGGGTCATCCAGAATTTTGGTGTTTCTCACCACCCTGCGTACATATCCCCAGACGAATTACCTACTGTTTTTTGAACAAACCCCATAGTTGTGTAATAATTTAATTACCATCCAAATCCACATCTCTGAGTTTACAACAAGTAATCAATTTAAAATATGATGTTTAACACCTTTTTGACCACTGCCGAACATCGTATGGTAATTGTTGTACTTTGCTGCAATTTGCATGCATATTTATTTCTAAAATGTTGGAAATGTGTGTGTTTTGCATGGGACTAATGATTTTGTTACTCCTTGTAAGGTTTACAGAACCTCAAACCTTTGATCTTCTGAGACGATACACATATGGTGTATTTAGATACAGACATCCGTTTCCACATCTCATTGAGAGAAGATGCAAGAAAAAAGTCCCTTCTCACCCATCCTTTCCATCCACCCATCTCATCTTACTCAGAATGGTCATAATATAAGGTTGTACATGAATACAAATGATATTCATAGTCATGTTTGGTATCATTTGAATTATCACTGTGCGTCTGGTACATTGGTCTTATTCTAACAAGAAGTAAACAAAAAAATAAATAGACCCTAAGAGTTTAGAGATATCCTGCTCACTGTATAGGGTGTACCATTTCCCAGGGTCTTTCATGAAAATTGCCATTTGTCCCCGAGAAGGTGTAAATGATCATGTCTGTGACCTGATCAATGCAAATTCCAATTGTTAGTTCCTGTCTACATTTGAATGATGTTGGTCTTGGTCTGAGGTACTTAAGGAAATGTTGCAGGAAGATCGGGGCGATTCTGCAGCGAGAATGAGCCTGTAGTGTGGAGTGGTCCGAACACTTCATACTACATATTTTTCTAAAGTCAGGTATTCATCCTTTACTCTGCATTTGATTCTTCAAATGAAGAGTAAAGATTCACCTTGTATTGATTTGATATCTTTGAATTGGCTATATAATTGGCGTAATACATATTCACATGAGCACCCGAATGAACGTGTACAATAATATTACAGAATAAATAGAATAATCAGGTGTAGAGATAAATGATCCTATGAATGATCAATAATAATTGGCATTCTAACCCAAAAGGAGTCAGATTTTAATTTAACCCAAACTTAAAAACTTTGCCGCTGAAAAGACTGAACACACAAGAAACCTTCATCCACCATTGGATACCTCCCATGGGCCAACTGCGTGGACCTTACACACTCTATCAGTCTTCTTTCTTTCTGTTGTTTTGGAAAGATTTTCTTTTGAAAGAGTCACCACCACTACTCTAAGAAAAAAAAAAAACTTTAACGAACAGATTTTATGCTATCCAAGAAACCCAGAAGGAAAGCAATCGGGCCAGAGTGAAAATGGATAAGAGTAGGTGAGTGGCTTCTCTCTGGGCATTTGACACACAACACAATAAAAGCTGTAATAAGTATATTGTTCATTGTTCGCCCATGTTAGTTTATACATTAACTAAAGTTAACAAATTACACCTTATTTGTAAAGTGTTACCGACAATCATGTGACCATGTGAGCAGCATGTTCCCAGATTTGTAGAATCACAGAAACCCTGAATTGTTTTGAAAATCAGTTTGAATTATTTGTTTAGTTACAGTACATGCATATACTGTTTAAGAGTACAAGAGTATTATTATAATTATAACATTTTTATTGATTTGTTATAATGTAAATCTATTTAAATTCATGTTTTAATTGCTATTATTATTTATTTATTATAATTAAAATAATTTCAATTATTTAAAAGTATTGATACAGATGTCAGCTGAAGTAATGTTTGCATTATATCTATAATATAATACTTGTTCCCCTTCAGTCGTTTCACTACGATGTTACATATGGGAGCACTGCGACCAATCACCTCTGAGCTACAGAGAAAAGGCCAATGAACATTGGCGAGTGGTTTGCGTCAGCCGCCACTCCCCCGTACATACGGGTCTATAAGATGGAAATTGTGTTCTCCTGGCGAATGACACAATTAGGCCGTTCCTCCAGCCGAGATGAGGTCTACCTAGGTTCTAAAAAATAAAAAATAAAAATCTCTCATGTTGAGCTTGTGTCCTCCCATGTGGTGTAAGAAAATCAGGTTACTGGTGGGAGGACGGGCTCAGTGTCAGCTTGCTGCACCATTCCTCCTGGATCCGTGCACTATACTCCCAATTGTTTCCATCAGTGTACTCTGGGTTCACCTGGCCCTGCATTCCGGACTAGGCCGGAGTAGCCTGCGGCTGTCTCGAATACATGGTTAAATATTTCTCACGGTTACGATTGTTTTCCCCATACGTATCTGTAGCCAGAATAGATAGTTGATTTGATCTCTTTCTCCACATGACCATACAGCTTGTCATTGTCTCCGCCCCCCGACGACTGCTCCTAGCAACTCTGCGGGGCCCTCCCTTACGGGCTCCCCGGGGCATCGGGCAGGTTACGTGCTTATGTCCATTTTCACTGGCACACTTGCCTGTCAGCAAATCAGACTCCGCGTAACACCGCTTGGGACTTATAAGAGATCTTATAATAATTGAATACAGCTTTACTGTAGTTACAGTAATATATTTGATTAAATGCTGTGATTAATGTCATATTTTATAATGTCAGAAGCTCATTTCAGTCTTGTGAGGAATCGATTATATTCATGATACAAACATCAATTAAAATCTGATCTCAACTTGATTTGTCATTGTGTTTTATTATTTCTGTACAAAAACAAGAGAGAAATGAATGACATGTTCTTAATAAATCATATTTGTGACATTTTTACGTTGACATTAATAAAACATGATTGATGAAACACGACAGTAAAAACACAAATATAGACACACAGAACTTACTGTCTATATGAAGATTTATCACACATTTATTCTGTTATTTGAGTGACAGAAGTTGAGCTGCAGTATTAATGTCATGAAGAGACTCTATAACATCTCACTGTTACTGATTTGTCAGCAGCTCAAAGCATTATGGGTACAATCTCTCATCAGTCTATTCTGATTCATCAACACAGTTTCACTGATGATCCAGAATAATAAACAGTAAACCCAGGATAGAGCGTCTGAGTGAATGTGGTGTGGACTGTGTGGATGAGCCTCATTATGTCAGAGATGTTGTAGAAGGACAGAGTTCCTGCACTCTCATCCACATACACTCCTACTCTATAGATTTTACCATTATCTTCTATTCTACAGATGATGGGCTTCACATGGAGATTAGTCCATAGGTTATTGTGTGTTAATGAGTAACTGAAGGGAGAGCAGATCAAACTCCAGGACTGATCATTAGATCCAAACAAACACTCACCCCGTCCCTTTCTGCTGATGTTCTTATATGACACTGATATATACACATCTCCACTCCAGTCAATCTCCCAGTAACAGCGTCCACACACACTCTCTTTACACAACACCTGATACACACCATCAAATCTGTCTGGATGATCAGGATACAACTGAGACTCTATCACATGTGTCACCTTTCTGTTCTCTTCAGACAGACAGAGATCAGTGTTGGCTGTGTTTGGATCCAGTGTGAGAAAACAGGCATCTGAACACAAGAACAGAGACATTTATAACACAACAACAATCACTACAGCTGTCTGTGTGTGTGTGTGTGTGTGTGTGTGTGTGTGTGTGTGTGTGTGTGTGTGTGTGCGTGCGTGCGTGCGTGCGTGCGTGTGTAGACCAGAGGTGGGACCAAGTCATTGTTTTACATGTCACAAGTAAGTCTCAAGTCTTTGCATTCAAGTCTTGAGTCAAGTCCTGAGTCAAGACGGGCAAGTTCAAGTCGATTTGCAAGTCCTCAGCTTTAAGCTTCAAGTCCTAAACAAGTCATTAGTGCTGTTTGCCCAAATTAGTGTCTCTGTATTAATTACTACAGTTAATTTAAAGTTGATAATAGTCTACTGTAAGAATAATTGCAAAGATGCAATAGTGGTGTTTCATTGAGGAATTAATTATTGTTTGTGAACAAATATAGGAATAATTGAATGAATAATTAAATTTAAAGTCCACTGTTTCATTTGTTTATGATTAAGTGATTTGAATGAATCAGTTGAATCAGTTGGGGTCCTGGTTTTGGTATCAAAATATATCATTTCCATACCAAAACTACATATTTTACAGTCACCACTATGCAGATTGATTATAAACACAGCTTAAAAGCTTTCTACCACAGTGAGCATCCTTCACAAAATCCACAGTTTTATCACAAGTACAATGTAAAATGTTTTAATACAAGCATTTCAGTCATGGATTTTATGCAATATTTCAAACTTTTAACCCGCGGGAGAAAATCAACCCATGGCAAGAGTTTAAAATCAGACCAATTCTGTGGAAAAAATGCAGATTTGGCAATCCTACATCCAACATGAGCTGCATCAAAAGCGATTGAAATACTCATATATGGACACTGATAGTGACTCTGTGATGCGTGAAAATGATATTCAATATGTTTGCGGGAGCGGGATAAGAAAACAGGCCAGCGCAAGGCTTTAATGGGTGATTCTTAGACTATGGGCACTTTTATGTTCTTTGATCATAATTTTAAAAATACATATAATTTTGGACAAATTCCTCTTTCTTTGTCAAACTAACAATAAAACCACCTTTAAAAAATTTACTACCTTTCTATTATGATTTTTTCATACTTTTTAACCTTCTTGTAGGTGTCAAAATCACTGTTTTCTCCTTGTCACACACCCAGACTTTTAAACTTCAACAATGAAAATACAGTTTAAAAATATGACTTATCTGGTAACTATGTACCTGAATTAAACACTAGTAAAATCATTAAAATACATTATAGTATTTAATGTGAGACCACTATAAATATTACTTTTTATACAAAATATAGCTGTCACACATTATTAGTGTCATTTCCACCACAACACTGAAATAAAGACTGTTTAGGTGGTTTCAAATTGAAATGTTTAGTGGCATCAGAGCACATGTTGGACATAGAGGGAATTTAAATTTCCATCAACAAAAAATGAAGGAAAATCAAGGTAAATATCGCTTGATCAGTTAATATATTTATTCTATGTCATTTCCAAACATGCTGTACCTTCAAGGGTGTTTTTAAAAAGTTTAACATTTTAAGTTAAATAAGATTATTTTGCATACATGAAAAGCTAAGTATTATTTCAAAGCTAATCAGTGAAACTAACTTCCATTTTTTCACAAAAAAAAATAAAAATAAATAAAAATACAGAAATGTCATTTCCACCACACTGCCCTCTGTGGTGGAAATGATATGTATGGTTACAAAGTACATTGAAATATTAAAAGTTCACTCTCATTTCCTGTAATAAATCTATTTTACACTAGGTACAAAAAACTAGTTCCTCTCAGCACCTTTTTGACAAAAATGTTCTCATTGAAATCCATTAAAACTGCTATTTTTAATCCTAGGGTCATTTATCTATAAAATTATGCAATATTTGTTCATAGGCTTTTATTCTGGTGACAAGGCTTCAAAATTAAATTGACTAATTTTTACACATTAGTTTGGCATATAAAGAAAACGACTTGCTTTATTCCTGTTTTCTGCAGAACAAAATCTTGTTTAGATTTATGGCTTTGATTTTCTTTCAATTTCTGAGTTGTTTCATTCAAAATGTTTTATAAAATATATATGTTACATTTAAAAAAGTGCTCATGAATCATTTCCATAAACTTAAACCTCTATAACTTTTTGGTTTACATTTTTACAGCTTTTTAACTTCAGCAATTATCTGCCAAGGGTCTTCTTTAAAATGAGACCACACTTAAGTCTGTACTCCCAATATTCAATTTTTTATGACAGGTTTTTTGACATGGAATTTTTTGTCCTCTATGAACCTCTGTGTAACTTTTTTAAATTGATGCACAACGGTTAATGTCCTTGTGAATTGAGTTTAATGAGTGTGATGAGTTTAAGAATTTTTCTAATAAATGTGTTTACAGTTTCCCTGCAGTCATGTTAATTTATTGTCATTTCCATCACAACACACATTTTTTTTTTTTTAAATGTATCCACAATTGATGAGCTCTTACTCTTATCTGCTTAGTATAAACATCTAGTTATTTATATTATCTAATAAGCTCTTTCCCAAACCAATATTTAATTTAAGAGTATGACAGGTGTACAGTTCAGCATTTGGTCCTTAGGGCAGTTAATTTATCTCATTGACAAATGTATAATTATTGTACATTGTGGAAAAACTGGTAAAACTAGTTACAAAAACGATCTTAGAATAACTTATGCCACTCAAGAATTGTCTATTTTTTAATAACAGCTGTATATTGAGATGTGGTGGAAATGCCATTTGTTCATTGCATGTCAGAAAAAAAGTAAAATATTAACTATTTCTCTTGTGCTCTACGTTTGTCCTCATACACACCTTAAAACTAGACAAATTATTTAAACTTATGAGACTGTGTTTAGTGACTTTTGAACAAGTTTTTTACTCAACTTCACAAGGCAAAAAGTGCACCTAGTTGAAGAAACACCCTAATACATAAACGCACACAATGAATGGAGACTGTAGAAAGCAAAAGCCAAATCCCGGACATTTTGGGGCGATTTAGGAATTCCTAAAAGTCCTAAAAAGAGGATGCATGGTCACCCTAATTATGTGGATATAAACAATATAAGCGCTCACTTTGCAAGTCACTCTCTGGCTTAGTGCCAAAAGCTGCGCTAATCATGCGATTCAAGACTGAGGTGTCTGCAGAGCAACAAAAGGCGTGCCTCAATTTTGGGGTGTTTTCCAATGGGGTAGGCATTTTTCAACCTCTGTGCCTGGTTTGCTAAAACTTGAGTGGGGGATTCCTAATACGTGAATATGGTTTTCCCATCAGATACGAGTGATAAAGTGAGAAAACAGTGAAATGAGGAGAGAGATCACCTGCATATGGATGTAAATGGATTTTTGTAAATTCATTATTATTATTATTACTATATACAAGAGCTGTATCTTATAAAATAAGAACAGGAAATTTGATTTATGAAAGAATTCCATATTAAAGATCTCTCAGTAGTTTAACACTTTTTAAAAAAGAAAATAGGTACTGTAGCCTGTATTTTATACACACATTTTATTTCTTTTTATTTCTATTTCTTTAAAAATATTGTTGTTGCGATATCGAAAAAATAAAAAAAATATCGAAAAAACGAGAAATAATAATAATAACGCATTTCCGCTTCTGTACGGACTTCCGTACAGAATTGAATGGTTGAAAAATGCCTAGACCAGTTTGAAAATGCCCAATAATTGGGAAACACCTTCTTGTTGTTTTGCAGAGACCTATACTTCTCCACAACTCTGGTGTAGACGTACATTTCTTCAGTCCTGCTGTAATCCTGGATTCTCCTCCATGATCCACACTAGAAAACACACACAGAGACACATTCAGTCAGTTAACAAACTGTTGCTATGCAGTTGTTAAGTTACTTGAGTGATTGCTAGACGGTTGCCATGCAGATGCTGAGATATTTCAGGTGGTTGCTAAAATGTTGCTATGCAGTTGTCAGGGTGCTTGGATGGTTGCTATGCAGTTGCTAAGGTATTTTTGGGTAGTTGATAGACTGTTGCTATTCAGTTGTCAGAGTATTTGGGTGGCTGCAATGGTGTCAATAACATGTTTTGGGTGGTTGCTATGTAGTTGCAAAGGCACTCTGTGGTTGCTAGGGTGTTACTATTTAGTGGCTAGGGTGTTCTAGGTGGTTTCTAGGGTGTTGCTATGCAGTTGCTAAAGTGCTTAGGGAGGTTGATAGGATGCTGCTATGTAGTTTGCATTATAAATCACGTTTTTTATCATCTGAAATGTGCTGCGATTTCCAAGGAGACTTATAAAGTGATCAAGGTCAAGCAAAATTGCACATATTAGGATTGGTGAGGAATGAGAAAAGGCAAGTGAATATTGTGGATTTTCCTGCAATCACGCCACTAGTTTCAGTTTTGATTTAAATATTTAGGCTGGGCATTTATAATAAATGTTTACAGTGAATGCCACTATAATTTATTTTTGTTTGTTTTTTTTTTACTTATATTTTCGTTCCCTTTTCTGTTCTGAACACTGCTAAATGTACACTATTTTTTCATGGAGTGAGGAGAATTAAATACTGGTTTGTAATGTTTGTAAACATATTGTTTATTTTACATTATTTCTGAATGAAATTATAAAATGTGTCTTATACATCAATCTACAATAATGCACCTTATCTGTGTGTCATAAAGTGCTCATAAAAATGGTACAAGAATAGAACTGCTATGTATGTATATGTGCATACTTTACAGTTGTGAGTGTTAATTTAGAATAATAAAAAAAATATATCAAAGCTTAATTTGTCATAAGCATATTATACGGCCCCTCAACTTGATGTGGAAAACTTGATGTGGCCCTCGAGTCAAAAAGTTTGCCCACCCCTGCAGTAGAGTGACCAGACGTTTACTCTTTGTCCTGATCTAGACATGTTTCCCTTTTGTGTGGCCTTGGGCGACTGATTGCAGTCTTTATCTCTTTGTGAATGAGTTGCTCAATCGCAAAGTTACCATGTATGTTACCATGTACGTTTCCCCCATGTGTTAATAGTTGTTTTTAGTTACTTTTATGTAAAACCTTGTTTGTTACTCGGAAGCGGTAGGGAGAGGGTGCCATTTTCTTTGAATTTGTAATTTTGTCTATGTTTATGTTAGTAAGGGAGTCATGTAAGACTCTGTTATTGTTGTTTTTTCTTTGATTAGGTTATTTAAAGTGTCACTGCTAGTTTGAGTGTTTTGTTTGTTTTTTGTTGGCCTTGCCCTCTCCTGAAGATTTACTTCTCTTGTTATTCTTTTGTTATTAATAAAGCAACCATTCTTGCTTAATTTTGTGTTTGTTGCTTTTCTGGATCAGGGGATTGATGTGAATACAAATGAACTTTTTTAACGCAAACCGTTGCAGTCTGTCAGTCATATAATGCCCTGTGACTCATGAAAATGCACTAAGATACGAAACGATCAGTTTGTGTGAGAAACTATATTTATTAACTGTATTTACAACAGTGTTTATATCATTTTTTTTTTACCTCTGATTCAACACAATGTCCATCTGTCTACCGTGTGACATGTGTACGCACTCTGGTGTAGTATATGCAAGCGGCGGAAGTGATCTGCGTCTATACGTCACTCATTGTTTAGACATGTTGATATATATATATGATGCAATCTTGGAAAACCCATCGGATGTCGGGGTGGGACGTTTTCAGGAAATTCAAAAAATAGGTTGAATGTAAAATTTTTGTCAAAATTAGTTTTTCATTCAATTATTCTTCTATAACATCTTGTCTATCATCTCTGAAAATATCTTGGCAAAATTCACTTGTTTAGTTCAGTAAAATTGCTATTTTTTTTGCAGCAAGCAGAAATGACTTTTTCTTTCTCTAAAGTTAAGAATACGCTGCAGAGGCGTTAAACACCATTAACATCTCTAAACATCACAAAAACAGTTAACCTATCAAAATAAACCACGTAACATATTTAATAAAGGTGTATCAATGCACATTTCCCACCAGTCCTGTGTAAACTATGGCACGCAAAGTTGTATTTATTTATTTATTTATTGGATATCGTGAGATGGCGGAGCGCAAGAGATCACTCAAATGATCTAACTTGCCTCAATCTGCTTAATCCTGGTTATGTCAGTGACCTAAACGATGTTATAATGGACTCTTTCACATCCAGAGATGAAGGATCGGATGATGAAGTTACTAAAGAGGAGGAATCCGATGACAGACTGTTATATAAACAGTGCGCAAACAGTTGTTCGTGCTATTTAAACATACAAGGGATGATCAAAAGTTCGGAGACTATACCCATAATAAACAACGGAAAACAGACGTTATTTTGTTTGTGTAATAGCTTCTGGCAGCTCTCCTTAAACCTGTAAAGTGAAAGTAAAACACGTCTCACTTTAAACCCATTTTTCTCAAAATTCCATTCCTGAAAATCATAGCTGTCAGCCAACTTCATATAGCCATAACTTTTGTTACGTTCAAGCTAAAATAAAAATAAAAATAGTTTTGGAAAGGGCTTCAACACAGCTTTCATATATATATATATATATATATATATATATATATATATATATATATATATAGGGCTGCCAGTTAATTCATTAGTTACGAAAAATAATGATTAAAATATTTTGATGCAGATAATGTGCTGGCCCCACCCCCAGACCTCTGGGCCAAGATAAAACTATGAAAATATGGAATCTGAGAGTGCAAAAAAAAAAAAAAAAAATTTATAATGACAAAATTGCCTATAAAGTTGTCAAGTTCTTAGCAATGCATATTACTAATCCAAAATTAAGTTTTAATATATTTACGGTAGAAAATTTACAAAATATCTTCATGGAAAATGATCTTTACTTAATATCCTATTTTTTGGCAATAATCTATAATTATGACTCATACAACTATACACATGCTACTTGAAACTGGTTTTGTGGTCCAGGGTCACATATATATCACGGGCAGCAAGAGGTCTATGACATGAGTGCTGGTTTTGTCCCGATCTGTCACAAGCTTAAATGTTAAAAATTCAGTAAATAAGAATGTGATATTGTTATATTTTAAAAACAATATTCTGTTTTTACTCAATTTTGCAGATAACATTTCACCTTTGAAGCCATAGCAGAATAGTTTTGTGCCTCTCAGAACAACACAGTGGTGTTTCGTTTCTGAATGAATTCACGTTTTAAATGAACGGTGTCAAAGAACTATTCATTTACTTAATTCCTGAATGAATCAGCCATTTGATCGAATCGAATCACATGAGTGAATGACTGGCATTTACTGGCAGATTTCTTATTTACAGTATAATGTCAATAAGATTAATAAATAATAATAGTAATAATAAAAAATAAAAACATCAAGGGCATAGTTCACCACCAGTTGCTCTAGCCCTAATCAAACACATCTGAACAAGCTAATCAAACATTATTTTCTATAAATCAAAAGAGATTGATATTACAGTGGATCAGAGATAAAAAAAAATGGTGCTCGTTGACTGGGATCATATGACTGACAGAGTGCAACGGTTTGAGTTAAAAATCTGTTTGTGTTCTACTGAAGAAACAAAGTCACCTGCGTCTTGGATGCCCGGGGGTAAGCAGATAAACATAAAATTAACTAAGGGTGAACGATCCCTTTCAAGTAATATTTTGTTGTTAATTTGTTTTGTCTGAGCAGTTTAGTTAAGATTTTACTCCCCAGACTAGAGCTCTTTAAATCCTTCATATCGCTGGCATCCTCTAGAAACTTCTAGACTCTGTACATAGATATACAGAGACACTGGAAAGTTTAAACAGTAAACCCAAAAACTCCTACTGCTTGACATACTTGAATTTGTCCAGTGAGCAGTTTGGATCCCTCAGTTTTTCAGAAAGCAGCTTGACTCCTGAATCTCCTGGGTGATTGTAGCTCAGATCCAGCTCTCTCAGGTGTGAGGGGTTTGAAGTCAGAGCTGAAGACGCAAGATGACAGCCTTTCTCTGTCAGCATACAGCCAGACAACCTACAAATATACAATAACAGTACACATCACATTAGTTTGTTCCCCTTTGAGGGAACATCGAACCACATCCTCTAGGGGTCACTATGGGGAACGCCGTCAGCGTGACTCGTGTCTGAAGTATACATACAAAAACTACAACAGTACTGTCCGGCGACAGCCTATGACGCCACTGCCGGCGCGACTCGTCACGGCCGGTGCGTCACGGCCGGTGCGTCACTACCGGCACGATCATAGTATAAAAGGGCGCCAATAGAACACAACATTTTCTTATTCATCTTCAGTGACTGTTTTGTTTGAAGGCATGCATCTTTGGTAAGCTTTATCTACTCTTACCTCATTTTGGAAAGCACTAGCCAGACATTTTAGAAGTGTGTTTTAATCCATGCCTTCTCATTTTTTGACACTTAATGATACACACTCTCTTAGACGTTATGTCGCCATGCACGCAATATCCCCGGGGGGCTGTTGCGTGCATTTTGAGTATTTTCCTGTGAAGTGGCTTCTCTCTCCTTTTGAGGAAGGAAGGGCAGCTATCTTCTCCCCACATTTGCAACTTGCCGTTGCTGACTAGTGTATTCTGAGATAATGTCGCAAAGACCCTGACTCGCAATCTCTTCTTTGGACGCAACTTTTGAAGGAAAGCATCTTTCCGGATTACATAATGAAAGCGTTTTTTTCTGATTTGTTTTATTTCGTTAAGTAATAATTTAAAGCTTTCTATTTATTTATTTATTTATTTGTCATGTTTGTGAGGCATGTAGCCTATTCGCTGAAAAATGTGATCGCGCTGACTTCTCATGTCCTGCAAAGCGATTTCAGCTTCTCCTCTTCAAAAACAATATTCACATAATAGCTACTTTAACTGTTTTAGATCTATAGATTTTATGTTATGCAAGTCGCAATGATTTAAAAGGCAAAAGTCTTCCGCTGGCCGCTGTTCGTAAAAAAAACAAACAAACAAACAAACTGATATTTAACGAACAAAAAAATGCTCCAAAAGTTTTTCTAAATTAACTTAATAAGAAAACGAAACGAAATATAACCACTTTGGCATTACATACAAAACGTAACTATGTTAATAGCTGAAACAGTAGTATAAGCTGTTCTGGAAGAATTAAGGGGGAAAAAAAGACGGACTCAGTTTTTTTGTATTGCATCATAGCTCTTAAACCTTTAAAATAGAGTTTAGGAAGATGTATGTAACCACAGTCGTTAGCTTTGGTTAACTATTGAAGCCTTTTCTCTTGTCAAAAGGCTCAACGCGACCGCAGACTTTGATGAACACTGTGCGAAGTCTGTGTCTGTACCATTCTTATCAATGACGGCGTAAGCTCGTATCTCCCTGCTCCCAAGTCATAAAACCTTGTATCTCCGATAAAACATGATTTTGGGGAAATGTTGTCTTAATGTTGGTACACAACAGTGTATGATAGCAATATATGGTATAATACCAACTTTAACGATAAAATATTTAATAACTCAAAAAATATGCAGTTTTTTTCATTTCCTGAAAAATGACGGTTTTGGAGATACGAGGATTCCGCCCGACAGCGACGATATATATATATATATATATATATATATATATATATAAAAGCTGATGAAGCTGGCTGATGAGTTTCTCTAGGGGAGGCTTAGGAGGTGTTTCCTGCGGGAGTCTCTCCAGAGCAGGCCCTGAGGAGCACTCACTAGCCTACTGTGGAACTAACTTGATTGGGGACCTTCCTAGTATAGCCATCTAAGGATGGTTATATTTCTGCCATTGTTATTGCAATCAGGCTGCTTGAATACAGCTATCTGCAGCTAGCTGTGTGTTAACTAGCCCTTTCCTGCATATATAGCTATCTGAGGATGTGCTAGCTCAGGGATTGCTCCCCTCTTTAGGGTTTTAAGTAGTGGTCTCCTTGAGCTCTGCCTGGATAAGTGCTGTCTTCCCCTTCAGGGTTTATAATTAGACAGCCCACTACTGGTGGTCTTGGCAGTTTCAGTGGTCCCGTTTCCTAGAACCTAGCTACCTGAGGGCAGCTATGTGCTAGCTTGGTGATCGCTCCCCTTTCCTAGGGTTTAAATAGCCTTCTCCTTAGCTTTTTCCTATCAGTTCCAACTCAGGTAAGCCCTTCCTACACACATGGCTATCTGAGGATATCTATGTGTTAAGCTCAGTGACTGCTTAAGTAAAGTCCTTTTCCAGGCAGTGCTATCTCTCCTGCTAGGGTTGTAAGTAGATAGCTCACTTTGTGGTCTGGACAGCAGCTTGGGAGGGTTTGCTGGGATTTCTTCAGGCTAGCTTGCTGCAGTATGTATGTATGTATGGCTTTGTTGTGTTCTTCCTATGTTTCAGGATTGGAGCCTCAGTGAGTCCCTCTCTGTGGGACATGGGACCCTCGTCTCCATTTTGGTAAGATGATCTTTGATCATTTTTCTGATTTGGCTGAATGAGTCACCAGAGTCTGCAGTTAAAGAGCTTGGCGATAGCCTCCTTGGTTGCTGGTCCCCTGATACATGACTGCAACCCTCTGGACCCTGTGGTCCCTCTATGCAGGTCCTCAATGAGTATCCCCCTCTGGTCTACTGACTACGGTTATGTCCTTGCTTGTCTACTTTGGATCTGCCTTCACCTGCCTAGATCCCTGTGGAACCTCCTGGCTTCCAGGTCCCCTATTACAGCATGGTATCCTAGGACTAGAGTAGTCCTTCCTCTAGGTGAGCTCTCTGGAAGTTTTTCTTCACAGGATGCGCTTGGACATCACTGGTAGGCCTCAAAGGCCTGTTTACTGAGAACTCGCCCTGAGGGGCTTCCTGTTCTAGCTATCCACCCCACTTTCATGCATTTGGGTGAGGAGGGCCCCTCTCTTGAGTAGGAACAGAGTGGCTCTCCCCAAGCCTTAATATAGTGGATTTACAAGGTGAGGTGTTTTTGGGAAAACCCTTCTGGAAGTGTTTGCTCCAAGGAGTAACATTTCTCCAGGCTTCTGGCTTTTGCAGACTCTGCGAGACAGAATTCTATGGACCAGCGTCTCAGAAGAATAGACTCGCTGCTGAGAAAGATGCCACAACAACAGTGAATGGACTAGACTTTTGAGGATTTGTTTTGACTTCAAATTTGTATTTGAAAATACACAACTGGTAAGTCAGTTTAAGTAATAGAAAGCAGTGAAAAATAAAATAAAAAAACAATATTTTTACAATTTTCCTTTAGGTCTCAAAACCCTTTCCTTGTTTCAAAAAAAAAATTCCGTATAAATTTCATAGTCCATAGAGAGATGTAAAAGTTCTGTTATCCATTCACGATGAAAAAATGTCTCAGTCCGAGAAGACAAGAAAAGTTAAAGCTGCTCCTGAAATCTCATGTCAACAAAGTGAAAGAAAGAAAATAAAGATAATATTTAAAAGCAAAACTTCTAAAATGTTATAAAATGAAGAAGCTCCAAAAAATCCTCAACTGTGTGGTGTCATTATGATTTTTTTTACTGCTCCTGATCACATCAGAGCCTGCAAGATCCCAAATCAGAAATATTGAACATGTTTGATATTTATGATTCTTGATCATGCTGCCTCTGACATGATACATGCAAAAGGGGGATGAACACAATATTAGGAAGGTGGTCATAATGTTATGCCTGATCAGTGTATATACATAAACACACACATATATATCAGAGGTTGTGTTAACCAGAAATTGTCATTGACAGATTTTTTTAATCAGTTAAGGAAAAACCTGAAGGCTGTCTATCACTTTGACAGGTTACAAGGGTGATATATTGTAAATTGCAACTGTAATTCCCACCCCTGTCCAGTGTGGCAGCATAGCAGGGGATCAGAACAGAAATGAGACTGTTACTTTTAATATGGGTTCTCCCCTGTGTAATCAAATGCATAGCAAAAGATTTGTGATGAAGCACAGAGCTTAACTTGTGATTTATTGGATAGGCGGCACACTATGTACTTTTTATTTATCAACTGAAAAGCATACACCAAAAGATCAACTGGGATTTAAGAATAGATATTGGTTCATAAAAATGAAAATCTAATAAAACAGATAATTATTTTTTTTGCCCAGCCCTAGCATGTTTTGTTTAGTTTTGTTTTTTTTTAGTGTCCTCCGCTGTCATTTTCATGTTGAACATGAAAAGTCATACAGTTTCTGTTCATCTGTTCTCTTCATAAATAGATGCATAAGCCTATACAGTAGGTTCATGATAAAAATGTGAACAAAAATAAAAGCAATTAAATGTGTTATTAGAATTAAAATATGAAAATTAAAATGACGGGTAATAACAGATTATGACAAAAGATTTACGACCCTGTCTGTCAACATGATGGACGTTAAAGTCTAACGCAACCTATGATGTATATATATGAATGTGTGTGTGTGTGTGTGTGTGTGTGTGTGTTTGTTTGTTTGTTCAGTTGTTCATCTGGAAGAGAATTTCCAGGTGCTTGAAAGAGAGGACTGATTTCAGTTAATTCTTTGATAAGTTGAGTTGATAAAATGCAGGCTTGACAACAATAGTAACCTGTTTATCTAAAACTAAAGGTGAATTCATTATAGCACCCAAATTCTTGATATGATCTGAAACACTTATCTTTATAGAGGCTAACCTACTAAGACAGAGTGTGTCATCTTTGGACCCTCATCTGCTTTCAAGGAAATTCTAAGTATTAAGGTGAAGAAAAGTGCTTGTCAACCAGTCTCATATCTCACCTAATAACTGAAGTCATCAAACAACTGAGAGCCTTTTGGATCTATTGCAATGTATAACTGGATGTCATCTGCATATAAATGATACCTAGTGTTATATTTACAAAAAATTATAATTACATATATAATGAAAATAAAACAGGCCAAAGTACAGATCCCTGTGGCACAGAGAGTTTCCTGCAAACTGAGTCATTCTGAGACATTAGTTTCTTGTGTGTCAGTGAATACAGTGTCACACTTCACTCGTATATTGTACGTTTATACGTTATACGTATTGTACGTATACGTAATCAAAGATTTCTATACTCATCAGAATCATGTTAACTTTGGATCCTAGCTAGGATGCTATGGGCATCCTGCACACAGCCCCCACCCAAAGGTGGCCCAACCTGTTATTAATTATTTTATATGTGGGCCAGTTTAAGCTCACAACCACATTAGCTAGTTTTTACTGTGCCATATCTTTGCCAAAACTGGCCCAGATATGTTTTAATATACCTGGGCCACATTTGCTGAAACATGTGGACCACATTTGGTTTACACCCTGATTAACATACGAGTAGCATTTTGTTATTTTATGGAAAACCATTTACCTCAGTATCTCCATCTGACAGTTTGGACTCTTTAGTCCTTCAGAAAGAAGCATCACTCCAGAATCCTGCAGGTCATTGTTACTCAGGTCTAAGTCTCTTAGAACAGTGTTTGAGGATTTCAAAACTGATGACAAACTCCCACAAGACTGAGCAGTGAGATTACATATGGAAAATCTGAAGAAGAACACAGTAATTGCATACAGAATTAACATTAACAGTGTTTTAGAAATAGATAAATAAATGAACAAGTATTTCAAACTCAAACCTCAACACCTCCAGTTTAGAGTTTACATGCTTCAGTCCATCAGAAAGAAGCTTCACTCCAGAATCCTGCAGGTCATTGTTGCTCAGGTCCAGCTCTCTCAGGACAGAGTTTGAGGACTGTAGAGCCGAAGACAAACTTTCACAGGACTGAGCAGTGAGAAAACATCCACACAGCCTGTGAAGAGAACAAAACAAACAACCATATTAATGTGAATTTATCAGATTTATCAGGTTATACAGTTCATAATCTGTAGAGCATGTTTGTACTGGATAACACTTTATAATAAGAATACAATAACAAAGCACTTTTAAGTAATTTAAAAGCTATTATAGTTCATTAGTAGTTTATAAACTGTAGTTAATACATTATAAGACTAATACAAATAGTGAGTTAATCATTGAATGTCACTGTAATTAACATGTTTAATAACTCATATGTAAAGAGTTAGATAATGCTTTGTTGACAATTTATTAAATACAGATTTGAAAATGTCATAAATGAAGTGCCTTTATTGGACGTTAATTACATTAATATTTAGTGTCCCTAAAATGTTTACAAATACATTAAACACAAATACACACATTGGGTTTTTGTTTTAAAGGGACATTATATAGAAATAGCTATTTTTATACTGTTTAAACTGAATATCCTTTCCCCACTAAGCCTAACTCTAAACCTACTCCAATCAAGTCAAGTCACCTTTATTTATATAGTGCTTTTACAATACAGATTGTGTCAAACGAGCTTTATAGTATATAGTATACAATATCACTGGAAATTAAGTGTCCCCAACTGAGCAAGCCAGAGGCGACAGTGGCAAGGAACCAAAACTCCATCGGTGACAGAAATGGAGAAAAAACCTTGGGAGAAACCAGGCAGGGGGTCAGTTCTCCTCTGACCAACAAACAAGCAATTTGTAACTTTAGAGGTCGTCTATAGGTGCTGATCCACCATCTGGATATGGACTGGATCAGGGGACTGCAGTGACAATGTGATCAGGATACAGACTGGATCTGAGTGGCAACGATGACCTCGGAATAAGCAAGAGACAGACTAATATTAGCGTAGATGCCATTCTTCTTATGATGCAATGAATACATCAGGTGTTATGGGAAGTGTTCTCGGCTGACCTAATTAATGCAGCCTAACAATCCTTTAATGGATTTGAATTATAGAAATGTGTTAATGTGTTATGTGTAAGCCAGGTTAAAGAGATGGGTCTTTAGTCTAGATTTAAACTGACAGAGTGTGTCTGCCTCCCAAACAAAGTTAGGTAGATTGTTCCAGAGTTTGGGTGCTAAATAAGAAAATGATCTGCCACCCGCAGTTGATTTTGATATTCTGGGTATTATCAGATTACCAGAGTTTTGATATCGCAGTGGACATAAGGGACTATAATGTGATAAAAGCTTGCTCAAGTACTGAGGAGCTAAACCACTGAGGGCTTTATACGTAATTAGCAAGATTTTAAAATCAATACGATGTTTAATAGGGAGCCAGTGCAGTGTTGACAGAACCGGGCTAATATGGTCATACTTTCTGGTTCTAGTAAGAACACTAGCTGCTGCATTTTGGACCAGCTGGAGTTTGTTTATTAAGCGTGCAGAACAACCACTCAATAAAGCATTACAATAATCTGTCAGGGTTTTATACTCTTTGGTTATGTGTTTATTTGGTTTAGTCCTTTTTTGAGTTTAGTTTCTTCCACTTCCTGTCTGCCCTTATTTGGTTTTGTTCCTGTTCCTCCCCTCATTAGGTCTTTATTAGTTAATCACCATCACCTGTCTGTGTCTCGTTTACCACCCTTCTTAAGTTTGATTCTGTTCAGTGTGGTTGGTCCGTTCTCGTCGATGTGTGCATGTCTCCTTGCCTGTCATTATTTGGATTTTTCTGTTGTGGATTTATTAAAAGACTTGTTTTTCACCCGACCTTCATTCTTCGCTCCTCCTTCATCCTCCGCCACATGACACCTGACAGAGGAACGGACCACAAAGTTTGACGGCGTGTTTTTGTCCTTGTTTATTTTCCTCGTTTTTTCAGTGTTTTCTTTTTGTTTTTTGTTTTTTTGTTTTCCCCGTGATGAATAACCCTGCTGTCCTCATCCTCCTGTTGGCGCAGGGGGATTGGTCTCTCGAGGACCACACAAAAGACTGTAGCCCTTGCTAACCTCACGCATTATCCGGACAACTGCCTCTGCGTATTCTATCATCATGGACTGATCACCACCACCAGAGCACAGTTGTCCGGAGAGGATCCTCGAGAGAACCTCGCTGCCTTTGATGAGTTACAGGACACCAGCACCCACTCAATAGTGACTGTGGACATCATGGACGACACCAGCCCCACTCAAGACCCAGAGCCCAGCCAACCACCACTCTGCTGTGCGGAGCTGCCCGAGCCCACCGCAGACGGAGAGCCAGGCCTGCCGCAGTCGTTGAGCCATCGCCATCTGGAGCGACCGAGCGGACGACTGCCCCGGAGCCAGAGCCCGAGACGTCTCCGTCTCTGTCTCCACCACCTGCTTTGCTGCCATCAGTCGGCCCCCTGGAGTCGTCAGCCCTTCCTCCACCATGGCTCCTTCCCTCCGTCAGCTCCACCGTGGGCCGCCATCTCGGCTGTGGCCTGGGTCTCTCCTGGTTCCTCCTGCGCCAAATCCCTACTGTCTTCTGCCCTGGCTCCTCCCTCCATCTGATCCGACCTGGACCCTGCTGTCTTCTCCCTGGATCTTGTCTTCTCCTGGGGGGGAGGATGTAATGTCAAGATTTTATACTCTTTGGTTGTGTGTTTATTTGGTTTAGTCCCTTTTTGAGTTTGGTTTCTTCCACTTCCTGTCTGCCCTTATTTGGTTTTGTTCCTGTTCCTCCCCTCATTAGGTCTTTATTAATTAATCACCATCACCTGTCTGTGTCGCGTTTACCACCCTTCTTAAGTTTGATTCTGTTCAGTGTGTTTGGTCCGTTCTCGTCAATGTGTGCGTGTCTCCTTGCCTGTCATTATTTGGATTTTTCTGTTGTGGATTTATTAAAAGACTTGTTTTTCACCCGACTTTCATTCTCCGCTCCTCCTTCATCCTCCTCCATACGACACCTGACACTAACCTTGAGGTCCAAACTGATATATTTTAACAACGTGATCTAATAAGTATTTGTATGCATTTCATACTGACAGCATTATGCTATTTAATTATTTTAAAAATGTTTAACTTTGGGTATAGGCTTAATGGATTTGTACATTTTAAGAAATACTTAATACTAATGCAATTAATGACCAATAAAGGTTTTAAGCACTTAATGGCATTTTTCAATACACCATGATCTAATCTAAAGTGAGAACAATTTTCAGTTGTTTACAAAGCATTATCTAACTCTTTATATATGAGATAATTAAAGAATAAATATTTGTTAATTACATTGACAATGAATGAAGAATGCCTCAGAGTCAACTCCAGAGGGTTAAGCTATTAACTCTTCTGTGCATTTGTGCTCAACACTGCAGCAAATTGTTCAGGAATCAAACTGATCCAACTCACTGACTCAATGAGCTGGCCACAGTCATTGTCAATGCGCTGAATCTTTCCTATTTAAATGAGGCAAGAACCAAGAATAATGTGATCCTCAGAACTGAGGAGTCTACTGATGAAGAGAAAAACTATTGTAATAATCAAATCCATGCAAAAATGGAACATGTTTTTAAATTAACATGAAACAGTTCTTTGAAAACAAAGCTGTTCAAATATGTCGTTAGGGAAGTTTAGGTATTATTTCATTCTCATAACTGGAAAAATGCATTACAAAATTCCAGGTTTTCTAGGATGTTTGGGACCTCTGACTTTTTTTTTCATTGTTCACATTGTTTTCTTACAGGCATTGCCTGCCTTGTGTTCTTGGAGAAAATGCCACTGATACAATCATACTACAATACAGACAAGGGAAATATCTTCTAGCTATAGTTATGCAACACCTGTTCATCTACATATTTGAACATAGTGATTCAGTGAATGTGAATGTCAAACCTCAGTATGTTCAGTTGACAGTATGGATTCCTCAGTCCATCATAAATCATCTTCACTCCTGAATCCTGCAGGTGATTGCTACTCAGGTCCAGCTCTGTCAGATGGGAGTTTGATTGTTGCAGAGCAGAAGACACAGTTTCACAGCATTTTTCATCAAAACCACAGCTGTCAAATCTGCCAAATCAGAATGTTTAGCCAGATTATTTTCTAATATTCAGGGTTTTTTTTTAGCAGTAATTTACTGTACCCTTCATAATCGGGGGAAGTACTTCACATAGTATTTTGAAATTCAATTGCTTAGTAATGTAGAACAAAATGTTTGATTGAACAGTAGCCAGTGAAATTACTCACAGTGCTTTTTTGCAGCATCTAATAGCTGGAATGAGTCTTGTGTAGTTTGAAGATGATGACGTGAACCTCTTTGGGTTGAACTCATCCAGCACCTTCTCTGACATCAGCAGTATGTAGGTCAGCACTGTGCACATTGAAGATGAGAGGTCTCTTCCGGAATGTACATCTGAACTAAGGTAACTCTGTATTTCCTCATATAATGAATGATCTTTGAGCTCAAGTAAGCAAAAGAATAGGTTGACTACAGCTTCATCTGAGATATTGTACTTGTTTTGTTCTTGTTTTATGTATGTAGTTGTTTTTGTGATGCTCTCTGTGGTGTCTTCAGTATGTGTAATCAAGCCTTTGAGTAGGTTTTGACTGGATTTCAGTGAAATGCCCATCAGAAAGCGCAGGAATAGGTCCAGATGTCCTCTTCGACTCTTCATGGCTTTATCAACGGCCTTCTGTAATAGCTCCAGTAATTTGATATCTTCCTTGGGCTCATCAAAGAAAAACTGAAGCTCCTGCAGGTTCTTGTTCAGGTAGCAGATGAACACATGCACTGCAGCAAAAAACTCTTGAACACTCAGATGCACAAAGCAGTAGAATTTTGTCTCATGAAGTCCATCTTCTATCTTAAAGATCTCAGCAATCATTCCTGCGAACTCAATGTCTTTACTCACATCAATATCACATTCTTCCAGATCTTCCTCATAGAACACAATGTTATCCTGCTTCAGCTGTTCAAATGCTAGTTTGGCAAGCTTTAAAATAATTTCTTTATTTAAATGTAAGAGTTTTATGCGTTGTCTTTCTGCTTTTCCATCATACTTTTGGTTCTTCATGTTCATCTGTATCAGCAGAAAGTGAATGTACATTTCAGTGAGTGTTGTGCTGATGTTCTCTTCACTGTTATTGATGAGAATATTTTGAAGTACTGTGGCCGTTATCCAGCAAAACACAGGAATGTGGCACATTATGTAAAGACTACGAGATGTCTTAATGTGTGAGATGATTCTGGAGGCCTGAGTCTCATCTGTGATTCTCTTTCTGAAGTACTCCTCCTTCTGTTGGTCAGTAAATCCTCGCACCTCTGTAAATAAACCTACATACTCCGGATGGATCTGATTGGCCGCTGCTGGTCGTGATGTCACCCAGATAAGAGCTGATGGAAGCAGCTTGCCTTTGACCAGACTTGTAAACAGCACATCTACAGATGATCTTTTCTCAACAGTGTTCAATGTTCCACTTTCAAAATTCAAAGGCAGTCGACTCTCATCAAGTCCATCAAAAATAAATGCAAGTTTATATTCTGTATATAACTTTGATTTCTCCATGTCCTTTAATTCATTATAAAATTCCTGTAGGAACTCATGAAGACTGACCTCCCTATTCTTAATCCTGTTAATCTCTCGGAATGGAAGCAGGAACACACAGTGTATATCCTGATTGGCTTCTCCTTCTGCCCAGTCCAGAATGAATTTGTGCACAGAGACGGTTTTTCCAATGCCAGCAATGCCTTTAGTCAGCACAATTTTTTCATCATTATTTTCCCTTAATAATGTAAATATTTTATTGCAACTGATTGGTTTGTCCTCTGTTTGTTTCTTCCTGAAAGCATCATCAATCTTCAGAATCTCACGTTCCTGATAGACATCTTTCATATCGCCCTCTGTGATGAATAGTTCTGTGTAAACAGCCTTGAGATGAACTTCATTTTCTTTCTTGCACTCAAAAATACGTTCTGCTTTTTTCTTCATGTTCATTTTGTGAGTTTTCAAAAACTTCTGCACCATCCAATCCTCTGTTAAAAGCACTGATGAAACTGAATAAACACATGATAAAAAAGAGAAAAAAAAAGTAACTTTGTTATATATATATATATATATTAGGGATGGGTGATATATATCAATCGATAAATTCATGCGCATCTCATCAGTAAAGCCGGTTCTTTGATAGTAGATCACTGAAAAGCTACCCCAATGAATCACCCACGAAACTGAACCCGATATTGCGTAGCTTGTCAGTGACTAGTTACTGTTGAATATAATACAAAAATGAGGCATTTCATTTTGGAAATTTGAATTTATATATAAAGTCATGGCCATAAATATAAATATGGTAAATATAAACAAAATATCCTGTGAAAATTTGTCTGCATCGCTATTTGATCTTTTACAAAAAAAAAAAAAAACATTCACAAAACCTTACCTTAAAAACAACAACCTCTAAAGCAATTGAAAATGGGGGTAAATTTATAAAATAAAAGTTTTTCTCAAATACACACACACACACACACACATTTTATATATATATATATATATATATATATATATTTACACACACACACACACACACACACACACACACATACAACTTTGCAGTATATCAACGTAAAAAAAATCTTCAATAAAATCTAATGCTAACATGATTTAGTAAACTTTGTGCAAGATCTAGAATTATACCAACATATGCATTTACTGTTGTAGCATTTACTTTTGCATTACATGTTTGACATTACAATATTTATTTTTCGTTATTACCTTCTGTGTGTTTTTTCTCTAACTGTTCAGCTAGATGATTCTGGTTCATCTTTTTCAGGATATGCAACATGATCTTTACAGCACTTTCTGGTCCTAAACGATCCAGCATCTGATCCACTGTTTCAGTGGCATCTGCTTTTCCCAGTACAGAAGCTGGAATAGGTCCATCTTCTTTTAAGTAGCTCTTAAACCTCCTTAATTTTTCTTCTTCCAACTCATCCAGTGTGTCATTAAGCAGTTGTTTAACAGATGCCATCGTTCTTCACTGACTGCTGTTGGACATAAAGAAAATGTTTTACAAATAGGTCCACACTTACTTGGCACTTACTAAACAGGACCTGAAAGTGTATATACAGTTGTGTTAAAAAATAACAGCAGTCCAATATTACTAACCAGATCAATCATTGTGTTTGGTAGAAATTATATTTCTACTTGGCAAAAACTTCACTAGTAGGCGCACTAGAGTAATAGAAAACCAACAGACCCATCAGTCATGATATGCATGCTACTGATTAGGGATGCATCGATCCAGTACTCAGTATAATTTTCTGTCGGATCGGGTATCGTCAGACAAGACCGATCCGATATTGTGCGTATACTATTCTGTGTTATTGTTAAGCCCCATGAAAGGCACAGAAACATTATAAAGCACCATAAAGTTTTTGTGCACTATATTTCAAGTGTGCTGAAGCACAGTTCAATGTTCACAGTTCAATGTGAGGTACAAATTAATATTTAAGTCATTAAATTCAAATTCACGTAAACTCTTCTCTCCGCTTCAGATGTCTGTCATCCTCCATTCAGCAATCAAACTGCATGTTGCGTTCGGTTACTACAGTCAAAACAATGAAACTCTCTTCAAGAAACAGAGGTTTTAAACTATTAAAAGAAAAGCCTCAATAATCTAATGAACAGATTTAATCAACAGTTTGCATCAATATCTCTTCCCTTTGTGGACGCGGAGGCAATGTTGCAAACTTTTTTATGGAAAGTACCTAAACCTCTCTTGAAAAGTTGCCAAATGTCACTAGATGACATCATATGCTAATTAGCATATTCATGACGTCAGTTCATCGTATCGTCATGCCTCTCTGTGTGCACATACTGCATTTTAATGCAGTCAAATTCTCAATAAAATGGTTTTCATTGATATATAATTTTTTGATTTTTGACATATTTTACTTTAATATGGTGAATATGAAATAATGACTATAAAGCAGCCCATTACAACTTCATAACCACTTCTCGAAGATATTAATCTACACTAAAATCCAGATTCATAATCACAACATTGTCTAATGAAATCAAATACACATAACAGTTACGTTTACATATGTTTACACAACAGAACAGCGAGAGAGAGAGAGTGCGTGCTCCATGCTGGGAAAGTGTGGCAGTACCGGAGAGTAAAGTAAAGTTTGTCCAAGAAGTCGCTAGATTTGTTGCTAGTTGTTTTTTAGGAAAAAGTCACCAAGGGGGTCTGAAATGTCACTAAATCTAAAGTCACTAATTTGGCAACACTGCTCGGAGGGCTGCACAGCCTGTGCGCTGTGACTCTTTGTTGCTTCAAGAGCATCATTCTGCACGTAGGATGTGCATAAGTACTTTATGCTGCTCTATATTGGGTCCTTTCATAATACTTTTCTGCACAATTAAATATTATTAATAGTCTTTCTTGTTCTTTCCTATCTCATTACTGTGCTATATATTTAAAATAAATAAATATATTTTAATTTTAGTATATATTTATATATAAATGTTTTTACTTGTTTTTTAATGAATGTATTTTACAACAGTACTATGAGCAATGTGTAACATTTTACCTGATTTAGTCATACACTTATTTACTTTTATTTGTTATTAAAAATGTTTCACTAGATTTTATAAATTTATTGTTTTTCAGTAAACTTTTCAGTAAACTCTGCTATCAGTATCTTTTGCTGCTAAATTATTGACTAACCTACTTTATAATAGTATTTTTGTCACAGATTGTGATTATATATTTTTCATTTGTTTTTTTTTTATTAAAATGATGTTGTCTATATGTAGTAGATTGTGTTTAAAGGAACACTCCACTTTTTTTAATATAGGCTCGTTTTCAGCTCCCTTAGAGTTAAACAGATGAGTTTTACTGTTTTCAGATCCATTCAGCCAATCTCTGTGTCTGGTGGTAGCCCTTTTAGCATAGATTAGCATAAATCATTGAATCTGATTAGACCGTTAGCATCTTGCTCAAAAATTACAAAAGAGTTTTAATATTTTTCCTATTTAAAACCTGACTCTTCTGTAGTTACATTGTGTACTAAATCCAATAGGTAACTAGGTAGCTGGGTAACTTCCAACATGAATGGCACTAAGCCACTAAGCTAATAGTAAAATAGCTGGGGACTATATCCAGGTGCTGCATAATATCTTTGTCCCTGCTGCACCCATGGTACAGCAGGAAAGTCCCTTGATTATTATGCTGGAATGAGAGTATAGTTCCTATCCATATTAGCCTAAAAAATCACAACTTTTTATTTTCTGTCAGTCTTAGTACATGATGTAACTAGGGATATGCCGGTATCACATTTTCATGTTGCGATTAATTGCTAATGTTTTTATCACGGTATACGGTATTATCACGATATTGAAATTTAGTTGCAAAAAAGTGTTGTCATAATACAGTTTAACAGGTTTAATCATTTTTTTCTTATAACAGAAATATCTGAACATTTAAATGCAATGCACAAAAAATTATAAAGTTAAAAATTTTACACAGATTAAAGTGCAAAAAATTTAAAGACCAACAGGTATTACTTTACAGTAAGTTATCTCATTAGTTAAACGTAGTTAATGCATTAACATTATCAATGAGCAAAAGCTACAAAAGTTATTAATCTTTGTAAAAACATCAACACTTATTCATGTTAGCTCAGGTTCATTAAAAAAAACAGTTTATAGCTTTTGATTTTAACAATGTGTTGTTATTATTGTCATTATTATTATTTTGGAATTACCTAAGGTTAATGAATGTTTAGAAGAATTGGGAGTTGATGTTAACTAATTAAATGTAGGGTATTGTGACATAGTCAGTGACTGCTCAGGAGATGAGGGATCCATGTGCAACATACTTTATTACACAAACTCAGAGTAAAGCAGGCAAGGGTCGACAACGGCAGACTGGTGTGGTGGAGATAATCCAAAGGGGAAAATGAGAGTCCAGGCAAAGGCTTGATGTGGGCGGCGATAAAAGTATAATCCAGAGACAAGCGAGGGTCGAAAAGGGCAGGCAGAAATCGTTCACACACACACACACAATAAACAGTCCGGTTGGCAACAGTAAAGCAATACAGGAAAAATGCTCAGGAATGATAGTCAGACTAGACAAAACTTTGCGAGGGGCACAGCGAAATGGCAGTCTATAAATGGCTGACAGAGAGGAAAAGACCGGGGGTGACCCGGAACCGGAAGTGAGTTCCAGGTACGGATTATGGGAAATGAAGTCCGTGAGTTAGTATCAGGGGAGGGTTCCCGTTGGCGACGGTTAGAGGGAGCCACAGAGACCGTGTTTGTGACAGAGCCCCTGGCGCGAGGAGGTACCCGACGCCGGGCTCTACCTCTTCCACGGGGAGCTGGTGGATCTGGGTGAGAAGAGTGGAAGTCGGTGGTGAGAGAGGGGTCGAGGATGTCCTCAGCAGCGACCCAAGATCTTTCCTTGGGGCCGAAGCACTCCCAGTCAACCAAATATTGGAGGGACCTCTCCGGCGTCGGGAGTCCAGTATGGTGTTGACTCGGCAAGCCTCCTCGCCATCGACAATTATGGGGGGGAGGTCCCTGGGAAGCAGTCTCATCTAGGACCTCCACTCCTTCCGGATCACCAGCGGGCTTGAACAGAGAGACATGAAACGTGGGTGAGATACGATATTGAGCTGATAGTTCTAATCTGAATGATACTGGAGTGATCTGTTTAATGATCTTGAAGAGACCCACGTACCTGGGACTGAGCTTTCTTCATGGTAGACGAAGATGAAGACGAAGTTCACCATGTCGTTGAGATAGAAATGCTCCTATGCCAGTGCTGGAGGCATCAACTTCAACAGTAAAAGGCTTGTCGGGGTCTGGATGATGGAGGATGGGCACTGTGGTAAATCTGTGCTTTAGATCGTTGAAGGCGAGGATGGCTGGTTGAGACCAGGTGAGATGATAATTTCCTTTCTTGACCATGGTAGTGAGTGGGGCAGTGACAGAACTAAAGTGCCAGATGAAATGACGATAGAAATTGGAGAATCCAAGGAAAGCGTTGGAGTTCCTTGAGCGTGGCCAATTGAGGATGGCGTTGACTTTCTTTTCATCCATGGCTACTCCCTCAGAGCTGATGATGTACCCGAGAAAAGCAATCTTACTCTGGTGGAACTCACATTTCTCCTCCTTAGCTCAAAGCTAGTGTGGAATCAGGCATTTGAGTACGACCCTGACGTGCTTGATGTGTTGATATGAACTAGAGAAGATAAGAATATTGTGTATATATACAATAACCCAGCAGTTTAGCATGTCTTAACTTGGTGAAAATTCTGGCAGAGCGTAGCTGTTCTAGGGCTGAGGGGACGAGTGGAAGGGGGTAGCGGTATTTGATGGTCACGTCGTTGAGTCCGCGGTAGTCACTGCATGGCCGCAGGCCTCCGTCCCTCTTTTTCACGAAGAAGAAACCGGCCAATGCCGGTGATGTGGATGGTCTGATGAAGCCTTTGGCCAGTTCTTCCTGAATGTAGGTGTTCATGGCTTCAGATTCAGGTTGTGACAGCGGGAAGACGCACCTCCTAGATAGACTGGAATCGGGGATGAGGTCAATAGCGCAGTCACCAGGACGATGCGGGGGGAAGCTGTGTGGCCTTCAGGCGACTGAAGGCCTCACTTAGATCCTGGTATTCGTCAGGTATGATACTTCCAGTCGAGGTAGATGAATGGGAAGCTGCAGAGTCGATTAGGGGCTGAATGCAGTGCTGATGGCAGTGGGAAGACCAGTGTGAGATGGTACGCTGAGCCCAGGATGATGGGTGTTTGTGGGGTTGAAATTATGAAGAAGCGGATGGTTTCTTGGTGTGAGGGTTCAATCCAGAGAGTGAGATCCTAGTGGTCGCCCGTCGAGGATGGGTAAATGGTGAGCAGTGACAAAATCAGCATCAATAAAATTCTCGGCTGTGCCGGAGTCATTTAAAACTGTGGTTTCTACAGTGACATTATCTAGCAGCAGCGAAACTGGTATTTCACATCTATTGAATACAGATTTGTTATTACTCACCGAGGTAGGCAGGCGTGGTGGTCGAGTGGGACAATTGGCTCTGATATGTCCAGCTTTTCCACAATACAAACACAGGTTGCCTTTGAGCCATCTCTCTCTCCTCCATTGTGAGTCTAGTGTATCCCAGCTGCATGGGTTCCAGAGCCGATTCAGTGGCAGGCGCGGGAAGGTGATAGGAAGTGAAAGAACTGGTTGGCTTACGTGCTCGCATCATGTTGTCTACTCGGATGGAGAGATCGATGTATTGGTCGAGCATGTCACCCTCATCCCGACAGGCGAGCTCGACTTAAAGGTTGGGATGCAATCCCTTTCGGTAATGGAGCTTGAGAGGCTCGTCATTCCATCCGCTTTGAGCCGCGAGCATGTGAAAGAGAGAGCGTAATCCGCGGCGGCCCTCCTTCCCTGCCGTAGTGACATAAGTTGTTCTCCTGCCTCTCCGCTCTCGGTGCTAGGTTGAAAAACCTCCTTAAAACGCTGGAGAAATGGCGTAAAAGAGGGAAACTTGGCACAATCTAAGTTCCAGACAGCAGTAGCCCAGTCTAGTGCCCTCCCGGAGAGTAAAGAGCAAACGAATGCAATCTTGCTGTCATCAGTGGGATATAGGTGAGGTTGTTGACTGACAAACAGTGAGCATTGAAGGAGAAAGCCCTTACATTTAATGGGGGTTCTGTCGAACTTCTCCAGGAAGGCGAGGCATGGGCTGGCGGCGGCAGGCTGTGCTATTGGAGGAGGCACGGCCACGGAGGGAGCGGCAGGTGAAGCGGTCATTTGAAGGCATTTTGGGATCTCACAAGCTGTTCGGTGAGTGTGGTGAGGTGATCCAGCTGTTGCTGGTGGATCATCAACACCGAAGCCTGAGCAGACAACTCTGAGGTGATCTGGAGTACAGTCACTGAATCTGTTGGCAGCTAAGTTTTCTGTTACGTAGTCAATGACTGCTCAGGAGACGAGGGATCCACGTGCGACATACTTTATTACACAAACTCAGAGTAAAGCAGGCAAGGATCGACAACGGCAGACTGGTGTGGTGAAGATAATCCAAAGGGGAAAACAAAAGTCCAGGCAAAGGGTCGATGCTGGCGGCGATAAAGGGGTAATCCAGAGACAAGCGAGGGTCAAAAAGGGCAGACAGAGAGGAAAATACCGGGGGTGACCCGGAACCGGATTCAAAAACTGTAAAACTCATCTGTTTAACTCTAGGGGAGCTGGAAAATGAGCCTATTTTCAAAAAAGTGGAGTGTTCCTTTAACAAACAAAAGAGTGACGATCAGGTCAATACAAATTTATTTTTTTTTAAATCGTATTGAATCGGTATTGGCAGATCATTAATTGTTAGGGGCATGTTCAAAATAATAACAGTGTGGAGTTCAGTTAGAGCATTAAATTATTCTGTAAAAAAACTGGTGTCAAACAAGTTGCCCTTATTTAAGGATGAAGGCAGCAAATATTGTACTGTGCATTTCTCTCTGAAAATCTTAGTAAAATGGTTGTTACAGACATTGTTCAGAAGAACAGCGTACTTTGATTAAAAAGTTAATAAGAGAGGACAAAACATATAAAGAAGTGCAGAAAATTATAGGCTGCTCAGCTAAATGATATCAAATGGCAAAACGGCAACCAAAACCAGAAAGACGTGGAAGAAAACTAAAAGCTACCATTCAAATGGATCAAAGAATAGCCAAAATGGCAAAGACTCAGCCAATGATCAGCTCCAGGGTGATCAAATGAAGTTTTAATTTACCTGTGAGTACTGTAACAATTAGAAGATGCCTATGCCAAGCTATCAGCAAACAGTGCAAAGTCCCATTGTTGAAATGACGACACATGCTGAAGAGGTTACAATTTGCCAAAGAACTCACTGACTGGTCTAAAGAGAAATGGCACAATATTTTGTGGACCGATGAAAGGAAGATTGTTTTTTTTGGGTCTAGGGGGCACAGACATTTTGTCAGGTCACCCCCAAACACTGAATTCAAGCCACAGTACACTGTGAAGGAAATGAAGCATGGTGACGCAAGCATCGTGAATTCTCATACTATGGTGCTGGGTCTATTTATCACTTTCCAGGGATCATGGATGAGTTTGAGTACATCAAAATATTCAAAAAGGTCATGTTGCCTTATGCTGAAGAGGAAATGCCCTTGAAACGGGTGTTTCAATAAGACAACAACCCTAAACACACCAGTAAGTGAGCAGCATCTTGGTTCCAGACCAACAAGATTAATGTTGTGGAGTGGTTCGCCCAGTCACTGAACCCTAATCCCATAGAAAACTTGTGGGGTGACATTGAAAATGCTGTTTCTGAGGAAAAACAAGAAATTGAGGAATTGTGGTGTGTAGTACAATCGTTCTGGGCTGGAAGACCTGTTCACAGGTGCCAAAAGTTGACAGACTCCATGCAACACAGATGTGAAGCAGTTCTACAACTCAGTATAAGTTCAGTGATTCACAAGAAAGCTAAATCTTCAAGATTTTTGTCAGTTTATATAGTAAATGTTAGACTCTGTAAAGAAAAATGCAGATGCTGCTATTTTTTTGAACAGTCTAATATTCCTTTTTCTTCACTTTCAGTAAAGTAATAACAAATTTGATACAAATGTCTTCATTTTTTGATTTAGAATAGAATGTGCATAATCACCAGTGCATTTGTGTGTATTGAAATAAAAGTTATTATAACAATTTTAAGCTATACTCACTTTTTTAGACACAATGCTATAATTTTGAACACAACTGAATGTGGCGCTGGACCACAAAATCATTAGTTTTCCATTGATGCATGGTTTGTTAGGATAGGACATTATGTGGCAGAGATACAACTATTTGAAAATCTGGAATCTGAGGGTGCAAAAAAAATCTAAATATTGAGAAAATAGCCTTTAAATTTGTCTGAAAGTTCTTAGCAATGCATGTTACTTGATACATTTACTGTAGGAAATAATAAGAAACAAAATATCTTAATAGAACATGATTTTACTTAATATCCTGATTTTTGGCATAAAAGAAAAATGGATTGATACAAATATAAAATAAAATAAACCTGTTACTTCAGACTGGTTTTGTGGTCCATGGTCACATGTGTTTTTTTTTTGTTTTGTTTTTTTTTACTAAATAAATAGTAAGTAATAATAAACTATGAAACTAAACATGAAGAAACAACAAAAACATATTTTATAAAAGACCATATGTCTTTTGTAAAGTGCAATATTGTGTTGAATTTACAGTATTATGTATTGGTGTTTTTCACTTTACCTCACCATGCAGTTTCCAATGTCGTAGCTGTTTTCAGCCAGCATCCCTACAGAACCATGTTCTCATATCACACGACTGTATAGCACAACTCTGTATTATATATAAATGAATCAAGCAATTTGCGCTTGCTGTGCGGGTGACTGATCCTTTTGCTTTTTGCAGTTCGAATGCACTGTAATTTAAAGTAGTGCCTAATACAGTGGAGGCCTCTCTCACTTCGGCGATCGGTCTACTACTCCACTGACCCACCGGGAATGTCCTGTGCTGCCAATGGTCAGTACATCCCTGGTTACAGTCCAAACCAATATCATGGGTTTATCTATTGTAATTATCTTATAAAATGCACTTTGTGTTGAAATGTGTCAAGAAGCACATATTCATTATGAGTAGTTGCAAGAGGGAAATAAATGAGTAAATAAGTGTTTCTGACTCAAGATTACACATAGAACATAAAGGTGATACATTCTCCATACATTAATTAAGAAAGGAAATGCATTAGTAATATCTATGAGTGAAATACATTTATTACATTTTAAATTACTTTACACAACCTATGGGGTGACAACAGAAGGCTGCTTTAAAATCATCATAATATCAGTTACATAAAAGTTTAAAAACATGATTACAGAACATTAGAGTGAATCATGTTACAGACTTGTAATACCTATTTGTCATATTTATTCATGTTTCTTAAGTGCTTCATGATAAATGTAGTATTTTCTGCTTACTTACATTAATAAGGAAGTGCCTTTGTGCTCCACACCAGAAGACTTGCTTTCATCAAAATATTCGGCTACTAGTTCTCAAAGTGTCCTTGGTTTCCCATTATGTACATGTAAATTCCCACATCAGCAAAAAAAAAGTTTGATGATTGTTTTTCGTAAGATGAAAAAATCCTATGGTCAAGTGTAAACCCTGCATGTAATACAATCTGCTTTCACTTCTGTTTTCTCAGAACCTCGTGATCGGCATGGTTTTTACAGTTTGGTTGTGACAGTGATTGTTTTGATTACATTTAACACTTTATAATAATGATCAGGTATAAGTGTTTTAAGTCATCCAAAAATGTTTCTGTAAGTCATGAAATAATCATATTATTACTAAATAATTAATAATTATTTGATATACTATACCCAGCCAGCACTAAAGTGATCACCCAAAAATAAAATTAGTCATTATTTACTTACTCACATGTTCCAAACCTTTATTAATTTCTTTCTTGTGCTGAACACAAAAGAAGATATTTTGAAGAACGTGGGTAACCAAACAGTAGCTGGTCCCCATTTGATAGAAGAAGGGAAAATACTATGAAAGTCAACAGCAGTTGTTTGGTTATCCATATTCTTCGAAATATCTTCTTTTGTGTTCAGCACAAGAAAGAAATTAATAAAGGTTTGGAACATGTGAGTAAGTAAATAATGACTAATTTTATTTTTGGGTGATCCCTTTAGTGCTGGCAGAAGAAAAAACTCATTCATGTTTAAAACAACTTTTTTCAAGATTGAGTAAATGATAGTGTAAAAATAAAACACTATGACAGGATTGACAGACAGATGACAGATGTTTTGGGTGAATGATACTTTTAATGTTAATCAAAGAACACTCACTGCTTATGACTGATGAACTTTAATACAGTTGCTTTAAAAATATAATTGATGTATATAGTGTTTTATTTTAATATTGTTCATTTAATTTCTTGAATGTTTGGAAACTGCTAAATACTGTACCTGAAAAATTAAGCACTGTTTGTTTTATTTGTATATTATGTGTATTTGTAATGGATATCTTTGTTCTTATTTTCTAATAACAAATATAAAATAATGACAAAGATTTTTATATTTATCCAGCCAGTACAGCCCTGAGGCTCATGATAATTCACATTGAAAAGAAACTTTTATAAGCACATGAAGATTCATTCAAGACAGAACAGTTTTAATTATCATACGTGCGAAAGGAGTTCCACAGTCATAAATCACCATAGGAATTATGTTACAGTTCACAGAGAAAAGCCCTTTACTTTTTAAGATTCACATGAGAGTTCACACTGGAGAAAAGCCTTACAAGTGTCTTCAGTGTGAGAAGAGTTTCACATATCAAACCAGCATGAGACATCATTTGAAAACGCATTCTGGGAAGAAATTGCTGTTTTCTT
This sequence comes from Cirrhinus molitorella, assembly GCA_033026305.1. Lineage (NCBI taxonomy): Eukaryota > Metazoa > Chordata > Actinopteri > Cypriniformes > Cyprinidae > Cirrhinus > Cirrhinus molitorella. Next base: position 10,779,868 of record CM065128.1, read on the forward strand.
CAGTGACAAGTGTTTTAGAAAAAGGTGCAATTTCTACAATCATCTACACATTCATTTTGGAAGACATTCAGTGGTAGTCAGTGTAATAAAAACATTTGCCATCAAGCGCTGTGAAATCAAGGATACGTTCAGGCCATTCCACGAAATCTGTGGCGTTTTGACTCAGTAAAATAAGTTTAATCAATATAGTTTGTTTTTTTTAATATCCATAAAATTAAGACACCTTAAAATGACAAGAAAATGTATTGTTGCATCTCAGGCTAATATTTATTTTTTCTTTTACTTCGTTTTTTGATTATTTATGCCAACCCTGTTACTGACACAAGTTTAGTTACATTAGTTTAATAAGAACTCTTATGCCATTGAATAATATAGGCATTAGCTCAATAATACAGTTGTGTTCAAAATAATAGCAGTGTGCCTAAAAAAGTAAGTAAAGCTCAAAATCGTTGTAATAACTTCTATTTCAATACACAGAAATGCATTCGTCACACTGCACATTCTATTCTAAATCAACAATATGAAGTAAATTTGTATCAAAATTGTTATTACTTTACTGAAAGTGAAGAAAAAGGAATATTAGGCTGTTCAAAAAATAGCAGCGCCTGCATTTTTCTTTACAAACTTTACAAAGTCAAACATTTACTGTATAAACTGAAAAAATCTTGAAGATTTAGCTTTCTTGTGAATCACTGAACTGAGTTGTATAACCAGAACTGCTTCACATCTGTGTTGCATGGAGTCGATCAACTTTTGGCACCTGTGAACAGGTCTTCCAGCCCAGAACGGTTGTACTACACACCACAATTCCTCTGCATTTTTTGGTTTTACCTCAGAAACATCATTTTCAATGTGACCCCAAAAGTTTTCTATGGGATTAGGGTCCAGTGACTGGGCGAACCACTCCGCAACATTAATCTTGTTGGTCTGGAACCAAGATGCTGCTCGCTTACTGGTGTGTTTATGGTTGTTGTCTTATTGAAACACCCGTTTCAAGGGCATTTCCTCTTCAGCATAAGGCAACATGACCTTTTTGAGTATTTTGATGTACTCAAACTCATCCATGATCCCTGGAAAGTGATAAATAGACCTGGAGCTGATCATTGGCTGGGTCTTTTACTTTTTGGCTTTTCTTTGATCCATTTGAATGGTAGCTATTAGTTTTTTTTTTCCATGTCTTTCTGGTTTTGGTTGCCATTTTACAGCATTTGATATTATTTTAGCTGAGCATCCTAAAATTTTCTGCACTTCTTTATATGTTTTGTCCTCTCTTATTAACTTTTTATCAAAGTATGCTGTTCTTCTGAACAATGTCTGTAACAACAAGATTTTCAGAGAGAAATGCACAGTACAACATTTGCTGTTTTTTTTTTTTTTTACTGAACCTTTTCATTGAAATCTTATTGCCAAGCCTGCCATCTTGTGCAATGGTGTGAAACCACAACAGATGTAATGTTGCCCTTGAGAACAATCACTTCCTCTTTATCAATTCCCAGAAGAGGGTCAACTTCTTCAACTTCACATATTCTGTTTGTCGTCAAATACAAAGACCCAGCAAATTCTCTGGTACTTCGATTAGAAATTTTGTACATTGAGCAAAACGCTACTTTCCCAATGAAACTTTCCCAGAGCTGCAGCTTGATATTTCCAGTGGTGTCTTTGATATAACAACACTGGGTCTCCATCGGTACCCCCTGAACGACTACAGTCTCTGTTGTTTGACTCACAAACTAAATTACAATAGATCTAATCAATAAACTTCTCTCTGACTCAAAGACAGACAAAAAAAAAAATTAAACCATTAAACATTCAATACAAAAAGTTATATATTTAATCAATTATGAAATTAACTAAAAAAACATATGTTTGTCTTAACATAACTCTAACTCTTAACAATAAACTAAATAATGATACATAATTTCAGCTCACATTTATACTCATACACACATATCACTAGTACTTTCTGCTGTGGTAACAAAATTAGAATAAAAAAACATAGAATTTATTTGCAGAATATACTGGCATATCAAATTTGTACAATATATCTTGTGACTGTTTCCTCACCTAGTTTTGTTTTGCTTAGCTAACAACTCTGAGCGTTATTTCCTGCATTGTTTTTTCTCTGTTGTCTACTTGGACTGTCTCTGATTTCCCAAACATTTTGCCGCCTACCCCTCGACATCTTGCTTTGCTTTCTGGATTATCCCTTTGGATCGCGGCCTGCCTCCGACTTTGCTTGGACACGGAGCGGGTTACTCTCTCGGACGTTGATTCAGTCTGCTGTTGTCGACCCTTGCCTGCCCCACTACGTTATTGTGCGTCGCTCATGGATCAAAAGACCTCAGAGCCTACGCAACAAACAGAGACACTACTCGAGCTGTTTATTGTTTCATATGTGCCATTTACCTTAATGCATAATTTACATTTTACAGGTACATTCTCCATCTGCAAATGTTATAAAGTCATGGAAATATTTCGAATTTACTTTCAGAAGTACATAAGCCACCTGGTTTACAATTCTCCACTAAATTTCACAGACTTCATTAAACAAACACCACCACACACACATGCACACCAAACAGACAAAACTCAATTAAATAGAGAGTTTTCATGTTACATCATCAATCCAATAGTTGGTCATTGTGGCGGCACTTAACAAACAATGCCACTGAATCAAATCTAACTCATGCATCAGGGCTCTACAGTGCAAACTGAGCAATCGCATTTGAAACTCCGTACGACTATAAAAAAATATTTAGTGACTGATCTGATCAGCATACACTGTCAGAAAAAAAGGATATGGGGTCAGACTGTGGCTGCATCTGAAACCGTTTACTTCTCTACTATATAGTAGGGAAAAAGCAGTAGGCGAGTGAATAAGTATGTCCAAATCCTTAGGATTCATTAAAGAGTAGGCGAGAATTACCTGGATGACGTACTAATTCTCGTGAGATTCGGACATACGTCTACTTAAAGTGCGTCCGAATATGCCTACTATTCTCTACTATATAGAAGGGGCAGTAGCCGAGCGAATAAGTATGTCCGAAACCTCAGTATTCATAAAAGAGTAGTCGAGTTCCCGGATGTCCTACTGCTTCTGCCCAGATTCTGATGTGTATATCGATGGACACTTTTCAATCCCAGAAGGCCATGGGAGATCAATACGTCATCATCAAACATGATTGAAAACAGGGTGTTTACAAATGTGAGTAGCCTATTACAAACCAGAACATGTTGAGCTACTGAATAGTAAACTGATGATTTGTATAAGACGTAAGATAGTAACCTTATATTATATTTGTGAGTTCACTGTAAAAAGAAGTTTTATTATGTATAGCGAACAGTAGCTCCAGGTAGCACACGTATGTCTCCAAAGTGGATTTACGTAAACCATATAGGATCTTAAAGACAAATACTAAATGTCTGTTTAACAGCTGACAGGTACATGTTATAAGAGAATTGTAGATAAGCACATCACAACATGAAACAGACATCTGAGTGTTATGTGTGCTTATTATGTAGAATTCACTGTTGACAACACTGCTTTATTTTAATGTAAGTAATGTAAATAAACACATGTACATAAAGAAACTAAACATTAGTTATCTATTTCATTTGTCTATTAGCACTGTTGATAAATTCAGGAGCGTTTATATTGGATAAAAAGCTAATTAACACATCAGCAACTACTTCAACATGCAAATGCAGTATTGAGCACATAACTGAATTTTGTCTGGATGTTACAAAGCCAGATGAGACACACATGCACTGCGGTAAAGAGAGACTGATGAAGAAATGCTACTATCAAATGCTTTGAGTGAGTACACTACACACATCAATATAACATCTTTTAATTCTTAAGTTGTAGTTTATTTTAATTGTTGTCATTTCAAACAGAGCTATTACAACACTTCTGATTCTTGATTTCTGTGCCTTTGCTGCAGATCTTTTGTGGTGGAGAAGAACCTGCAAGGAAAGGTAACAGCAACATTTGTGGGAAAAAAAGGAAAACCTGAAACAAAATATAAAGTAAGATTATTTTGTTACTTCTAATACAGAGATTAAATGCCATTGTGCTGTTAAAATGCAGATAATTTTTCTAATTGTTGAATTCTAATTGTGCGTCTTTGTATGATCTGAAATGTCTTTAGACTGGTGTGAGCAGTGAGCATCCTGGAAATGGCCTAGTGACATGGATGATATCCTCCATCACTCCACATGCTCTTATTGCCTCATTTGGACCAGATGTTGCTGTGGCCTCTTCATCATCAGTGACCCCTCATAGCATATACTGATGCTATGAGGGGTTTGTTGCAAATCGTAATGCTTGCAAAATGCATTTTTTGTTATTTATAAGTCTCAGGAATGAAACTAGACAGAAATTCAACAAGAAAACGAGGAAAACAAAGAAGATTTAAGCTAGTTTTGCATGTGGATGAACAATTTTGCACATAAAATAAATAAATAACAATAACAACATATTGTTAAGAGTTTTCGTAATGAAAAAAAAAAATTATAAGGATTAAACTGTGGGCCATATTAGTATTGTATGAAACTTTAAAACTTAAATCAAAAATCAAAAACTTAAATCAACCCAATATAAGCAAATTGTATCCCCATTAAAATATTTACAGATATATGAATTAAATCACTCATATCAGTTGTTGTGCTTGTTATATCGTCATAGGTCACATGATAACAACATGGCGGATTGCATTCATACTCAACAAGATTTGGCTGTTGAGTAGGTACTCTTTTAGCTCTCGTTAAGTAAGAGTAGGCGAGTTTCATTGAGTAGGCGGTTTCGGACGCAGCCACAGAGATGAAGGAGCGTGGCTCAGCCTTATGACGTCACATGGCCAGACCAAAATAAAAGTCCTTTTCTTTAAAATCATATGGGCTGTGTTCGATATGGCACACTAGCATACTGCTTACTGCCTACTGCGCAGTATACAGTGCATACTGTCTACTATATTTTTAAGAATAGTCAGCTACACTATCCAACCAATTTGCAAAGAATAGTGCTCTACATTGTTGACACATTAATTGCTAATACAACGCAGCTGTCTAAATTGTTACCTTAAAATATGTGTGATAACCATTTTTTTGTAGCAAATCTGATTGAAAATGTTCTACCTTTCATCTGTCCTTCACCAACAACAGACTGTGAAAGAAGCAAAGACAGATCTGCACAATGTAGAAAATACAGTATTGTTGTACTTTAATAAAACAAGGCCAAAATTTTGTAAGATATGCAATTTCTACTTGTTAATAAACATGATCAAATTGTAATTGTTATTAAGTACAATCAGAGACAGTAACTTTTTCAAGAAAAATAATACTTTATGAACTATTTACTAATTTACTTTTACAAGCATTTTATATTAATTACAACTTGGACTTGGATGATTCTAAATTTTAATTTAGCCGTAACTTTGCATTGAATCTCTTTTGCTTTAGGTGTGTGAATACAAATATAAAATCAGTGTTTTGTTTTTATTGTGTCATGTTTTTGACTTATTCTTCAGATTGGTCTCATTGTTCTTGATAACTGGTCTTTAATTTATTTAATCATCAACTACTTCACTACTGAATATTCACTCAGACTGATCTTCTCCTGTAATAAATATAACTCTAGAGTTTCTAAACAAATTATTGTATCTTGTAAACTAGATTTCATTACCATTTAGAAGAAATTATTTTAACCATTTTATGTTTTTCATTCAGACAGTCAAAATTTTAAAACCCACTGGTGTCTTTTTTTAGAATCACGGCACATGAATGTAATATACTTTAACCATAAATTTGATTGACTTTTTGCCCTTATATTCTGGAGTGGAACGTCTGTAGATATATTTTGATAAGATTTTTATTTAAAGTTTGGTTAAAATAGGTAGATCTCTCTGCAGCCACAGCCACTAGAAATATATATTTTTAAATGTTTAAAAGGCTTATATAAAGAACCAAGGTACTTGACTTTATCTTTGAGAATTGTAAAAGTTCTTTGCACTTTGTTATCAAAAATGGAAACATTTGAACAAACTGATTTATTTTGACAAAAAAATATCATTGTATATATATATATATATATATAACTGATGACTGACTTAACTGATGTATCCCTTGCCTTGAGATTATATGTTATATCTTTTGATTGTGTTTTCTGTATGCGAATTTCTATGATTTTAACAAGTTTGCATGACTTCTTTTATTTTGGTCTGGCGGTGTGACGTCATAAGGCCGCGCCGCACCCGCTCCTGTGTCTCTGGTTCAAATGAAGAAACCCAGGTAGCCAGCGGAATCGGGCCGGTTGCGGCTGAGTGTCGGCTCACTCGGCTGTGTGCCGGCAGCGGCAAGCCAGAAGTGAGCCAGCTCTGGCCCAGTAACGGTTGCCGGATTTGGCTAGGCTTCGGAACTGTGGATCCGGCCCGATTCTGGCTGAGAAACGGCACATTTAACCACATTCAGTCCGACTGTAGTCCATAAGTGTAAGTCAGAAAAATATTAAAAAATCAAGTTTTCTCCTTGTGTGAATATTTGATCCTCATTTTTAATTAATTAAATAGGCTGAATTACAAAATTGCTAATTATTATTATTATTATTATTTTTAACAAAATACTTTAGAGAAGTCAAACATTTTCCCTGCCAATTTATTTCATTGTATTATATGAAAAATAATTCTATCATTCATTAGGCTGACCTAAATGGACTTTGTTTATAATTTAAAATGTTCCCTTCATCTAAATTAGGCTATATGAAACTTTCTGACTGTGATTGCTCTCTCTATATATAAATATGTGTGTGTGTGTGTGTGTGTGTGTGTGTGTGTGTGTGTGTAGGCTATGTATGTATGTGTGTATGTCTGTGTGTCATTTTATTTCCCTGGCCAAAAAAAAAGATTTATTTATTTATTTATTTGTGCCAGAGAAATATAACGCAATGTATAATGACCTAAATATACGTCTTAGATAATAATAATTAAAAAAAAAAAAATTATAAAACAGTTATAAATATAACTTTGACTATGTTAAACCTCACGTGCGAAGCCCGCGAAAGAACCAGAGGCTATATAAGCTGCGGTCAGTTCACTTCACGCTAGGGGTGTTCGGTTCCGTTTTTTTTGGAGTCGACTCCGACTCCCGACTCCTAATTTTGGAGTCGGTGGAATCGACTCCTCGACTCCATTTACTTTGAATTAAAATAGGGTCAGGATTCAGAAGGTGCGTCTCAATATGCTTCCTCACTTTTCGCTCGTATGTCCTACGACCCTGAAACCGATCGAGCTCCGCTCTCATGTAGGACATCTAAATTCTTTAATTCTACCGGGAGGAGGCTTCCTGAGGAGTCAAGAGCGAGGATACAAATGTTTCCTATACTAAAATGTTTAATCAACTAAACCTTATAAATCCCCCTCCCTTTCACATCGCAGCTTCTTCAAATCATATTTAAGTGTGCAATATGTTAGTATTAATCATTAAACTTGTAAAAGCAGACTTGTTTTAGACAGTATTTACCTATTTATTTTGTATATTATTTTATATAATTTTTATGTAGTGAAGCTATGAACTTTAACTTAAGCATGTTTAACTTTATTTTTTAACTTTTTTTGTTTAACATTGAAAAATATTAGTTATATTATTACCAATAATAACTGTTGTTTAATAATAGTTTTTAATGCACTTGTCATTTAATAATAGAAAATGAACTTCATATAGAGTGAGTACATGCCATTTCACTAATGTTAATGTTCCATCCTCACATCCTAAGGGGATGGAGGTAAGAGGAAAGGAAACAAGGATGCATATATAAGAATTGACAAGCACACAAAGCATTACATAGTTTTTGTTATACACTTAATTAACTCTTCAGTTTTCAGAAGTACAACACTAAACACTATACTCTTATTTACACAGCACTTGTCTTATTTAGGGATAACCTACATGATTACATACATTACCTGGAAATTATAGATATCAAAGCTCTTCTGTAGAAAACGTCTAATTTTGTATACAAATAAGTAAAGGTCATTATTAAAATGTTTAATATTGAAAAATTAATCAACACAGACAAGAAACAAAAATCACCTCTAAGAATGCCTATATGAAATAAAAAAGTATATTTAATTGCCACACAATGACTGATATCAACACATTACCAGTTTTATTGCCGTTTTTGCATTTCATGAACACAGCGTTGCTACACATACTATAATACATCATATATTATTCATAAATATGCAAAACCTGACAATGTATAACAGCATCAATTGTTTTGAAAATGAGAGGTGAATTACTTGCAGTATAAACATTTATTATTAATCTTAAGATCACAGATTTTCATTTACCTTAATTTTTACTCTCTGTAACAACTTATTTTAACCTAAAACTAAATTTTAATATAATAAAATATACAAATCAGTCAAATGTTTTACTGTTCAGAAATTGTCATTCAGATGTAAGGCAAACAAAGGTGTATCCTTGTTTTAAAAAGATGCTACGGCATATTGCTATTCAGAAAGAGTGTCATCTGAACTTGTTTCGGGTGAAGCCTTGACCGTTTTTTTGAGATTAGTTCTCCAGCTTTTGAAAATACCCGTTCACTTGGTACTGAGGTAGCTGGCACACTGAGGTATTTTCTTGCAAGTTCACGAAGCAAATGAAACTTTGCTTCTTTCGCACTCCAGTACTGGATAGGACATTCTGTTCGAACAATGTTGGGCTCTGCCAGGTACAGTTTGAGTTCAGTTAAAAAATCTTGTCTAGGATTTTGTGATGAAACCTGTAAAAACACATTTTTAATAAAGACAGACATGTGTATATTAGAAAAGGCAAAAATCAAATATCAAATATGTAGTTCACCCAAAAATATCACTTAGTTATGTATGATTTTACTTAACTTGAGAGAAAATACCTTGAGTTCTTATCCAAAGTGATATGCCTTTATTAAATGTACACTGTATACAGTGCCTTCCACTAATACTGGAGCAAAGGCTTTTACTGAATAATCTTTTGCTCAGAATATTAACAAACATACTCTGCAAACAACTGCAAACACAACACAGTTGTGAACTTATGATACAGCACATTCTTCCATACGTTATTGCTCACATATGTGAGCAGTTACCATACGATACAAATATTAAGGGAAAAATATCAACTGAACTTTCATGAGTCACCTACTTCTTGAATGGCCCAAGGGTAAGCACAGTAAATAAACAACATATTTTCTATCCCTCTGCTATCCTTTCAATTTAATCTCTTACCTGAGTGTCAAAATCATGCCAAAGTTCATTTGCTGTTGAAGAAGCTAAAGGTGTAGATGCTTGTGCCTGTCCTTCTAAAACAAACATTGCACCTTCAGATGAGAGGCTCTTCACAGCCTCATCAGCCTTCTGTGGACTTATGAATCCGAGTGTTTTGAAGCGCGGATCAAGGATGGTTGCTTTTGACAGAAGACTAACAGAAACAACAAAAACAATTCATTGTACAAATCACAATCGACAAGAACTGAAAAACATGAAATAACTCTGTGAATGCACACTTTCCAAAGTGTTCAGAAAGACCATGGCATAAAACCTAATACAATGGGTGTATGTTTGTGTCATTCCAATCCATTACATTAGCAAAAGTACATCAGCTTTCCACAGCCACAGTATTTCTGACCACAGTAAAAAAATCTATATGCATCTCATGGAGAAACATACCGTGAAGTCTCATAGGCACTGCATCTACGCTGAAGGGTACCATTCAGAGCTTCTGCAAGACGATATCCAATGTTACCTTTTTCTTGTTGCTGCATCATACTTGTGGTGACCTTCTGTAGGTTTCGAACCATAGGAATGCATTTGGATGCTGTTACATTGAGCTCTGCAGAGATCTCCTCTGTTACCTGAAAGAATGGATGGAGAATCTTAAAAGAGAAAGAGAAAAACAAGAAACAAATTAAAAACATTAAAAATTAATTATTAGTTAGCCCAAAAATGAAAATTATGTCATTTACTCACCCTCATGTTTTTCAAACCTGTATGAGTTTCTTTCTTCATCTGACAGTAGCCATCGACTTCTAAAGCATTTTTTTCTAGTTTGGAATTTTACTGTTACAGTTAATTCTGTCTCGTTACCAACATACAGAAAACTCAAACAGGTTTCGAACAACATAAGGGTCAGTAAATGATGGAAATTTATTTTTGGGTGAATTATCCTACACAATACAATGAATGGGGCTGTGATTTACCCTCACAGCACTTTCAATCGCATCCCAGTCAGAGCTGAAGAGGACTGGCAGTCCAGCATCTATTGTTGATAAGGCAGCAGACAGTGGGACTTTAACGGCTAGGAAGCGTTCGAGCATCAAGTATGTGGAGTTCCACCTGGTTTCAACTTCTTGTACAAGTTTGTACTCTGGAAGCTTCATTTCCCGCTGATATTTTGAAAGTTTCTCCATAGAGACACAGCTGCTCTTAAAATGTCCAACAATTCTCTTCACCTTCTCTCTGGTTTCGGTTAGCTCAGCAACTGCAGACAGGCCATCCTTCACTATAAGATTTAAGGTGTGTGCGAAACAAGGCATGTGCCTTAAAACAAGTTTTTTTACAGCGGCTACCATGTTGGCAGCATTGTCCGTCACAACGCACCCAACTTTGTTTTCAATGTTAAAATCCCTAAAAATCTCATGAAGAGCTGCTGCTATTTCATCGGCAGTGTGCCTCTGTGGGAACCTTTGGGGACAAAAGAAATTGTAATCACAATTACATGTATGCTTAAAACTACAGGAACACCCAAATAAATGGTAACCCTGCCTATGAAAACCCAAAGATTTACAGTTTTCTACATAAAATCATCCTATACAATGTAAAGAACATTCTGTAAAGACAGGGTAGGGTACTCTGTAAAAGGGTAGCTGACAAATAAGTTTTTAATGTCTCATACGGTGTAACAGCACAAATTTAGAAAAAAAATTTCATAAAATTTCAAGAACTCTCTCTCACACTAAAAAAAATTAATTAATTAAAAAATTACCTGTGTACGTCCAGTAAACATGACATGAGGCTGTCATCGATAATAAAGTGTGCTGTGACCGCCAAGTATGCTTCTGTGTTTATAGATGTCCACATATCTGTGGTGACAGATATATGATCAGCTTCCTGTAAACAATAATAATGGTGACAAAAAATTGTTAACAAATTTGACAATTTTGTTGACAAAATTTGAACAATACTGTGGCTTTGAAATGTTTTTGATTGTTTGAAATTGAACTGTTTTGACAGCTTTCTCTTGTGGCAACTAGCACCAGCACCCCATCTACCCCTATATCAACATAGATCAAATGAAGGCATTTAGCAAATGCTTTTATCCAAAGCAATTTACAAAAAATATTTTGTACTTGAGCAATTATAACAGAATATAAGATGGCTTGATCGTGAGAAATTATGATATATAAAAAAATAAGCTGAAATCTAAAACTTCAGACAGAGAATCTATTACAGCAAACAAATGGACTATACACACCTCCATTTTCTTTTTCAAAGAAGTCTTGGTGGTATCATACTGTTCTTCGAGGTTTCTAATTAGTGTTGATCTTGATGGGAGTTGATACCTTGGATCTAAAGCATAAACAAACTCTCTAAACCCCTCATCATTGACAATGTTGTAAGGCTGCATGTCTTTCACCATCATTTTGAGGAGCTTGTTATCAAGCCTTTTCTTTGGAATGCTGTTAGCTGCAATGCAAGAAAAAGATTAAAAGTTCAGTTATTTCACACTAATTGTATAGAACTATGTCACGTAAATAATTGGTACTAAAGCCTGTTCAATAAAAAAGAAAATTACTGACAGCCCTAAATAGCAAAAATAATCTGCCTTCACAAGAATAAATATATACATTAATCTATAGTTTCACTCAAACAGAACCCAGCAGTTGCATAAACACAGCCAATAGTTTAAGACTGTGTCTTAAAAACTAGTCTGAACAACTAGAAATTATTTAGGGCTAATTAGTTTTATCTTTGTAATTTAAAATAGACCAATCTTCCTTTTAATGTAACAGACTTAACAAAATTATGACCAGTCTTGAAGAAAAAAATTAATTGACTACCATGTAAGACTAGTCTAAGCAGTTTATGCAACTAGCCTGGTGCAAGTAGTCACAAAAGTAGTGGAAGTACTCCCTATATTACATAAAAACTCACGTAGATAAGGATCCTTAATAGCATACTGGTGCATAACTGTCTGAATCGGACGTTTCGCTGGTGGAGGACAGTTTCCTGACTCAGCTCCCTAACAAACAAAATGTCTGCACATGGTCAGATGAAAAAATGCATACAATATCTTTCATATTACTACACATTACATGGTGTGGGTGGGAAAGGGGAAATTAAACCAAGGCCCACCATCTTGTCTAATCTTATTCTAAAAGTGACGTATTTTTGTAAGGGTTGTAGGTGATTTTACTGTCATTTAAATTTGATATATATGGACATTAACTCATAAATAAACTCCTTATTTGGATTTACATTTCATTAGCTGAATTATGTGTTTTATCTTAATTAAAAATTTATCTGGGACTGTACAGGAAAACATATAACTAGCGTTACAGCGTTTACCTCATCCATCTCATCTTGACTGGCAGTGGTGCTTGGCCGTTGAAGACTTGCGAGTTCTGTTCGATGAAACGCTTTCAAGTGTTTCCACATGCATGACGTTGAACTGTTGAATTTTAAACAACGTTTACAAATATCACAACGAACTTTAGTTTTGTCGTCGGTCTGGTTGAAATATTTCCACACGGTTGAGGTCGGGGTTGCCATTATAAGTTAACGTTACTGGATTCAAAAACAGTCATCACTCAACAGTATCACTCAATCAACCACCACTTGCCAATTATGGGCATGTCCCACTCTCACCCTGAGGACTGGTACATGATTGGTTCGTAAAACCTACTGCAGTGTTTTGTGCCAATCACAACCAATTGACTGTATTGAACCACATCATGATTGAGCCGCAAAACAGACCCAACAGAAAAAAAACTATCTATACATTATTGTTCTTTGTTTTCCTGGCATTACTTATTTTTTCCTCTCATTTCTTTATCTTTTTGTTTTAATTTCTGTATCTTTACATTCATTATAATCTTTTCGTTATAATGAACTGTTGCTGTGTTGAACTTGAAAAAAACACTCGACACTGGGAGTCGATTCCTGACCTGGAGTCGATTCCGACACTAGGGCTAGTGAGAGTCGAGGAATCGACTCTTTTGGAGTCGACTCCCCATCTCTACTTCACGCGCACAGCCGGACTCTGTTTGAATGAGTGGACATCGCTTGACGGAGGAGCTTTTCACAGGTAAAGTATTATTATGTACAAAAGTGTGAAATTAACGAGCTGTCCTTTAAATATACAATATCTAAAACTACTGTTCACCTAAACAAGTTTTTCCGTCTTTATTTTCTATGGCCCGCTCTTCAGGACCGCTGATTACCGTTAATGCCGTTATCTGTATGACGTAATTTGCGCAGATCTGCTAGAATTGAGAAAACCTCACTTTCCACTCGGTCAAGGTAAGGTTAGTTAAAAATATATTCACTTTACAATTATCAACAATTATATTTTCACACTTAAGACTTGTGTTATCGTGTTGTCTCATAGATTTGAGGGAGCGCGCGACAATGACGCACAGTGAACGCGCGCGCGCTCTCTCAACGTGAGTGCGATAGAGCGAGCGAGAGAGAGACTCACAAGCCAATGCAGTCATTCTGTATCTTGCATTTGCCATGCTTAACACAATGATTAGTCAGTAATCACAGATTAAAAATCTGATAAATTATATATGCATTATCTGACACATACTGAGTGATGCCTTTTCTTTTTCTCCTCTTTGTTTTTGTGTCACTGGCTGCTGAACCCCAAAGGCTCCACAGCATTGAGTGTCTTTGGCTTTGTAAGTATATTTTTTTTCAGCAGACTGTAAAACAAATTCACAATATGCAGCAGTTTTTATTAATGTATTCATTAGTGGTTAGTTGAATTTAATTACACAATTATATTCACTATGTGAATAGTGTAGTTTGCTTTACTACTTTTAATCTTTTTGTGATTGCATTTTCTTTTTTTTTCTGTCAGATTTGTAAAGATCACCTGAAAAAAAAGTGCATCTGTGCCATGTGAATATTGAATGTTATATTTTGCTATAGAATAGATGTGTAAATATATTTATTTTAGAAAATTTAAATCAGATGGTCCATATTATTATTAATATATTATTAATATTGGCCCAATATTAATATTGTTTTACTGATTGAGTCAGGGTGTTGTGAGTGGTCAAGTAGGGCCACAATTAATACTCTTTTACTCATATAGGCCTAGCTGTAAACTGCACTGTTTCACAGGCTGTGATATTCACCAAAGAGTTTATTGCCAAGTAGTGACCATACCATTTAACCCTTGTGCATTGTTCAATTCACTACCCTTTCATTATGTTTGGGATGTAAACCTCCTCTAAATTGAACTGCTGTTAAAATGTATCAGATTATTTTTTTCTCCAATTTTTTTTTTTTTTTTTTTTTTTTTTTGCATAAATCTGTTAATGAACCTCATTCCTGATCAAAACTACTAAATGTTTAAAAAAAAAAATCCAGGATTGGCTTTCATGCATTATTTTTTGCGCAGCATCAGTTTTTATCTTTTTTTTTCTCCCTCATTTACTGTTCATGGCTGTTTTTGCCCCATTGACTTCCATTAAAATGACCTTTTTTTAGACCATAGACCGTCCGTACTTCTCACCATCAAAAGGCAGCAGGTGCATAAATACACTTACTTTGTTTTTGTTTACTCCATGTAGTTGTGAAAGCTGAGGTGCACATTTAGATTTTCTCAGATGCATCAAGGTAAGTGTGCAAAGGTCTTTCTCTCTCTCACACACTATAACATGCTGTTATACTCCATATAACTTCATATATAAGCCAGAAACTACGAACAGCCACAAATAGTAAATGAGGGAGAAAAAATGAAAATCTGATGCTGCACAAAAACTAACAATGCTTGAAAGCCAATGTTGTTAGTAATCTTTGACATGCCCAAGATGTGATTAAAGGTAAAAAAAAAAAAAATCAGTCCACAATCACTTTTTATGTTGAAAATAAGTCATTTTGTGTGTGTGTTTTCCCCCACATCAATGACATCACTTATGAACTTGGCAATTAAAGAGTAAAAATTCTGGATTTTTTAAAAACATTTAGTAGTTTTGATCAGGACTGAGGTTGATTAACAGATTTATGCAAAAAAAGAAAAAAAGTTAAATTTAGTGGATGTTTTCATCCCAAACATAACAGTATAGTAAATTTGCTCAGAGTGTATCGTTGATTTTTTTTGAGAAATTTCAAAGCATTGTCCCAAAATATGTGTCAAAATAAGATTTTTTTTTTTTACCAAAAATCATTCCATTTGGTGAAACGCATACAAAGTTGTGGCCAAATTAAGACGCAACAGCACCCCACAGTGGACAAAAACGTCTCCAACAACACATAAGGGTTAAACTTTATAAAACTTTTTTTTTTTGTCATTTCAAAAATGTAAAATTGTATTAGTTTAAAGGTACATCTACAGCATAATAAAGTCTGCAAAAAGTGAAAATGTGGTGTGAATAAAATGACTGTTTAATCACATAGAATTGTTTTTTTTTTTCATCATCACCTGGTCTTTGTGCTAAGCTTCAAGTTTAAATAGTACCACATATACCAGACTGACAATTTTCTTTTTGAAATATTTTCTGAAAATACTGCAGTGAGCTGGGGAGAGAAACTGAGAAGTTTATAAACATGTCATGGTGGAAGAAGAGAGCAGGCCCTACATCAATGAATTTCTATAAGGTATGCTCCAAATGTTGTTACCACTTACCATTGAGATCACTGAGACCTGACTAACTATGTGTCAATATGTGTCCCCTCTTTATCTCTCTCTTTCATTTATTCTGTCCCTCTTTTAGGATAAACTTGAGGTCCTGAGAGTTCTTAGAGTTTCTATAGTGTTTTTATGCATTTGATGTTTTTTTCAATAATAAATTCAAATAAAATTTTCTTATACAGTATTTATATGGTGTCATTCTTAGTTGGGATGGGGCTGAGGTGGTGCATGTTTGTGATTTTTGTAAAAAAAAAAAAAAAAAAAAATGGAAAGAACTGCAGGAAAACTTTAATGCATTTTTGGTAGTTTTTAACAAACCATTTAATTACATTACACTTATACAGGTAGGTTATATACTTTAGCACACAAGCTAATATTGCTTTTTAAATTTTGTTGTTCTTGAATAAATTAATAGATGTCTGTATTTCATATACATTTTCATTTGAAATCCAGACTCGGGCCAGTACCGGCTAATTGTATCATCTATTCTGGCGTGATTGTGGCCCGATGCCGGCAATGTCGGCTAAATTTCGGCAAATGGACTCGGGCCAGCGTATTCGGGCCGATTCTGGGGCGTCATTCATTCCCGTGATCCACACGAGTCCAGCAACCGCATCTGGCCCGAGTCATTTCTTCCGGTTTGCCGGATTCGGGCCGTTATTGGGCCAGATCATTTTGGCTACCTGGGAAGGTATGTGTTTATAATAATGTAAAGTGTTTAAATGAAAGCATCCAGTTCAGACAATTTTATGGCTTTATAAATAATGTAACATTACTTAATTATTTACTGAATATTTAATAATAACGTTTTAGTGCTTTGTATAACTTTAATGTTATTTTTATAACGTTTTTTTTTTTGTGTGTGTGAGTAACAGAAAAGATGCGTCTCATTTTGCTTCCTAAATCGCGAATCTGTTTATCATAAACACGAATTCAGTCACTGGCAAGCAGTGTTAGAGAAACGAAGCTTTTCTTTTTCGAGTCAATTGAATCAATTACATAAATGATTCACTGTTTTGAATCGCTGCACGCTGTCGACACTTGATGCTCAAAACAACAACAAACATAAACATGTGGAACGACAGCTTTTTCAAAACTGCTGCAAAATATCACTGATAACTAAACATTAAATGTATGAAAAGATTGTATTTGTAGTTGTATTTTTTATTTTTTTTTTATGAGGGGTTTGTGTATTATGAGGTCATTTAAGGACATTAACTCTCTCTCTGACTGAATCCCTTACCAGTGTGCTGACTGCAGAACCTAGGGACCTGATTGAGACACACTCAAAATTGAGTTTGCATTTATTTTTCTTTATATATTTATATCTTTCTTTTCTGTAAAGATGGCGTTTATTAAAGAGGAGAGTGAAGAAATGAAGTTTGAAGAAGCATTGAGAGTCAAACTGGAAGATACTGAGGAACAAACAGGTTAGTTTTCATTCTCAAAGCCGAACTCATTTCATTCTTATAAGATGTCAAAACAGAAATGAATGCTATTTTTGAAGAAAGTCATAAGTGTTTTTTACTCTACTTCCAAGCTGTACATTTGCATAAGCTTTAGACATACAATCGTGATTTCTCAGAAGTTTCTAGATATGGTGATGAGTTGAATTAGTGTATAGGGCATTTGATTAGGAAGACATATTGAATGTGAGTACTGGGACTCCAGGAACAGACTATTATGTGCAAATCAGTTTCTTTATGTTTTCAGGCAGAAGAATGAGGTTAATCTCTGTCTGTCTGTCAGTTTGTGTAAGGATTGTGTTTTTGTGAAGGCAAAATATTGAATAAATGTGTGCCATTAATTGTGGCCAGTGTGTTTTAGAGAGGAAAAAAACTTTAAAGTTTACACTACATAAATGCACAACAGATCAGCAGATTTCCAGCAGGAAGAATCACAACTCTATCTGCCTTACAAACTGTTTCACAACCAAACACTTGAAAATGATGCTGGAAATAAAGTAAAATTCAGTTATTGTGAAAGATGACATTTTTCCTAATTTTAGCCTGCAAGGTGTTTGTGATTGCCTGAAGAAGTTGCCTGTATTCTGAAATTAGTGGTGTCAAAACACATTTCACACTGCAGGACTGTGAGTCACTGACAGGTCCATATATTTAGCATGGCAAATATGTCACGGCCATCAGCGCTTCTCTCAGATTGTGTCTTTGCTAACACACACTATGCTACTGTCACTCACATGAATGAGCAATGCTTCACAGATTTCAGGCACTTATCAGCATAACTTTCCACACAACTGTCTCTGATTGAAAATCATAGTTTGATGAAGCTGCTTTTCATTCACAAAAACAAAATGGTCAGATAGATCTAACCATGCTGATACTTGTCCACAAATGGCAACACAATTCACAAGCAGCACAAGAAAATGTCATGGTCTGTGTTGAGATGGACAACTCCTAGGGCCTGTTTCAAAAAGGAGGTTCAACCAACTCTGAGTTTAAACTTGAACTCTTAACTTGCCTTACCATAAGATGGGAACCTCTTGAGTGTTCAGTTTCAGAACAGCTGAACAAAGTTAGTTCAGTCTACTCTGAGTACTTAAGTGCCTGCACTCCAAATTGTATCAGCAAACTTGGTCATTTTTATTATTTTTTTTTTTATTTTTTTTTTTTAAACTTTCACTTTGGAACAACTCTAAACTTTAAAGAAATAAAGATTTGACATTTTATCATGATAATTAATGATATTGACTGATATGAGAAAATTAAAGTGATGTTTTTTGCCCATATTGTCCAGCACTAGTGTTAGGTGTAGCCCAACCTGCAGTTCTGCAGATGTCTTTTAAAGAGTCCCATTCGCTAGAGCTGCAGAGGCAGTGACTCCCCTGGTCGAGTGGGCAAAAACCTGCCTGCAGTGCAGCATAAGGATTGCTGGGAACCAGAACAAAAGAAAAAGGAACCAATAAACAGTCCAAAATAGAACATAAACATCACATGTATGAACTCTGATATTTAAAGGTTCTTAAATCAAGATGCATTTTCTACATAAGAAAAAAATTGCAAAAAGTATTTAGTTGTTTAAGAATATTATTTATTTTATCTGCCAATGGGGTAAGAAATAATCTTGTTTCCATTTGCATTAAGATAATTTTTCTTGTTTTAATTAAAATGCACTAAATTTACATTCCAATATACTAAGAAAAACATTTTTGCAGCATGAATAAATGAATGAATGAGGTATTTGAACATCACTTACAATTTAAATAGGAGGAGGAGACTAAAAGAAACTCTGGGTTTAATGAAGAAAATCTGCTTCTGACCAGGGGTCATTTCCAAAATCATCTGTAGTTACCAATAGTTCAATGGAACTAATGACCGTAGTTAGCTCATGATGCTTTTGGGAAATGCTCCCCAGGTTAGTTTCTCAGAGTAAGGTACCAAGGTAACTAACTCTTGACTGTAAGTTATCTCTCTCAGAAATGGGTTTGACTTACCTTGCTTTACCATTTGACAAATCTCCCATTCTGAAATGGAAAAAAGACCAAAGTTACACATCCCTGATCTACAGGGACAGTCTCTGCTATGATGGGCTTCATTTCTCATTAGCTCTGAAAAGCTAAAAGTACTAAACAATACTGAGAAGAGTTTCTGAGGGCAGTTTAGTGCATGTAGGATCTAGCATACAAGTGGTTGGTTTTGATCTTTACATGTTGAAATGTTTTATTTATGTTGCTTTGTGCCATTTAAACTGGGGTTATTTGTTTTTATGTCACCATAGACCCAATAGCGCTGAAGGAGGAGAATCAAGAACTGAAAGAAGAACATGAAGATTGGTATGAAAAAACATGCTTTAATAACTGGAGAAAATGTAGTTGCTCACAGGCTGAAAATACTCAGAAAAAAATCACAAAAAAAGAGTTCAAAAGACTGCAACTAGAAGTCATTTCACCTGCCAACAATGTGGAAAAAGATTCAATCTAAAAAGAAACCTGGAAATCCACATAAGAGTTCACACAGGAGAAAAACCTTACACCTGCCAACAGTGTTGAAAGAGTTTCAGTCAAACTTCAAGCCTCAAAAGGCACATGAGCATTCACACTGGAGAGAACCGGTTTACTTGCCAGCAGTGTGGAAAGAATTTCAGCCGAAAAGGATGCTTTATTAACCACATGAGGATTCATACTGGAGAAAACCCATTCACCTGCCAACAGTGTGGAAAGAGTTATAATGAAAAAGCAAGTCTCAGAGTTCACATGAGAGTTCACACAGGAGAGAAACCCTACACCTGCCAACAGTGTGGAAAGAGTTTCAGTCAACCAGCAAATCTTAAAAGGCATATGAGAAGTCACACTGGAGAAAAATGATTTACTTGCTAACAATGTGGAAAGAGTTTCAGTCAAAAAGGACACCTTATTAACCACATGAGGATTCACACTGGAGAAAACCCATTCACCTGCCAACAGTGTGGAAAGAGTTTCAATCTAAAAAGAACCCTGGAAGTCCACATGAGAGTTCACACAGGAGAGAAACCTTACACCTGCCAACAGTGTGGAAAGAGTTTCAATCTAAAAAGAACCCTGGAAGTCCACATGAGAGTTCACACAGGAGAGAAACCTTACACCTGCCAACAGTGTGGAAAGAGTTTCAATCTAAAAAGAACCCTGGAAGTCCACATGAGAGTTCACACAGGAGAGAAACCTTACACCTGCCAACAGTGTGGAAAGAGTTTCAGTCAAACGTCAAGCCTCAAAAGACATATGAGAATTCACACTGGTAAGAAACGGTTTACTTGCCAGCAGTGTGGAAAGAATTACAGTCAAAAAAGATCCCTTATTAACCACATGAGAACTCACACTATAGAAAAACCATTCCACTGCCAGCAGTGTGGAAAGAGTTTCAATCGACCAACAAGCCTCAAAAGGCACATGAGAATTCACACTGGAGAGAACCAGTTTTGTATTAAAGGCTCCTGCAGTAGGGACCTTTTTTTTGAAACTCTAGTTATAGTAGAATGATGAAAGAGGGCAGCGTAGTTTGTTGAGCTGCCGTTGTTTGCTGCTTTTGTGCGATCTGTTCAGCAGCCGGCTGAAAGGATAAGTTGTTAGTTATTGACCACAAAGTAAGCCGATTTTATTTAAATTTGTGTTAAACGGTGATTGCAGCAGTGTTATGCGTATATATTAGACAAACATGCCCAGACAAGTCCTGTAACGATCATTTTTCATTCATAACCTGGATGTAAATCAGCATTATGGGTCCTTATGTTTTAATGACGTGTTGTTGTTCTGTCAAGCTGCTAAAATACCAAATTAATGATCAGTGTTATGTTTATATAAATGCTGCTCATATTCTATCCATGTTTGGGAGCTGTGTGTTAATAGTGACACCTTCTCACTTGTAGCTTGTAGTTCTCTGCAAAATATCTTCCTTTCCTTCATGTAACCATATGTTTAGTAGAGGAATATCACTGATGTGAATTGGAAATATTTGGTTTCATTATGTAACAGTTTATGTTTAGTCTTGTAAATATAATTTTTCATTAATTTACGTCAATTTCTTTATTGTACTTATGTTTGCAAACTATCTACACCTTTGACTGTACATCTGTGCCCCAAACTTTCTCTGCCAATACACAGACTATACTTGATTACCACCCAGGGGGGGTTTACTCATCCAGTACCTCACAAAAAAACCTAACAGTCCTAAAGTCTCTAAAACAGGTTTACTTGCAGGAAGTGTGGAAAAAGTTTCATTCGAAAAGGAATCCTGAAAGTCCACATGGGAGTTCACACAGGAGAGAAACCTTACACTTACCAACAGTGTCAGTCAACCAACAAGTCTCAAAAGGCACATGGGAATTCACACTGGAGAGAAACGTGTTTACTTGCCAGCAGTGTGGAAAGAATATTTGTCTAAAAGGACACATCACAAGTGGGACTAAGAACGAGGGTAATACTCTGGATATTTTGGATATACTTTGGGTCAAGGACCAGTGCAACTCTTCCTGGTGCTGACTGGACAGATATGACTGCGGAGTCCACCATCTTCGACACAAGGGGAGTGTGGCCAGACACCCCTTTCCTTGTAGACAGGATAATGGAGGGACAAGGGTGATCGTGATCGCTGGCCGGCCATGTGGAGGTTCTCAGCACTAGGTGAGCTGATGAGGTCCTGTGAGACTTAGTAGGGACTAGATGAGTTTGGCCCTTACTCTCCTTAACCTCTTCTACTTCATAGATACAGCCGTTTAAATATAGAATTAGATTGATTAATTGAGTCAAAGAGTAATCACCCATGGGAAAATTGCACTGGATGGTGTGCTCATCCAGCCCCATCTGAAAAATGGCACATAATGGGGCATTGGCCCAGCTCACCAGATGGGATAGTTCGAGGAACTCCTCCACATACCCCTCCTGGAAGCAACCACCCTGAAGTAAACCCCACAGGTCCTCAGGTTACTGCCTCTTCGTCTCAAGTGGAGCCATACAGACCACAGTCTGTTGTGTCAAACACTTGTGGTAAGGTGTAGTTGGTGTTGTCTCTATTTCAGCTAATTACAGATTTCAGAAACACAGGTATTTATTAAGAGAACTTAAAAGGCTTCTAACACAGGCAAGCAAATGAAGGTAAGTTCAGTAAATGGAAGCAAACGGTAACAGTCTTATTTGTCTTGCTAACATGTAACTGTAGCCAGCTATGAGGTCACCGAGGTCTGGACCTCAGTACATTTTTCATGTTCAAAAATAAAAATTGTTGTCTGAATGACTAATTTGTGCTTTGAAACTACTTATATGAGGGTCAAGATAAGTTTAGCCAGTTTCCTAGAATGATCATTACAACTTGCAGGGGCAGTTGGAGAAACGTCAGCTGAATACAGTCAAATTATTAATGTCACCAGAATCGCCACATCTGTCAGCCGTACTTGGCTTACCTTCCTTATCATAAACGTCTCAATTAATAATAGCCCAGTTACAAGTAGCAATGTATACGGCCCAAACACAGACGACCCATCTTTATTTCAGAACTTTTTTTCTTCCATTTAAAATTTTTCCAACTGTCCAGTTATAATAGCAGGTGACTTCAACACAATTCTAGACTCAACAACAGACAGATCTAACAGTTCAGGTAATAAACGTATTTGGAAATCTGCAGAGACCATAAAACAGTTAATAAGTGATTTTGGTTTTGGCGATAGTTGGCGACTACAGCACCCTGACGTTAAAGAATACTCTCTTTTTTTTTTTTCACCAGTGCATCAATCATATTCTCGCATTGACTTTTTTTCTCACCAGTAATTCTATTATGTCAAATATTTCTGAATCAAAGATTCATCCAATAGTCATTAGTGATCATGCCCCAGTAACATTAAAATGGAATATAATCAGTCCACATAAACCCATTCATAGAAGGCGATTTAACACACATTTTCTAAAAGATCAGGTCTTTGACAGTTATTTTAAAAGAGAGAGGGCATGCTTTCTAGAGATGAATGACTCCCCAGAATCATCTCCATCTCTTCTGTGGGAAGCAGGGAAAGCTGTACTAAGAGGAAAAATAATTTCATTTTGCGTTTGCAAAAATAGGAAAGAAAAGGAACAACAATCAGAGCTTGAGCAAAAAATTAAAGAACTAGAAGACATCAAGACATTTCTCTGGCTTCTGTCCGTCTGCTTACTGTTGTTGTTCTCAACAAGATTCCATTTCATCAATTTACATGCGCAGATAGGTGACAGATTAAAGAAAAAACACATGAATAGAGGTATGACATGTACTACAGAATAAAGTTAACAGTCTTGACCTTAGCATTTAAATCTTGACACTTGATGTTTTCCCCTTTGTCTCACTTATCTAGTATGTTCCAGTTCAATTCATACAATATTTAACTTTTTCTTACTATTAAGACATTGAGTTGATTGTTATAATGTATTAATATTGATGTTTCTTTTCAACATTTTACAGGTATCTGTCTGTGACTGGCTTTGTGATCAATATCGAGTCATTCACCATGATGATGCCAGAGCTGCTTGAGAGACAACAATATGTGTGCACATATCACTTCAGCCAGGACCACCTTGAATTGTTTTTTAATTCCATCAAGGCCTCGGGTAAGAACTGATGTTAAAGTGCACAGTGCGAAAACAAATGGTGGACTACTATACTAAAAAACAGAAAATTTGAAATTAAATATTTTTTTTATTATTTAAAAAATAATTCCAGGTGGATGGAACAATCCAACAATCCAAGTGTTGTTAACTTCCAGCATTACTTCCGCCGTGTTATGGTTAAATCACCCAAAACTGAGCCACTATTAAAAAAAGTGCTTTAGAACATCTTAGTGTTTATGTCCGGCATTGCTCCAGGAGACAGTGGCAATGTTAAAGCACAGGATAACACCGTGTGTCTGTCAGCCATTGATATGTCATCAGTGGTGCCAACAGAGGACAACGACGACATTGCGACTTCTCCTTTTGAGTGGGTGACTGGTACGGCGGGG
This sequence comes from Cirrhinus molitorella, assembly GCA_033026305.1. Taxonomy (NCBI): domain Eukaryota; kingdom Metazoa; phylum Chordata; class Actinopteri; order Cypriniformes; family Cyprinidae; genus Cirrhinus; species Cirrhinus molitorella. Next base: position 10,804,219 of record CM065128.1, read on the forward strand.
AAAATAAATATTTGACACATCAGCATTTTTATCAGTAAGGGGATTTCTAAGTGGGCTACTGACACAAAATTTCCACCAGATGTAGCCATCAAGCCAAATATTGAATTCATACAAAGAAATCACAACATTTAAGTATACAAGTTGAGTCATAATAAATAAAGTGAAATGACACAGGGAATAAGTATTGAACACATGAAGATAACAAGGTGCAAAATGGCATAGAAAGCCAGGAGATCACCTGAAATCTGTCAGTATTGAGAGAGAAACCCTGCCCCCTATCAGTATTAATTGATGTCAGCTGCTTTAGTCCTAATTGATGGCCTATAAAGGCTTCTCATTATCCAGGAGGCACACAGGAAAGACTTCATGATGGGTAAAAGCAAAGAACTCTCTCAAGATCTTCGTAATCTTATCGTTGAAAAGCATTTTGATGGGAATGGTTATAGACGCATTTCCAGAATGCTGAATGTTCCTGTGAGCACTGTGGGGGCCATTATCCGGAAATGGAAAGAGCATCAGTTCACCATAAACCGGCCACGATCAGGTGCTCCACGTAAGATCCCTGTCCGAGGAGTCCAAATAAAAATCAGGAGAGTTCTCCAAGAGCCAAGAACCACTCGGGCAGAACTTCAGGAAGACCTTGCATCAGCAGGTACTGTTGTTTCAAAGAAAACTATAAGCAGTGCACTGAATCCCCATGGCATCCATGCACGCTCACCACGCAAGACTCCATTGCTGAACAAAAAGCATGTTGAGGCTCGGTTAAAGTTTGCGAAACAGCATTTGGAGAAGCCTGAGGATTATTGGGAGACTATAGTATGGTCAGATGAAAGCAAAATTGAACTTTTTGGCAGTCATTCTACACACCATGTTTGGAGAAGAAATGGCACTGCCCACCACCCCAAGAACACCATACCAACAGTTAAGTTTGGGGGTGGAAGCATCATGGTTTGGGGCTGCTTTTCAGCAAGGTGTACTGGCAGACTTCATATTATTGAAGGCAGGATGAGTGGAGAAATGTACTGGGACATTCTGGATAAAAATCTGCTGCCATCTACCAGAAACATTTCAGCAAGACAATGATCCCAAACACAAGGCCAAGGAAACAATGAAGTGGTTTCAAAGAAAGAAAATCAAGTTGCTTGAATGGCCCAGTCAATCACCTGAACTAAATCCCATAGAAAATCTATAAAGAGAACTGAAGATCAAAGACCATAAAAGAGGCCCAAGGAACCTTCAAGATTTAAAGACTGTTTGTGTGAAAGAATGGGCCAGAATCACTCCTGAGCAATGCAGACGACTGGTCTCTCCATACAAGAGGCGTCTAGAAGCTGTAATCACCAACAAAGGCTTTTCTACAAAGTATTAAATAAAGTGTGTTCAATACTTATTCCCTCTGTCATTTCACTTTATTTATTATGACTCAACTTGTATACTTAAATGTTCTGATTTCTTTGTATGAATTCAATATTTGGCTTGATGGCTACATCTGGTGGAAAATTTGTATCAATAGCCCACTTAGAAATCCCTTTACTGATAAAAATGCTGATGTGTCAAATACTTATTTTCCCTGCTGTATAGTGTTGGACCATAGTTACTTGCCAACCAGTTTTGGGACCCTAACAGAGAATGCTCTGGTCTATATTGCCAGGTTTGTTGTTAGGCAGGTCATGAAAAAACTAACTTGTTATGTATGCTAGAGTAGCCTAGTTAGTGCAGCTCTGCCTACATCTGTTGGTGGCAACTATCATCTGCTGACCTTGCGAAACAATGGAGGCCTATTGGGACCAAGTGAAGGTACAGTAAAGGTGATTAGCTTGGCTGAGCAGTGCATCAGACGGGTCTCCAACATTTTGTCTGCAGCACATCAGTGCTCCGAGTCTCTGCTGAGTAGGGTTGTGAAAGCAGAGTTGGGCTCTGAGGATGTATTTAGTCTTTCTGATCACAGCGTTGAAACACAAGATGGCATCGACAACCATCACTTTGATTTCATTTCACTGATCTTGTCCTGCTTTCATAAATTGAGACAACACCATGTGGCAAAAGTTCATACTCTGCAACTGCAGAGTAGCAGTTTGAGGAAGAAACTGTGTAAAGTAGTGTTGTTGCAGCGATATTAAGTACTAATGCTGCATTGTATCCACATTGTATATATTCTAAATTCTCTGTCTTGTGAAAAACTTTTTCTTGTTGAAGCAAAGAAGCCAGGAGACTCTTGGGTATCTTTCGCAGAGTTTTATTGAGATGCAATAAAACTCTGTTCGCGAGATGGCGCCCTTCATCCTCTACCCCTTCCAGTTCGGCGGGCCGTCCCGGCTCCTCGGCTGCATTGGTTAGAGGTGAAGGTGATCTGAGGGTGACAGTGCCGAACGTTCCGTCGGGCCAGCCCCCGCGGAAGTCCGGTCCCTCAAAGCGTGGCCCCGTGGAGTTGCCAAAGCTCAGCACTCGTCCACCAGCTGGACCTAGTGTTACCTTTGGCGCTCCAGAGGATGATAGAATGTCTGTCACTGCATCAGAGGAGGGACTTACGCCTGCTGATGCTGAAGCTTCTACTGGGCAGCCCCCCGCTGCGGCGGCTGCTCAGTCGGAGGCGGACGCAGAACTGGCGGCCATGCTCCGTCGGGCAGCCGCGAGTATCGGGTTGGAGGTGTCTAAAGCGCCTTCTCCCGAACGCTCGCGGCTCGATGATTGGTATCTGGGCGCTAGTAGCGACGTCGCCACACCTCGCACCGCCCCAGTGCCTTTCTTTCCCGAGGTGCATGAGGAGCTCACTAAGACGTGGAAAGCCCCCTATTCGGCTCGTACACGTCAGGGCTCCTCCCTTCTCACTACCCTCGATGGCGGGGCAGCCAGGGGGTACGTGGATGTCCCTCAGGTGGAGCGTGCGGTTGCGGTGCATCTATGCCCGCAAAACGCCGCCACCTGGCGGGATCGTCCGTGTCTCCCGTCCAAAGCTTGTAAGCTCTCGTCAGCGCTTGCTGCGAGGGCTTATAATGCGGCGGGCCAGGCTGCCTCAGCCCTGCATGCGATGGCCACCCTGCAGGTATATCAGGCCAAAGCACTAAAAGAGCTGCACGAGGGTAGTTCTGACCGTAGGATGATGCAGGAACTGCGCTCGGCTACCGACTTCGCCCTCCGGGCGACGAAGGTAACGGCGCGGGCCCTCGGTCAGGTGATGTCTACCATGGTAGTCCAGGAGCGCCACCTCTGGCTGAACCTGGCGCAGATGGCTGACGTCGACAAAGCTCGCTTTCTCGATGCACCCGTCTCCCAGGCCGGCCTCTTCGGCGACACCGTTGAGGACTTCGCCCAGCAGTTCTCAGCGGTCCAAAAGCAGTCTGAGGCCATAAGCCACATCCTGCCCCGGCGCAGTGCCAACAAGCCGCCGGGTGCCAGGCCTCAGGCTGCTCGTCGCCGAGGGCGCCCCCCTGCGGCTGCGGCTTCTGCTCCGCCCCCTGCACCACCAGCTGAGCCCAAGACCTCTCAGCCCGGGCGTAGAGCCAGTCGCAGGAAGGTGGCGCAGCCCGAGACTCAGCGGCCCGCTAAATCCACCCGCAAGTCTGCGAAGCGGCCCTGACACGGGCTGCCCGGAGATGAGGGAGATTGCTCTTCGGGGGACGTCACCATCAGTCCCCCAGCCCCGGGGGAGGGCCGGGGCCAGATAACATCGCTGCTGCCACTGACCTCCGGGTCAGTGGTACCCACTTATTCACAAAAAGAGCAATTTTCTTCACCTCTGGGCCTAGTGCCCCGAGTTTCGTTCCTGAGCGACGCACTGCCTCCTCGGACTCGGACTCGGAGCCTGAATTCGCCAGCGCGGGATCCAGGGAAGGTAAGCGCTGCCCCGTGCAGCTCAGCTCTTCTCCAGAACGCCCCGCTTTCTGGGATGAGCCCCCTTCCCCTTTCCCCCCCCGGCTGCCCCGCCCCCGGCACGTCAGTTACTGCTCCGTTGATCCCACTGGCACGTCGACTGGGAGCCTGGCTAGCGCTTCCCAGCCTGTCCCCGTGGTTGATCAGGACGGTACGACTCGGCTACGCGATTCAGTTTGTGAGGCGACCGCCCAAGTTCAGAGGCGTCCATTTCACGTCTGTTCGTTCGGACACGGATGCCTCTGTTCTACGGGCGGAGATTGAGGTTCTCCTGGCGAAGGACGCAATCGAGCCTGTCCCTCCAGCCGAGATGAAATCAGGGTTCTACAGTCCCTATTTCATCGTGCCCAAGAAAGGGGGTGGGTTGCGACCGATCCTGGATCTTCGAGTGTTGAACCGGTCCCTTCACAGGCTACCGTTCAAGATGCTTACCTCGAAACGCATACTGTCTTGCGTACGACACCAGGATTAGTTTGCAGCCATCGACCTGAAGGACGCGTACTTTCATGTCTCGATTCTGCCTCGACACAGACCGTTTCTTCGGTTTGCTTTCGAGGGTCGGGCATATCAGTACAAAGTCCTCCCATTTGGCCTGTCCCTGTCTCCCCGCGTCTTTACCAAAGTCGCGGAGGGTGCCCTATCCCCCCTTTGGCGGAAGGGCATCAGAATCCTCAACTATCTCGACGACTGGCTGATTCTAGCTCACTCGCGAGATGTGTTGTGCGAACACAGGGACCTGGTGCTGCAGCACCTCAGCCACCTGGGGCTTCGGGTCAACTGGGAGAAGAGCAAGCTCTCCCCTGTGCAGAGCATCTCTTTTCTCGGTATGGAGCTGGACTCGGTCACCATGACAGCACGCCTCACCAACGAGCGCGTCCAGTCAGTGCTGAACTCCCTGAAGTTTTCAGGCACAAGACAGCGGTCCCTCTCAAAGATTTTCAGAGGCTCCTGGGGCATATGACAGCCGCAGCCGCAGTTACGCCGCTCGGGCTGCTTCATATGAGACCGCTTCAGCGCTGGCTACACGACCGAGTCCCGAGATGGTCATGGCACCGTGGCACATTCCGGGTGGGCGTTACTCCGGAATGTCGCCGCCTGTTCAGCCCGTGGTCGGACCCTGTTTTCCTCCGGGCAGGAGTGCCCCTAGGACAGGTGTCCAGGCATATTGTGGTCAACACAGGTGCCTCCATGACGGGCTGGGGTGCTGTGTGCAATGGGCAGACAGCCTCGGGCTCCTGGACGGGACCTCGACTGCAGTGGCATATCAATTGCCTCGAGTTGCTGGCCGTGTTTCTGGCGCTCCGGCGGTTTCTTCCGCTGCTGCGCCACAAGCACGTGCTTGTCCGTACGGACAACACAGCGACCGTAGCGTACATCAACCATCAGGGTGGTCTGCGTTCCCGTCGTCTGTCGCAACTCGCCCGCCATCTCCTCCTCTGGAGTCAGACGCGGCTCAAATCGCTGCGGGCCGTTCATGTCCCAGGAGAGCTGAATCGTGCAGCCGACGTGCTCTCACGACAGCTCACCCTTCCTGGAGAATGGCGACTCCACCCCCAGACGGTTCAGCTAATTTGGAGTCGATTCGGGGAAGCTCAGGTGGACCTGTTTGCTTCCCCAGAGTCCTCCCACTGCCAGCTCTTTTTCTCCCTGACTCAGGCCCCCCTCGGCAGGGACGCTCTGGCACACAGCTGGCCTCGGGGCCTCCGCAAGTACGCCTTTCCCCCAGTGAGCCTCCTTGCACAGACCCTGTGCAAGATCAGGGAGGACGAGGAGCAGGTCCTGTTGGTTGCGCCGTTTTGGCCCACCCGGACCTGGTTTGCCGACCTCATGCTCCTCGCGACAGTCCCTCCCTGGAAGATTCCCCTGAGGAAGGACCTTCTTTCTCAGGGGGACGGCACGATTTGGCACCCGCGTCCCGATCTATGGAACCTACATGTGTGGCTTCTGGACGGGACACGGAGGACCTCACTGGCCTCCCCCAGGCCGTGATAGACACTATCACTCAGGCTAGAGCCCCCTCTACGAGGCAGGCCTACGCCCTGAGGTGGGGTCTGTTCGTTGACTGGTGTTCCTCTCGCTGAGAGGACCCACGGAAATGCTCGGAGTGGTGCTTTCCTTCCTGCAAGAGAAGTTGGAGCGGAGACTGTCCCCCTCCACTTTGAAAGTGTATGTCGCAGCGATTGCGGCATATCACGATGCAGTGGATGGTTCATCCCTAGGGAAGCATCACCTGATCGTCAGGTTCCTGAGAGGTGCGAGAAGGATTAACCCTCCTAGATCGCACCTCGTACCCTCTTGGGATCTCTCCGTGGTCCTCCAGGGCCTTCGGGGAGCTCCCTTAGAGCCGCTCGGTTCAGTTGAGCTGAAGTTCTTGACGCTCAAGACTTCGCTCCTGGCTGCGCTGGCCTCCATCAAGAGGGTAGGGGACCTACACGCATTTTCGGTCAGCGAAGAGTGCTTAGAGTTCGGGCCAGGTAACTCTCACGTTATCCTGAGACCCCGGCCCGGCTACGTGCCCAAGGTTCCTTGGCACGTTCCTTTTTACAATTACTTTAAACAAAGTATGGTTGTGATTTTTATAGCAAGAACCAAGAAAAGAAAAATTGACAAGTTGCAGTCCTTGCTGGATGACTGGGGCCAAAATTCATGGAGTTTGAGGAAATGATGAGAAGAGAACAGGAGAAGAATGAACGGCAGTGTAGGATGCCACTAATGAGGGCCCTAACAAACTCCCTGCAGACACAAACACAAAACATGTACTTGCACACATCACAACAGAACATGTACATGTGTAGGTGGCTGTAGTCTGCGTTGTGTTTTGCGTGAAATAATCACACGGACATCGGCTGGCAGTTCAACTCTTCATTACTCTGATAAAAGACATTAACTGTGTTTAGACCGCGTCAATATGCCCTTTCACATTTCTCTCCCATGCTGAGCCAGTGCAGAACAGGGCAAGAGAGAAAGAAAACACTAAAACAATGAAATTTAACGCTTGTAGCAAACAGCATACCTGATAAAAGACATAAACTGTGTTTATAGACTGAAACGACACAATTCGCCTTTTCACATTTCTGAAACATTAATATAGAATGCAATGAAATTAGCAAGTGCTTCGGGTTCACGGAAGACATAAAAGTGACCAAACTTGATGAAAATACAAAAATAATCAAATATACATGATAAATAATGTCACACATATGATTTAGATGACAGACTGAAGTACAAAATTAATTTAAAAAAAATTAAGAAGAAGATGTAATTAGATTAATCAGTGCTCATTAGAAACCCACCTCTCCCATGCTGAGCCAGTGCAGACCAGGGAAGAGGAGGTGCGAAGACAGAAAATTAAGGTCAACATTGCAGGCAGAAATTTAATGGGGAAAATGCGCAAACACACAGACACACACACACACACACACACACACACACACACACAGATAGGAATATCAGGTACACATATGAACATTTTTGTGTAGTTTTATACATATATGAAACAGTTTATGAAACATCTACTCACACACATTACGCCAACACCTTCAACATCATTTTCTCGCCTCACCTTTCCTCATGTTATGCTGTATTTCTTTATATCCCTGTCTTCCCGTCCCGTCTACCCCATTCTTGTTAATTCATGTATGTTTGTATCTATATGTTGGATGGGGAGATGGCTAATTTCACTGGTACTTGTGACTAGTGACAATAAAGGCTCATTCATTCATTCATTCATATACCAACAAACACACAGCAAACTGTTTCACTCCACTACAATAAAGCACTGTAGTACATTTATTAGCTCAAGGGGAAATATTACTAATTAATCATAACTCATTATAATTAATTATAATATTTGGATAATTCAATAGAATTATCTTGATAAAGCTGAATTTACATTACAATGAATTGACCCGTTCGTCCAGCGAACATTCAGGGTAATTTCACATGTATTCAAAGAAAGAATATTTTCTTGGCCACAGAAAATAACTTTCTTTTATACTAGCGCATAGAGCATGTAGCTCGAATCAGAAATCGTAAAGGGACATTAATATTTTGCAAGGCAGAATCAGAAACTCATGTAATCTGTGCACAAGAATTTTATTAACTAAGAACTAACACATAACTAATCTAAACAAACAAACATACAGTCATTCATACAGGGGGAAGGGCAAGTGAGAAGGCATTAGAGAAAACAAGGAAAATGAAGATATAGAAAGAGTCAGTTAACCTGTGAAACCATCTGTGCCATTTTTCAATGGGTCTATAGCTTATACTAAACCTCTGTTTGTTTAGTTAAATGTACGATACTTGCATTGCCTTGGTTGTGGACCCGTGTCCAAATGCAGTCCCGTATGAAGGTCTTGATGGTTTCAAGGTTTTGGATTTGCGATCACTTCCTTCCGGTTTGAAGAGTGTCCTCCGAGATGTCCTGACTCTGTGGTGATTGTGAGTTTCCTCCCAGTGACGTGAAGAAGAACAAAAGGGCTGAGAGAGAGAGAGACCCAGCCGAAATCTGATGATTCTTGGAGAATGGAAAGACAAGGCGGCACGGCCTGGCACAGACTTAGAAGTTCCAGAAGAGTTTAGCTCATCATCTTCTTCTCATCATCTTCTAGGTTCTGAAAAGAACCTCCGACGGATCATGCTCGAGTCCTGAAGAACACACTGGAAGAATGCACACGAAGAATGCACCCGAAGTGTGGCTGGTGTGAATCTTTTATCTTATAGGGTGGTCCCACCTCTATAAGTTCAGAGAGCCAATGGTGTCCTGTATTTTTGGAGGGAAGGTTAATGGTCTTTGTCTGGATCCAAAGTATTTTGCATAGGTGATTCGATTGGGTGTTGATGCAAATACTGCTAAGGATTCTTAAAACACTAATATGTTGCACATCTAACAACAAATAACAAAAACCATCTTTTGGGTAGTCAAACTAGGAGTTGAAAGAGACCAAACATGGCATATACTGTATGTGGCTACACCATATAGCATTCTATCATAACACAAGCATAAAACAGTTATAAAATAAGAAATGCAAAGGACATGGACAGTCGTAATATACATACACTGATATACGGGGGCATGTGTGTCAGTTGGTTTGTCTAAGAATTAACAAATAAGTCACTTTCAGTGGAACAAAGTATTGCTTTAGAGACAGTCAAGGTGGGGGAGAGCATCTTCACACATTCTTTTAGATCATAAAAGCCCATTTGGTCTGCCAGACGCGTCCTGGCCGCCATGGTAATCAGGCATATCTGGGACTTTGTGTCACCCACTGTTCTGTTGGGTGAAGGGGAAGTCTGCTTCTTTGTTAATTCAATAAACTACTGATTTGGTTAAATCTAATGAACCATTGTTTGATTGGTCCATATCCTACAGCACACACATCAGCACTTCAGACAACTCATTTTATGGCCAATTAGAGGAAGAGTGCATGTTTACTTAGTAGGAGAGTGCTAACCTGTTTTGAAAAAAGATATTGGTAAGGATTGTTCATGAATTACCATTTGTTAAATGTTTAGTTATATTCAAATGGTTATTTAGAGTAACTGATGAATTTATGTGCTGTAAATCTGGCTAACAGGGGCCAGTTGCATAAACTTAGCCTCCAAGTACTAGTTTCACCAACTATCAGTTAAGGGTAATCAGTCTTATTTTTTGGATTCAGCTTAGACTAATCTACATTTTTCTGTAACTGAATAAAAAAAAAATGAAGTCTTAAAGAAAAAATGAGCTGACTAACTTTTTAAGACTAGTCTAAACTTTTTATGCAACCAGCCCCAGGACTCTCTGAACAGCAGCATGAGTAAACATGGCAGCGCCCATCTCACATTATAGATCACGATCAAGATCATTTATAATGTTTTTTTAAATGACAAACACACACATTCACACATCTTTGTGAATCAGAATATCAGAGAGTTGATGACATGGTAAGCAAGTGTGTGAATATTTTAAATAAAAATGGAAAAAATGAAATAAAGTGATCCATCTGTCATATAGTGCCATTGTGGCTCGCCATGGAAACAATAAAAGGGAAACATTCTAAAATAACGGTCGCCTAAAAAAAAACTCACTCTGGGGGGTCAGATAGAATATTTTAAACTCACCACTGAAAGGGTTAATGTACAGGGGTTGTGGCTATTGGACCTGTTAGCAGCAAGTAAAGTTAAACTTTTTTCAAATTCTGAATTGATTGTAGCCCAGAAAGCAAGCAAATAGTACTTCCATATAGTCACTAAAAAGCTGTCACTCACTTCAATTATCGCAGTCTCAAGGTTCTGTTGTAATCAACTGCAAATATAATATTTATATTGTGTCTACATGTTGCATTTAGCATTGAGTGAATTCTCACTGTCTCACCCTGTATCTGTATATTTCTTTATATCTTAATATTATTATATCTTTTATTAACCATTCGCACACACAAGCATTAACCGGCTCTCCTCCTGACCACAGACGCAGGTTTACAAGCCACTATTCTCTGCATTTTTCAGTCAATTTCTTGCCTTTTCCTCCTTATGAACAGCACATTTTCATACACAATACAAAATGAAATTTCTCAGCTTGACAAATTTACATAAACAGCTCAAAAGATAGGCACTGAGTTTCTGCTAGTGATTGCTATAGAGAAAAATCTGTGCTTAGGCTGTGAGGAAAAAGTACACCACATCAGTGTGAATGTGCTATTTTGTTATGTGTTAATCTCATTTTAAAAAATATAACCAAAAATTATGCAGATTTCAGTCTGAATTAGTATGACACAAGAAGTTAGCTCAATACAATATCATTGTATTAAATGGTTATGCTACTATGTTACCAGAAAATAATGTTTAAGTTATTCTTCCCTACCTAACAATTGAGGTACTTAGAATATAAGTAAATGGGGAAATTTTGGAGGATTTATGGCATGGGTAAAAAATTGAAAAAAAATAAAAATAAAATAAATAAAGCTCAAGAGCTATACTTACAACAAAACAGCTTACAACAAAAGTACTACAACAAAAGTATTATATTCTTAATATAAGAAGTGTGAATGAGTTTGATTGGGACATTTACAAATAGAAGGTAGAATTTTTCAAGCTTCAACAAAACAAAAACAAAATTAAAGACAGAGGAGTGAGTCTTTTACAGATGCTACCTTTATTAAGAGTAAAGAGGACCTGATAAGCAGCATTTCCTGTCATGTGCACTTGTACCACAAGCCCACAACATATAAATGTTTCACTTCAGATGGAAGTGATTCTCATTTTAAGCTACTGCATTCATTGAATCTTTGTTTTTAAAAATAAAAGTGTTTGAATGATTACACTTTTCTTAGAAAAGATCAAACAAAAAAGGAAAGAAAATGAGTGAGAGAGGTGAGTACTTTTAATATATGGCACTACATAAGGTATGTATATATATTCAGAAAATTCAATAAATTACAATTTTTTCACCTTCATAGTACCTCTGATTTCAAATGAAGATGCCATTGATTCACCTGGTAAGACATTTTTAGCCATTTCATTTCTGTCATCAATCATTTTCATGTGTACTTATGTATAAAATGCCATATACATTGACATTAAAATTAAATTAAAAATTACATGACATTTTTCACAAGCAAGGTAACAACACAGTTCCTTAAGAAAATAACCAAAGTTTCACTAGTAGAGACGTTGCTGCCAATCACTTTCGAGAGATGCACAAACTCACACACTTAAAGGGTTACTCCATGTTACTCCAAGTACGCTCATGTTGTTCCAAACCCGTAAAAGGTTTGATCGTCTTTGGAACACAATGTAAGATATTTTGGATGAAATCCGATAGCTTTTTGACTGTCCCATTGTTATTTTTGTTTTCTTTGCATACAAAAAGTATTATTTTGACAACGTCTTTCATATGTTTCTGGGCCTTAACAGTTTTATTTACTTGGCAGTCAATGGGACAAGTCAAAATGCTACCGGATTTCATCCAAAATAAATATTTCAAAATTATACTGTTTTTTCTGTACTTTAGATCAAATTAATACAGGCTTGGTGAGCAAAAAAATTTTACTGTTCAAAAACGTTTGACTGTTTTTTTGTAGAGTGAGGGAAATATAAATAAATGTTTGTAATTGTTTCATTTATTTTACATTATTTCTGAATGAAATGATAAAATGTGTCTTACATCAATCGACATATACACAATGCAACTTATCTATCTAGAGATAATAGTGCAAGAGTGCAAGAATAAAACTGCCATGTATGTAAAAGTTTACATACAGTACAGTAGTAAGTAAGTGTCAGTGTAGAATAAAAAATGTGACCTACACATATTATCCGGCCCATCACTTGATGTGAAAAACCTGACGTGGCCCTCAAGTCAAAAAAGTACAATTCAGTACACACCTTTTTAATAAAGCATACAGACAAGAAGAATAGCCCAGAATATGAACGTAACCCACTAAATTGGTATAAAAAGTGGTATAAAAAGACTGAATTCGGTACACAGCTTATTAATATATTTTACAGGAAAGCAGGTAAGCCTAGAACATGAACAGAAAGCGCTAAATTGCACGGTAAGGGTTTTCCTCCCATAAAGAATACGCAACTTAATAGATAAGGTGATTAAAAAAAGACAAAAACGCTATAGAAATTATTAAAAAATATATATTCTGTGTACATGCAAGCAGATGCTAAATTTCATTATCAAATTTCATTCAACATTTTCTTCCCCATAGAAAACCGCACTTAACGTGGCTTAATATAAGAAAACAGTAAAATAAGCCCAAATTTTAAATTTTATTTGAAATATATGCTCAGGCAAGCAACGTGATAATCCATTAAACCACAAATAAGAGTTATGTTTTTCTACAGGGAGAAAACACGTGAAATTTTGCTCATTACATTCATATTCTAGGCTCGTCTGCTGTCCTGTGTGTAATATATTATGTTAATAAATTGTACCAGATTTGGTCTTTTTCTATTACTGTCTTAGTCCACTAGCCTACATTTTCTATAATGGTTTTCTATGGGGCAGAAGAAGCATGCATTAGCGTGCTGTGTTCATGGCTATCTGCTGTATTAATATTAATAATATTATTAATATTTAAATTTTATTAATATCGAATTTGGGACTTCAATTCACATTTCACTGCATTCCAAAGTTCAGGCTTGGTGAACTCTGACCTGCAAATTTGCATCACGTGACACCGTGTGACCAACAGCAGATTGATATGTCACAACATGACCTCCTAGCTGAATGAAAAGAACAAATTTAACTGTAGGGACTATTCATATGTTAATGTATTAAACAGTTTTTTTTTTATTATTTCTAAGAAGTGGCCGTTCTTTGAGGTTATTTTTGCTGATGCTATGTCTGACTTTAATGATACACATATACATTCCTGGAACGAAATGTGCAGAACGCTGCAGAAATATTAAGCTCTCTAGAGGCCCCATCTAAAGAGGAAGTCTAGCTCACAAGGGTAATTAACCGCACCTCATTAAAAATGCTTATTTTTGGTCATGACCTGTGAAGATGTGACAGATGCTCTGACATTGGGGATTAAATTACAATTCAGTCTGGTTTTAGGGTACAAAAAAGGGTCCGAACTGCATCCTTGAGAGACTTCTTCACTTCTCTCTCCACTCTCACTCTCTCACTCTGATACTGGGTGCACCTAGTTTTCTAATTTTTCTATTAGACTAAAGGGGCTGTCACACTGCACTTTTCATTCCATTGACTTTCAATCTCATGCATGCAAATGCATCAGACGTTTTCCTCTGTATTTAACACAATACAGGTTGATATTTTGGTGTCAAAACTTGTACAGTTGGGCGTAAATTCCCATTTGATTCACTGGTATATCTAATTTCTTACAAATTGAGTTCAGAGAGTTAAAGTGAATAAAACATTGTCATTTGCTATTATAACAAATGTTGGAGTACCTCAGGGATGTGTCAGTTCTGCTATACTTTTTACTTTATATACAAACGATTGTCAATCTGACATTATAAATTAATATATTTTAAATTATTCTGTGATACATCAACAGGGTGTGACAAAATTGGTAGAATGGTGTGAGATTAACGATCTTGTTATTAATGTGAGTAAAACCGAAATCAGAAATCATATTTGGGTCCAGATCTGATGGTTGTACATCACCTGTTGTTATTCATAAAGAAAAAAGCAGACACCATAAAAAAAAGCATACTCTCTGTAAAGAGTAAAGCAGTGAATTTATTTGCTCCTCGTCTTAGGTCACTTTCGGAGTGAGAAGGAAGATACTTTTGCTATTCTTTATGTCTGTGATTATGAGTGAACTGCAAAATAGTAAATCTATATGGTACATGAGTCTATCAGTTAAATTAAAAACAAAATTGTTTAATTACTTAAAAATCTGTTCAAGGATTGTTGGTCAGCCTCTTGAGAAGCTATGTGATTTAGCTTTTTATAACAATTTGTTATGGCTAGCTAATAATAAATTAGAAGATTCAAATCACATCCTGCATAATGAGTTTGTCTTATTACCATAAAATTGGAAGTACAGGGTACCAAGTTTCAACAGAGTAAGGCTGAAGCATTCATTTGTGCATCAGGCTATCTTTGAGTTAAATAAGACACTTAATCATAGCCTCTGCCCTTTGTGGTATGCCAGACCATGGTAAGGTTGGTTGTGAACCACTTGGTTTCTCCCATGTAGGCAGGGGGTTCACCGAAGTCTGTAAGTAAGATAGGAAAGACAATATAATTCAGTTATCAGTGAACTTGATATCCATATTTAATTTGTGCATCCAGTCTAAGAAAAGTGGTTTAAACCCAGGAGCTCTTACCTCCAAAAGATCTGTTACAGGACATCCAATGTCAGAAATTCCCACAGAGTTAACTATTTGATAGGACCCTCATAATGTGCTTGCCTGCTGTGGTTGAAACTTCCTCTTATATTGCTTCCTTTGCATTTGACCTTTCAATAACCTGTAATCTTGCTGAACATGGCCCAGGCCACCACAGTGATAGCACACTAAGCTTTATTGGTTGAGCCAAACTTGATTTCACTTCTGCTTTCTAGTCATGTTGACTCTTCTGTTGAGGCTTCTGTCCAATGAAAATAGCTGTCTCAGGTTTAGATACAATTCCACCAGATGAATCTAGTTCCCTAATTCGCTTCCCCAATTAATCTACACTCATGTCGAGCAAATTTGTGGTTGTGAGTCTCATCAATTAAGCCTGCTTATATTGCATATTGTTCAATTATGTGTCAGTGAACAAAGGCTTCATGGCATCATTTACATGCATTCTTAATAATAATAATAATAATAATAATACCAAATATGTTTTTTTTTTCATGCTCACGTGTCTGGGCATTAGCATGTTGAGACATTGTGGGAGTATGACCATCACGGAGTTGCGGACTGCCAGTTCCTCTGCTCAGAGCTACAATTCCCCCTGGCAATGCTGGGCAAACTCTACCTCTGGTGGAGAGCTGACTGGTTTTACGGTAGACCTGTTCACTTCACCCGAGACATCCCATTGCCAGTTGTTCTAACCGAAGGAACTCTCGGGTCGGATGCACTGGCACTCAGCTGGCCGCAGGGCCTATGCAAATATGCGTTCCCCCCAGTGAGCCTTATCGCACAGACACTGTGCAAGATTAGGGAGGACAAGGAGCAGATCCTGCTAGTAGCACCATACTGGCCCAGCCGGATCTGACTCCCAGAACTTATGCTCCTCATGACGTATTCCTCTGAGGAAGGATCTACTGACTCAGAGATGGGGCACTCTATGGCATCCGCAACCAGACCTCTGGAAATTGCACGTCTGGTCCCTGGACGGGACGCAGAGATTCTAGGTGATCTACCCCAAGAAGTGGTAGACACCATCACTTCGACGAGAGCTGAATCCACAAGACATGCTTACGCCTTGAAGTGGAACCTGTTCGTCGATTTGGTGTTCCTCTCATGAAGAGGACTCCCAGAGATGCCCTATCAGAGTCCTGCTATCCTTCTTGCAGCAGGGGGTTGGAGCAAAGGCTGTCTCCCTCCACCCTCAAAGTCTACGTGGCTGCTATCATTGCACACCACGAGCCCATAAAAGGGAAGTCGGTGGGGAAGCATGACCTGGTCATCAGGTTCCTCAGGGGGGGCGAGAAGGTTAAATCCTCCCAGGCCCCCCTCCATACCCTCTTGAGACCTGTCCCTGGTGCTTACAGCGCTACAACAGGCCCCATTCGAGCCTTTGCAGGCAGTTGAGCTGAAGTTCCTCCTAGCATTGGCCTCCATCAAGAGGGTGGGAGACTTGCAAGCATTTTTGGTAGACAAATTGTGCCTAGAGTTCGGGCTGGCAGATTCCCAGGTAATCCTGAGCCCCCGGCCTGGCCATGCGCCCAAGGTTTCTACTATTCCCTTCAGGGACCAGGTGAGCCTGCAAGCGCTGCCCCGAAGGAGGCAGACCCAGCCCTAGCTTTGCTTTGTCCCGTCCGAGCCTTAAGATGCTACATTGACCAGACACAAAGCTTCAGGACCTCAGACCAGCTCTTTGTCTGTCATGGAGGCCAGCAGAAGGGGCATGCCGTCTCCAAGCAGAGGATGGCCCACTGAATAGTGGATGCCATCACTCTGGATTATCAGGCACAGGGTGTGCCCTGCCTGCTCAAGGTACGAGCTCACTCAACTAGAAGTGTTGCATCATCCTGGGCGTTAGCACGTGGCGCCTCGCTGGCAGATATTTGTAGAGCTATGGGCTGGGTGACCCTTAGCACGTTCGCTAGATTATATGGCCTTCGTGTAGAGCCAGTATCCTGTTCTCACCTCAAACGGGTAGAAGCACTGAGTGGACCTGGCTCGGGTCGGCTTGTAAAAACTGTCCAGAGTGTCCAAACATTAGACCCTTTTGAGCTCCTCCATCCCCTCGGTGCCAACGTGAGCGTTCGGCACCAGGCCCTCACTCAATGAATCCTTGAGAACCGGGTCAGGGCTAAGGGCCCATATGAAAGACCTAAAATGGATCCCATATGTATAGTTTCCACGGTATAGTCTTCGAGCCCATGTTCCCCGGTGAGAAATTGCCTCTAGAGCACTGGTCTCAAACTCAATTCCTGGAGGGCCACAGCTCTGCACAGTTTAGCTCCAACCGTAATCAAACACACCTGATACAGCTAATCAAGCTCTTCAGGGTAACTAGAAACTTCCAAGCAGGTGTGAGTTGGAGCTGGTTAGAGCTAAACTGCAGATCTGCGGCCCTCCAGGAATTGAGTTTGAGACCATTGCTCTAGAGGATGCAAATCACCTCAATATTCCATATGTTCCTGAAAAATGAGGTGTATGTGTAAATACTTCCAACCTCTATGGGAGGATGTGGCTCCGCATGTCCCAGTGCTCCAGCCTCACTGCAAGAGGGTAGTGCTAAGGTATACAGTGACTGGTATTCTTGTTACGAGCCCCCACTTAAACCACAAAGGCCATAAATGTAGCCTACATTTTGCATGTTGAGTAGAAGTGAGCTGCCCTGTGCTTCAAAAATGTTACTTACATGTTTGATGTCTAACAGACATAAACAAGTACTTTGAAAGACATCTATGATCTTTGAAACATGTCTAGTCTTCATGCACTATGATGAGTATGTATTCACTAATAATAAACATACATTAGCATAAAGCATCCATATTTGTCCATGCCCAAGCTGAATAGAGTATTAATAACTTAAAAAGTATTAAATGAAAGAATTTAGAACAGATAAAAATGTGTGATTAAATTGTGATTAATCACGAGTTAACTCATGGCAATCATGCGATTTAAGTATTTTAATCGATTGACAGCCCTAATATTAATACCTAAATAGTGACATAGTGTAATTACAGTATGATTTAAACTTACGAGTATACTTGCAGTATAAAAGTACTAAACTAGTAGCTTACTGCGACTATACTTCAAAGTGTACTAAAAATGCTATTTCGTATTTACTATAAAATAATTTAAGAAGTATACCTATAAGTTCACTTTTAGTATAGTTGCTGTATGAACTAAAACATATATGTAAACTAGTTGTGTACTCTTTACTACTGTTATATTTAAAGTATACTTAAAAGTATACTTTTATATACTAGAAAGTGGGCCATTTTTGTCCCAAGGAATATTGAAATTATTGAAAGTACAATTACAAGTAAACTACTACTACAAACTACTAGTACACTGATACTGTTAAACTTACTATATAAATATACTTAAAAATATACTTGAATCTTACGAAGTACACTCTCTCAACTTTTTTGGCAAGGGTATCTCTGACTTTCTTCTTTAACCCCACTTGGAAAATGTCCTTTAGGGCCGCGTCTTTAAAACTGACTTAGTAGCAGAGTCCACCTTGGTGGCACCTTGGCAAAGGCAGAGGAGCCGTGAAACTGCTGGGTTCATTGTAACAGTCTGTATTCTGTAATGAATGGTCCACTGAAGGCGAGTTGATGTTGAAGTTAAACCCAGGTACAGTTTATTGATCCAAAGTGTAATCCCAACATACTAAAATTAAAAAAAACCTGCCATTGCACATAGGAGGAGAGCAGGGCCAAAAAACATTTGCTATGTGGGTACCACTACTTACATAGAAACCTATACATCGGAGCCTGATAAAAATGCATTTTTAAGAAATTCTGATGGACGTAGTTGTCAGGAGTGTCGTGCGGGAGGACAAACGAGGAGTACGAGATCACGATCAGGTAGAAAACAAGTCTTTAATGAACAAATCCACAACATAAAATCCAAAAGAAGGAGACACGCACACAAAGATGAGAACTGACAACCAAACACTGAACAGAATCTAACTTAAATAGGGTGGTTAACAAGACACAGACAGGTGATGGTGATTAACTAATAATGACTTAATTAGGGGAGGGACAGGAACAAAACCAAATGAGGGCAAAAAGGAAGTGGAACAAACCAAAGACAAAAGGGACTGAACCAAATCAAAACACAACAAAAGAGTCCCAAAACCTGACAGTAGTGGCTTTTGCATCTGAACTCTTCACATATTAATTTCACGTTTAACTTACATCACAAAAATAAACTACAGAATTTTTTTTTTTTTCATTGACAAAGTAACATTTTAAAACGAGATACTGAAAAATTGTAATGTACCCATTTTTTCCACTATTGTCTCTTCTTTGAGATAATGGTTAATAAATAATTTATTTGTTAACCATTCTCCCTGCTCTCCTCTGTCTCTCTCTGGAATTTGATGTCCTCACTGAGTAGTTCACCAGCTTCCCAGTGCTTTTGGAAAACACACTACTGGTTGGTAATTTGAATGGAATCTTGATCACTCAGTCTAATTTACAACTAGGATAGAATGGATTAATCATAATTATGTAATATTTAGACTTGTCATAGCACTTACATATTGCTCTTTTGTTGATTTTGATTGCTTTGGATAAAAGCATCTGCTAAATTACTAAATGTAAATTTTATGTTAATTTGTCTGATGAAAATCTTTTACAATGACAGATCTTAATGAATCTTATTTGTTGGTCTAGGTTTTCAAAAACTTGGGAATTTCAGAGAGTTTGTGAGTTGATGGGAATTTTTTTTTTTTTTTTTTTTAATTGTATATGACCTGCATACCTTCTCGTTTATCTCCCTCTCTAACCTTATTTAGATAGATGACACATATTGTCTAAAAATGCATGTGATTGAAAATGTTTTGATTTTCTGGTGAGGTTCCTTGTCACCACTTAATGGCAAAAATATTTATCTAAAGATATGTCACTTGAATGAATGCACTATTATCTGTTTAGAATTATTTTTCTTCTCAAACCATATTGGTATTATGAAGGGTAACTGATGAGATTTCAGAATGTTTCTATGTCCCTGGTGTCATGTATGTTGTGTTCACCCAAAATCTATTGTTCTGACATTAATTACTCACCCTCATGTCATTCCAAACCCGTAAGGCCTTTGTTTATCTTCGGATCACGGATTAAGATATTTTTGATGAAACCTGAGAGCTCTTTATTAACATGCCCAATACCCACTTCAGCATTTGATGTAAAATTACAATTCAAATTATGTTAATGTGTTACCTTAGCTTGAGAAATGTTAATGTGTGCATGTGTTTGTGTTGATACACAACTTATATCTAATTAAATATATGTCACAACTAAAGTGCAGCATCATTTCAGAAAGAAAATCAACTACTGCGGTGAGAAGGAGGCCACTGAATCTGCCACAACGAAAAGACAACTCAAATATTAACCAGAGAACACAGAAATGGACAAAAGACAGAACTATAGGTACATTAACTAAGATATCATTATATTGCAAAGTCAGCTTTATTTAAAACTTAAGATCAGTCTTACAAATATATTATATATATATATATATACAGGTCCTTCTCAAAAAATTAGCATATTGTGAAAAAGTTAATTATTTTCTGTAATGTACTGATAAACATTAGACTTTCATATATTTTAGATTCATTACACACAACTGAAGTAGTTCAAGCCTTTTTTTTGTTTTAATATTGATGATTTTGGCATACAGCTCATGAAAACCCAAAATTCCTATCTCAAAAAATTAGCATATCATGAAAAGGTTCTCTAAACGAGCTATTAACCTAATCATCTGAATCAACTAATTAACTCTAAATACCTGCAAAAGATTCCTGAGGCTTTTAAAAACTCCCAGCCTGGTTCATTACTCAAAACCGCAATCATGGGTAAGACTGCCGACCTGACTGCTGTCCAGAAGGCCATCATTGACACCCTCAAGCAAGAGGGTAAGACACAGAAAGAAATTTCTGAACGAATAGGCTGTTCCCAGAGTGCTGTATCAAGGCACCTCAGTGGGAAGTCTGTGGGAAGGAAAAAGTGTGGCAGAAAATGCTGCACAACGAGAGGGGGACCTGCGGAAGCAGTGGACTGAGTCTGGAGTAGAAACATCCAGAGCCACCGTGTACAGGCGTGTGCAGGAAATGGGCTACAGGTGCCGCATTCCCCAGGTCAAGCCACTTTTGAACCAGAAACAGCGGCAGAAGCGCCTGACCTGGGCTACAGAGAAGCAGCACTGGACTGTTGCTCAGTGGTCCAAAGTACTTTTTTCGGATGAAAGCAAATTTTGCATGTCATTCGGAAATCAAGGTGCCAGAGTCTGGAGGAAGACTGGGGAGAGGGAAATGCCAAAATGCCTGAAGTCCAGTGTCAAGTACCCACAGTCAGTGATGGTCTGGGGTGCCATGTCAGCTACTGGTGTTGGTCCACTGTGTTTTATCAAGGGCAGGGTCAATGCAGCTAGCTATCAGGAGATTTTGGAGCACTTCATGCTTCCATCTGCTGAAAAGCTTTATGGAGATGAAGATTTCATTTTTCAGCATGACCTGGCACCTGCTCACAGTGCCAAAACCACTGGTAAATGGTTTACTGACTAATTTTTTGAGATAGGAATTTTGGGTTTTCATGAGCTGTATGCCAAAATCATCAATATTAAAACAAAAA
Organism: Cirrhinus molitorella; assembly: GCA_033026305.1. Lineage (NCBI taxonomy): Eukaryota > Metazoa > Chordata > Actinopteri > Cypriniformes > Cyprinidae > Cirrhinus > Cirrhinus molitorella. The sequence continues at coordinate 10,825,530 of CM065128.1, forward strand.
AAAGGCTTGAAATACTTAAGTTGTGTGTAATGAATCTAAAATATATGAAAGTCTAATGTTTATCAGTACATTACAGAAAATAATGAACTTTATCACAATATGCTAATTTTTTGAGAAGGACCTGTATATATATATATATATACACACACACACACACACACACACACACACATATACATACACACTGGAGATCAAAATTAGAGAACAATTTATAAATAATTGATATTCTAAAATAATGTCATCTTCACTGCTCGACAGTTGAAGGAGTTTTTGTCCTGTCTATACCATGCTACCAGAACACCTTTTCCACAAAATAACTAAGGCATTTCAACAAAAAAACATTATTTTGCAGAAAACACACTGATCAAAATTAGAGAACAACAATGACTGTAGCATGGAAAAAGATTACAACAAAATTTTTTGAAGGTTACAACAGTCAGCAATTAGCAGGAAGTGTACAGGCCTCTGCTCTGAATGACTTCAGCACATCTGCGGATGTCCACAGGACAGCACTAGTCTCTCACACTGCTCTGGTGTGATTTTGGTCCACTCTTCTTCCAGTCTCCTCCACAGTTCGGTGACTGTAGTGGGTTTCTTGGCCATAACTTTGTCGCCAAGGATTTTCCAGAGGTTCTCTATTGGGTTGAGATCAGGACTCTGGGCAGGCCATGTCATTATTTCAATGTTCATTGTCCTGCATGGACTCTGCGGACTGATTGGGTGATGAACACAGGGAAGGAACCATATGTTGTTGAAGAAGGTTCTGATAAACATTTGCATTCACTCTGCCATGTAGCTGTATAAGAGGCCCAACTCCTGCTGCAGAAAACATGCCCAAACCATGACACTTCCTCCTCCACTTTTCACTGACTTCTTTACACACTTTGGGTTCAGTCTTTCTCCAGTTTGTCGCCGAACATAATGTTTCCCATCGGACCCAAATAAATTAAACTTGCTTTCATCACTGAAGTGAACTTTGGACCAGTTCTCCTCTGTCCACACAACATGCTCTTCAGCAAAGCTTAGTCTAGCCTTTTGATTCTTTCTGCTAATGAGAGGTTTGGTCACTGCAGAGTGGGCTTTCAGTCCAAATGCTCTTAAACGTCGAGACACTGTATGACGAGACAGATCAGCGCTGAACTGGTGAGCAATTCCAGCTGCAGTGTGGAAACGATTGCCCATTGAGATCCTCCGCAATATCCTGTCCTCTCTTGTATTTGTCTTCCGTGGACGACCAGCCTTCTTGGGGGACTTGAATGAGTTTGTGATGCTGTAAAGATTCAATATTCTTGAAATCACAGATTTGGAACGACCAACTTGTCTTGCTATGGCTGATAGGGTCATCCCTTTGGCCTTCATCTGGACAACCTGCTGCCGGAGGCTTTCAGTCACTTTAGAACGGCCCACCATCTTGCAGAGTCAGTGAAACTGGAAGTTAGGCTGCCAGTTAAATAGGGGTTGACAGATAATCAAGGAAATTAGCACCAGGTGCCAGATTAACACCAATAACTGGGAGGTATCTGAAAGTGTTCTCTAATTTTGGTCAGTATGTTTTCTGCAAAATAATGTTTTTTGTTGAAATGCCTTAGTTATTTTGTGGAAAAGGTGTTCTGGTAGCATGGTATAGACAGGACAAAAACTCCTTCAACTGTTGAGCAGTGAAGATGACATTATTTCAGAATTGTTCAATTGTTTATAAATTGTTCTCTAATTTTGATCTCCAGTATACATATATATATATATATATGTATAGGTAAAATTGGCTGTTTAATTCCTGAAATTATGATCTGATTCACAGGATCAACATCATCTGAACTCAGGATTGTTCTACTGGGTAAAACTGGATCAGGAAAGAGTTCAACAGGAAACACCATCTTGGGTCAAGAGTGGTTTCAGACGGATGCTTCACCAGAGTCAGTTACTAGAACCTGTGAGAGAGGAGATTTACAGATTGATGGAAAGAGCATCTCAGTCATTGACACTCCAGGCCTGTTTGATACCAGAATGACAAAACAAAAAATGAAGCGTGAAATAGTGAACTGTGTATACATATCTGTTCCTGGTCCTCATGCATTTCTACTGATCATCAGATTAGATGTAAAATTCACAAAAGAAGAGAAATATACAGTGAAGTGGATTCAGGAGAATTTTGGAGAAGAAGCTGCTAATTACACCATCATTCTGTTCACTCATGCTGATGCACTGCAGGGAAAGCCATTATATGACTATATCAAAGAAAGTAAAGATCTCCAGGCTCTTGTTCATGAGTGCGGTGGCAGATTTCACTCCTTCAACAATAAGATCACAATGAGCTACTCTCAGGTCCATGAATTGCTGGAAAAGATTGATAAGATGGTGGAAGAGAATGGAGGACAGCATTACAGTGATGAGATGTACCAGGAAGCTCAGAAAAATATACTAGATAGAGCACGGTTCTGTAAGTTTTTTTGTCTCTTTATAAATCTTTGTTTTTAAATGTCTTTTTAAAGTCTTTAAGTCAAGTCAAGTCAAGTCGAGCTTTATTGTCATTCCGCTACATGTGTGGACATACAGTGGAACGAGATGTCGTGTCTCGCAGGACCACAGTGCTACATAAATAAACAAATATGTACATACAACACCAGACGTAGGAACAACTTTTAAACCTATACATAGCTAACCTATTGAAAGTGGCAATCTAACTATACATATACTATAAATAATCAACTATACGTACACATAACATAAGACAGACTACATAAGTACTTTACATAATAATTATGCATGGTATTGTGCAAAAGAGAGGTATTTAAGGTTGAGAACCAAGTAGTGCAATATGATTTGTAGTGCATTGGCAAATAAACATAAGTCCTTGTAACATGAAATGTTGATAGGAAAGTGTCTGGTGCATGGAGAGAGAAGAGTGTTTCTACAGGTGGAACTGCAACAGTTTACATTTGGATAAGAGGAGGGATGAGGTGGCTGGAATTGAGGGCTCTCACAGCCTGGGGGAAAAAGCTGTTGAGTAAAAGCTGGAAGAGACTATGGGAGGGATGAGTGGGGTCCTTCACGATACTGGCGGCTTTACTGGAGCATCGTGTGAGGAAAATGTCCAGAATGGAGGGGAGAGGGGCACCGATGATCTTTGCAGCTGTGTTCACTGTCCGCTGGAGGGTCTTGCGGTCAGCAGCACTGCAGTTCCCGTACCAGACAGTAATGCAGCTGGTCAGCACACTCTCAATTGTTCCCCTGTAGAAAGTGGTGAGGATGGGTGGAGGGAGACTTGCTCTTTTTAGTCTGCGCAGGAAGTGGAGTCGCTGTTGCGCTTTCTTGGAGACTGATGTGGTGTTGGTGGTCCAGGTGAGGTCCTCTGTTATGTGCACCCCCAGGAATTTAGTGCTGCTGACTCTCTCCACAGTCGAGCTGTCGATGGTCAGTGGGGGGTGATAAACAGAATTCCTCCTGAAGTCCATCACAACCTCCTTTGTCTTACTGACATTGAGGGAAAGATTGTTTGCACTACACCAATCAACCAGCTGTGCCACTTCCTTTCTGTAAGATGTTTCATCGTTGTTGCTGATGAGACCTACCACAGTTGTGTCATCAGCAAACTTGATGATGTGGTTGGAGCTGAACTTGGCAGTGCAGTCGTGGGTCAGCAGCGTGAAGAGCAGCGGGCTGAGCACACAGCCCTGTGGGGCGCCTGTGCTCAGTGTGGTAACGCTGGAGGTGTTGCGGCCGACACGGACTGACTGAGGTCTTCCAGTTAAAAAGTCCAGAATCCAATTGCAAATGGAGGTGTTAAGGCCCAGAATGTTTAGTTTGTTGATGAGCTGTTGTGGGATTATTGTATTGAATGCTGAGCTGAAGTCAATAAACAGCATTCTAACATAAGAGTCTTTGTTTTCTAAGTGGGTAAGAGCCAGGTGTAGGTGGAGGAAATTGCATCGTCCATGGAGCGGTTTGGACGGTATGCAAATTGGAGCGGGTCAAGCGTGTTGGGAAGACTGGATTTGATGTGGTGCATGACTAATCTCTCAAAGCACTTCATCATGATTGGGGTCAGTGCTATGGGACGGTAGTCATTCAGACAGGACACTAGTGACTTTTTTGGTACTGGGATTATGGAGGTGGATTTGAAACATGTGGGGATGACTGCCTGGCTCAGCGAGGTGTTGAAGATGTCAGTTAGGACATCTGTCAGCTGTGCAGCACAGTCTCTCAGTACACGGCCAGGTATGTTGTCTGGACCCGCAGCCTTGCGTGGGTTAATCCTAGATAGGGTTTTCCTTACATCGGCTGGAGACAGACAGAGCACCTGGTCGTTGGGAAGTGTGGGCAGTTTTTGTGCAGGTGTGTCATTCTGCATTTCAAACCGTGAATAAAAGTGGTTGAGTGCGTCTGGGAGGGATGTGTCTTCATCGCAGGCCTGTGGCAGGGGCTTGTAATCAGTGATGGTCTGAATGGCTTGCCACAGACTCCGCGTGTCTTTGCTGTCAGTAAATTGATTATTGATTTTTTGTGCATACAAGCGTTTTGCTTTCTTGATGCCATGGGACAGATTGGGTCTTGCTGTTTTGAAGGCTGCTGTGTCTCCTGATCTGAATGCATCATCTCTGGTCTTGAGCAGCCCACGAACCTCAGCTGTCATCCACGGCTTCTGGTTTGCACGTGTGGTGATGGTCTTGGTGACTGTCACATCATCAATGCACTTTTTGATGTAAGCAGTCACTGTTTCTGTGTATTCATGCAGGTCTGTGTGGTTGTTGTAGGTGGCCGCCTCTCTGAACATGTTCCAGTCTGTGCACTGAAAGCAGTCCTGTAGTGCAGAGGTAGCATCATCTGGCCATACTGTGATCTGTTTTTGAACCGGTTTGGCAAGTTTCAGAAGTGGTCTGTATGCTGGGATTAGCATAACAGAGATGTGGTCCGAGTATCCGAGGTGGGGGCGGGGTTCAGCTTTGTAAGCGTTTTTTTCTGTTGTGTAAACCAAGTCCAGAGTGTTGTTTCCCCTTGTTGCAAAGTTCACATGTTGGTAGAACTTTGGCAAAACAGTCTTTAAGTTCGCGTGATTAAAGTCACCGGCTATGATGAAAAAGCCGTCGGGGTTATTTGTTTGTTGTTCGCTGATGGCGCTGTACAGCTCGCGAAGCGCGTCCTTGGTGTTTGCACACGGCGGGATGTAAACCGCGACAATAACAATGGCCGTGAACTCCCGCGGCAGATAGAAAGGTCGACACTTCACAAACATAAATTCCACCAGCGACGAGCAGTGTTTTAACACTAACACAGCATTATTACACCATTCCTTGTTGATGTAAACACACAGGCCTCCCCCGCGAGTCTTACCAGACAGTGTTGTATCTCTGTCCGCTCGGTAGCAGGTTAGTCCGTGCAGCTGAATGGCGGAGTCCGGGGTGTTGTTGTTTAGCCATGTTTCAGTAAAAACAAACGCATAACAATCCCTTTCCTCGTGCAGTGTAGAGCGACTGAGTTGAATTAAATCCAGTTTCTTTTCCAGCGAGCGAACATTGGAGAGCATGAGTGTTGGAAGAGCCAGTCTGGTGGGGTTAGCCCTTAGCCTAGCTCGTATACCTCTGCGCTTGCCGCACTTCTGTCTCCTCTCACACCGCCGGCGCCTCCGCTTTGTGTGGGTGGCGTCAGTGGGCAAGTCCGTGGTCTCGGGGTTCGGCTTTAGTAGTAAACAAAAGCCTCGGAGCTTCTCCGTAGTCGCCGGTGAGAGTTGGTGGTTGAATGAATTTGCGATTTCCAAAAGGCTTTGGCGATCATATGTGTATTTTTGTGTTATTTCTTTATGAATTAGCGGCAGACTTACACTATTCTGAGACGAACAGATGACATTAAAAGACATAAAAGCACCGTTTTTAGGACCCGGAGTAGCCGCTGCGTCTGACCGCGCCGCCATCTTGTCTCTAAACTGTAAAACCACTGATATAAACAGGAGTGCATGAATATATGTTCATGTTCCTGCAATTGTCTTTGTCCTGCTTTAGTCAATGAATGTTTCAGTTCAAGTCAAGTCATGTTTAATTATATAGTACAGTAATACAGTTGTACAATCCGCCATATTGGAATTCCCTTAATTTTTGAGATTCCAACTTGTAAAAAATGTTCACGTCCTCGTAGAACTAGTAATTAAATCTTGTGAACTGGGAGCGCTGTACCACCTGACCAACGTAGGCTCTTTTTAGACATTGATACTGTTGCCACAGAAAAGCATAATTCCGAGTCTGAGGACATCAACAGCTTAGAGTAGAATGTCACGTGTTGTGACATAATTTCATCATGAAATTACGGTAATTACGATATGGCATGAATGCAGCATAATTCCAAGTCTGATGATGTAAACAGCTTTGTGCGGAACGTCACGTTTTGTCATCTTGAAATTGCGGTAATTACGATATGACATGAACACAGCACACAACAAAATCTTGTTTGAGGTGTGAGTAGATTCTGACTAACTGGAATGCCTCAACTGGCCATTGCGTTCCAGAAATCAACAGAGGTTGGCTACAATGCTCAACACTACTAAAACAGAGCACAAACACAATTGGATTCTGTCGTGTCGTTTGTCGGTTCCATACATATATACATTTTCCATAAATCTTCTGGCCCATTTTTTTTAAGATTTGCGACCCAGGGCTTAAAAATCACTGATCTAGCTGACATGATCTCCGAGGACATTAGGCTGTAAAGGTCATCTCTAGGTGCTGATTCACCATCTGGTCTGGTTGTGGACTTGATCCGAGTGACTCCAGTGACCATCTGGGTTGGATACTGTCTGGATATGAGTGGTTATGTGACCTCAGAATAAGAAAGAAACAGACTAATAGCATAGATGTCACTTTTCTTACAATGTAACAAATACCTCGGGTGTTATAGGACTTGTTCCCGGTTCTGGTTGAAATAATTAATGCAACCTAACAACCCTTTATGGATTTTAATTCTAGAAATGTGTTAGTTTACCATGTGTAAGTCAGGTTAAAGAGATGGGTCTTTAATCTAGATTTAACTGACAGTGTGTCTGCCTCCTGAACAATGGTAGGTGGATTGCAGTGGTGTTCTGAAATGAGGTGGCAATTGATTTATTATTATTTTTTAATCAAATGTAAATGAATGTCCCAGTCACATTTTCTTGGTAAAAAAAACAAAACAATACTTATACTCTAACATTACTTTTACTATCTTATATATCAGAAAAAGAAACACATGGGTCACCATACTTGGCCACACATCACGCCCTTTCCGTTCCTTTCCTTTCAAAAGGACAATGGTACAAGAGGAATAACAAATTTTAGTTTTAAGTGTGAAAATATAGCAGAAGTACCACTGAAACTCAAAACCAATGGGCTTCAGAAATAATCAGGTCTTCACTTTAAGTTTTCATTTAGTGATGAGTTTTTGCTAGATAAAAAGCAGAAAAAAATACTAAAATAGTAAAAAAAAAAAATACTTGGCAAAAATACCAAGTGTCTTAGAGCCGGAAAAAAGCTTTAAAAGAGTGACACTTTATTTTAGAGAGTATGACACAGCGTGCAGAATTGACATGGTTGTTGTCACCACTAGAATTACCTACTGTAGCCAATGCACAATAAATTAAACCTCTTCCAAGGCCCATATTTAATAACAAAAATAGAGACTCCATAGGGAATCCATACTCTTGTTCCAAGAGACCAAGTCAATCATTTCTGATTCAAAATACCATAATCAACTCATATGAAGCATTCAGTAACCATTTCAAGGAAGATTTTGGCTCTGCAACAGGAATGCTCTCTATCTCCGACCAACTTCTGTGGCTGTGTCAAGGCACGTCATCCACCAGTGACTTCACTCTCCAATTTTGCACACTAGAAGCTACTAGCGGCTGGAACAAGGTTGCCCTTCTCAGTGCTTACCGGCAGGGATTGGATCCTTGTATTTGTGCCCAAATGCCTACATACAATGACACAATGGGATTGGAGATCCCTGCCTGCCAGCCTGACCTAACTGCCCAACAGCTTGCAGCAAAGCCATAGGTCCCCCAGTATGTGAACCCATGCAAATGGTCTCCGCCCGACTCTCACGTACGGAACATGCTCACCACCTTGCAGCCGGACTCTGCCTCTACTGTGCAGCTGCAGTTCACTTCATCAAAGTCTGCCCTGTCAGACCACCACATCATTAATGTACAACTTGAACCTGATGTCTGAACCTTATCACTGTTACCAATACAACTACTCACCCCAGATCATTCAGTTTCAGTCTCCAAGCCGTCTCCATCTCCCCTGTCAACGCCAAACCCAGGAGCTCCGAGTCGAGACCATGCACGGAAAAACCGCTAAGGCGTGGCTGGGTTAACTATCGAGCCCCAACAATAAAGCTGAAAGTCGGGTGTCTACATAAGGAAATCATCACCTCTCTGGTACTGGAGGGACCCATGGTAGACATCATCCTGGGATGCCTCAGGCTCACTCTCCATTCTCCAGAAGTCAGATGGGACCACTGTGAGGTTACTCGCTGGAGTGAGTCATGCTTTCAGAAGTGAGTCATGATTACCGCAAACTGAACTCCCAGACAATGAAACTGCCTTATCCTCTTCCCCTGGTCCCGGCTGCCCTTGAGGAACTCTGTGAGGCTGCATCTTCTCCAAGCTGGACCTGTGGAACACGTACAACCTCGTTCACATCCGGGTTAGGCAGGACAGATGTAGCATTTTGTCAAGAATTTTACACACAGTGCCACGAAGGGTCAGAGCGCTGTGCATATGGTGAATAGCAGCAGAGTTTGTAAGCATGAACGTTTGTTTTAAGTGTTTATGTTTGTGTTTATTATGCATTTGTTTGTTTGGAAAAGTTAAAACTTAATCTGTAGGTAAGTACTTACTCCTATGGAAGGCGATGATGGAGTTGCCAGTTAAAATTGCAATGTGGATTGCACTGCTTATCCTATGCCTTCACATAAAGCCTGTGAGATCTACCGCGAAGCTCCAATATAGCCTTAAATTCCTGCTTCAGTGGCATCTGCCTTATGTTCGATATCCAGTATGTAAGTATATAAGATTGCAACATTTTCGGAACAATGGCGGCTTTATGGAAAGTGTTACGAATAATGATGAATCAAAAATGAAAAGAAAAATGGGGAAAAAAATTGCTTATTAAAATTGTATAAGTATCATAAAATCTCCTCAAAATTCTGATTCTGAATAATAATCCAAAAATTTTATTGAACAAAAAAATATTTATTTCTAAGCTTTGGTCACTTTTGACCGTGAAGAAGGTAATTGTGACTCCTAAACGAAGAGGGCAAGATTGTGAATACGGGACCTGGAGGACATACTTAGTACTAGAATGTTATACATTTGCTGAAATAAATCTAGGGTGTACTCATTTCTGCAGTCTTTAATTTAAACAAAATTGACTAATTTACTTATTTTACTGAAAATACTTGCATATATTTTTTGTTTAATATATTTAAATTGTGCCATCTTTCCAAGAATTATATTATTCAAATGGGGTGTACTCATTCATGTTGTGCACTATAGCCTGCGGCTATCCGGCAGCTGAAAGAGCAAACGCAATGTTGCAAATCTCACAGAGCCGTGCATTTACTGAGATGCTTGAGTCTCATTCTTCTCCACTCGCAAATTACCTTCTTTAATAAAGGCAGCCCCTGCTCACGCCGGCAATGAGCCTGCGTGAGGAAAATTTTACTTGAAAACTCAAACGCTCAATCCTTCTAGGCGGATCGGAGTAAAAGGCTGTTATTATGATTCATATCGCTGACAGAATTGAGTGCATTAAGTGCGAGTTGCGGTGCTTCTCTAGTGGTTCGTCTTCTTCAATGAAGATGGCACTACCCCTCCAGCTCTCTGCCTCACATCGTCTGGTCTCCCATGTGGGAAAGGACTCCATGATTGCACTTACCTGTTCTAATCCTCGTTGTTGTCTCGTGTGTGTTACCTCGTCTACTTACCTGCACCAGCTCACAAATGTCAGTATCATCCATTGCTTGTCAAAGACTATATATGTTATACTCATCGTTCCTGTGATCCTCTGCATGCTGTTGAATAAATCATGTTTGTTTTATTCTGACTCAACTGTGTATAGAGTCTGACTTCCCGTTACAGTGATCGTTTTCAGCACAGCTCCCGCGTGCTTCTCTCTCCCCACGGCGCTGTAGCATTCTAGAGGCTAGAGCACCGTCTACAGTCGTGGCCAGAAGTTTTGAGAATGACACAAATATTGGTTTTCACAAAGTTTGCTGCTAAACTGCTTTTAGATCTTTGTTTCAGTTGTTTCTGTGATGTACTGAAATATAATTACAAGCACTTCATATGTTTCAAAGGCTTTTATCGACAATTACATGACATTTATGCAAAGAGTCAGTATTTGCAGTGTTGGCCCTTCTTTTTCAGGACCTCTGGATTCGACTGGGCATGCTCTCAATCAACTTCTGGGCCAAATCCTGACTGATAGCAACCCATTCTTTCATAATCACTTCTTGGAGTTTGTCAGAATTAGTGGGTTTTTGTTTGTCCACCCGCCTCTTGAGGATTGACCACAAGTTCTCAATGGGATTAAGATCTGGGGAGTTTCCAGGCCATGGACCCAAAATTTCAACGTTTTGGTCCCCGAGCCACTTAGTTATCACTTTTGCCTTATGGCACGGTGCTCCATCGTGCTGGAAAATGCATTGTTCTTCACCAAACTGTTGTTGGATTGTTGGAAGAAGTTGCTGTTGGAGGGTGTTTTGGTACCATTCTTTATTCATGGCTGTGTTTTTGGGCAAAATTGTGAGTGAGCCCACTCCCTTGGATGAGAAGCAACCCCACACATGAATGGTCTCAGGATGCTTTACTGTTGACATGACACAGGACTGATGGTAGCGCTCACCTTTTCTTCTCCGGACAAGCCTTTTTCCAGATGCCCCAAACAATCGGAAAGAGGCTTCATCGGAGAATATGACTTTGCCCCAGTCCTCAGCAGTCCATTCGCCATACTTTTTGCAGAAGATCAATCTGTCCCTGATGTTTTTTTTGGAGAGAAGTGGCTTCTTTGCTGCCCTTCTTGACACCAGGCCATCTTCCAAAAGTCTTCGCCTCACTGTGCGTGCAGATGCGCTCACACCTGCCTGCTGCCATTCCTGAGCAAGCTCTGCACTGGTGGCACTCTGATCCCGCAGCTGAATCCTCTTTAGGAGACGATCCTGCCGCTTGCTGGACTTTCTCGGACGCCCTGAAGCCTTCTTAACAAGAATTGAACCTCTTTCCTTGAAGTTCTTGATGATCCTATAAATTGTTGATTTAGGTGCAATCTTAGTAGCCACAATATCCTTGCCTGTGAAGCCATTTTTATGCAACGCAATGATGGCTGGACGCGTTTCTTTGCAGGTCACCATGGTTAACAATGGAAGAACAATGATTTCAAGCATCACCCTCCTTTTAACATGTCAAGTCTGCCATCCTGACGTAATGATCTCCAGCCTTGTGCTCGTCAACATTCTCATCTGAGTTAACAAGATGATTACTGAAATGATCTCAGCAGGTCCTTTAATGACAGCAATGAAATGCAGTGGAAAGTTTTTTTCGGGATTAAGTTAATTTTCATGGCAAAGAAGGACTATGCAATTCATCTGATCACTCTTCATAACATTCTGGAGTATATGCAAATTGCTATTATAAAAACTTAAGCAGCAACTTTTCCAATTTCCAATATTTATGTAATTCTCAAAACTTTTGGCCACGACTGTACAAGGTGCTTCTATGCCCTTAGGTGGTCAGTCTTTCGTGACTAGTGTTCTACACAAAGACTGGATCCAGTTTCTGTGACGTGTTCCATGTGCTAGCTTTCTTACAAGAGCTGTTCGACAATGGTTCGCCCCTTCCCCACTCAGAGTTTATGTGGCAGCTATCATGGTGAATTAATTCCTTAAAGCTGGCCAATCAATTGTCTAACACAATCTAATCGTTAAGTTCTTAAAGGGTGCTCATGGGAGCTGTGTGAATCCTCCTCATCCTTCAACAGTGCCAAAGATTTTTCACCGCAGTGAAAATGTTGTATTTGAAAGTCTAAATGCCAACAAATATGAATTCCCCAAAAGCTCACGCCATGCTTAGGGGGTCTGTTGAAACACAATGGAGGCGAGAGGGGCAGAATACAGGTAACCTTACCTGCTGCTGTTGCTGTTGGACAGTTTTACTTTAGAAAAACATGTCCTTTATATACTTTGTAACATTATATTTTGTAATATTGGCCCTGTTTTTATTATTGTTGTTTTTGTACAAAAAAATTTTTTCCACATCCAATATCTTTGTGAAGACACTGCCTCCCTTGCCTCCTCGGAGGAAATGCCCTGGGTAGTTTGGGCGCTAAATAGGAAAAGAATCTGCCATCCACAGTTGATTTTGATATTCTAAGTATTATCAAATGGCCAGAGTTTTGAGAATGCAGCAGACGTGAAGGACTATAATGTGTTCAGAGCTCGCTCAACTTCTAAGGTGCTAACCCATTCAAGTAAAAGTGTTCATAAGTAAAGTGTATGTGATGTTCAATATGGAGCCAGTGCAGAGTTGACAGAATTGGGATAATATGGTCATAGTTCCTGGTTCTACTTTATACTGTATCAATAGCATGCCATTTATCTGCTTGTTTATTATATCGTCGCTGTCGGGCGGAATCCTCGTATCTCCAAAACCGTCATTTTTCAGGAAATGAAAAAAACTGCATATTTTTTGAGTTATTAAATATTTTATCGTTAAAGTTGGTATTATACCATATATTGCTATCATACACTGTTGTGTACCAACATTAAGACAACATTTCCCCAAAATCATGTTTTATCGGAGATACGAGGTTTTATGACTTGGGAGCCGGGAGATACGAGCTTACGCCGTCATTGATAAGAATGGCACAGACACAGAAGTCGCTGCTGCCAGCAGTGTTCATCAAAGTCTGCGGTCGCGTTGAGCCTTTTGACAAGAGAAAAGGCTTCAATAGTTAACCAAAGCCAACGACTGTGGTTACATACATTTTCCTAAACTCTATTTTAAAGGTTAGAGCTATGAGTGATGCAATACCAAAATAAAACGATAAGCTGTCTAATAGGCGGAAATTAATCTGCAGGCAAACAAAGTCTGCGGTCGCATTGAGCCTTTTGACAAGAGAAAAGGCTTCAATAGTTAACCAAAGCTAACGACTGTGGTTACATCAATCTTCATAAACTCTATTTTAAAGGTTTAAGAGCTATGATGCAATACAAAAAAACTGAGTCCGTCTTTTTTCCCCTTTATTCTTCCAGAACAGCTTATACTACTGTTATTAACATAGTTACGTTTTGTATGTAATGCCAAAGTAGTTATATTTCGTTTCGTTTTCTTATTAAGTTAATTTAGAAAAACTTCTGGAGCATTTTTTTGTTCGTTAAATATCAGTTTGTTTGTTTGTTTGTTTTTTTACGAACAACGGCCAGCGGAAGACTTTTGCCTTTTAAATCATTACGACTTGCATAAAATAAAATCTATAGATCTAAAACAGTTAAAGTAGCTATAGAACAATGTTAGTTTAAACATTAAACCTAGATAAATGTGCGCTATTAGGTGAATATTGTTTTTGAAGAGGAGAAGCTGAAATCGCTTTGCAGGACATGAGGGTCACGATCACATTTTTCAGCGAATAGGCTACATGCCTCACAAACATGATAAATAAATAAATAGAAAGCTTTAAATTATTACTTAACGAAATAAAACAAATCAGTAATCCGGAAAGATGCTTTCCTTCAAAAGTTGCGTCCAAAGAAGAGATTGCGAGTCAGGGTCTTTGCGACATTATCTCAGAATACACTAGTTTATTAATGGATCATTCAAATATCTCCTTACTGTTTCCACCGACACATTCAATGCTAATTATTTTTGCCGGTGCTTTGTGACAAGAAGATGGAAGGGGACATATGCCCCGACGCTCCAGCGGAGTGAAGAAAAGGTGGAGATACGAGCTCTTCTCAGACAGTTGAAGTGTTCAAATGAGTTAAGAGATTTGCTCTCAAGCTATTTTCAACACTTTAGATTAGTTAATAATTTGTAAAAATTACAGATCCACGTGGGCACTGACCAATAGCATCGATTTGTGAAAAAATATGAAATTGACAAAATTTGGACATACGAGGTTTCCGCCCGACAGCGACGATATGTAAAATCTTTTTTAATTATTTTTTAATTTCTGAATGAATTACTCCATTTTATTTGACATTCTGATTGACAGGGTCAGAGAATCCTCGGATTGTGCTGCTGGGTAAAACAGGATCAGGAAAGACCAGTGCAGCAGAAACCATTGTGGGCAAAGTAAGTTTTGAGAGGAATTCACCAGATCTTGTTACTAAAACCTGTGAGCTAAAAGAAGCAAATGTGGCTGGAAAAAGCATGAAAATATTTGACACTCCAGGACTGACTGATGCCACAGAGAAGAAGATGAAGGACGAAATAGAGAAGCTGGTCTTCATGTCTGCTCCTGGTCCTCATGTGTTTCTGCTGGTCATTCAACTGGATGAAAGATTCACAGATGAAGGCAAAAATATAAAGCAATGGATTCAGGGGAACTTTGGCGAAGATGCTTTATGTCACACCATCATTCTGTTCACTCACACTGATCATCTGATGGGAAAATCATTAGATGAGTATATGAGAAAGAGAACATTTCTTCAATCAGTTGTTGATAGCTGCGGTGGCAGATTTAACTTATTCAACAATCTGGACAGAGATGACCAAAATCAGGTCACTGAGCTTCTAGAGAAGATAGAAAACATGGCAGAAAAAAATAGATGGAGATACTACACAAATGACAGGTTTAAAGATATTATAAAAAAAAAGATTTCTCGTGAAAAACTGAAAAAAAAACTAAATAATTTTGCAACAGTAGCTGGACCAGCAGGAGTGGCAGCCATAGCAGGAGGTGTTGCAGGAATAACACATTCGATTATATCACCAGTACTATTATTTGCAGGAGTTGTGGCTGTGATTGGAACAGCTGTGGTCTTTGTTGCAAACAATTAAAAAAAAGATTAGAATACTTTGGCAAATTGATAAATATGAACAGTGTTGGAGAAAGTTACTTTTAAAAGTAATGCATTACTATATTGCATTACTCCCTAAAAATAACGAATTATATTACTTTTTATTGAAAGTAATATGTTACATTACTTTTACGCTATTTTTAAATCTGGGCAGGGTTTGCATGATTGTTTTTAATATAAAAAGTTAAGATTTTTAGCAAATGTAAAATCCCCTTTTACACCAAAAAGTGAAATAAATAAATAAGCCTAAGGCTGAAGGAAAAGTAAATTCACGTCTGTACAGTAGATCTGTAGGAAAAGGAATTTCAACCCTTTTCAGCAATGAGAAAAATGAAGCACAAATTCTAATCTATCTAAAGTTTTGCTATCTAAATGTTTGAATTGGTTAATAAAATGGATTAAACACATAAAGGAAACAGAAAGTAACTGGTGTTACTTTTCTAGTTACGTAAAAGAAGTAATCTGATTACGTAACTCACTTTACTTGTAATGCGTTACCCCCAACCTATAATTGACCTTTAGCAAGTCATAGCGCTCTCACACCACACATCAAGTACTTACACAACGAAAAATACATTGCAGAGCAAAGAGGACACTGAGCTTTTCTCAGTATAAATCAGTAAACCTTTTCAGTACTAGTTTGATGGTTTTACGTATCTTGTGTAATGTTTATATCTTTATATCATGTTAAATCTTTATAGTCTTCAGTCCTCAATGCTGTTGCCCAAAGTCGGTTTTGGTTTTTACCCAGGTAAACTTGTGCTTTCCTTCTGAGCTCTTTGTAGAAATATAGAAATAAATAAATTCACTTTTAATTTGCATATTTTCTTTCTGCTGCCTTATTTTTCGTTTGCAGTAGCAGCAGTGTTTACTTCTGTCTTGTAAATGCATTTAAATTCATGATATATTAATAACAACTTCACTTAATCTTCTAATAACTCTTATGAGAAGTGAAATACATTTATATTAATGTCAAATTATGTGTATGATGTATATATATATATATATGATGAATTAGCTATGAACAATACTTTTCCAGCATTATGATCTTTGTTGTGTGTACAACATTTAGTACTTTTAAAACTATGCTTAAAGTATGGCTTAAGGAAAATCAAATATGTGATCATTGATTGATTTTTTTTTTGCTGATTAATGGAGTATGGTGTGATATTGACTGTGTTGTATATGTTATATTGTTTGTGATTTAATTTTTGTAACTTTGTAACAACATCCTGCCCAGGGACTGCAGATGCAAATTAGCTTTATAGCTAACTCTGGCACAGCGCTTCTGTTGTGCATTGTCCCTGTATAAATAAATAAATAAATAAATTGAATTGAATTACTCATGTTACTTAACCATGCATTAGCGTTTTGTTGTATTTTTTGAAAGCTCCTAAATGAAATTAAATTACTACATCATTTTTGATCATAGAGATAAGAGCAATACATCAATTGATTTTATTTATCTACTTTTATTTGTATAAACACATAATAACAACAAAACTGTGAACTTTTGTCAGATAAAGAAAATAAACAGGGTGCACTGTCTGACACATTGATCTCCGTTATCTTAATTTAGGACGTCATTAAAATGAACTGATACTCAGCAAATACTCAACACAAAGACATGAGATATAGCTACAGAAAACTTGACATGTCTACTTTTAAACAAAGCAAGTCTTATCAAAAACAAATATTCTGTGATAAAGTAATCCATATGAAACCAACTGGATGTACAGTTTTGCCCTCACAGTTAATTACTTTTAATTTGATCACGCTCATGAGCTAAACGTTGAGAGGAACAAGACAAAAGTTACCAGATGCACTAAAAGGAATACATTTTGAATTTAGCCTCTGTTCATGAATATATGCTCTTGTGTAAATGTTTTAAATGTGTTATACCTGGTCATGTTTGCAATCATCTGAGGTGTAAATGTATCAGGCTGTAAATATTCTTATCAGTGATGTAAATTATTACCAGCTATGCATCTTCTGGTAATTGCTATAACAAGCGTTTCAATTTCCGTTAAGCACTGTGGCTGCATCACTAGCATAACTGCACAAAAGAGGCCTGCGAGTGTCGTTCAGTTTTGAGTTTACTGGGAAATCATACCAAGTCAGGGTTGCCAGGTTTTCACAACAAAACCCACCCAGTTGCTACTTAAAACTAGCCCAAAAGGTCCCCCATTAAATGTATTCTGGAGGATAAAATACACTTTTTTTTGGCAGGGTTTCCCTGGTACAATTAGCATTCCAGGGGCTAAATATTATGTTATTAGGGCCAGTTCTACCCACAGACATGAAAAACAAGTGGTAAAGAAGCCCAATTCCACGGGAAAACTGCGGACTAGGCAACACTGTACCAAGTGTTGCGTATTGTGTATAGTAATTGTACTTTTATTACACCTATATGATCATGGTTGTGTGGTTTGTGGTTGATAGTGTTGAAATATAGTTCCTTTGTTATTGGCATTCTGTTTTTATACTGTTTTTTGTTCTTGTACTATAGTACTATGAAAAACAAATACTACCTTCTCACATTAATCCTTTGCCATCACATGCACGTTTATTGAATCTGCATAACACAAACTACTATGTATGAGGACTTGTGCAGCATATTAAACAACGTGCGGCAGCAATCGCGCTGTTACACTTCAAGCAGACTGGGCATATACTTTCACAAAAACTCATTTCGAGAACTTATAACAATAAAACATGTACCTGCATTACACAAACGAATATGTATGAGGACTCGTGCAGCATATTAAACAGCGCACAACGCACAACGCTGTGAACAGCCCGCACAGCCTGTGCCCACAACAAGAACCTGGACCACAGCTAAGACCAAATGATGCACACACTCTCATGAGACTCTTCAAATGTTTTTTTCCTTCAGACCACCCAGATAGGACACGTACATCTGCAAGATGTCTGTTAAAGATCTCTTGATCTGGAAAGCATCTGCTGTGTATAAACATCTGGCAGACATCTGTAAGATGTTAGTTTTACATACATTTTAAATCATAAACGTCTTAAAGATATCTAATAGATGTCTATTTGACATCTGATAGGAAACGTCCAATAGACGTATTGCAGATGAGCAAACTACGTCTTGCAGATGTCTTGCAGATTGCAGATGCAAATGCAGACATTAAATAGACATCTCAGAGATGTATATGTGCTATCAGGGTAAACATTATACAATTTGGAAATGTCAGGTATGTGATGTTTATTTAAATATTTCAACATTACATAGACTACTAGTCAGAAGTTTTTGAACAGTAAGGGGCGTGCCGGCTTTTTGGACAAGAAAAAGTCGACATGGGCGCTTTTTTTGTAAAAAAAATAAAAAAATCTGGCAGCATTGCAGCCGAGGGCGTCTTTGGTTGCTATAACAACAGCTGCAACGCTATAAATGTGAGAAATGTGGATAAAAGGGGAAGCTCGCTCTTGCATTGGCTTTTTTTTTTTCATTTTTGCCTTTT
Organism: Cirrhinus molitorella; assembly: GCA_033026305.1. Lineage (NCBI taxonomy): Eukaryota > Metazoa > Chordata > Actinopteri > Cypriniformes > Cyprinidae > Cirrhinus > Cirrhinus molitorella. Next base: position 10,844,057 of record CM065128.1, read on the forward strand.
ATTTGATAGGACAGTATTTAAACAGGCGGAGTGGGAGAGAGAGAGAGAGAGAGAGAGAGAGAGAGAGAGAGAGAGAGAGGGGATGGGATCAGGAAAGGTCTGCGACTCGCAGACTGCGAGCTGCGCGGGGTTGGCCTAGTAGCACCGTTGTGCTTCGGGCGTCCCTTTTTCGAGTCCTGGCTCACAGACCTTTCCGGATCCCGTCCCCCTCTCTCTCACTTAGCTTCCTTTCGGTTTTGGAAGTTAACGGGGAGGAGAATGTTGGTTCACAACAATTAAATCTATCTACCAGCACCTTCTCCATTTTTTCTGGTTGTTCTTGTTGTTATGGAAACGACAGGTCTCGCTACTTGCTTGTCATTGGTCAGCTGTCAAAAGGTGCTTGACATAGGGCGTTCTTTTCAGAAAAGTTGAGCTTTTTTAACTTGGAAAGACACTCTGAGCTGCAGAAAAAGACGCCGGCGGTGGCTTTTAAAAAAAGTGCTCAGGACTTTTTTGAAAACACAGATGGTGGCAGTTAAAAAAAAGATGCCAAGTGTGAACACGGCCTAAGATTTGTAATGTTTTTGTACAGAATTATCTTCTGCTCACAAAGCCTGCATTTATTTGATCCAAAATACTGGGTTGAGGGTGGGATTTTAAGTAAAACTATTTGATGGACGTATAATATGTTTCAAGAGCATCTAATTTAAATATCTAATTTTTGACCAAGATGGCTTTTAGCTGGTTTTGCGTCTGAACTCTTTATATTGTAACAATAGTCCAATGGAGGCAAGATGTTTGATTAACCCAAGTGCAGTTTATTAAACAGAGTGTGAAATCCAACGTGAAATCCAGAACAAACAATAATCCAAACAATGAACAAAGACTTGACTTGAAACAGACTTGAACAGACTTGACTTGGCTTGAGTATGAAAGAGACATGGCATGAAACAGACTTAAACAGAAACTCACCAACAGCAGGTTACAACATAAATGACAAGAGACCAGGGTTGCCAGGTTTTCACAACAAAACCCACCCAATTGCTCCTCAAAACTAGCCGAACAGTAGCCCAATCATGGGGGGGGGGTCCCCCTGTAAAATTTGCGTTTCGGGGGTAAAATACATGTTTTGTGGTGGGGGTCTTATGGTGAAATTAGCATTCCAGGGGCTAAATATTACTTTATTGGGGTCGCCTCAACCCGCGGACATGAAAACAACCCACAGTAACAGTATGAAAGTAGCCCAATTCTTGGCAACACTGCAAGAGACTGTAGCTGTGTCCCAAAGTTGAGTGCACGCACTTCGGAGTGCATGGACTTCGAAGGCCACGTCTCTGAAGTGCAGGAAAGGTGCTCCACATTCGCAATTTTTCCTAATTCTGCCACCAGGGGTTCCCGATTAGCAATCTGTAGCATAGCAATGGTGTGAGAGGAGAGCTGCCGTCCTGCCAGGACAGGTGGAGCCAGAATTGCTAATTTTTGTTTTCATGTTTTACTCATAATGGAGGAGACGGTGATTAGCCAAGGCCAGGTAAGTTATGTAAATGTTTTGTGCTAAAATGATAATCTGCATTAAAAAATTGCAGTGTACAATATTACTTTTTTATTTACACATGTGAATATGCAATACAAAATGTAGAGAAATTAACTTACATCACAAAATAATATTTAAAATAATTCATAATTCACATAATTCATATTTAAAAATTGTAATGTACCCATTTTTTCCAGTTTTCTCTTGCCTAATAATTTATTTGTTAACCATTCTCTCAAGAAGAGAAAACTCTCCTGTGTCAGGTTTTGAGACTCTTTTGTTGTGTTTTTGATTTGGTTTAGTCCCTTTTGTCTTTGGTTTGTTCCACTTCCTCTTTGCCCTTATTTGGTTTTGTTCCTGTCCCTCCCCTAATTAAGTCATTATTAGTTAATCACGATCACCTGTCTGTGTCTCGTTACCACCCTATTTTAGTTGGATTCTGTTCATTGTTTGGTTGTCCGTTCTCGTCGTTGTGTGCGTGTCTCCTTGCCTGTCTCCTACGTGGATTATTAGTGTGGATTTTGTTCATTAAAAGACTTGTTTTGCTCCCGATCTCGATCTGGTACTCCTCGTTTGTCCTCCCTACACGACACCTGACATCCTGTGTCTCTCTCTGAAGTTTGATGTCCTTCCTGTCATGACGTTTTCAGCTTGACGTCAACTAGTCGCTGGTCCTAAATAAAGGAGGCAACAGGACAATAAAACATTTACACCCTGCTTCCAAACAGTAAAAATGACAAATAAGACATTTGATTATAACATTTGGATGCTGTAAACTGAATGGGAGAATGCATGTTTTAAACAGCTTAGGGGCAGTTTACATGTCGCGTCTTTTGCGCGCTCAAGTTCCTTATTTCAAATGTAGACGTGCACAATGCGTGGTCATAATAAAAGTGACGCGGTCGATTTTCCATTTTAATGCTGGAAATACATTTATCCTTTGCTGAAACTTCCGCCTCTTAATGGCGAGCGCAAGTCATGGTTGCTTAGCAGGGCGCTTTAGAAAGAAGAAAGCTGCGCGCCTAGCGTTTTCCACGCGTTTTAGGTGCGACACGTGAACGGGCCCTTATTGTACGGATAATTAATCGACGTTCTAATCTAATGTAATGTGCGTTGTAACGCGCACACACATACAGCCAGTAGCTCCTATATAAGCAGATCAGGCGCACACAGAATCATTTAATAGCCTCAAAATGTATTGTCAGCACTGTTCTATGATTTCCCAATAATACAACTTATAAACCGAAAGGTTCTATATTTCTTAGTAATTAAACCCCACAGCTTTACTATTAGTAGAGATGCTGCCAGGTTGAATTATATCACACACAGTCACTCTCTTAGTAACGCTTATTTATTTCTCACTAATCTTAATTATTTATTTGATTAAGAACGAGCGAAATATAACGACCCAAAGACAAAGGAACTGATAAAACAAGCTATTATAGGAACAGTAGTCATGTGGGCAGCGCTGTGTCATATGCCATATAGCGGTGCAGAAGGTGTTCGAGTCTGAGCTCAAGATTTAGGCGTATTTGTTTATCAATGACGTCATCAATGACTGGTCAACGTCGACTCGACTTTAAAATGTAAGACTTTAAAAATTCGGAAGTCGTTCAACCCCTACTCACTCCCTCAGCTGTCCCAGGACACTTGCAATCCTAAGGCAGAGCAAAAAAACCATGCCTGTTAACAACACCACAATGAATTTCAGCACAAATGTGTCTATTAACTTGCTTACTTTGTATTTTTCCTCAGCATGCTAGTTTTCTCACAACAGTCCTAAAACAAGAGAAAAAGGAAACACTTAAATAGAAAGGTTTGCAATCTTAACATCTGAAAATAGCAGGACATGCATCCAACATACTGAAGTGCTACCGTTTGGTTAAACATTTGTAGACATATCTTTCATGACAGCACTACAAAAACACCACAAATGGAAATACTTTTGCCTTATATAGTGGTGGTGTTATTGTTTGTGGGCTTTTTTAACTGAATTTTAACACTCATTTCGCTAGGTATTTGAGTAAATGAAAACACAATACTTACATTTCAATGCTAATTCCCCAACAGAACTCTCATGCTCCATGTTCTTTGAATATAAATTACATCGTCCTCTGCGCGCAAGTGATTCTGGGACATGGTAGGGTGCAAAGTGTCCACCGATGTACACTTCATTTTCCAGGTAAACAGAGACCGCATTTGTTGCTTTCGAATTACGACAGCCTTTGGCGCACCACGGTGACACAATCGGCCTTGAAATGAGCACTTTGAAGAGTGCATTCTGGATTGGGATGGTTTACGTCATGACGCTGTGACACAATCGCACTTCAAATTCATACTTCAGAGTCAGTGTACTACAGTTTGGGACAGCCTTCGTCACTCCACTGTGATGCATTCACACTTCAAATACGCACTTCGAAGTGTGTGCACTCAACTTTGGGACACAGCTCATGGCTACATGAGGGCTACTTATAGTCAAAAATGAGGGAACATGACACAAACCGACCAATGAGAAACAAGGAGCATGACATAGCAACCAATGAACAAACAGAACAGAAAACACCATGGAAAAAAAAAAACTATCAGAACATGACACATACACAGGTGTGTGTGTGTGTGTGTGTGTGTGTGTGTGTGTGTGTGTGAACAATTCCAGCATTGGTGACGTGACATTTGCAGTAAAAACTTGAAATATAAATTCTCAGAGAATGTGAATATATTGAAACATCTGTTTTATTTATATTTTACCTTAGAAGTTTAGGCATTAAAAAAAAACCTGTAATATATGTTTGTCAAGTTCCGGAGGTCACCAGTTTCCACTCAGAACAAGCTTATGTGAATTGAAGCATTGTCCGCTTGTTAGTGTGTAGGCCTGTGTCTGTGTGAAGATACAATTGTGTCACGATGATCGCAATGTTATGTTTAATGGCAATGTTTTGAAGGATCCTTAGATCCTCCCATGCAATTGTTTGTGTTATATTTTAAGTTGTATGTTTTGATTCATTTATAATCATATATTTACATAATTATTCATAATAGTTAATCATTTATAATCATTAATTATTTACATATTCCATTATTTGATGATTGATTATTTGATCATTTGATTGTTTAATTATTTTATTTATTATTATAATTTAAGTATTTTACCATTTATTCATTTATTATTATATTCCTATATTTGATATTACTTATTATTTTTCTTTTTCTTTGCTTATGCATTTTCATTATTGTTCAGTCTTATGATTGTGGGGTTTCATGAATTGTTTTGTCTGTATGAACGAGAACTAGATAAGTGATGTTTATGGAAACCCAAGGTTTTATGGGGTGTTGTGATGAATCATTTGATATATCATTGCTTACTGAATTGTTCTCCAGACGAAGTCTGAACTTTGAGACATACGCAACTAAGATTGTTCAATAAACTCTACTAAACCTATTATCAACATCACTTCGTCTCCTGCTTCTGCTCTTTTCTGTTTTTTTCACCAGTCATCTTCTGATTGACAGAAGACTGTTAATAGTATTTTGAGTATCGACAGCTCTGCTGACTGGATGTTCCGTTAACGGAATAACTGATATTTTCTGACGGGATCTGGCGTCCGGGGTTGGATCCTAATTGTCTTGGAGTGGGGAACCCGATCTAACAGTTTGTTCCCAGTTTGTGTTGCTAAATGCGCAATTGTGATTCAAAATAGCTGAACAGAATAATCAACATGTTATTTATCATCTCAAAAGATAAGTATTGAGTCCTAAAGATGAGATTTGTCCTAACATGCTTTGTAAAACTTCTCAGTCACACACCTGCCTGAACCCTTTGGTGCTGTTCATGCAGTTAAAATTTACATTGTATCTATAATACTGGTGCCATATGTTTGTGCTCGATTTGAGCCAGTTTGCACAGTGAAAAAGAAACCATGTAATCACGACCCCTTAATGAAAATTAACCTTTTAACTTCTTTTACTAAGAGTATTCAAAGTCATTGTTAATACTGACCAATATACCATAAAACATGAACTGGGAGTAATATAAATAGTTTTCACAAACACTTGTTGACATCACAATTCAGGATTAGTTAATGTGTTAATTTTTACTGGTCTACTATTATGTTTAAAATACGTTAAGCAATAAGAATTTAGTTTATAAAATATCAGAATGTTGTTTATGTACTGTGTAACACAAAGCATATGTGCATGAGTGACAGTACAATTTTTTTTTGTTAGGAGTAGGTAAATATAGTATGTCAGTGTGTATAAATACTGACTGCTTGTAGGTACATTCAGATAGTATATAGTGTTTTTATTAATCTCAAAACACATATAGCACAAAATCTGTCATTTGGGGCAAATTCTGTAAACTGGTTTGAATCTTTTTTCTTGTGCTTGCAGGTTCATTCTGAGAATCAACCCTGGTGCCACCAAATGCATTCAAAGTCACAGATCAGATGGAATTCTGGAAAGGGTGTAAAAAACAGCCTGAATCCCCTCATGGTTTCTCATCAGAGAGCTTGTCAACTTTGCCAAAATTACTGAAATTTAACACAACACAAACATTTTTTTTACTGCATTTTATTCTGTAAAGCCTGTTTTGCCATGCTACAGATATGTCCTCAGGTGACTGTGGTGATGCCCTTTTTCAGCTAGTGCATGCTAGAGATGAAGATTTGTAATTTGTATTTTGTAAAAAAAAAAAAAAATGTTCAACAATTAAAAAGAATATTATATGGACAAATGCTAATGAAGTTGTGGTTGTAAAAATGGTTTACAGTGCTGTATTGCAATTGGATTGTTTTGTAAAAAAAAAAAAAAAAATAAACTAAACTGTACTAATACTGAAAATACAGTAATAATACTTCAAATGTAAAAAATAATAATAATAATAAAACCTTTCGCGAGCTGCAAGCATCTTCCAGAGTTGACTGCGGCAAATACCAATAAAGGTACATTTTCTTTCTTTTTCTGAAATCATCATTATACTGTACATTTACAATTATATTTAATTGTCTTGTTTATAACACTCTCACGTCTCTCGAGTTAAAGTCTTCTGTGTAACAATGGAGCCAGCGGTGTGGGGATCCATATGCAACTTTATTGACATACTCATGGTCATAAAGGCAAGGTCAGTACATGGCAGACAGGAATAACGTAGGCAGAGCTAGCAAGTGGTCAATGTCCAAGCAAGTGGTCGAGACAGGCTGCTAGCAAAACGTAATCCAGTAAACAGGCAAGGGTCGATAGGCAGGCGGAGAACAATCAGAAAACGGGAAACAAGCAGAATCAACGGGAAATCAAATGAATTAAATGCTCAGAAATGACAGACTAGGCTAATCAAGACTTCGCAAGGTACATACTGAAAAGAAGCTCTATTTATAGCTCACGTGTAATGAGTAAAGATGGCTGACAGGTGTTAAGGTGATAGGTCACTGGGAAAGGGGTTATGGGTAATGGAGTGTGGCAGAGTTCAGAGTCTCCATGAAGGCTCCCATTAGTGGCGAGAGGAGGGAGCCGCAGTGGCATGATTCGTGACATTCTGAAGGTTCCAAAGCAAAATCACCTATGTTGTATCTTGACCTCAATTATTTTCGTAATAACTATATTACGAAATAATAATACTATATTAATAATCACAATATAGCTACCCATTATTTTATTATCATTATTATTAATAAGCACAGATGCAAAGAACAATAGAACATATATAAGAAAGAAACAAATTGTGCTTTACTTTTTCATTGAACATCTAAAAAAAGCATTCATGTAAGAAAACAAATAATCAAAACTAAAACTCACTTTAGTGTGTTTACAACAAATAAATTGATTAATAGAACTAGAGCTGTGAGTGATTTCCTCTTTTCTTTTATTGTTAGATTAACATTAATGCAACAGGCAGCCTATTTATTAAGACCTGCTGTCTTACAAATCTTATATGTTACACATCTGATGTTTTTTTCCCCCAACAGTTAACCAAACATTAATTTAAGACACAACAGATTATGTTTGTGTGTTTATATTGGGATTGTGCACTTCGAATGTAAGTCAGCAGGAGGTCAAAACTCTTATTTACCTTTACTATGTAACTAAAAAAAAAAAAAATATATATATATATTTTTTTTAATCTATGTACAAAATAAAATTAAGCCCTCCAATCGAATTATTACTGAAGATTGAATTATCATTACTATTAGATTCTGAAGATTTAAACATTAGCAAATCGGATTAGTAGAAATTACCCTTTTGATCTTGTTATATAATGTGTCATCTATCCACAGCCTTAGTGACAATTACAAATAGCAAAAGCGTCTATACCATCTTAATCTTTTTTGGCAAACCTTTTATAGATTGCTAGTCCTCCAACTACAACTGCTCCAACTACAGATGCAATTCCAACTGCAACTCCTATTGCTGGTGCTAAGATCACCTCTGTTACTCCCAGTACGACGCCTCCTGCTACTATGGCTGCTGTTCCTGTGGTTCCAGCTCCTATTGCAACATTATGTAGTATACGGATTCCACTTTTGGCAAATGCAAATTCATTTGCGTGGTCCTCAAATTCATTTCCCTCTGCCATTTTTTCTGCAATCATCAGCAGTTCTTTGACCTGATTCTGGTCATTTCTTTCCTGATTGTTAAATGAGTGAAATCTTCCACCGCAGCTATCAATTAGTGACTGTAAAAACCTTCTCTCGCCAATATACTCATCTATTGATTTACCCCTCAGATGATCCGCATGAGTGAACAGTATGATAGTGTGATGTGGAGCTTCTCCAAAGTTCTCCTGAATCCATGAATTCACGGTGTTTCTCTCTTCATCTGTGAATATCTCATCCAGTCTGATGACCAGCAGAAACACAAGAGGACTAGGACCAGACTTCTTGACAAACATTTTAATATCATTTTTTATCTTCTCTGATGCATCAGTCAGTCCTGGAGTGTCGATTATCATCACATTCTTTCCAGCCACACATGCTTCTTGTAGCTTACAGGTTTTAGTAAAACTCTCTCTGCCCACAATGGTTTCGACTGCACTGGTCTTTCCTGATCCAGTTTCACCCAGTAATACAATCCGAGGATTCTCTGACCCTGTAAGAATGTCAAATGGTGATTAGAATCAAACCAGTAAAACATTACTAAATTAACCAAATACAGTAAGCAGATTTATTGGTATAAGTCAAATACATAACAGTGGTATTGTCTTTCAAATACACAGAAAGACACAATCAAGACACTCACAGAAATGTGATCTGCCTAGTATCATGCTCTGAACATCCTCATGCATTTGTTCAGTGTTGTGCTCTCCTTCATTTCTCTCCATCATCTCCTCAATCTTCTCCAGCAGTTCTGGGACCTGAGAGTGGTTTGCCATGTCTTTATTGTTGAATGAGTGATATCTGCCACCACAGTCATTAACAAGAGCCTGAAGATCATTATTTTCTCTGATATGCTCTTCTAATGAATTCCCTTCAAGTGCATCATCATGAGTGAACAGAACAATTGTGTAATGTGCAGCTTCTACACCAAAGTTCTCCTGAATCCATCTCACTATGTTTTTCTCCTTTCCTGTCAATCTAACATCAAGTCTGATGACCAGCAGAAATACATGAGGACCAGGAGCAGACTGCTTGACCAATTTTACGATTTCAGCTTTCTTTTTTTGTGATGCATCAATCAGTCCTGGAGTGTCAATTATTCGCATTCTCTTTCCTTCCACAAATGCTTTATGTAGTTTGGAAGATTTAGTAGCAAAATCTGTTGAATTTCTTCTCTTAAAAATCTCTTGGCCCACAATGGTGTTTCCTGTGGTGCTCTTTCCAGATCTAGTTTTACCCAGCAGCACAACCCTTGGTTTCCCAGACCCTAAATGTCAAAATGTAAATCAAAACAAAGATTAAAATCTAAAAAAAAACTAACTGTAAATGAACAAAAATAACCAACTAGAGATGCAATTAAATCGATACAGCAACAAAGACTTATCAAACTGTTGAAGAATTGTGAGCAACGCTAATAGATTTGTTCTTCCAGTGGTGTTTATATTATGATGCTAAAATGTTTCAAAGACACAGTAGGACACACAAACACACTTACAGAACAGCTTCCTTCTCTGAGCTTTTGAGATCATCTGACTGGTGTAGTAGTTGTGTTTATTTCTCTCCACCATCTTCTCAATCTTGTTCAGCAGTTCAGAAACCTGATCGCGGTTCTCCACGTCTTCATTATTAAGTGAGTGGAATCCGCCACCAAAACCCTTAGTAAATTCTTGTAGATCTGGATTGTCTCTAATATAGTCATCTAATGGTTTTTCATTCAGCTGATCAGTGTGAGTGAACAGAATGATGGTGTGATGTAAAACATCTTCTCCAAAGTTCTCCTGAATCCATTTTATTATATTTTTCTTATCATCTGTGAATCTCTCCAATTTAATCACCAGCAAAAACACAAGAGGACTAGAGGCAGACATTCTGACAAGCTTCTCTATTTCATTCTTTATCTTCTCTTCTGATGCATTAATCAGTCCTGGAGTATCAATTATGCTCATACTCTTTCCAGCCACTAATGCTTCTTGTTGTTCACAGGTGTCAGTAGCAGAATTTGTTGAATTTCTCTCTCTGCCCACAATGTTTTTTCTTGTTTTTGTTTTCCCTGATCCAGTTTTACCCAGCAGAACAATTATAGGTTTCTCAAACCCTGCACATCAGAATGTCATAAAAACAAAGCAATTACAATCCAAATGGTTAAAAAAATTACACTGATGTTTCATGTTATTAAAATGTAGTAAGATTTTAATGATAAAGCATACACACTTACAGAATTGTTGTATATTTATTATTCTCTGAGCTTCATCGTACATCTCATTAGTGTAGTGCTGTTGTCCATTCTCCTTCACCATCTTATCAATCTTTTTCAACAGTTCAATGACCTGATCACAGTTCTTCCAGTCCTTATTGTTGAATGAGTGAAATCTGCCACTGCACTTAAAAACAAGAGCCTGAAGATCATCACTTTCACTAATATACTCATCTAATGGTTTTCCATCTAGATCATCAGAATGAGTGAACAGAATGATGGTGTAATGAGCAGCTTTTTCTCCAAATTTCTCCTGAATCCATTTCACTGTGTTTTTTTCCTCTGCTGTGTATTTCACACACAGTCTGATGACCAGCAGAAACACATGAGGACCAGGAACAGACATTTTAATACATCTCATTATTTCAGTTTTCATGTCTTGTTCTGGCATTTCTGTATCACACAGTCCTGGAGTGTCGATAACTGAGATGATTCGGCCATCAATCTGTACTTCTCCCCTCTCACATGTTTTAGTACATGACCTTGGTGAAGTAGTCATCTCAAATAACTTTCGACCCAGTATAGTGTTACCTGCTGAACTCTTTCCTGATCCAGTTTTACCCACCAGAACAATCCTGAGTTTAGACAAAGTTGATCCTATGAATCAAATTATTTTATATATTATATTATTATTATGTTATTAACTATATGTTATTAAGACAGAAATCAGATGTTTTATAACTTAAACAATATGATAAAATAACAGCTTAGTTAAAAGTATGTACCTATGGTGTTGTCTTGTGCCCATTGTTGTGTCCTCTCATGAGCCTCTGAGTCATCATGAAGGCAATATTGATTCTGTAATCCTTTAAACAAATTTAATTAATGCAACTTTGAATGGTGACCATGTACTCTGAAATAATATGCTCTTTGTTCTGCACATACAAAACACATACAAAAACGACTAAGTGTACAAGGACCTTTTGACTGAACTGTTATAATTTTATATAGTTCTTAAAAGATTAAATATTTTCTTTTTTTTTTTTACTTTATTTTTGTAAACTTCAACACCACAACAAACAAACAACACTCTCTCATGGGTACATAGACAAATACTCTCCAAAGTATAATACAGAAAGTGAAAAGTAAGTTAAAAGAATTTCAGCCTAGTCAACTGGTCACAATACAAGCAAGCATTTGTCAGCATGTACATGCAAAGATCTTCAGTCATTCATTGATAAACATGATGGTCTTTTCCATAGGAATACCGCAAAGCAGTTGTTGATCCCAACTACATATATCTACAACAATATGCATACACATTCGACCTTGGCATCTATCTGCCTTCTTTCTGCTTTGATATGTAGATTGTCCATTTTCCCCAGTGTTTCTTAAAAGTCTCTTCTTGCAGTCTCAATCTAAATGTTAGACTCTCCATCTTGTAAATTTCTGTAACTATTTGTTCCCACTGATTTCTTGTTGGGGGGGACTGCTGGAGCCATAAACGAGTGATTGCTTTTTTAGCTGCTGCTAGTAGAATCCTAAGTAAATATTTATTTATATCATTAACAGAATCAGGTATATTGCCAAGAAATAGTATATAAGCTGTTTTTCCAATCCCAATTTCCATTATTTCCTCTATGCTAGAATGTATTTCTGACCAAAACTGATTCAAGACTGGGCAGGACCAGAAAACATGTACATGATCAGCCAATAGTGTCCCACACTGCCTCCAGCAAAATCCCTGATTAGACATTCCCTTTTGTTTTGCTTTCACTTTGGGTGTAATAAAGAAACGAATTGTATTTTTCCAACAAAATTCCCTTAAAGCCCTGGAATTACTAGTCATACACTGTGAATGCCAAAGGTTCAGCCATTCTTCAGCTGGAATACAAATCTGCATTTCCTTTTCCCACTTTTCTTTGATATATTGAGTAGAATGTCCTTTACTATCTTGGATACGGGTATATAAGACAGATATTAATCGTTTTTTCACAACTATTAGTATTATACACTTTAATAATCATATTTATTAAAGGGGAATAATCACTTGTAATTCTTCTGATTTTCCTGTCATAATAGTTTCGAACTTGTAAGTATCTATAAAAATCCTGTTTTTCCAGATCAAATTTGATCTTTAAATTCTGAAAATCTTGAATTTCTCCCTTTGATGTAATAGAACAGTAAGCAGTTATTCCTTTTTGTGCCCAGCTTTGAAACCTATTATCCATCTGAGCAGGGAAAAACTGAGAATCATAACCAATCCAACTTAATATTCTCATCTGATGCTCTAGTTGGAGCTTTCTCATCAGCTTATACCATAGTTCTAAGCCACATTTTGTCCACTGAGTTAGGTTTTCAGATATCTCCTTGAATTTATTATTATCACCTAAGAGTGACTGAACAGGGACTGGGCTTTGCAAGATTTCCAGTTGTTTCCAGTAGGCAGTATAAGTTGAATCGCAGCAACACACCAAATTTCTTAATTGGGCGGCGGAATAATAGTCTTGCAGACATGGGAGGGACCGTCCACCTTTTTCTTTTGCTAACTGTAGAGTTTTAAATTTAATCCGTGGTTTCTTACTATTCCAAATAAATCTAGAAATTATTCTGTCCCAGTTGTTAAATTGCTTTTGGGGAATTTTAATTGGTAAAGCCTGAAATAAATACAATAAACGAGGGACTATATTCATTTTAATTGATTCTGTTCTACTGCTCATATCTAAGGGCAATAATGTCCATCTATTCATATCTGTTTCTATTGTTTTGTTAATAGGTACATAGTTATATTTATATATTGAAGCAGGATCCCTAGGTATATTTACCCCTAAATACTTAATGCTTTGAGAATCCCATTTAAAATTATATATCTTTTTTAAAGCCTGAGGGGGTGAGAAATTAAATGTCAGGATTTGTGTTTTGGTAATATTTAAAAAATAGCCAGAGAGGCTTCCAAAAGCCTTTAGAGAGGACCATAACTTGGGAATAGTATTTTCAGGGTTGCTCAGATAAACAATGATGTCATCAGCATAAAGACTAATCTTCTCTTCTTTACCTTTAATATTTATGCCCTGTATGTCAGTATTTTCTCTGATTAATTGGGCCAGAGGTTCAATAAATAGCGCAAATAAGGATGGGGACAGAGGACATCCCTGCTGTCACGGGCCGTATGGAGAGACGAAACGAAGACTCAAATGCAGGACAAAATGGGTTTTAATGAAAACAAAAATAAATCAAAACTACCCCAATGGGGGAAAAAAAAAAAAAAAAAAAAAAAAAAAACCACACACACACCACACATGCAGGCAGGCCAGGACACAGTACATAACCAAACAGAGAAACACCGAAACAAAACCCCCCCAATAACAACAAACACGAACCAGCACAAGACTACAAACACAGGGAGAATAAGTAAGGCCGGAAATAAGGGAGACACAGGTGGAATCACTGAAACAATAATGAGGTAACAAGATGGGTGGGGTCAGACAATAGACAGGGGGAAAGCACATGGCACCAAACAAACACAACACAAGCCATGTGCCAATCAGACAGAGTGTCCTCTGGTGGCCATGCTGGGCATATCAGCTGATGAATCTGACAGAACCCCCTCTCTAAGGAGCGGATTCCAGACGCTCCACAGTCCAAGGCACAAAACAAAAGTTCAGGCGGGAGGTGGAAAGGAAGAGGAAAAGGGGAGGGATGGTGGGTCAGTGTCAGAGCCAAGAAAACAGTCCGGAGCGGGTGGGTTAAGCCAGGGAGGATCGGGAGGCTCCGGAACCCTGACAGATGACCAGGAAGGGACAGGGCAGGGTTCAACAGCTGACGTTGCTGCCTCAAGGAAAGTGTGAGAGGGCACCGCCGCGGGAGGATCGTGAGCGGTCGCCGCCGCCTCGGGAGGATCGTGTGCGGTCGCCGCCGCCTCGGGAGGATCGTGTGCGGTCGCCGCCGCCTCGGGAGGATCGTGTGCGGTCGCCGCCGCCGCCTCGGGAGGATCGTGAGCGGTCGCCGCCGCTGCCTCGGGAGGATCGTGAGCAGTCACCTCGGGAACTGGGTGAGTGGTCGCCGCCACCTCGGGAACTGGGTGAGTGGTCGCCGCCACCTCGGGAACTGGGTGAGTGGTCGCCGCCGCCGCGGGAGGATCGTGAGCGGTCGCCGCCACCTCGGGAGGATCGTGAGCGGTCGCCTCGGGAACTGGGTTAGTGGTCGCCGCCGCCTCGGGAGGATCGTGAGCGGTCGCCGCCGCCTCGGGAAGATTGTGAGCGGCCGCCGCCTCTCTCACTGACATCAGCGGGGGATCCTCCACGCTGCGCCTCAGCCCGGGATGCTTGGAGAGTGACCAAGAGAACCTGGAAGTGGCCGGCATGACCTGAAAAGGCTCTGGAAAAGCAGCCTCAACTGGGACAGCACACTCAAGCAGTTCCATCTCCTTCAGATAAATGACATGGTCGACCATCTCCCAATAGGACCATGTATGTAGATCCCCCAGCTCCTCCCAGTTGACAGGCTTGTCCAAACCCGTTAAAAACAGATGGACGAGGGTGCTCTCTTCAAGCCCTAGCCACCGGCCTGCATTAAAAAGCTCCTCGGCATACAGTCCAAAGGGACGATTGTCCTGTGGGCAGGGATGTGGCCCATTGGCCAGGGTCTGGTTCCCCTGTAGTGTGGGAGCTGGATACAAAAAAATTCCCATTGCCGCTGAGTCTTCAAGTGGCTGGTTCGTTCTGTCACGGGCCGTATGGAGAGACGAAACGAAGACTCAAATGCAGGACAAAATGGGTTTTAATGAAAACAAAAATAAATCAAAACTACCCCAATGGGGGAAAAAAACATGCAGGCAGGCCAGGACACAGTACATAACCAAACAGAGAAACACCGAAACAAAACCCCCCCCAATAACAACAAACACGAACCAGCACAAGACTACAAACACAGGGAGAATAAGTAAGGCCGGAAATAAGGGAGACACAGGTGGAATCACTGAAACAATAATGAGGTAACAAGATGGGTGGGGTCAGACAATAGACAGGGGGAAAGCACATGGCACCAAACAAACACAACACAAGCCATGTGCCAATCAGACAGAGTGTCCTCTGGTGGCCATGCTGGGCACATCAGCTGATGAATCTGACACCTGCCGTGTTCCTCTCTCCAAAGTAATTCTCTGAGATAGATAACCATTTATTTTTAATATTGCGGTGGGAGCTGAATATAATGTTTTAATAGAATTAATAAATGTCTCCTTGAAACCAAACCTGTATAGCACCTGATATAAGTATAGCCAGCTCACGGAGTCAAAGGCTTTCTCTGCGTCTAGGCTAAGAAAGACTGCACTAATTTTGGTTTTAGTAATATGACTTATTATCTGGAGTGTACGTCTAATATTATCATGGGTTTGTCTGTTTCGAATAAACCCAGTCTGATCATGGTCTATTAAGTCTGGTAAAATGTCTTCTAATCTTTTTGCTAAAATTGAAGTATACAGTTTATAATCTACATTAAGAACTGAGATGGGTCTATATGAACTACATTCTTTACTGTCCTTTCCTTGTTTATGTATCACTGATATGATTGCCTCTTTCCAAGACTGTGGAATCTGTCCCTCTTTAAATATATGGTTAAAAGATCAAAAAAGTCAAAGTCAAAGTCTGCTTTATTGTCAATTCTGCTATATATACAGTACATACATACAGAGAATTGAAATTGCGTTACTCTCAAACCCTAGATACATACAAGTAACATTAACAATAACAAGAGGTAAAATACAATTACATACAAAAATAAATAATATGTATAAAAATACAAATTTCCAGTAAGAGTCAAGTAACAAAATAAAGTGGCATTAATTATAAAGATGTATGAAAGATAAAGTGACTTATGAAGATAAAGTGACAATGGCAGATAACAGTGCAAACCAGACAAATAGTGCAAGTAATGTGTAGTGCAAGAGCTTAATAGTCTGTGTATGTAGAGACCAGTGCTCAGAGAGTCAGACGTGTTATGAGGTAGATGGATGAGGTAGTGAATTGTGGGGGGGTGTGGGGTGGGGGTGATGTGATGTCTCAGAGGTCAGGTACATGGGGCAGAAAGAGGGGAGAGGGGGGCGGGGGGGGCAGAGTCGGAGGGAGTTCAGCGTCCTGACAGCCTGATGGATGAAGCTGTCTTTCAATCTGCTGGTCCTGGCCTGAAGACTGCGCAGTCTCCTCCCTGATGGCAGCAGACTGAAGAGGCTGTGTGAGGGGTGGGTGGGGTCACCAGCAATGCTGAGGGCTTTTTGGGTGAGACGGGTGTTGTAGATGTCCTGGAGGAAGGGGAGAGAGACACCAACGATCTTCTCAGCTGCTCTCACTATGCGCTGAAGTGTCATCCGGCAGGATGCGTTGCAGGTGCCATACCACACAGTGATGCAGCTGGTCAGGATGCTCTCGATGGTGCCTCTGTAGAAGGTGCACATGATGGGGGCTGGGGCTCTGGCTCTTCTCAGTTTGCGAAGAAAGTAGAGTCGCTGCTGTGCTTTCATGGTCAGTGCTGTGGTGTTGGCAGTCCAGGAGAGATCTTCTGTGATGTGCACACCCAGGAACTTAGTGCTACTCACTCTTTCCACGGTCGCACCGTTGATGGTCAGAGCAGCATGCTGAGTGTGCACTCTCCTGAAGTCAACAACAATCTCCTTCGTCTTCTCTACATTCAGAGAGAGATTGTTGTCACCGCACCATCCGGCCAGGCGGCTCACTTCACTTCTGTAGTTTGTCTCATCACGGTTGCTAATGAGACCAACCACAGTCGTGTCATCCGCAAACTTGATGAAGAGGTTGCTGTTGTGTGTCAGTGTGCAGTCATGGGTCAGCAGAGTGAAGAGAAGGGGGCTAAGCACACATCCTTGAGGGGCCCCAGTGTTCAGAATGATGGTGCTGGATGTGTTGCTGCCGACCCGTACTGCCTGAGGTCTCCCGGTCAGGAAGTCCAACAGCCAGTTGCACAGCGATGTGTTGAGTCCCAGCTGAGACAGTTTATGAGTGAGCTGTTGAGGGATGATTGTGTTGAATGCTGAACTGAAGTCTATGAACAGCATTCTGACATAAGAGTCTTTTTTGTCCAGATGTGTGAGTGCAGAGTGGAGGGCAGTGGAGACGACGTCATCGGTCGAGCGGTTTGACCGATATGCAAACTGGTAGGGGTCCAGGGAGGGGGGGAGGACAGACTTGATGTGCTGCATGACTAGTCGCTCGAAGCACTTCATGAGGATGGGAGTAAGTGCGACTGGGCGATAGTCGTTGAAGCAGGATGGAGATGATTTCTTCGGGACTGGGATGATTGTGGTAGCTTTGAAGCATGTGGGAACAACAGCCTGACTCAGGGAGATGTTGAAGATGTCTGTGAAGACATCAGTGAGTTCTGCTGCACAGTCTCTCACCACACGTCCAGGGATGTTGTCAGGACCAGGAGCTTTGCGTGCGTTGATCCTGCTGAAGGATCTTCTCACGCTGTCTGTGGACAGAGTCAACATCTGGTCGTCGGGAGGAGGTGGAGTCTTCTGTGCAGTGGTGCTGTTGTGTGCCTCAAAGCGAGCGAAGAAAGTGTTCAGCTCGTTCAGCATTGGGGTGGTGCTGTCACAGGTTCGCGGCGGGGGCTTGTAGTCCGTGATGGTCTGAATCCCCTGCCACAGGCTCCTGGTGTCTCTGCTGTCACTGAAACGATGGGCTATCCTCCTGGAGTACTGTCTCTTAGCCTTTCTGATGCCGCGTGACAGGTTGGCTCTAGCTTTCCTCAGACCCGCCTCGTCTCCAGCTCTGAAGGCAGCGTTGCGAGTCTTTAGAAGTCTGTAGACTTCCCCTGTCAGCCACGGTTTTTGGTTGGGCCGGACGGTGACTGTTACATCCTCAATGCACTTGGTGATGTAGGCAGTAACAGTCTCTGAGTACTCCTGGAGGTCTGTGGTGTTGTGGTATGTAGCAGCCTGTTTGAACATGTCCCAGTCAGTGGTGTCAAAGCAGTCTTGAAGTGCCTCTGACGACCCTTCTGGCCACACTTGAATTTGTTTTTGAACTGGTTTGGTGACTTTAACGAGCGGTCTGTATGCTGGCATTAGCATAACAGTGATGTGGTCTGAAGCACCAAGGTGGGGGAGGGGCAGGGCTTTGTAAGCTCCTCTCTGTGTGGTGTAAACAAAGTCCAGTGTGTTGTTTCCACGTGTTGGAAAGTCTATGTGTTGGTGTATTTTAGGAAACACACTTTTTAAGTCTGCATGATTGAAATCCCCAGCCAAGATGAGAAAAGCATCTGGGTGGGCTGTCTGCTGCTCACTGATGTGCTGGTAAAGTTCATTCAGTGCCTCACTCCTGTTGTTGTTATTGGAGCTGGGAGGGATGTATACTGCAGCAAGTATTATGGCTGTATATTCCCGCGGTAGATAGAACGGCCGGCACTTAATAATCATAAACTCCACCAGGGGTGAGCAGTGTTTGCAGACCACAACAGTATCGCGGCACCACGCATCATTGGTGTAAACACAAAGTCCGCCGCCGCGGGGTCTTACCTCCCTCGACGAGCACTCTGTCCGCTCGGTAGCATGTTAGCTGGTCGAGCTGAATGGCGCAGTCCGGAACACTGTTGTTGAGCGATGTTTCCGTAAACACAAAAACACAACAGTCTCTTACAGTCCTCTGAGTTGAGCGCAGAAGTCGGAGATCATCCAGTTTATTATCCAACGAGCGTACATTAGTCAGAACAATGGTTGGAATAGCTGGCTTGTGTGGGTTAGCCACTAGCCTAGCCCGGATACCTCCGCGCTTCCCCCTCTTTTGTTTCCTCTCACACCGCTTGTGGCGCATCCACTGTGGGTGAGGTGCAGTAGTGGGGGTCGGTGATGGAGTAGGCCTCCGGAGAAGACAATGGTCCCGCAGCTCTTGTACGAGCGTTGAGTTTGGATTTAAAACTGTGGTCTTTCCGACATCTAGCAGAAACTCACGACTGTAGGTGCGTTTGAAGACAGATGGACGCGACAAATACGTACAAAAACACTGTGACTTACAAGATAAAAAACACGAAAACACCGATCTGTCGGGAGAGAGAGAAGCCGCTGCGTGTGCACGCGCCGCCATCTTGGAACAATCCAAGATGGCGGTCTAAGATCTAAGAAGTAATGGTGTTAATTCAGAGCGAAAAACTTTATACCATTCTGATGGATATCCATCCGTCCCAGGAGACTTATTTGCCTTTAAACTACTTATTGCTCTATTTAATTCATCTTGCGTTATTTCTGCTGTTAATATTTTATTTTGTTCTGAACCAATTGACGGCAAGTCCAATGAGTCAAGAAAATTTGAAATCAATTGCGTATTTGTTTGAGATGTTTGAGAATACAGGGTTTTATAAAAATGTTCAAAAGAATTTTGAATGCCCCTTATAGAATTACTTATTTCTCCTGTAATTGGGTTTTTAATATTTTTTACTATGTTTTTTGATCTTTGCTTGCAAAGACGCCAAGCTAAAAGTTTCATGGCTCTGGGCCCAGTTTCATAAAATCTTTGTTTAGAAAATTTGGCTTGCTTTTCTACATCATCTTCATATATTTTATTAATTTCTTCTCTCACCATCTTTATTTGATTCAACAGATTTGAGTTATTATTCTGTCTATGTCTATGTCTAATTTTTTTTTTTTTTTCTTGTAGCTCCAGTAACTTCTTCTGTTTAGCCTTTTTCCGCAAGGAAGTCAAGAGAATAATTTTGCCCCGTAAAACTGCCTTAAAGGCATCCCATAACACATGAGGTGAAACCTCTCCATTATCATTTTCACGTAGGTAGTGCTGAAATTCAATTTTCAGTTCTTCCTGTACTGTTGTATCATTTAATATTCCTGTGTTTAAGTGCCAGATTCTGTTTTTTGGCATGTTATCTAAATGTAATTTTAGATAAACACCAGCATGATCAGATATATCTCTCACGCCAATACTACAATCTTGAATAATATGGAGGTCTGATTTAAATTTGAAGAAATAGTCTATCCTAGAATAAACTGAGTGAGGAGTTGAATAATATGTATACTGTTTACCTTTAGGGTTTAATTCCCTCCAGACATCAATTAGGCCCAACTCATTTAGTAGTTTCCGCACCATTGAAGCCTGTGAGGTTACTTTCCTGATATTTTTGGTGCTAAACAGGTCCAATCTAGGTTGAAGATGGATATTCAAGTCTCCCCCACATATTAAAGTACCATTTGTTTCTGAGGCTATCAATTGGAATATTTTCATAAAGAACAGTTTTCCACTGCCAGGAGGTGCATAGATATTAAATAAAGTAACCATTTTTTGATCTAATTTTCCTTTTACCAAAACGAATCTTCCTTCCTTGTCTCTAATTTCAGACATAAACTCAAAAGTTTGTGAATTAGGTATCAAAATAGCTACTCCTCGTTTTCTACCAGACTGATGTGATGAAAAGTAACAATTTTTAAAACCCAATGTTTTTAATTTTTCATGCTCCAAATTAGACAAATGTGTCTCTTGCCAAAATATGATGTTTGTTTTCTCTCTCTTAATCTTTGCTATGGCCTTGCTCCTTTTTACCACATTATGCAACCCGTTGACATTAAGAGTCATTATCTTATATTCCTGATATGACTCAAACATTGTTTTATATATTGGCAGAATGAACCCATGAGAATCGGAACATTGTGGTTTAAAACCAGAACAACTTCTAAACTATTTATAGCAAGAAACAAAGTCATTCCGAAGTTCTGAACAAGGATTTCCACTGTAAGGGTTATACAATTAATAACCCTCTCAAAAGAGGTTAAATCCTCACTTTTAGTGAGGGCCTCTTAGCTCGTGATTTGAAGAAGAAAAAAAAAAAGAGGAAAAAAAAAAAATTTGTTAGTAATCACGAGAAAGTTCCAAATTAGGTAGTCCCCTACGTCGATTTTTCGATCCTGTGCGGAGGGGGGGGGGGTCATCCATGACGAGGTTAGAGTTTTATAATCAAAAGTGGCGATTTATAAAAAGGATGAAAATGGATGAAACATAAACTTTAAATATTAAACCTTACTAACAGCCTATCTTTCAGCCGTTTTGCTAGGCTACTTGAACTTGAAAATATTCGTACTTATCATTTCTTCATTAGTCCTGAATTCACGAAGTCACGTTGTCGTTCCTCGAGCCAGGATTGTGTTGATAGCTCCTCAGTTTTTCACGTATTTGTGTCTGACGATTCTGCTGGCGTTTACTCCTTGCTGACGTTTCTTTCTCCCATCGTAGATTCTGCCATAGCGGCCGGCTAGGTTGTACAGTACGCTCAGTTATGTCAAGTGCGATTCCTTCCTTCCTCAGGTCTCTGGAAGCCTCTGCCGCACTGTTGTAAATCTTGATTCCGCTCTCGAGAAATACTTTCAGCTTAGCTGGATACGGTGTTTGGAATCGTACTTGCTTGGCCTTGAGGGCTCTCTTTATTTCCGTGTATTCCCTGCGGCGTTGGAGGATGTCTGTCGCGTAGTCGTGGTCAAAAAAAATTCTCCGACCCTGGCAGCGTAACTCTTTCTTGTTCCATGCAGCTCGAAGTACCATTTCCTTGACACGATATTCGAGAAAGCAAATCACCAATGATCTCGGCTGTGCCTCTAGACTGGGCTTAGGAACGAGAGCTCGGTGAGCTCTCTGTATCTCTCTGTATGTCCTGTAGATCGCTTAATTCGGACTTAATAAATTCGCCAACGAATTCCACCACATTTCTTCCCTCACATCCTTCTGGTATCCCATAAATGCGTAAATTATTCCGCCGGGAGCGGCCTTCTAAGTCAGATAACTTAGCTTGCAAGTTTTCTTGTACTTTCAAAGTGTTGCCGACCACATCCCTTACCTCCACGCCCCACTCTTCCATATCAGCGATTCTCTTCTCCATCTCGTCCATTCTTTCAGATGCTGACTGTTGAGTTTTCGTCACTTCGCTCAGCTTTCGATTGATTTCTTCTTTAAATTCTGTCAAGTCGTTTCTGATGTCCTCTCTTATTCTCTGTCGAAAGTCAGTCATATCATTTTTAAGATCCGAACGTAGTGCCGAAATCTGACTGTGAATTGCCAAAATACTCTCTTGGATCGCCGTAGTAATTTCCACAGGGGGCGAAGACGTTTTAGCATCGCCATCTTGATCTCTCTCATTTTTCTGCCCTCGGCGTTCATCATCTTCGTCGACTTTACCATCTTTTTCGGGTTTCAAAACCGACTTCCCCCGCGTTTTCATATGTTTGTCTCCCTCTGTCATGTTGTATATATTTATTTTTCGTATATGAACTCTTTGAATTAAGAGAGTTTAGTTATCGACTGGGGAGCGTTTCTCTTATGCCGCCATTTTCTACGCTGCTCAACCGGAAACCCAGATTAAATATTTTCTGCACTAGAGTGCCTCTTGTTGAAATTACAAAAATAAACCATATTGTCAAACAACCTTCCAATCTGAATTTCTTTTCTTGTGTAATATGTCAGCCATGATCCAACATCAGATAAACAGCACCTGATCTTGAGAGATTTAATGTCTTCTTTTATCTTCAGTTGATTTAATCTAAGGCTGTGGCTGAAAGTCAGTTGTAGTTATTGTTTCTTTCCTTCTGTGATTCTGCTTGTTTGCAACAGGTGCAGTGACATGCACAGGGGAGGTGCTGGGGGACTCAAGCCCACTTTAATCTCAAAAGTGATAGTGTCATGTCACGATACATATTTCATGCTGTGATGCATGCTGGGAGCCACCATAAATAAAATCTTGGTTATGTATGGTAACCCTCGTTCTCTGATGGAGGGAACGGAGATGTTGTGTCGAATGTACGAAACTAGGGGTCACTCTTGGGAGCCCAAACACCTCTGATAACTTGAGAAAAGGCCAGTGAAATCGGGTGTGCAGATCTTGCATTGGTGGCCACGTACCAGACATCTGGGTATAAACAGGTCAGCGTGAGATCTGCTCATTCGTTTTTTTCGGAGGACCCGAGAGCATCTCAAGTTCACTCATAGGCAGTCCAGAGTTGTGGCAGGAGGACACAACATCTCCGTTCCCTCCATCAGTGCCAAGCTCAAAACCTAGAGACATAGGTTGTTTCGAGGAAAACACAGCATCTTTTTAGGGAATATAAGTGGGGATACACACATGGGGCCACATTAGACGATATTAAATATGGGGCACCATTCTAGTAAAGGAGTTCACAAGCAGTAATTAGGGCCCGAGCACCGCGGTGCGAGGACCCTCTTGGAATTGCTCCGTTTCTTCTTCTTCTTTTTCTTCTTCTTCTCCAAAATGAATCACATTTTAGAGGGCCTAAACATGCTCGAAAACTATTGAAACTTTGCACACGCGTCAGGACTGGCGAACATTTACATCTGATATGGGTTTCAGAAGTGGGTGTGGCAAAATGGCTCTGTAGCGCCACCTAGAAAACTTTAACGGAGTGCGCCTCGAGCTACGTTTCACGTACGTGTACGAAATTCGGTACATTCATGTATCACACCAATCCCTACAAAAAAGTCTCCTGGCACAACATCGCAAACCCAACAGGAAGTCCGTTATTTGTAATTTCCTGTATGATTTTTCTGCAGTTTATGACGTTTTCAGACCTCGTATTTTAACGAACTCCTCCTACAGTTTTTATCGGATCATCTTTAAATTTGGTGAGTGTGTTCATAAGGCCTTTACGACGCTAAGTTGCGAAGCTTTTGAGTTTTCGTCAAAGGGTGTGTCCCTGGCGGCCTGACAAACTTTGATGTTTTGCCATGAAACAGGAACTTGCTGTAACTCAGGCAAACAATGTCCAATCTGCCCCAAACTTCACACGTTTATTAACAGTCATGTCCTGAACACATGTCCATGCCAATATTTAGTCATAGTCATAGCGCCACCTGCTGGCAACAGGAAGTAACATGTTTAACACTGTTATGGTCTCCTAGCAGCATATTAAAAAGCATCAGCAAGTGTAAAATAGGCTAGCAAAATGTTAATACACATTCTAAAACATGCTAGCAACACTTAGCTAAGTGTTAAAGGATATTATTAATGCAATGAAACAGGAAGTTACTGTAATTCAGGCAGGCAGTGTCTGATCTGCCCCAAACTTCACATGTATGATAAGAGTCCAGACTTGAACACATCTAAAGGCCAATACTCTGTTACAATCATAGCGCCACCTGCAGGAAACAGGAAATTGCTTTTTTTACACACGCAGTGTCCGATCTGACCCAAACTTCACTTGTTTTTATAAGAGTCCTGACTTGAACACATCTAAAGGCCAATACTCTGTTACCATCATAGCGCCACCTGCTGGAAACAGGAAATTGCTTTTTTTACACACGCAGTATCCGATTTGCCCCAAACTTCACTTGCTTGCTTAGAGTCCTGGCCTGAACACATCTACATGACAATATGCAGTTTTAGTTATAGTGCCACCTGCTGGGAACATGACATTTTGTTTTACACTCACTCAAACATGGAATGTCTGATCTGTCCTAAACTTCACAGGTTTGATAAGGGTCCTGGCCTGAAGGCAAATACGTGCCAATATTCAGTTACAATCATAGCGCCACCTGTTGGAAACAGGAAATTGCTTTCTTTACACATGCAGTGTCTGATCTGCCCCAAACTTCACATGTATGATAACACTCCTGACCTGAAGACATTTTTATGCCCATATTCAGTTATAGTCATAGTGCCACCTGCTGGCAACAGGAAATTACTTCTGTTACACTAACCTTAACCTACAATATCCGATATGCACCAAACTTCACTTGTTTGCTTAGAGTCCTGGCCTGAACACATCTACATGACAATATGCAGTTTTAGTTATAGTGCCACCTGCTGGGAAGATGACATTTTGTTTTACACTCACTCAAACATGGAATGTCTGATCTGTCCCTAACTTCACAGGTTTGATAAGGGTCCTGGCCTGAAGGCATATACGTGCCAATATTCAGTTACAATCATAGCACCACCTGTTGGCAACATAAAAATCACTCAGTAACTCAACCATACCATGTTGAATCTGCACCAAACGTCATATGTCTGATGACAGTACTGGCCTGAAGACATCTACATGACAATATCCATTTATAGTGATAGTGCCACCATCTGGCAGCAGGAAGTTGGGTACATATAGAAGGAATATTTCAGTCATTTATATTTACCACTTTAAATGCATAATGCCGTTCATCGCTGCTTGCAGCTTTAATTACTACTGTATTTGAGTGGGCTTTCACTCCCAGTGGGCACAGTAAGTAAGGTAATCTGGTCAGAACATCTGAAGTCCTGAGTGTGTTCTGTGTAAATGCGCAGGGCACTGACTAGGCATAACTTGGACAGTTTGTGGTACCCTTCCTGGGAAGGCATAGCTTCCAAGGTGACCACCTGATCTCGGAAGGGAGTGGTGTGAACCTTGGGCACGTATCCAGGCCAGGGTCTCAAGATAACATGAGAGTCTAGCAGCCTGAATTCTAGATTCCAAAGCAGCTGGACTCTCTGGGGGTGAAGTCTCCACTCACCCTGAAGTGAAGTCTTGTCATGGTGGGCTAGTTGTGACATGTGAAAGGAGTGAACACCACCTTGGTGGTTGATGTGCCAATGCAGCCGAGGCCCTGTCCAGACCCCTGAGGCTACCTGCCAGTTGTATATAGTGCCCCAGCCTGTTGTCACCAGGATGCATCTGAACATTTGTTCCAGGGGCACCCCTGCCCATAGAAACAAAACGACTGAAGGTTTTGCGACATACTGGTGTGATGCCCACACTGTATGTACCTCCACACTCATGCAGCTTAGCATTGACTGTGCATGCCAGACAGTGTTGGGGAAAGTTACTTTTAGAAGTAATGCATTATAGTATTGCCCAGTTCTGTAACGTGGGAGTAAACAGAGTAGGGATCCATACACAACTTTATTAAAGTCAATCATAGTACAACAGGCAGGGTCAAACAGGAGCAAACCGGGACAACATAGAAAAAACAGAGAATGGTCAATATCCGAGCACGAGGTAAGGCGAGGCAGTAAGCTGACAAGAGTAATCCAAGAGACAGGCAAGGGGGTCAATGGGCAGGCGGATCAGGATCAGGAACGAGGAACAAACAAGGTCAGCAACAGGAAATCAAACACAGGAATAGACGCTCAGAATTGACAGACTAGCAAATCAAGACTTTGCAGGAAACTGTGTGAAATGGTGGTCTATTTATAGTCTGGGTGTGATGAGGTGTAATGGCTGACACCTGTGAAGGTGATAGGTCAGGGAAAGGGCTTGTGGGTAATGGAGTGTGTGAGTGAGTTCCCCAGACAGCATCTGACTCTGTGCCAGATTCGTTTTCAACCGGCAAATCCGCTTTACAGTCACATCTGTTTCAGTGCTGTATCACAGTCCTAGACGGATCCGGGCCAAGTCTGGTACGGAGCTGGCCCAGATGAGCGGAAAACCAGATGCGTGCCGGTATTGGCCCGTTGTGCCAAAAGATACTGGCCCAAGTCCGTTTTGCGGATTTGGAGGAGTGTGGGCCAGAATCAGGCCGGATGAAATTTGCTGTCAGGGTCTGAGTCTTAGTGAAGGCTCCTTCTAGTGATGGAGGAAGGGAGCTGCAGTGGCATGATTCGTGACAGTTACTTAGTTACTTTTTATGGAAAGTAATGCGTTACATTACTTTTGTTTTTAATATAAAAAGTTAGATTTTTAGCAAATCGTCGCTGTCGGGTGGAAACCTCGTATGTCCAAATTTTGTCAATTTCATATTTTTTCACAAATCGATGCTATTGGTCAGTGCCCACGTGGATCTGTCATTTTTACAAATTATTAACCAATCTAAAGTGTTGAAAATAGCTTGAGAGCAAATCTCTTAACTCATTTGAACACTTCAACTGTCTGAGAAGAGCTTGTATCTCCACCTTTTCTGCACTCCGCTGGAGCGTCGGGGCACGTCCCCTTCCATCTTCTTATCACAAAGCACCGGAAAAAATAATTAGCATTGAATGTGTCGGTGGAAACAGTAAGGAGATATTTGAATGATCCATTAATAAACTAGTGTATTCTGAGATAATGTCGCAAAGACCCTTACTCGCAATCTCTTCTTTGGATGCAACGTTTGAAGGAAAGCATCTTTCCAGATTACATAGCGTGAAAGCGTTTTTTTCTGATTTGTTTTATTTCGTTAAGTAATAATTTAAAGCTTTCTATTTATTTGTCATGTTTGTGAGGCATGTAGCCTATTCGCTGAAAAATGTGATCGCGCTGGCTCCTCATGTCCTGGAAAGCGATTTCAGCTTCTCCTCTTCAAAAACGATATTCACATAATAGCGCACATTTATCTAGGTTTAATGTTTAAACTAACATTGTTCTATAGCTACTTTAACTGTTTTAGATCTATAGATTTTATTTTATGCAAGTCGTAATGATTTAAAAGGCAAAAGTCTTCTGCTGGCCGCTGTTCGTAAAAAAAAAAAAAAAAAAAAAAAAAAAAAAACTGATATATTTAACGAACAAAAAAAATGCTCCAAAAGTTTTTCTAAATTAACTTAATAAGAAAACGAAACGAAATATCACCACTTTGGCATTACATACAAAACGTAACTATTTTAATAGCTGAAACGGTAGTATAAGCTGTTCTGGAAGAATTAAGGGGAAAAAAGACGGACTCAGTTTTTTTGTATTGCATCATAGCTCTTAAACCTTTAAAATAGAGTTTAGGAAGATGTATGTAACCACAGTCGTTAGCTTTGGTTGACTATTGAAGCCTTTTCTTTTGTCAAAAGGCTCAATGTGACCGCAGACTTTGTTTGCCTGCAGATTAATTTCCGCCTATTAGACAGTTTATCGCTTTATTTTGGTATTGCATCACTCATAGCCCTAACCTTTAAAATAGAGATTAGGAAAATGTATGAAACCGCAGTCGTTAGCTTTGGTTAACTATTGAAGCCCTTTCTCTTTTCAAAAGGCTCAACGCGACCGCAGACTTTGATGAACACTGCTGGCAGCAGCGAAGTCTGTGTCTGTAGCATTCTTATCAATGATGGCGTAATCTCATATCTCCCTGCTCCCAAGTCATAGAACCTCGTATCTCCGATAAAACATGATTTTGGGGAAATGTTGTCTTAATGTTGGTACACAACAGTGTATGATAGCAATATATGGTATAATACCAACTTTAACGATAAAATATTTAATAACTCAAAAAATATGCATTTTTTTTTCATTTCCTGAAAAATGACGGTTTTGGAGACGAGGATTCCGCCCGACAGCGACGAAATGTAAAAGCCCTTTCACACCAAAATGTGAAATGAGTAAGCCTAAGGCTGAAGGAAAAGTAAATTCAAATCTGTACAGTAGAACTGTAGGAAAAGGAAGTTCAACACTCTTCAGCAATGAGAAAAAATTAAGCACAAATGTTAATCTAAAGTAAGTTTTGCATATTAGTTTGCTTGAATTGGATCAACAAAGGTCCGCAGCAAAGGCATTGGTCAATAAAATGGGATTAAATACATAAATGAAACAAAAAGTAACTAGCGTTACTTTTTTTGAAAAAGGAACTCAGATGTTTTCTTGTAAATGAAAAAGTAATGCGTTACTTTACTAGTTACTTAAGTAATCTGATTATGTAACGTGCATTACTTGTAATGCATTCCCCCAGCACTGCTGGTGGACAGAGAATTTTCAAAGTTTTGTTTGGAATTGTGAATTGCTGAATTCCACGAATCTCAGTCACACCGACTCTGACTTCTTTCTTCCTCCTCTCAAACATTATCACAAAAAGATTTGGCCTCAATAATCGACAGTAATGTCAGATTATTTATATGACAGTATGTAGTAAATTACCTACAAGATAATTTAGTTTTAGCTGGAAATGAGGTGAAACCAGCTAAAATGCAATTTGTTACCTAGCTGCTAATTTTATTCAGATGTATGGTAGAAAATTAGACTATTAGTTAAATCTAAACTTTTTAATGATACTTTTTAAATGCGTTTAAATATTGATATGATTATATTTGTCAGGTCTGGCAAAGAATAATCCCTTACAAAAATATGAAAGCCAATTTTATTATATGCCTTGACAGTGACTACTTTTTCTTTCATGAATAAATATGATAAGCAAAAATGTTTTCTTTGCATTTATTTTAGTTATGGTCAGCATTGGGCTTTCTATTTTTTTAGCTACAAAATGAGATTAATCAATGCATGCCAATGAATATTTTTTCCATTATCGTAGTTTATAGTTATATGCTAACAGAAGTGGGATTAACATTTAACCCATTCTTTTCATCAGTAATAAAAATGATTTTAAAAATCATAAAAAATGAATTTTCGTGATCAAATCACAATTTTGTGATCTTGGTGTCACACTTTACAAAAAAGATAATTGCTTGTTGTGCTTATGCTATACACCATTTACTTTTTAAGACTAAAACAAAAGCTTGAAAGATGGATTTGTTGTTATTCTTAATGAAAAGCACAACATACATACATGAAAACCACATCCTCCATCCGCCATCAATTCCTCTGTGCTCTCATCAGTTTTGTCACGCGCAACCTTTGCGGCAGTGCTGACGATGCAAATATAACCAGGCTATAGGCCTGAACTCGAAGTAATGAATTTAAATTTTAGGTCAGCACAATACCAATGATTTGGCAGCAATGATCTGATACTCCTATTGATCCTCGGTATTAGGTGTAGATGTTGCATGCATTTTTTACTTATTTATTTTTTTCAAAATATTAGTAGTGAAAAATCAGTTTACTGTCTATATATATATATACGCCAAGATTACGCTAAAATTATCAACAATCTCAATTGGGTGACTACAGGCACAACTGCAACATCTTGCCTAGTATATTTAGTTAAGTCTAGATCTGAATGTTGCAAGAAGTTGGGAGACAAAGAAAGAAAAACATGAACAGGAATGAAACTCTAAATATAGATATATATATATATATATATATATATATATATATATAGATTTTTTTTTTTTTTTTTTTTTTGCTGCCATTTAATTTTAGATTTACATATAAATGACTTACCAGGTGAATAACTGTCATCTTCTACTGAAAGAAACAAATATGATTTATTTATTATCTTAAATTTATACAAAAATATATCAGAATATTTATAGATTATATGTCCTACTATGTAAATATAAATGTCCTCACCTCTGTCACTCATTTTTTTTATGTTCAGCATTAAATTATTCTGTGAAAACCAAAATAATTAAGTCACAATCTGTTATTATTTCTAAGCATGCATGGTATATTTAAAACAGACAAAAACCTAAAAAAAAAGTCTCAGTGAGCCATTTCAAACTGAAGTGAAACCTTTATGCTGTGCTGCTTATCTGGTAAATCTTGCACACCACATTATATACTTATACATTCAAAAAATCATACTTCTTCATATCTCGAATTACATATTGTGCACACTACAAAAAGAGATATGTAAAAAAAAAAGTTGACTGTTTGATGACATTTTGATACATTGAGTAGATTTTTACCACACAACGCGTGTTAGAAGAGTACATTTGTTATGTCAGTTTGTTCTTATGAAAAAAAGTATTTTTTTTTTCTGAACTAAACAGTAGCCTATCAAATATATAGTCAAACACAACATTTTTAAGTATTTTACCCATTTTTGACCACTTACATTTTTGGGTTTTAAAAGTTAATTAAACATATAGGAACCGATATAAGGACATATTCAAAATATTCACTTTCAGCTAACATGCAAACTTTACCAAAATTTTCCAACACTTAATAAACCTATATTCTATCAACATCCATGTAGATTGACACAAAAACAATCGACTAACCTGTGGAATGTCAGAATAAGGACAGGACAAAAATGTGCATGTGATCAGCTCCGGTGTTATGGTTTAACTGGTGACCAACTTCCTGGTCACCAGTTAAAGTGATGGATCAACAGCAGCATATTTGCTGATTCTGAAAGCACAAACTGACGTGATATCCCAACAAGCATGTGACATCTGCCTAACGTGCAGATCATGTCTATATTGTGTCGGTCGGTCCTGTATGGGGTGTCAAAGCTGACAGGATGACCTGCCGAAGGTGACAGTCGTGCACTTTTACGTGCAAGAAGCAGTCCGTCCATTTACATAACTGATATATCTGTAATAAATGTGGTGAATTATCATTGCATTGATGCATTTGACGTAATTATTGAATAGCATAGGCTATAGCATATATAGTATATGTGCATATTTGATATTGCTTTTAAATCAGGCTGTAATAAATAAATAAATATTTAGTCTATGAACGTGGAGGCATAAATGCTGCTGCTCTGATTTGATTGTTATTTTAGCAATAGCAGGAGGATTCCTCAATATTAATACACAGATATCTGTTATAGGCTGTGGTATGCATTTTATTTAATAGTAAAATAGTAAAAAGATAAAATCTATGTGCACATTTCATTTCAATCAAATTCATGAAAGATATGAATTTTGCTTGTATATTTTTGTGAAAACAGTAAGAAAATAAACAGTAAAAAACCTAGGGGGGGAAAAAAACTAAAAACCTGTACACCACTGCAAATAAGTGAATACTCACTAAGAAGGGCATTTTGACATATTTCAGTGTATTTGTCCATTGTATACACCCTAGGCCACAGGATATTCTGTCATGATTCCAGTAAGAAGTGTATATAGTTTCCATTCAAAGGGCATTAAAGAAGATATGAAAGATGTGATTTTAAATTGTATTTATTTACAGAGGTATATTATGTCATACTTAGGGGAAACTTTCAGACCATTTACAAAACAAAGTAAATTCTACATTGGTACTTACTGACATTTATATTTATTGGTACTTGCATGACATTTTATATTTACACTTTAATTTTTACAAGCTTAAATTAAATATTCCCATCATGCTCTGATTTTTTTTCTGATTCTTTTTGTTGTTAGATTTAGAAACTTGTGATTTTGTTACATCTGGAGTTTATTTTCTTTTCAAAATGACACATTCATACTCAAAAATGAACCACAGAATGTTACCGTCATCGTGTATTGTGTACCAAATATTGACGTCTTGGTGTTCAGATGAGCTCCACTTTAATGATTATGTAGATATGATGTCTACATGATATATGTGACCCTGGACCACAAAACCAGTTATAAGTCACAATAGGCAAAAAATACACTGTATGGGTCAAAATTACAGATTTTTCTTTTGTGCCAAAAATCATTAAGATATTAAGTAAAGATCATGTTCCATGAAGATATTTTGTACAGTTCAAAGGCTAAAAATTAAAAATTTAATTCAACATGTTAATGTGTTTTTTAATGTTGTAGGATCCACAGTTGAGTGGCTAAAATGCCATTTGCAAAGTATGGAGTTATGGTCAAATTTGACAAATAAATGCTTAATTAAAATGTGTTTTGTTTATCATTTGGTTTTATTATATTTATTATTAAATAAAAGTAAAACAATATAAGTAAAAAGTAAATATAGGACATTTATATATCATTTGTATAGCATGTAAATGAAATCTACTAAAAATGTGTGTATTTGATTTACTATTAAATTACTATTGCATTGCTTAAGGATTTTAATTTTATTTAATTAGTTTTATTTATGAGAGCAATTAATCTATTTTTTTTTTTTTATCTACTTCATTTTTAGTGTGTTTGATTTAGAATTACTGTTGCATTGATTAAGGATTTTAATTATAATTACTCAATTTTATTTATGAGATTAGCTAATATAATTATTTGAAATCTATTTTTGTTTCGCAACATCATATCCAGAGTACCTATGAACATTTATGTCAACATTTGCTATAAGATTAATCATAACCACTACAAACATTTATTTTAAATGTAAATTATTATTATTTTAAATCAATAGGCATTTACAACTACTCTTCCACTCTAAATATTCAGTCCTTCCTCACGACACTGTTGAGTTTAGGGCTGTGGATAAAGTCTATTGTCTATCTGTTTAGCTTCTTATTAGTAATTACAGAATGAAGGACATCACAATATTTAATTGTTCATGGTTATTAATATGTTTTAACTTATTATGAGTATTGTTGGCATAACATACTTTTGTCAAACTATTGTGGTTGTAACAGTCACTAGGAACAGTACAGTCAAGTCCACCTCCAAAGCATCATTGTCTTAGCTGTCTGTCTTTGGGTCCTGTGCTGTCACTGATGGTTTTTGTCTGTCAGTAGAAGGTGTGCTGGTTGTCCCTGTGGCTGTAAACTCCTGCTTCATTTCAGGAAAGACACTGGAAATTAGAACTGTCTTTGAAATTATGTTATTTGTTAAGTAATGTATCCATATATGCTTCATCTTACTGATGTTTTTTTTTTTATTTAATAGCTTGTTGATGGAGGTAACAGACTGATCTTCTATTTTGCTTTTGTTGCATCCACTTCTTCAAGATAAAATGCTCTTGTGGAAAGAAAAATATTGAATATATTTGTACAAGTTAACATGTGTAATAGTGACATTCTTCAACATTTCTACATATTTCTTACATTATTTCTTACATTACATATTTCTTGATAAGCATGTTAAAAATTCAGAAGTTTAGCTTGGTAATGACATTTTGACTAAACAACTTTATTTGGCATGTCAGTCTGATTTTGCACTGAAGAAAAGGTAACAGACTTACTAAGGTTACATTTAATTTTATGACAAGCTTGTAATTTCTGGCCAGATATCATACTAATGAGCCAGATTTGCACATGCTTATTGTGTGTTTGTCACCTTAATATTTTTTTTTCTTTTAGAAATGCTACACAGCCTATCCTTAAGCCTTAAAACAAATACACTATATGTCTCAGTTTTTGGTAACCTAAAACGTGAAGAAACATATAGGCATATGGTGTATTTCAAACCCCATACAACAAACTTGCAACTTGAACACCTGAAAACTGGATTTTTTTATTATTTATTAATGTATTTACTGATTCAGGCATGTCATAGACAATTACTGTAGTAACACAACACTGAATACCTGTCTGGAAACCTTGTTATTTAACACAGATATTGCTGATACTTTTTAGATAATTTAATACGTTGATGAAAGAGTATATGGCAAAGTTTCATTATTTTTTACTTTCCTATATCAAGATTTTTGAAAATGCAGCAGTAAACCAAACAAAGTGATGACTGTAATGTATGTATGCCAGTGGTTTCTTTGGTAGTCGTGAGCTCTGGATCAGCTGCTGTCGTGGTGCTGAAGCTCAGCAGCTTCACAAATCAAGAATTAAGCCAGACCTGCAGCCTCTTTGATAGGGATAGGAAGTTTTTGATTCTTTAGACTGATCACTGTCTGGTGATTTTCAATTGAGATCCTGTTTAGCAGACATAAGTAGCCTACTATTTTCACTGCGTTTTTGTGCAACAAAGCTGAAAGTCAACACTAAAAAATACATATTTCCAGAAAATAATACATAATCCACAAACTGGCAAACACTGATTGATAACATACATTGTGGTAGCTGGAGACAGAGAAATCAGATTTGGACTGATACAGAGAGGATAACGCAAGGACAGCTAGTGAATGAAAACCAAAGATGGGGGACAATGGGAGACTAGTAGAATAGTTTATAGATAAATATAAGGCTAACATATTCATACTAAAAGCCAAAAACCTTTTGCTATAAAGGGGAATTGTTGGAACAAACATAACTATTAAACACACATCTTAAAATTTTAGTAAAGGCACTAAATTCATAATCTGTTTCTAAAAAGATTCAACACAAGGATCATTTAGCTTCAGTTCTGTGAGTTTATAATTTATTTGAATATTTGTGTCATAACTGTCATAATTTGAATGGAAATATGTGTCAGATTAGATAAGTGAAAAAAACTTTAATTGGAGTGTGATTTGTCCTGAGAAACTTTGAGTTTAAAAGAGAAATCTGAGGCTTAAATCTGCAGCAAGAGTCAGAATCTTCAACTGAAGATCAAAGATTGCGAACTTTATATTTCTGTTAATGACTCTGTCATTGTGACATCATTCTGCACATTTGAATCTGGCAGTGTGTTCTTCATGAGCAGTAAGTAAAGCAGAGAATCAGTAATTTGCCCCGGACACCACAAATTGAACTAATTACTTGGCCCCCTGCAGGGCTGTGGTTGGTTGATTGGTGTAGGGGGGGCACTAGTGCCCTAAAGCTGGATGTGGTGTAGTGTGTTGTGTTTTGTGGGAGGTGTGGCACAGTAACAATAGAGGAGCAAAGCTGATTTCTCTCTGGTCACATACAAAATAATGAAGGAACTGTAAAACCGTTCACAATTCTGCAAAACATATTAATATTCATTGACAATAAACTGACAAAACTGAAAGAATTTCTAGTTTCAAACGTTAATCTTTTACAGTCATGGAAAATATAATTTTGATCTACAAATTGTTCATGAGTTTGAAATTTTAAGAAATTCTTCCCAATCCTGTAATGTGAAGAGTGATAGGAGTTTTTTTCCTATCACAAATGCTCTGTAGTTTATCATGAGTAGAACACGCTTTACAGTTGCTTAAAGTTAGATAGATATAAAGCTCAACTGTAAGAATAGTTTCCGGGGTTTAATAGCTGTGCAATGCGTGCCTTAAATTCCTGAATACCTTATTATTTAGATTTGTTTTCTAATGTAAAATGCTATGTTTAAGCGCACAAGACTTTTATTTTGTTTTGGCGATGTGACGTCATAAGGCTGTGCAGCGCTCCTGTGTGTTTGATTCAGCTGAAAAAAGGTGAGTGCATTTAATAATTTAAAGTATTTAAATAAACACAGCTTGTTATTACTTATCTACTGACATTAATGAACGTCTTTTTGTGTGAGTAAAGCACATCTGCATGAGCAACAGAAAATTAGTTTGTATTTGCTCCCTACATCGTTAATATTTACAAGCGATGTAAACAAATTGTTATTTGATGGCATTGTAATACGCTAGCTAACAATAATGAATGCTATTTTGTGTAAATAAACCCCATCCACACATAGTAGCCTAATAGAAAAGGCGCGTCCCATTTGCTCTCTATATCGTGATTCAGTTCATCATAAACACCAGTTCAGTCACTGGCACGTACTGATGGAGAAACCTCCGAGTCGATTGAATCAAATGCTTCGCGAATGATTCACTGTTTTGAATCACTCGAATCACCAACTCATGCTGTTCATAACAGTGTAAATGCAACGAGAACAAAGAAAGATGTTTCGTCAAAAAGAAAACGTTTAATGACAACTTTCACAAACGTTTAATATACTCGTCATTAAATACCTAACATTAATAAAACAAAGTGTTTATTTATGTTTTGTTATTTTATTAATTTGGTATTATCATCATTATTTGTGACCCTAGACCACAAAAAGTGTAATTTTTAAAGTGTAAATCAAAATTGAGATTTATACACCACCTGAAAGTTGAATAAATAAGCTTTCCATTGATGTATGGTTTGTTAGGATTGGGCAATATTTGACCAAGATACAACTATTTAAATATCTGGAATCTGAAAGTGCAAAAAAAATTAAATATTGAGAAAATCACCTTTAAAGTTGTCCAAATTAAGTTCTTAGCAATGCACATTACTGACCAAAAACTAAGTTTTGATATATTTACAGTTGGAAATTTACAAAATATCTTCATGGAACATGATCTTTACTTAATATCCTAATGTTTTTTGAAGTAAAATAAAAATCAATAATTTTGACCCATACATTGTATTGTTGACTATTGCTACAAATATACCCCAGCGACTTAAGACTGGTTTTGTGGTCCAGGGTCACATTTATGGTTGAAGTTGAGTGTTTGTAGCTAATCAGGTGATTTAAGGTCACTCTTATAGTTTTTTTCTGTGAATTATTCTTATCTTAAACAGGACAGTGTCCAAACAAACAGAGAAACTCCTGCTGAACGTGTGACATACTATCATAAAGCTATCAAAATGGCATTTATTAAAGAAGAGAGTGAAAACATGAAGATTGAAGGAACATTCAGAGTCAAACATGAAGATACTGAGGAACAAACAAAGATGGCGTTTATTAAAGAAGAGAGTGAAGACATGAAGATTGAAGAAACATTCAGAGTCAAATATGAAGACATTGAGGAACAGACAGGTTGGTTTCATTAAATCTCACACCAGTCCAAGAAAACACTGCACTGTATTCACTGCATGAATTAAATATATATTGATTAAAATACTAAAGATATTCTGTGTAGAGAAGTGAATAATTCTCTCATTTTCTTTTGTTGTTTGATTTAGATAAAATTCAGGTTTAATAGGCTGCTGTCACTATAAGGCTGAATGCACACATCGAATATGATGGCAAGCATTCGAGTACTTTTTATGTTCATTTTACTGAATGACTGACTGCATTCAAGTAAAAAATTGTGAAAACAAATATTAGTAGTATTAATAGTTTTTATAAATCTCAATGTGATATTTTAACAAAGCTAGGTAACATAATATTCTAAATAAAACAACATTATTTATAAACGTATAGATTATTGACACAAAACATTTTTACAATGTTATTAGAAAATATGAAGTTCATTCATAAAATTGAGAAATACATTTTTTTTATTTTTTTATTTTTTTTTAGAAATTAAGTTTTTTTTTTTTTAATTGCACATTCCAAGTAATATCAACCAAACTGCAATTGGGTTGTTTTTGATTAAATAGTGACTTACACAAATACTGTTATTTTACATATTAAAAGTTTGTTTTCCCTCATCATTGCTGCTTTTGCCAGGTTCTGTGAAAAAAAAAAAAAAAAATCTGTTTTTATTTTCCTTTTAAGCTCTGAAGAAGATATCACAGGTTCATTACTTCTTCGAAATTATCCATCCTCGATCATTTTTAGGCAGCTTTGACAAAACCAGCTCATCTTTTCAAAGTTGAAATAGACTTATCTGCTTCTGTTCAGAAACAGCAAGAGGGCTTGTCTGCATCTACAGTCTAACTTGAACTCACAATTTCTTAAAAGTGGACAATACCGTTGTAATGAAAGTTATTAATTTAAGCACAATAAAATATGTATGATTAATGGTTATTAATTACACATACTTTATACACTTACCTGATACAGCCGAGTCAATAATAAACCGAACTAATGCCCTCGTCCAGCGAGTGTTTAGCCGCCTTTATTCTAACTCTAAGAAAAATCAACTTCCTAGCCTTGAAAATTAATCTTTCCCACTGTAATTGGCTAAGTTACAGGACTGGATCAGTTTTGTAACGAAATCGAAACAGTTTAAGTGACGTGATATTTGTGAGCAATGAACACAGCAACGATTCAAACGTGAATACAAAATGCGGGTTTATTGATTACATTAAAGGGGAAAATAAACACTAACTAGCAAATAACGAACACTAAACAGACAACACATTAAACACAAAACGAGCAGAGAGGGAGTGAGAGAGAGAGAGTAGACTGGCAAACTTTTACATCAGCACGACCAAATCATCAGAGAAAACCTGAATCTCCTTGACTCACAAGGGGCACAGCTTTGCTATCGCATCTAATAGTTAAATGGTTACTTGCATTGGTTTCCTTTGTGTGGTGCTTACGCAAGTGTCCAGATGTCAGCTCAAAGGTTGTCCTGATGATTCCATGGAGATGGAGCCTTCGTTGGTCCATTGATCGGCTGATCGGATGGTTACAAAGGGCTAAGTTGTATTTGCCAGAATAGAGAGAGTCCCGCCTCAGTGCTTGAATCCCCATGGCAGGGATTTCTCCCCGGAAGGGGAGACATAGAGTTGTGACCCAAGAAGAAGGAACTGAACTGACTGGGGTTGTGTCTGGCAACTTTTAAGTTCATTCAAAAGTTACCACCCATCCCTGGGGAGTTGGCGAATGACAGTGCGAGGGTCTTTTGGAAGGAAGAGTTCCTTTGTGTCACCAGACCGCCTGATTTGCATCTTGATAGTTTGGTGAGATTGTGTAACTTTTGCCCAAAGGTGTAATGCAGGGGTTACCACACTCAGTCCTGGAGGGCCGGTGTCCTGCAGAGTTTAGCTTCAACTTGCCTCAACACACCTGTCTGGAAGTTTCAACTACACCTATTAAGACCTTGATTAGCTGGTTCAGGTGTGTTTGGTTAGGGTTGGAGCTAAACTCTGTAGGACACCGGCCCTCCAGGACTGAGTGTGGTGACCCCTGGTGTAATGGAAAGCATACATTGCACATTAAAGTCATGTACTATACACCGTCAGTTCAGAAATGGAAAGAGAATTACGTTGATACTAAACACGCCAGGTATTGTACAGTATCAAGCCGTATTATCATTAATATGACGTTGTGCTTGAACAACGGTGGCTGTGAGCCTACACACAAACTCAGGAATACGCTATTTACAGTCTGAATATGGTTTTCTAGCTTGAATGCAAATGTATGAATGAAAGTAAAAGAATGTAAATGTCCTTTTTCCTTTTAGGAGAGGAGTCCATGTGCATCTGTGTGTGTGTGTGTGTGTGTGTGTGTGTGTGTTCATGGGTGAAAGTGGGGGCTGCACCCCCCTTTCCCTGGTGCACCCTTTGAAGCAGATAAGGACAATTGGATGTTCAGCATCTTTTGGGGTCTAAAACTGCCAGGATAGCAGACTCGTTGGAGCCATAAGCAATAAACTAGTGGGGGAGGTTGACCAAGTCTCTCAACTGATCATCTTATACCACAAATACCTTATACCGTTGTTGTTGTTTTTTTGTTTTTTTTTTTGACAAAATGTGTTTAGGTTTCAGAATTTTGTAAAGGATCATGATTTCACAGAATTAGAACTGACAGAATTTGAAATCTGACACTTTTTTGATATCAAAAGTATAGGCAGGTGCACAACGCACATACTGTCTGCTTATTACACACACCGGGATGCATTTGTGCATGACCCATATTTGTGCATGACCCACAAATGCCCCCCATTCAGTCTTTATTCTTGAAAATTCTGCCGTGCGAATAGCGAACCTGCCATAGTGCAAGCGCAACTGGCTCTTTAAGGAAATGAGAGATGACACTCTAATTGGTTTAATGCACATTACACACAAAACTTACCCATGACTCATTAAGAGAATAGGGACAACCCTTTAAGATCATGCACCTGGCGCCGACCATTTTCAAAGTCCTTAAACTAGCAAAAGTGGATTCACGCAAGTGCACCAGTGCCATCATGTGCTTTAGACCATGTGGGCCCTTAGTGTCTTATCATTTAACACTAGAACTACCAGAATTATGGGAACTGTCCTATAACTACTAGAATGGCCACAGCGGTTATTCTGACCGTTCATATTAGACTGAACTTAGTACCGTACCATTTACATTCAAAGCTTCTATCAACATTTTAAACTAAAGCCTTGAATGTCTGTCGTCATATTTTATGAAGTCATCACCCTAAAAATACTTTTTTTTTGTAAGATACCCTATACTTGTATACGAGCTACTAGACCGCTCCCGAAGGTGCGTGCCTTGCTTGTGTCCGGCAAGTGGAAGAGCAAAACATTTTCACCACAGTGAAGGAAAAGTCTAAACGGCAACAAGCAGAAGCATATACAAACTACTATAACAGAAGTTGCTAGGCAACAGAGACGCGCATTTTCAACTGCGGGAAAAGACGCACATTTGAAATTATATGACTTCTGTAATGTGAACAGTCATTTTGACCACTTTTGGCCATTAAAGGTAGAAATACTAAGAACTCTTTTGTGTTTTGTAATTTTAATAAAATAACAATGTCTTTAAGAAATATACGCACATTTAAGAAAAGTCTAATAATTATAGTTATGTGGTTTTTACTTCTACAAAGTTATTACATTGCAGAATTTAAAACTGGTCAAAATGACTGCCTTGGTAGTTCTAGTGTTAAGGACGTTAACTGTCACTCTGAGTGTCAAGCAGCCCTTAGTGTCAACCAGCTAGAGCTTATTTCCTGGTCCTGCAACATGTATAAGCTAAAAAAAAGGCTGTGATTATCAACAAAACAATTTGTGAATGTAACAACAAAACATCTTGGTTATGTATGGTAACCCTCATTCCCTGATGGAGGGAACGGAGATGTTGTGTCGAGGTAGTGACACTAGGGGTCGCACTTGAGAGCCCGAACACCTATGAAGTTTTGAGAAAAGGCCAATGAAATTGGATAAGCAAGCTATGAGAAATTTGCATGGCAGACCATTGGTAATATCAGGCCAG
This sequence comes from Cirrhinus molitorella, assembly GCA_033026305.1. Lineage (NCBI taxonomy): Eukaryota > Metazoa > Chordata > Actinopteri > Cypriniformes > Cyprinidae > Cirrhinus > Cirrhinus molitorella. The sequence continues at coordinate 10,885,485 of CM065128.1, forward strand.
TGACTGTTCCCCCAGGGGAGAAGAGGCATTTCGGAGATCACGCCAAAGGGAGATAGTTAGTTAGTTAGTTCCTCTTTATCATCTCCCTTAGGAGAAATTTGTCTTAGGCAATCAGGAGAGCAGATCGAACATACAACACTCACGTACATGCACACATACATCCACATTACATGGTACTCATTCCGTTACCCCTAGCCACACATTACAATCACTTATTCAACAATTTAATAGATAACGGAATTAGGGAAAATTTATACCTATTCAGTTTACAAATTGGTACCCTATATCTCTTGCCCGAAGGCATCAGCTCATATTCCTTATGGAGAACATGACTTGGGTCACCAATAATTTTGAGACTCTGCTTCCTAATGAATGAACCTAATAAAATTTGAAAATACATATTCACAAATATTTAATATAGCTATATGAACTACACGCAGCATACGTGGATTTTTACAATTCATTTTGTTTTTATATATTTATTGTGTTAATTATTTCTTTACCCGGGGGGTCTGTGGGTTATGAGACGACCCATACATCACTACTGCTTGACGCATCTTAAATGTAGAAATTTAGATCATTCAGTCCTAACAATGATAGATGAGGAGTAACACCTGAGTATGCTGTCATATTTTTGCTGGTTGATGAATACAGCTTTAATCACTGAACCATAATTTTTTCTTATGAAAAAAATGCTTTTATAAAGATACTTGAATTAATTCTTAACTGAAAATATCACAAGTGCTCTGTAGTCAATTGAGAGCATTTCTCACTTGCTTATAAAAGACAGAAGATCTGTGTTACTGATCACTTTAGGAATCTATGATTCATCTCTTACAGATTCATGGGACACAATTATAAAGATGGAATTTATTAAAGAGAATGACGATGAGAAGATTGAAGAAGCATTCAGAGTCAAACATGAAGATACCGAGGAACAAACAAAGATGGCGTTTATTAAAGAGGAGAGTGAAGACATGAAGATTGAAGCAGCATTCACAGTCAAACATGAAGATACTGAGGAACAAAGAGGTTTGTTTCATTTTGAAAGATATTTTAACGTATCTGATTGTTATTAAAATGTCCAACTCTATATAAATTAATGATATTTTTAACAATGTCTTATCAGTGATTAAAGTGGTTTTATTTGACATGGAGCGGGTTGCCTCATGTGGACAAACATGTTCAGATCACATGAATTGGGCATTAAAACATGCAACTAAGATACGATTGCTCTTTTTATCATTACTTTGAATAATGGTAAGAGATTTTGAGATTACATTTAACCCCTCCTTTAATATCTTAGTGTGTATGAGAGCTACATATTGGTTTTGATGTTTGTTCTTTGAGCCATTTAAAATTGGGTTCATTTGGATTTGTCTTTTTTGCATTAGAGCTGATGACACTGAAAGAGGAGAGTCAAGAACTCAATGAAAATGAAGATAATTTTCAGACTGAGAACGATGGTTTTATGACTGTAGAAAAATCATTTAGTCAGTCACATTCTGAAAAACCTTCACAAAAAAGAGCTCAGAAGACTGCAGGTAGAAGTTATTTCACCTGCCACCTGTGTGGAAAAAGTTTTAATATAAAGGGAAATCTTAAAGTCCACATGAGAATTCACACTGGAAAGAAACCCTTTGTCTGCCAACAGTGTGGAAAGAGTTTCACTGAAAAAGGACACCTTACTAATCACATGAGAATTCACACTGGAAAGAGACCCTTTGTCTGCAAACAGTGTGGAAAGAGATTTACTGAAAAAGGAAACCTTACTATTCACATGAGAATTCACACTGGAGAAACCCCTTTCACCTGCCAACAGTGTGGAAAGAGTTTCACTCAAAAAGCAAATCTTAAAAACCACATGAGAATTCACACTGGAGAAAAGCCTTACACCTGCAAACTGTGTGGAAACAGCTTCAATCAAATACAAACCCTTAAAAACCACATGAGAATTCACACTGGAGAGAAACCTTTCATATGTTCTCAATGCCCAAGGAGTTTTACAGAAAAAGATTACCTCAATACCCACATGAGAACTCACACTGGAGAGAAACCTTTCACCTGCCAACAATGTGGAAAGAGCTACACTGACAAAAGAAACCTTAAAAAACACATGAAGATTCACACTGGAGATAACCCTTTACATGTGATCAAAGTTTCAAACATAAAGTAGCTATTTTAACATGTACCTGACCTGTAAACATGTCTTTGCGGGGCCCATGCTGGCTTTTTGCAGGCACAGTGGGTTAGGGCCAGCCCACACCAATCATAAACATACCCTTGACCAGCCCACAGCTTTGTGCTCACTGTGGTCAGGTCACACTAGAGGACTATCCACAATAATCCCATGATGGCCCAGTGTGGACCAGCCCGTTTAGGCCCAGAGCAACTTTTGTATCCTTTGGGCCCATCCAGGTTGTGTGTAGGCAGCCCCCAATGCAAGGAGAATACTAACAACATTGACTGGCCATTCTTTAGTCACTTTGTTTGCTTTCTTTTTTTGTACTTTTGTGTATTTACATATTTGGCTATAGCTGTTTTACCTTGAATTCATTGTTTCTAATTAGTTTTTAATATATCCATTGATTTGAAATCCCTTTGACTATTGTACATTTTTGGCAATACAGACATTAGTTATGTGGTGACTGCATCCATTTCAGAATAACTTTTTTTTCCCCAAAGTCTTAAATATTTAAAGTAAAACAGTTTTGTTGTTGTAGTAGTTTATTAGTTCTGGCCCCGTGTGGGCCTAGTGAGGACTTCCTGGGGGCTAAGTGAGGGCTGCCCATGCAGGGCCAGCGCTAAGGGGCCAACGCTTTGCCAATGAGCAAATTCTCAGGGGGCTTGCATTGGCAGCCTGCTGGGGACCCTTAGGCTAGCCCTAGGTGGGCCCGTAAAAGACCGGTGCTGGCTTGTTTGCAGGGGGACTAGTATACATGCATTGTGTTTCTACATGATTTGATGTTGATTATTTTGTGCCATAAAAATTGAGGTTACATTTTTTGTTTGTTTTTTCACCTTAGACCTAATTGCCCTGAAAGAGGAGAGGGAAGTACTAAACAAAATTGAAGAGAAAGATCAATGTGAGAATCTTCATGATTTCATAACTGGAGAAAAATCTTTTTGTTCCTTACAGTCTGAAAAGACTTTCACACACAAAAAAGAGTTCAAAAGACAGAAACTAAGTTATTTCACTTGCTTGCAATTTGGAAAGAGTTTCACTCATAAAGGAAGCCTTAACAGGCACATGAAAACTAACACTGGAGAGAAGCCTTACACATGCTCTCAGTGTGGAGAGAGTTTCAGTCTACATGAAAACCTTATGGTCCACATGAGAGTTCACACTGGAGAGAAGCCCTTCACCTGCTTTCAGTGTGGAAAATGTTTCAGTAGACATGAAAATCTTGAAGTCCACATGAGAATTCACATTGGAGAGAACCTGCAAACAGTGTGGAATGAGTTTCAGTCAATCTGGAACCCTTCATAACCATATGCAGGGTTCGGACGGGTGCTTGAATTCCTTGAAAATGCTTGAATTTCAAAGTAGTGTTTTCAAGGTTTGAAAAATGCTTGGATTTTGTATAAAGTGCTTGAAAGTGCTTGCAAATGCAGTTACATTGGTTTCATAATAATTAGCTGTCTTACTGAAAGAGAAAAAAAAAACCTGGAGGTTGCCGCTTTAGTGAACGTTGGTCTGAAAACAACAGATACAAGTTGGTTGGTTACAACGAGTACTAAATACTTGACTAGCCTCCTGTAAAGTCTGTGTTTTCATGGAAGAGTCTGCATATAAAAGGTAAACAAAAAGCCCCTGCTCAGTTAAACTAATTCATCTTATAAGAGTGTAGCGATTGAAGTGTTTATTGCGTGTATTTCCCCAGCGTTGAGCATTATAAAAAAATCACACTTTGTGTTTTGTGAATGCATGAAATAGAGGCGTTTAGATTAGTTAAATTAGCAAAGCCATGTCTGCCCTTCGCACACTGCAGTGTTATTTGAAGGCGTTTTTAATCAGTGGTTCACTGGCCCATTCATAAAAACAGTTTCTTACTTAGTTTTTTAATGAATCAGCCTGAATGAATGACAGCGACTCAGTCATTAAGACAGTCGCTTACTGCCGCCTAGAGGCAATTTCAACCTCACATTTAAAAGTGTCATTGTATTTTTTTATCATTTCATATATCTGTGCTCTAAATTTTATATTTAAAACATTAATTTCATAATATTATTTAGGCAATTTGAAAATGCGATGTAAATGCATGCATGAGCTCATCAAAAATATGTGTAAACTACAGGCCTGTGTAAAATGTTCCTTTAAAAATTAGCCATTATTATATAAAATAAGCATTTTATTTGAAGGACATCTGGGCTAAGCCCCAGATATCCACTGATGCTAGAACCGCCCCTGGTTACCAGTAAGGAAAAATCCACAAACGCTACAGTTGTGTTCAGTTCTTGCACTCTCTCAAATAAAACTTTATGTATTTGTGAAAAACTTCTTTTCTTCATGATACTAAACTTTTTTGTACCAGTGATTAATATGTTACCATAGACATTGCCGTACCCCACTCATACAGTATTTATTTTATTTGTGCAGGTCTTAAAAAGCCTTTAATTTTTATTTAAAAAATACTGCAGATACCCTGTAAATTCTTTAATGTAAAATTAAAATGTTATAATTTGTATACTGTATGTAGGCTACTTATATTAGGCAATGTTAAATACATTCCAGACCGTTGGTTTTTAATAGCACATTAACCTCTGATTTAAAGTGTAGAACTCATGAATGTAAACATGTAATTTACCACAGTTGTGAAGTGCTAGAAAATCTTGAAAATGCACCTTAAAAGTGCTTGAAAAGTTTTTGAATTTTACTTTGGAAAAGTTGTAAGAACCCTGAATATGACAGTTCACACTGGAGAGAAGCTTTTCACCTGCCAACAGTGTGGAAACCGTTACACTCATAAAGGAAACCTTACCAGGCATATGAGATCTCACACTGAGAAGAAACCTTACACATGCCCTCTGTGTGGAAACAGTTTCAGTCAAACAAAACACCTTGAAGTCCACATGAAAATTCACACTGGAGAGAAGTTTCAACCAAAAAGGTAACCTTAAGTACTACATGAAGATTTACTCAAAAGAGACCTGTTTAAATGTCATCAGTGTGGAATGAGTTTTACAGACAAGAAAAACCCAGAAATCACACAGGTACATCGCTGAGCTGTCATGTGCCATCACTGTGGAAAGACTTCCAGAAACAAAGCAAACCTTAATTTTCATAATGGCGTACTATCTTCCATAGAGCTGTTTGACAGCTGAATTGCGTCTTGCAACATTGACATTGGTACCTAACTGAATTTACACTGAACTGTTTCTAACTGAATAACTACATTGTTGTCTTTTGTCAAAACTGTTTGCAGTTGAATTGATGTCATTTCAAACTGATGAACTTCACAGTTATTGATCTGAACTGACATTAGTGAGAAAAATGACACTCATGTCTTTTAGACGTGCTTTACAGCAGAATCTGAATTGCCTCAAATGATTTGACAGTCTGTATTATATAAAGCATTACAAAAATAAAGCTGACTTTGACTGACTTGAGATAAAACTTTATGCTAGAGGGAATTTCAACAGCCCTTTATAGACCCTAATTAAATGCACTAGATCCAGCTAATCAAGTCCCTGTTATTTAAAAACCACAGGTATGTGTGTTGGAGCAGAGTTGGAACCAGAGTTTTGCATCCCTGATGTAGTATATCAGGAGGAAAGCCCATAACTGGATGGGCTTTCCCAGTAAATGAGGGAATCATGCATATAGTTACCTTTAACACCAAAGTAGCTGCTCAAAGTGTGACTTTTTTGTGGTTCACTGTTTTTTTTCTCATAAAATCATCCTACATAGGAACATTCTGTAAAAATATAACCTTAATACAGGGGTCGGCAACCTTTTGGCCATAGAGTGCCGTTTTGAATTTTTTTGGTTAACTACTGTTTCCTTAATTTTGTCATGGCCATGACATATTAACTTGTGGGAACATGACAGTATGTCTTGGCCATGAGATTTTGTTGAGGTAATGACATCCTTATGTTTTGTCCACACACTGTGAAGTCGTGACCTTAAGATGCTATGATAAGGGAACAACATTCATTTCTCATGGCCACCAGTTCTTATGGTGAGGGAGCAGCATATTTTTCTTGAGGCCATGATCTTAATGTGTAAGCAAACCTGTGACCATAGTAACCTGGGATTATCAGAGATGGATTAACCAATCATTTTTAATTCAAAAATTATTATATGAATTATGATGTAATTTATTATTATACATGAATACATTATTAAATTATTATATTAACCACATGCCATGCTGCCTACATGAATCTCTGTGCACAATGTAGATAGGAGCAGGAGCACAACAGGCAGTGCAGACGGAGCAGGAGCCCACAAGGGCTGCTCAGATGGAGCAGGAACACAGAGACAGAGACATTGTGAAATAGTCCAAAAGTTCATAGATGGTCTCAGTGGCCCGGGACGGGACTGGCAGAGGGTTTATTGGCTGGGGGTGTGTTAAGGGTGCTACCACCATGCAAGGAGCAGACGCAGCCACCCCCAGCTCATGAGGTTCCAACAATAATAATAATGAATGCTATGAAGTTACACTAATAATTAATTAGACTAATACAACACGTGATGTGTGTACATTAGGGGTTGAACCGACTAGTCGATTAGTCGACTGGTAGACTTCAATGCTCTGCTATGACGCTTTAAGCTTGACGTCGACTAGTCGCTGGTTCTAAATAGAGGAAGCAACATGACAATAAAACATTTACACTCTGATTCCAAACAGTTAAAATGACAAAAAAAAAGACATTTGATTATATAATTTGGATGCTGGAAATTGAAAGGGAGAATGCATGTTTTAAACAGCTTAGGGGACGTTCACGTGTCGCGTCTTTTGTACGCTCAAGTTATTTTAAATTTAGACGCGCATTATCCGTGCTTATAATGGAAGTGATGCGCACGCGGTGCGACGCGCACGGTTTTTCTTTTTTTATGCTGGAAATACATTTATCCTTTGCTGAAACTTTCACGTCTTAATGGAGAGCGCAAGTCATGGCTGCTTAACAATGGCAGACGCCACAGGAGCGACAGCGAAAGCTATGCGCTTTGGAAAGGAGAAGGCTGCGCGCCTATAGCGTTTTCCACGCGTTTTTAGGCGCGACATGTGAACAGCCCTTATTGTACAGGTAAATTAATCGACGTTCTAATCTAATGTGATGTGCGTTGTAACGCACACACATAAGCTACAGACAGTAGCTCGTATATAAGCAGATCAGGCGCGCACAGAATCATTTAATAGCCCCGAAATGTATTGTCAGCACTGTTCTATGATTTCTCAATAATACAGTTTATAAACCGAAAGGTTCTAGCATATATTTCTTAGTAATTAAAACCCACAGCTTTACTATTAGAGAAATGCTGCCAGGTAGAATTACTTAACATACACAATCACTCTCTCAGTAAGGCTTTTTTATTTCTCACTAATCTTAATCTATTTATCTGATTAAGAATGAGCGAAATATAACGACTCAAAGGCAAAGGAACTGATAAAAACGAGCTATTATAGGAACAGTAGCCATGGGCAGCGCTTTGTCATATGCCATATAGCGGTGCACAAGGTGTTCGAGATCAAGATTTAGTATTTGTTTATCAATGACTAGTCGACGTCGACTCGACTTTCATCACATAAATGTCGACTTTAAAAATTCTGAAGTCGTTCAACCCCTAGTGTACATACTGAATCAAATGTGAACGTGAGGTGTGAACATGCAGGGTTTCGTTGGGAAATTATTCTGTTTGAAGTTAATAGAACTTAAATGTGAAAAATAGTATTAAATCAGTTTTTAACTGTTGGGTAATACCTCAAATTTGTACTTAGGCTAATTCAGACTGTAAAGTTGGTAAAGTACCTTTGATTGTAAGGATGTTATTTAGATGTTTGAGTTGAAACATTGATTGTATGTATAGTAATACTTATTCATTCATTGCTAAAACCCATTCTTACTTATTAGTATTAGTATTTAATTAATAAACTATTAAAATTTTGAAAACATGAATGACAAAGTTCTTTGGCGTAGGCCCTGTCCATGGTTTGAATCAGGTGAATGGGGATTCTTGCAGATCCTGCCTGAAGATGAAGGCGGGGGTGGAGCCTATCCCCAAAGATTTGAGGAATCAAGCTAGTACCCACCATGAAAGTAGATTCTTTGGAGAAGATCCTGAAATATTAAAGAAAAATAAAATAAGCAAATTAATCCATGAATCACTTGGTTTTGTACACTGAAAGAAGATATGAAAGTTCATAGATAAGAAGGTGAGGGTTGATAGATGAGAGGAAGAGAAGGGGTGCACAATAGGCTAGAGAGACTGAGGCCGTGCATAGGCCAGCGAGAGAGCCACGATAGACTAAAGAGACAGAGGTTGCTAATAGGCCAGAGAGAGTTACAATAGGCTAGAGAAACAGAGGCCGCGTATAGGCCAGAGAGAGCCACAATAGGCTATAAAGACAGAGGCCACATATAGGCAGCGAGAGAGCCATGATAGGCTATAGAGACAGAGAGGGTAACATAAATCTTAACACTATTAGCAAATGCAGAAAAGACTACCACCAGTATATGCTGTAAGTATTACCTTAATAGAGCTTGAAAGCGCCTGCTAAGCATTCAGGATAGTAAGCGTATCGCTTCGAATGTACGTTTCGAAGGCTGAGGATGACCACCTGCCCAGCAACTTAATGGATAAGGTTGACATCCCTCGTTTGGCAGCAGTAGTAGCAGCACCAATTCTGAATGAATGCCCAGTATAGAGATGAGAAGGAAGACCACAACTTCTTATGACAGCAGCGAGATGGATTCTGAACCAATCTTTTGTAACAGGGTAATCAGGTAACATAAAGAGAGGGAAATGACTGGGAATGTGGGGACGAATTTTGAGATATTGAACCATAGACGTAAAGGGACAAGAGGTGGCTGTTAATTTTAGAAATAGTGAGGGTGACGCCTCCCAGACGGCATCTGACTCTGTGCCAGATTCGTTTTCAACCGGCAAATCCACGTTACAGTCACATCCGTTTCAGTGCTGTATCACAGTCCTAGACGGATCCGGCCCGTGTCTGGTTTCAGTGGGCACGGTCTACTATCGCAGAGCGGATCCGGGCCGAGTCTGGTACGGAGCTGGCTTAGTGCTGGCCCAGATGAGCAGAAAACCAGATGCGTGCCGGTATTGGCCCGTTGTGCCAAAAGACACTGGCCCAAGTCTGTTTCGCGGATTTGCAGGAGTGTGGGCCAGAATCAGGCCGGATGAAATTTGCTGTCAGGGAGGTTACTGTCTAACGTCTTATGCAAATCATCAGTTTACTATACAGTCGCTTAACGTGTTCTGGTTTGCAATAGGCTACTCACATTTGTAAACACCCTCGTCACGGTTTTCAATCACGTTCGATGATGACGTATTGATATCCCATGGCCTCCTGGGATTGAAAAGTGTCCATCGATGAACACTTCAGAATGTGGGCTGAAGCAGTAGGACATCCTGAATTATTCGCTCGCCTACTGCTTTTCACTCTACTATATAGTAGAGAAGTAGGCGGTTTTGGACGCAGCCATTGCCTTAAGATGTCTGGCAGGAGTAGATTAGGGCACAAGTCGGCAGTCACTAAAAAGAATATACTGCGCTTTGATCAGGCCAGTAATAGACGGATGCATAGTATACAGTTCAGCTTCAGCATCCACTTTAAAGAAAATAAATATTATTCAGTCCCAAGCTTTAAGAATAATTTGTGGGGCATTCAGAACATCCTCTATTCCAGCTGTTCAGGTAGAAATGGCAGAAATGCCTCTGGAATTTAGGAGGTTAAAAATAAAAATGACATACCATACTGGAGTACATTAAAAGGGACACACAGACAGTCACCCAGTTAAAAAGGTCCTGGAGAAATCTTGGGAACAAGAGAAAAATAAATCAATAGCTTTGGATGGAATGTCGGAAAAGAAGCCCAGAGCATAGGAATAAATGAAATAAATATTAGTCCTACAGTGGTGCTACCTTCAATACCTCCATGGTTTCCCCCTAAACCTGTCATTGCAAAATAAATTGAAAACAAAGGAAATCAGCATATCAAAGGATATAGTGGTAGAGCAGTATTTAAATCAGGAATATTATAATAGTATTCAAATATTCACTGATGGATCAAAGAATCCAGAATCAGGGTGCACAGCAGCAGCGGTTTACATTCCCCATTTTAAATATAGTGTTGGGAAAAGAATTACAATGTTTCAGTTTATACAGCAGAAATGACTGGAATCTTAATTGCACTTCAGTGGGTGGAAGAAGTTCATCCAATGCAGGTACTGATTTGCTCAGACTCATTTTCAGCGTTAAGTTTAAGTAGTGGAAAATCAGCATCCAGGCAGGACATCTTATATGAACTCTTACAATATCTCTATAGAATTTGCAGAATAGGAGTGAGCATTTAATTTTTATGGGTTCCAGCCCATGTGGGGGTAGAAGGTAATGAGGAAGTGGATAATTTGGCAAAAAGATCTCTTAATCATCCTGAGATAGATATCAGTGTACCATTGAGTAAAACGGAAGTGAAAGGAGTAATAAAATCTGCTCTAAACAGGATATGACAAGAGAACTGGGATCAGGAGAGAAAAGGTAGACATCTGTATAACATTCAGAATAAAGTTGGGGTTGAGAGAAACAGTTACGGAAGCAGAAAGGAGGACTCTATAATAACTAGACTCCGAATAGGACACACATCCCTTAATCATTCATTATTGGGAAAAGAGAATCTGGAAGTTGTGAATACTGTGGCTTGCCAGAAACAGAACATGTGTTGATTAACTGTGCAAAATATGACAGAAAGAATGCAGCTCATAGATTCATTAAGTAATGCAGGAGTTAATGATAAGTCACTAGTCAACATATTTAGAAAAGCCCAGAAAGAGTCAAGGGTGTATAATTAATATTTTTTTCTAAGAGAAACAGGTTTGTTTTATAGAATTTAGGCTAGTATCCATTTTTTTATATATCATTTCTGTTCTGTCAACTCCCAGTCACTGCTTCACACACCTTTCCAGTTGGTGGCGGTAAATGCACCATTTAAGTTGGTTTGCCAACCGCCATAAAACATCTAAAGAAGAAGAAGGCTTTTATTTTGGTTTGGTGATGTGACGTCATAAGGCTGCGGGCGCTCCTGCATCTAGTATTCAACTGAAGAAAGGTGTGTGCTTTTACTTGTTTAAAGTGTTACAATATGACACAACTAAACCGCTTGCTTAAAAAAAGTGATTCAGTGTTTTCAAGCGTTTAAATCAGCGCACGCTGACGACATCTGCTGAATAGTGTAAATACAGCGAGAACAAACATGAAAGTGCAATCTATTAAATATAAGCTACAAATCAGTATAGCAATCTTAATACAAATGTGTGTCATTTTATTAATTTGAGTGCTTGTTTTTGTGTTATCAGGTAAGTCCATTAACACTCACTCTGACTGACTACTGAACTAGAGAGCTGATTTTAAAAGTGTCCAAACACAGAGAAAAACTACTGAATAGACTTGAGATCCATGTGACACACTATTATAAAGATGGTGTTTATTAAAGAGGAGAGTGAAGACATGAGGATTGAAGAAACATTCAGTCAAACATGAAGATACTGAGACACAAACAGGTTGGAACTCATTTTAATCCATTATTAACCTATTTCATCCTTATTAAAGTGCCAAGCTCTATAAAAATGGTATTTTGTGTAACAATAAAACCAGTATGTACTTCTGATTAAAAAAACAGTAAACATCTGACAAAAACAATGACTTGACAAGTGTTATTTTCTGCTATCATCTGAAGTGCCATACATATATTAACATACCCAAAGGTAAATAGCAGTGCATGTTCATTACAACAAGCAAAAATTTCAGAAACGCCAGCCTACTTATAAAATTAAACATCCTCCTGATTGAGTCATTGTATGCCGTTAATGTCTGTTCTTCATTGAAAGATCTTTGGTGAGTGATGAATACAATCAGTGACCAGTAACTTTATAATGAACTGCGAGATCAGTAGCAGTATTTGTGTCAGTGAGACTGGTGTTCATTAATAAAAGACCACTTTGTAAAATATGTGACTAAATAATCTACATGTATTATGTTTAGTTCCACATATTTTTTATTGACAGCATTAATCTAAATGTTTTGATGTCTGTTGCCTTATTAAACTGTTAACTTTTAATTTTCTTATTTCACCTCAGACCTGATGGCACTGAAAGAGGAGAGTCAAGAACTGAATGAAAAGAAAGAGAAAGATCAAAATGAGAAACAGGATGATTTCAAAACTGATGAGCCTTCAGTTAGTTGCTCACAGAATGAAAAGACTGGAGAGAGACCTTTCACCTGCAAACAGTGTGGAGAAATTTTCAATCGAAAAGAAAGCCTTAAATTCCACATGAAAATTCACATTGAAAAGAAACCGTTCGTATGCACTCAGTGTGCAAAGTGTTTTACATGGAAATATCACCTTGATGATCACATGAGAACTCACACTGGAAAGAAACCCTACAAATGTAATCAGTGTGGACAGAGTTTTAAACAGAATAGTCACCTTAATGTCCACCTGAGAATTCACACTGGAGAGAGACCTTTCACCTGCAAACTGTGTGGAAAGAGTTACAGATATAAAGAAAACCTTAATATGCACATGAAGATTCACTCAAGAAAAAAGAGTTTTAAATGTCATCAGTGTGAAAGGAGTTTCTCAGACACCAATCACCTTCAGGATCATGTAAAAACTCACATCGGAGAAAAGCCTTTCATGTGCCATCAGTGTGGAAAGAGTTTCAAAGGAAAAGAAAACCTCAAGATGCATTTGAGAATTCACACTGGAGAGAAACCCTTCACCTGTGATCAGTGTGGAAAGAGCTTCAAGATCAAAGGAAACCTTAAAAATCACATGAGCGTTCACACTGGAGAGAAACCTTACAAGTGTCTTCAGTGTGAGAAGAGTTTCACACGTCAATACAGAATGAAACTTCATTTGCAAACTCATTCTGGAAGATAATTGAATTATGGTCAAAGTAATGAAACATTTTGATGTAAATAGTCATGCTAATGTAAGACTGTTTGTGTTCGCGAGTATGATAAAAAAAAAAGTTGCTTGAAATGTTCACACCACAGCTATATGTGCGCTACATCTGACTCACCTCCATGACTACTTTTTTTTTTTTTTAATTTCTTTTATTTGCATATTTGACCTCTTTATGTTTCACCATAAAGCTTTTCATTATAAAAATGAATAATGCAATTGAAAGGTTATAAATAAATAGACAAACAAAACAAAATCACTTGTTTCCATTGAACCTAGGTGTTTAGGTCTGGCTTATTATTTAGAGAAAATAAATTTTACAACAATTGTTTCAGTGCCAGGTAAAGTAACAATATTTTGACATTAAAATCAATCAAGATATATAACGGTCATTGTTTTTGATGTTTGCGCTGGTCTGTGGAAGCCCACAGTTTCCAAAGTGCAGAGGGAATATATATGCTGTATTTATTTCTGTTTCAGGTATTGCCCATCAGTTTACACTGTAATGATGCTCACAAATTTACGCTACTCCTCGCCATGATCCAAACCCAATTCTCTCTCTCTCTCTCTTCTCTTTTTTTTTTTTTTTTAATTAATGCTTAAACAGACAGTACAATAACAACATAGCAAAGGGATCACATACAAGTCCATAAAATAATGACCAATAGTTGTAAATTAAACATACGGTAAACACAAATGCATGCATCTTAATAATAATAATAATAATAAAAAAAGTTACAAAAAACAAATAAACAAAAAACACCACCACCAGGGGACCCTTTCAGTAAGGAAGTTTAACCAACTGAGTTTAAACTTGACTTAACGAGAGATTAAAAACTCAAGAGTTTTCGGTTTCAGACCAGCTGATCTGAGTTAGGTCAATCAACCAATAGGGTCTGGCTGCAAGCTTGCACTCGCACTCTCAGGCACCCCTGCTTCCTGTGCAAGTGATGTCACTTGCACTCTTTTTTATTATTTATTTTATTTCATTTATTTATTTATTTATTTTTAATCAAATCTCTCAACATTTTACAACAGTAGCCAGGTCTAGTGAAGACAAGAAAAAAGAAACTAAATTACGATGTCAGTTGCATTCACCACTTGCACTCTCTGTCACTTGCAGGAATCGTGCGTGTTGCCAATGGAGAGAAGACGCTGTGGTGGTTAAACAATTAAAACTAAGTTAGTACCATAATGTTCAGGTTCCTGCAAGTCATCTGTAGGAGAAAAGACAAGACCCGCAAAGTCTCTCGTTACGCATTTTCATCCCGTAGAAAACTAAACACTTAATATGGGTTAATGTATTTATCTTAATGTATAAGATAAAGAGGGTGGAAGTAAAAGTTCAAATTCGATATATAGCTAGTTTATTAATTTGATGGACTACAAGACAAACAGATGGTCATGAACACAATGCACACTAAGATGATAAAGATTCAATTCAGTAAAACTTATTGTTGACACAAAGTAGGCTATATTCAGACCAGCGGATATGAACAGGCATGCATTAAATAATACTAAAAGGACCGACTCTGTACAGACAAAAAAATATAAAATCATAGCCACAGAGAACGACCAGGCACAGGAACAGTTTCTTCCCTCAGGCAATCCATCTCATGCACACTTGAAAAAATAAACGTGGAACACACCACACTATTATACATTCATTTATTCATTTAATACACATACTTGTTTACGTTTCTAATTTGCACCTGTACATAGTAAATTGTTTACATTTGTTTATTTTAGTTTATTTTAAATTGTATATTGTGTCTTTGCTTTTTCTTGCACTTTTTCTGTATATTTGTATATTGTTCTTTTTATTATGTGTGTCTTGTCTTGTCACTGTCATTCTGTGGAGCTTCTGTCACTAAAACAAATTCCTAGTATGTGCAAACATACCTGGCAATAAAGTTCATTCTGATTCTGATTCTAAAAACCATAGCCCAAATAAAACACGTAATGTAGCTTAATGGACAAAGACAATGATATAAAGGGTTGTAGACTATGTAGACAGTTTATTCTATATGGGGAAATGCAAAAATTTGTGTGTTACACTTATTCCGGGCTCACCCACTTGTATGTACATATTAGTTATGTTTTAATAATGAAGAAGAGCTACTGTTTCAGCTATGAAAATAGGCAAAGTGATTATACACTGCTCAAAATATTAAAGGAACACTTTTTAATCAGAGTATAGCATCAATTTAATTAAACTCATGTGATATTGATCTGGTCAGTTGAGTAGCAGAGGGGGTTGTTAATCAATTTCAACTGCTTTGGTGTTAATGAAATTAACAACAGGTGCACTAGATGGTCAACAATGAGATGACCCCCAAAACAGGAATGGTTTTACAGGTGGATGCAACTGACATTTTTTTTCCCGCTCATGTTTTTCACTAGTTTTGCATTTGGCTAAGGCCACTGTCACTACTGGTAGCATGAGGTGATACCTGGACCCTACAGAGGTTGCACAGGCAGTCCAACTCCTCCGGGATGGCACATCAATATGTGCCATTGCCAGAAGGTTTGCTGTGTCTCCCAGCACACTCACAGGAGCATGGAGGATATTCCAGGAGACAGGCAGTTACTCTAGGAGAGCTTGACACGGCCGTAGAAGGTCCTTAACCCATCAGCAGGACCTGTATCTGCTCATTTGTGCAAGGAGGAATAAGATGAGCTCTGCCAACATGACCTCCAGCAGGCCACTGTTGTGAATGTCTCTGACCAAACAATCAGAAACAGTCTTCATGAGGGTGGCCTGAGGGCCCGACGTCCTCTAGTGGGGCCTGTGCTCACTGCCCAGCACCATGGAGCCCGATTGCCATTTGCCATTGAACATCAGAATTGACAGGTCCATCACTGGCGCCCTCTTTTCGCAGATAAATGCAGGTTCACCCTGAGCACATGTACTCTTTCACGTGGACAGACGTGAAAGGGTCTGGAGAAGCCATGGAGAACGTTATGCTGCCTGTACCATCGTTCAGCATGTAAGATATTAGCTCAAAATTATTATAGGGAATCAAATGGGAATCAGATCTAACGATTCGATTCAGCTTGATTAGATTAACTTGATTCAGAATTAATAATTTGCACCTATTAACCATTCGTCCAGCGAAAGGGTTAAATTAGTACATTTTACCAATTCTGAGGTTTATATTACTTCGTGGCCACGACATAATATAAACAGTTATTTCATTAACTCTTAAGAGCAAGGTAACCAAGATCTGGGCATAGATTTAACTTTACAATACACAACACAAGACAAATAAATTCCTGATTCATTTATAAAGAAGCATTGAGTTACTTATAATATAAATATAATATAAACAAACACACGCACACACACACACATTCATACTGTTCTAGAGGGTTATGGGGTTTACGGAGTTTAAACGGAATCCCAAAACAACATTACTAGCAATTGCTACTATAGTTCTTAGATTACAACCTGGTAGAACCACAAAAGCAGAGATTCGGCTTTTAGCTGCTAATAAGGATTTTGTGCACCAATTCAGCGAGCAAAGGAGACTTTGTTTACTTGCGTGCTATTTGAACAGCCGGGGTTTCCTCCGTGACTTTGCCTGAAGTTCTGATTGGTGGTTCCTTGGATGACGTCTTTGGGAAACACGTTAGTGATGAGTGATCTGCTTGGCCGGATGGCTCCGATGTGATGCGCGGGAGTTTCTTCTGCAGTCAGGGTTGCAAGACGCAAAGTCTTTAAAGAATTCGGCCGGTTAGCAGAGCTGAGTCTGTTTCCTGTAGAGTTCTGGATGGCACTATCGCGTGATGGTCAGCGTGGTGGAAGGGTGGCGAAAGGCGCAAGGTGGAAATCGAACGGCGAAAAGGCACACGGCGAAAGGCAAGGAATTGTTCGGAGCATAGGGTTTTAAAACCCAGCCATTTTGGTCCGTCCCCATGAGGCTTGCTCCAATCGGATCTGGTTGGGGGTGGAGCCATGCTCCAGACTGTTTCTCCTTGCATAAATTAACCTGTGTCCCACACGTGGTATATCTGTGAGTTTTGTCAATAACTTCAATAAACTTTCGTGATGCAAGTATTGTAACCAATAGTAACTTCTCATTCATATAAACATATTGGAAATGAAACAAGCTTCTGGTCAAAACCAAACATCAGATATCTTGCATACGGTCAAGACATTTTGTAGCCTTATCTACTAAAAGGAAATATAATGCAAACACATAAAAGGGGAATATATTCACTCACACACATACACTCGATTACATAAAACACACCACACATATCGAAAGGTAAAGAACATACTATTCATCAGTACTGTTACTCTAATTGTGGTAGAAATTGTCTGCTTTAAGTATTTTTGTGTATTCTGAATAGCCGTCCACATTGGGGGTGAGTTTAGTAGAATGCAGAAAGGAGGGGGGGGTCTGGAGTGGCCAGAGTTTGTCCTGAGGTCATGCTGTGAAGCCCCTTTGAACCTTGCAGGCTGGTTTTTGTCATTATAAACCTTTCTGTTTGTATATTTGATTGTCAATTCACGTGTACCTGGTAAGAGATACAATGCATGCTCTGGTTGCCTGAATGAGCCTAGAAAAAAAGGGGGGGGGGGGGGGGGGGGGGGCGTGGGGTAGCCGGGCTGGCATCATTGTGGTGATGTCGTGATCTCTGCAGTTTGATGATCTGTTCGACCGAGGTCCCACAAGCATGACCAGTTTTGATGTTCAGTGAGGGTCTGGGGAGGCATATCCATTAAGGGATGCACAGACCTCTACAGGCCAGGCAATGGCACCCTGACTGTACGTATCAGGATGAAATCTTTGGACCCGTTGTCAGGTCCTACGCTGGTTCAGTGAGTCCTGGGTTCATCCTGGTGCATGACAATGCCTGGAGAGTATGCATGCAGTTCTTGGAGGGTGAAGGAATTGATACCATTGAATGGTCCCCATGCTCGCCTGATCTAAATCCAATAGAACACCTCTGGGACATTCTGTTTTGGTCCATCAGAAGCCACCAGGTTACACCCCAGACTGTCCAGGAGCTCAGTGATTCCCTGGTCTACATCTGAGAGGAAATGCCCCTAGGACACTATCTGTTGTCTCAATAGGAGCATGCCCCAATATTGTCAGGAATGCATACACACACTTGGGAGCCATACAAACTACTGAGTACCATTTTGAGTTGCTGCAAGGAAATTTCAGCATAATGGATTAACCTGCTGCATACTTTCTTCACTTTGATTTTCAAGGTGTCTTTGAATTCAGCCCTCTGTAGGTTAATCATTTTCATTTCCATCAAACCATGTGGCATCCTTTCGTTCATAACACATGACCCAGTCCATATCAGTATAGATATCCATCATGCTATATTTCCCTATTGAGATCTGATGTGTTTTCAAAGTGCTCCTTTAATTTTTTGAGCAGTGTAATTTTCCTTATAATAAAATATATAAAAATGCAATTCCTTTACCACTGCATAGAATACCATTCGTGCCTTATTCACAAACAGGTCTGTGGATGATGCTGTAAACATGGGTTTGCATTTCATCCTGCAGCATCTGGATAAATCAGGGACTTATGTAAGGATCCTGTTTGTGGACTTCAGCTCAACCTTCAACACTATCATCCCAAACCTCCTCCTGCCCAAACTAACTGAGCTCTCTGTGCCCACCTCTGTCTGTCAGTGGATTTCCAGCTTCCTGACAGACAGACAGCAGCTAGTGAGGCTGGGAAAATACTCATCCAGCACCCGCACCATCAGCACTGGCGCCCCTCAGCGTTGTGTTCTCTCCCCACTGCTCTTCTCCCTGTACACCAACGACTGCATCTTTAAAGACCCCTCTGTCAAGCTCCTGAAGTTTGCGGATGACACCACACTCATCAGTCTCATTCAGAACGGTGATGAGTCTGCTTACAGACAGGAGATTAAAGAGCTGGCTGAATGGTGCAGTCACAACAACCTGGAGCTCAACATGCTCAAAACAGTGGAGATGATTGTGGACTTCAGGAGAAAGCCCCCTGCTCTCCCCCCACTCACCATCATGAACAGCACTGTAAAAACAGTGGAGTCATTCAGGTTCCTCGGCAACACCATTTCTCAGGACCTGAAGTGGGACACTCACATTGACTCTATTGTGAAAAAGAGCAGAGGCTGTACTTCCTCCATCAACTGAGAAAATTCAACCTGCCACAAGATCTGCTGAAACAGTTCTACTCTGCCATCATCGAATCCATCTGGTTCAGCTCAGCTACCAGTTCTGACCTCAGAAGACTACGCCGGATAGTCCGGTGTGCTGAGCGAATCATTGGTACAACCCTCCCCACTCTTCAAGATCTGTACCTGTCCAGAGTGCGCAAAAGGGCTGGTAAAATCACTCTGGACCCCTCACATCCAGCACACTCGCTCTTTGAACTGTTGCCATCTGACCGACACTACAGAGCCCTGAGCACCAGAACGACCAGGCACAGGAACAGTTTCTTCCCTCAAGCAATCCATCTCATGAACACTTGAAAAATAACATGGAACAACAACAATATTATACATTCATTCATTTATTTATTTAATACACATACTTGTTTACATTTCTCATTTCTAATTTACAACTGTACATAGTAAATTGTTTACATTTGTCCATTTTAGTTTATTTTAAATTGTATATTGTATTTGCGTTTTTGCACTTTTTCTGTATATTTGTATATTGTTCTTTTTATTATCTGTGTCTTGTCATTGTCATTCTGTTGCACTGTGGAGCTACTGTCACTAAAACAAATTCCTAGTATGTGCAAACATACCTGGCAATAAAGCTCATTCTGATTCTGATTCTTCTGTGTAAAAAACTATACTATTTCACAGAAAGATTTATTTCAAACACCCAACTGATATAAATATTATATTATGAAGTGAGTTTGGAGTAAAAACGTTATTAAATGTGATATTTTCACATGCTTTTAGGTGTAGCAGCATGTCTGTTGACAGAGCTGTAGTTCACTGAGAAGCCATGCAAATAGCTGTTTCGATTTACTAATCGCCCGATTAAATTGTTTGTGATAGTGAACGCAATTCAGTGTATTTTTTATGTGAAGTACGGCTCTGTGTAGTACATGCCACTTCACCTGAACACAGGTGCTGGAAATTTACTTCTGATTATGCAACCGGCTTTACTGACAACATGTGCATGACAATCGCCTTTGATTAATCGTGCAGCCCTACCTCAGTGTGGAAAGAGTTACACATATAAGAGACATCTTGAGACTCATATGACAATTTACACTGTAGAAAAGCCATCTGGATGTGATCAGTGTGGAAAGACTTTTACACATAAAAAAAAAATCCTTAATGTCCACATGAGAAATCACACTGGAGAGAAATGTTTCACCTGTGAATAGTATGGGAAGAGCTTCTTATTAAATGCAATTCATCAGGCTCACATGAGAAATCACACTGGAGATAATCCATTCACATGTGATCAAAGTGGAAAGAGTTTCAGACATACCTTAACTCTTAATAATCACAAGGATTAATTCAAGAGAAGAATTTCAGATCTCATCAGTGTGAAAAGTTTTTCACAGACATGAATCACCTTAAGAATCATGTTAAAATTCACATGGGAGAAAAGCCTTTCATGTGCTTTCACTGTGGAAAGATTTTCTCAGATAAAGGAAAACTGAAGGCTCACACTGAAGTTCACACTGAAGCCTTTCACCTGCAAACAGTGTGGAAAGACTTTCAGGCTTATGGAAACCTAAAAAAGCACATGAGGATTCACACTGGAGAAAAGCCATTCACATGTCTTCAGTGTGAAATGAATTTCTCATGTAACAAACACCTGAAACATAATTTGAAGACTCATTCTGGAAAGAAATTACCATTTTCCTAAATGTGACAAGTTTAGAAAAAAAGAGCAATTTGTACAATTCATACTGGATAACAATTAAATTGTAGTCAAAGTATTTGAACTCTGAATCAAAGTATTATTCAAACTTCTACCTTGCTAGAAATGCAACAATGTAACCGGAAGATTAGAAATAAATCAATCTATTCTGAACAAAATTACATTGACAGTTCCCATTGATTCTAGGTGTTTATTTTTTAGCTTATTAAGTCAAGTTAATTTCAATTTAATGTAACATTTGAATATGTTTCCCAATTAAGGATTTCCACAATTACGGAAAATATAAAATTAAATATATAATTGTAGTTACGCTCAGGACTTAAATATACACACTGCTGAAAAAAATTAAAGGGACACTTTGAAAACACATCAGATCTCAATGGGGAAAATATGCTGGATATCTATACTGATGAACTAGACAATGTATTAGGAATTAAAGGATGTCACATAATTTGATGGAAATTAAAATGATCAACCTACTGTAAAGAGAGCTAAATTCAAAGACACCCCAAAAATCAAAGTGAAAGTACACAAACTCAAAATGGTACTCAGTAGTTTGTATGGCCCCTACATGCTTGTATTCTTGTCTGCCAATGTCAGGGCATGCTCCTAATGAGACAACAAATGGTGTCCTGGGGTATTTGCTCCCAGATCTGGACCAGGGCATCACTGAGCTCCTGGACAGTTTAGGGTGCAACCTGGTGGCATCGGATAACGTTCTCCATGGCTTCTCCATACCCTTTCACATCTGTCATATGTGCTCAGGGTGAACCTGCTCTTGTCTGTGAAAAGCACAGGTTACCACTGATGAACCTGCCAATTCTGGTGTTCAATGGCAAATGCCAATCCAGCTCCACAGTGCCAGGCAGTGTGTACAGGGCCTACTAGAGGATGCTGGTCCCTCTGGCCACCCTCATGAAGTCTGTTTCTGATTGTTTGGTCAGAGACATTCACACCTGTGGCCAGCTGGAGGTAATTTTGCAGGCCTCTGGCAGTGCACATGCTGTTTCTCCTTGCACAAAGGAGCAGATACCAGCTAATGGGTTAAAGACCTTCTACGGTCCTGTCCAGCTCTCTTACAGTAACTTCCTGGCTCCTGGAATCTCCTCCATGCTCTTGATCCATGCTCCAGCTGGACTGCCTGTGCAAGTAGTGACAATGACCCTAGCCAAATGTAATATAAATAAAAAACAGTCAGAAAAGAAGAGAAGGAAAAAAAATACAGGGTCCACCTGTAAAACCACCCCTGTTTTGGGGGTCTCTTATTGTTGCCTATCTGGTGCACCTGTTTCAAACCAAAGCAGCTGAAACTGATTAACAACCATCTGCAACTTAACTGACCAGATCAGTGTCTCAAGTCTTAATCAGTGTCTTAATTGACTTGATGTTATACTCTGATTAAAAAGTGTTTGTTAAAATGTTTTGAGCAGTGTATATTAATAATCATAATATAGCGATTTTTATTTTATCTTTGTTATTAAAAATAAGAAAGAATAAAAAAAAAAACTCAGTAATAAATATAAACAAATGCAACAGTAATCTGAGTTTATAAATTTAAAAACAGAAATATTTTTGTCACAAAAACCCATGGATCTGCTTCAAATGTTTTATGATGGACATATGCACTTTTTGGAGCTTTAAAATAATAGCCACTATCCACCACCATTATAAAGCTTGGAAAAGCCAGGATAAATTTTAAAACAACTCTGACTGTGTTTGTCTGGAAGAATTAAGTCATATACACCTAGGATGGCTTGAGGGTGAGTAAATCATGGGGTAATTTTCATTTTTGGGTGAATTATTCATGACAATGAGAAAAGAAAATGCCACAATTTCTCTTTATTCTCTTTATTTTTCATTCTCAGTAGCAAGCTACACTTATTATTATTATTATTATAAAAGTAGTAACATTTTTAGGATTGCTATTTTAACAGAACATTTTTAGTCAGACGTGATATGGGTCAGTTGTACTCAGTTCAGAACTTGAAAGTAGAGTGTATTATATAGTATTACAAAATAATCTATTGCACATTTCAAACACACTTTAGTCCTTTATATATACAGGTTTATATGTTAATAGTTCTTCATGATTTTCATCCTAAAGTTTCAGAATTATTGGAATCACATTCAGCAAAGCTTATCTTCGATTAAAGGAAATAGTAGGTAACCACTGAAAGTGTTGTGGTGATTTTGGTTATCATATATTCTCCTGTTAGGCATAAGTCTTACATAGACAACATCTCCAACCTCCAGGAGCAACACAGCTCCATTCGAGGAGTTTATATTATATCCAGCCTGATGACCTTGTGCCATAACCACATGCTCTCCATTCTTGATAATGGAGACAGTTGCTGGAGTTGAATCACTCCCAAAACCAAATAGAAAGGTTTTGAACAAATACGCTCCTTTCAGTGGGGCTGTGAAAATACCTAAAACAAAAAAACAAGAGATACAGAAAAGATTACATTGTTTCCTTGTGAATGCCTGTATAAAAAAATACAATGTGTGATAGTTTTGAAACATGGCAGATCATTTAATTCTCTTAAGAATTACACAACTGCAGAGAGATTTAAATAGAGCAGAAAATTTCACATTACAAAAAACATTACAAAAAACTCATTATTAATTACCTGTAATTGGGTTGTACGCATTTCCTATGTTTGTGAGGACTTTCCTGTAGATTAGTGTGATATCAGTGGTAAAAGGGCCAATATGTCCACTGCCAGACTGCATCAGTGCAGCTGTAAAAGCTATCTGTCTCTCTGTTAATGAAAACCATAAGCAATATTGTGATAAATTTCTGTATTACACTGATAATTTACAAACTGAATTTAACATCATTCACACATTGCTTTACCTCTATTTTCCTTCCTCATATGCTCCACATGACTTTGAGTAAGATTTGAAATTTCTGTTAAGGAATAAATATTTTGTATTATACTGCCTACTGTAATAGATACAATTTGCACATTATACACTCAGATTTACACTAACATTTAAACTATACAATATATTCCATTGGTGTTTTACTTTAAGGATCACTGAAAACAGAGTGAATATTTTGGTGAGATACCATCATTTTTCTTGTTCAGCTCTTCTTTCAGTCTTGTCTCTAAAGCTCTGATGTTTGCTTTCTGCTCTGTAACAATGGCGGTCAGCTCTCTCAGTGCTGCATGGATGTCAGGGAAGCACAGTTGGCAGTCAGTTGAAGTTTCAGCTCTCACAGTGTCAGTTTGAGGTGGATTCTGTCTTCTGTCCTCAGAGCTGAGCTGTTGACTGATCTCATTCTGACTGAGTCCTCTATCTACCTGCTGCTCAATGGCAAAAAAGGTTTCCAGCAGCAGCAGTATACAAACTAAACTCTTCATATTCACTTATGTTTTCTTCCAGCACCTGCTCTGTTATCTCTCATAGCCTCTCAAGTTCATTTTATAGTGTCCTGCTTTATATTTCTTCAGATAAAAGATTAGATCAACATGTTAATTGTTAATAGGGTCCCGGAGATATTCAGTCCACAATATTTTTTTGTTACTCACAACAGAAATTTTTTTGTTTGTTTGTTTGTTTGTTTGTTTGTTTGTTTTCCTTTTTGAAAATAATCGAATTCTCCAAAATAAATAAATAAATGAATAAAATAAAAATATATGGTGTTGTGGCTATACTATCCTTCAAATTTAATGTTTAAAAAAAAACAATGTAATTATTAACCCGATTTACAACTTTCACGTTCAAAAAATACAACTAGATTTTGGGAAAGTTAATTTTATGCACAATTTTATTGTTTTACAGTACCATGAGGTTGAATTGACTTTTGTTGTCTGATGAGAAGTGTGTTTTTACCATTGTTAATTATTGCTAACTCACAGGTTCTGTCAGAGAGTGCAAACAATTTTACCTTTATATATTTTGCAGGTGCTTTAATCCAAAGCTATTTATATTAGTTTAATTTCAATTGATTGTACAATGTCTTCAACAATGCACATTGTTGCAGAGAACAGACAAGTTTGAAAAATATATGAAAAAGAAGACCTTCCTTCAAAACTCCAAAACAAAATTCCTTATTTACAAAATTTTCCATCTTGTGTTTGTTGTCAGCATCAGCAGTATAAATTGTAATGGCATGTTGTTGAAGATTGATGCAGGAGATGCAGGGATAAACGTTAAGAGTCTATAATAAAGAAACACAAAGGAAATCAAACATAGGAGCAGGTAAACACACATACATAACTTAGTTGACCAGACAAAGGGGAACAGAACAGGAATATAAATATACAAGACAATTACAAAGGCAGATTAACATAATCAAACTAAATGAGAACAGGAAACATAAAAATATATGTAAAAACAGGAACTAAGCTGGGTGGAAACAAGTCTAAACCCCTGACATTACTCCCCCTTCCCAAAAGGCATGTCCTGCCTTTAGATTACTGTCCCCATGCCTAGACAATTAAGATCCAGCCCCAGACGCCAGATCACGTCAGAAAATATCAGTTTGTCCAGCAACAGAACAACTCATCAGCAGAGTAGTCTAATACCCAAACCCTGTTAACAGGAGGTCTTGTCTGGTACCCAACATACTATTAATAGTCTCCTGTCAGTCAAGAAGTTGACTGAGGAAAATACAATGAAAATTAAGAGCAGAAGCAGGAGACGAAGTAATAATGATAAAAATGGTCATGTGAAGGTTACAGTGAGATTTTTGAGATCAAAATTGTATTTGTGCATACAGTAGCCTACATATACTATAAATTATGCTTGTTTCTTTACTATGTTAACATTGTCTTGCAACACGACACATATTTAAACTTGTGACTGAAAAGTGTTGCATTTACATTCTGGCTGCATTTGCTGGCCTACACTTACATTATGCATGTATAAGTGCATATGAAGAGTTTAGATGCAAAACCCTCTAAAAGCCATCTCGGTCAAAAATGAGATAATGATGCTGAGTGAATGCTCTAGAGTCATATTATACATCCATCAAATACTTTTATTCAAATGCACTAAAATCCCACCCTCAGTCCAATCAGAAGTACCAGTACTTACATAGAAACCTATACATCAGAGCCTGATAAAAATGCATTTTCTGAAGAAAGTGATCAGATGGATTTAGAGGTTTTTGCATCTGAACTCTTCATATGTTAATCTGGGTGAGGAATGGACATACATCTTGAGGCCCTGAGGCTGAGTAAACTATTACATACTGGATTGTTGATTATGAAAACTGCATCCATTCTGGACTCCTAGGTAGTAATACGATGCAGCTAAGTCAAAGTAAATAATATAAATTTACTTTGTATAAATTTATCTAAAGTCACATGGCAGACCAAAACACCACTGTTAACCTTTCCTGTTCAGCTTCCAGATCATTGTCTCAGTTTAACATAGACTGTAATGTCTGAACGAAATACAAATTATTAAAAAAATAATTTTTTGGTTTCAGGTTGTGTGAAAAGATTGTGAAGATCTACAGCAAATAAGCAAAGCAATTCAGGTGCTCAAAACCATTGACTATCAAATAATGTCTTGCTGTTTGAAGTATTAAATGTTGTGAATTTAATGTTGATGGCTTAATGGTGACTACATCATGGGGTCAATGTCATTTTTGGGTGAACTATCCCTTTTTTAATACTAACTCTTTCTGTTCTTAAAAAAATGGTCTACTGTGTTAGACATTGTCTTTGTATTACAAATGTGCAGTGTTTTATACAACATTTCTTTGTTATTGTAGTTAATAATATCTGTAGTTTAACACAATTATTCCAGATAGATATAAAATAACTTCTAAATACTTTTTAATTGTCAGAGATTGTTAATCCTTTAAAAAGTATGCACTTACTGTATTTTTATAAATTATTTTTTAGTTATTGTACATAGGGAAAACTGTACTTTACAAGTAAATCACTGTAGATGGACAAAGCAGTGTAATTAAATAATTAATTAAAACATTAAATTTATGGTGTGTGTGTGTGTGTGTGTGTGTGTGTGTGTGTGTGTGAGTGTGTTTTCCAGGTCTAATCTATATAACGGCACCTATGATGATGGAAAACAAATAAAAAACTGATAGTCTTACCAGACAGGAAATTCAGTCTGCCAGATGCCAATGTACACAATATCACAGAGCCTTATCTTCTACCTTCCCATAACTTACAACATGAAAGCAAGCCATGTAATCAAAAATTAACTGAGGAAATCATTAGGAGTAAATGGGCAGGATTGTCCTTAAGAAATGTGAAACTCTTGGTCAGAGAACTGGGAATGCAGCTGTGTCTGTGGATATGGCAACATATTTCTGCTTTATCTAAAACCATCTACTAAATGGTAAAGTAATCCATAAAGTATATTATACAAGCTTACAGCATCCTAAATAAAAAAATGTCTGGTCTGTGGGGAAGGATTGAAACATGAAAGTTTCTGTTCTTCAGGTGATCGCTGCAACCAATCTTGGGGATGGACACACCTGAAAATATGCTTCTGCGTGAGTATCTTGAACGGTAGCCTGTAAGGGCCCGGTTCAAGACACGCAGGTCCAAGATCGGCCGTGACTCACCACTTTTTTTGGTACTATGAAGTAAGGGCTGTAAAACCCTGTCCTCATGCCGGCTGGAGGGACTAGCTGTATCTCTTCATTTACCAGTAAAGTCGCAATCTCTGCAGCCTTTACTGAGGTGAAGTCAACTCCCTTGTACTTGGAAGTGTGCCAGGTGAACTGAATCGCAAGCTGAGTCTGATGGTTCGAGGGAGCCGACAAGAAGGTCTGGGGAGCTCTATCCAGGCTCCCAGATAACATACAAGTGGCACCAACAGGACCACCAAAGTACCCTCAGTGGAGCAGTGATGAGTGCCAATGCAGGTGCCACCCTCGGCAATGAGCAGGGGCTGCCATCGGCGGCTGGGTGAAGGCAGCAGCTATACATGTGAGCAGAGTGTGTTTGACGGCCTCAGTTTGCTTCTGCCTCGCCGAAGAGGCCGGTCTGGAACACGGGCTGTTTAGGAACTGCATTTTGTCAGTCCCCCTCATTTCGGCCAGACACAGCCAGAGATGGCGCTCCTGGACCAACATAGTGGACACTGCACAACCCAGAGCCATAACAATAGTGTGGAGGTGGAGCCAGCTTCTCCACAGGCCACATGCCGGTCAGGGCTAAGGGAGGGGAGGGGAGCAACGAAGAGGCAATTTCAGTCTCGTAGTACTGTACAATAAGTCAAGGCAAATGTTATCATAAGTGCATTAATAAACTTTGTCAAAATAGTTGCATTCTTGCATGTGAAAAAGTTGTAAATTGGGTTAATAATTACATTTTTATCAAAGTCAGAGTGCTTTATTGTCAATGTGCAGCACAGCTTTTACATTACTCTCTGGTGATTTCAATCTGGTGAAATCAACAAATAATGCAGATAATAGGTGTAGTGCAAAAGATCTAACAGTCTGTTTAAATTGAGAAGAGGTAGTTTGATGTCTGATGCTGCACCAAATGGCCGGTGCAGGTCTTTGTGGTCAGCAGCTGGACTGATATGCAAACTGAAAGGCAGTGGTTTTCAGTCCTGGTCCTTGGGACCCACTGCTCTGCACATTTTGTATGTCTCCCTTATCTGACACACTTAGTTCAGTTCATGGATCTCTCTCCTAAAAAGCTGATGATCTGAATCAGGTGTGTTAAATAAAGGAGACACACAAAATGTGCAGAGCAGTGAGTCCCCAGAACCAGGATTGAAAACCACTGCTGGAAGGGGTCTAGGGAAGGAGGGAGGACAGACAGACATCATGTAGTGCATTACTAACAATTCAAAGCACTTCATGAGGATGGGAGAAGGCAACCTGACAGTAGTCACTGAAGGAGGAAGGTGACTTCTTCAGGACCGAAATGATGGTGGTAAGCTTTAAAGCATGTTGGCAAAATAGACTGACTAAATGAGATGTTGAATATGTCTATGAAATCTCATTAAAGGGGTCATGACATGGAGTTATTTATTTATTATTATTTGAATATGTTCCTTGAGGTTTATAATGCTAATAAAGTTTTTTTGCACAATAAAAAGAGATTATATTCACCCTTAATTTTGAACCTCTCTCAGGAACAAGCTGTTTTAAGTGCGGTTCCTTTAAGACTTCAGTCAGTAATCCACCACTGTTCTCCCTTAAAAAGGGGGGATGGGTGTACAAGTTTGATGTTTTTGAGAGGTTCCCTTGGTGAAATCAGCATTCCAGAGGCTAAATCTTACTATTTAGTAACACTTGGGGTCACTTCAACCCATGGACAAGAAAAACAGTGGGAAAACCGCAGACTTGGCAACACTGGTATACAGTATCCAGTGTAGACAAGATAGCAGCAGTGATTGCAATTTCTATTTGCTTTTGATACAACATGATATTCACATTCAACGTATTGAAATGTTAGCTGTTCACAGATAAACGCCAGTGGGTGGAGCCTATGTCAATGTGTTATGTAAAAGACTGTGGCAAGGTGATGTCACCTTGTCCCATAGGATCTATGTTCTTTTTTTTTTAATGATGATTAGGACATTTTAAGTTATGAAACTTGCAGGATGTATTGAGTATTGTTATTCTGCATTTTTGTTGTTGTTGTTAAATATGATTAATAATTAACTTTACAACTTTTTTTATCTTAAGAAAAACAAATCATGTATAGAAGTCAGTGAGTCAGGACACTATAAAAAGAGCATGAGAGGCTGTGAGAGACAACAGAGTAAGAGCTAGAAAAAAACATCAGTGAAGATGAAGGGTTTAGTTTGTATACTGCTGCTGCTAGAAACCTTTGTGTTTGCTGTACAACAGCAGGTAGATGGAGTGAAAATGAGATCAGTCAACAGCTCAGATCTGAGTACAAAAGACAGAATCCACCTCAAACTGATGTTCTGAGAGTGGAAACTTCAACAGACAGCCAACAAAACTGCCATCTGTACATCCCTGACATCCATGCAGCACTGAGAGAGCTGACCGCCATTGTTACAGAGCAGAAAGCATCAGAGCTTTAGAGACAAGACTGAACAAGAAAAATTAAGGTACCTCATCAAAACGTTCACTCTATTATCAGTGAACCTCAAAGTAAAACACTGTAAATTGTGTTATCTATTACAATAATCAGTGTAAATGTCATTTAACAGAATCTTTATTCCATACCAGAAAATTTTAATCTTACTCTGAGTCAAGTGGAGCAGCTGAGGAAGGAAAATAAAGGTGAAACACTGTGTGAATGATGTTAAATTTAGCGTGTAAATTGTCAGTGTAATACAGAAATATATCACAATATTGCTTATGGATTTCATTTGTGTAACTTTGTATTAAGAGTTTCAGCACTGAAAGGACACATGGATGTCAGATGTGACTCAAAATGTGTTTTAAAGTAGTAAATGTGTTTAAATCTGTCTGGATGATCAGGATACAACTGAGACTCATTGTTTGTCACCTTTCTGTTGTCCTCAGACAGACTGAGGTATTTGTTTGCTGTGTTTGGATCCAGTGTGAGAAAACAGGCATCTGAACACAAAAACAGAGACATTTATAACACAACAACAATCACTACAGCTGTGTGTGTGTGTGTGTGTGTGTGTGTGTGTGTGTGTGTGTGTGTGTGTTGGTGGGGGCTGGAAGTAAGGAATGTCACCTTCAGCACCATGGAGAGCACCAGCACAATAGGAAACAAGGGCAGGTTACCCAGTAATATTCAGGACCAGGGATAGCTCCTTTAACACAGGTGTGCGCTGTTTCCCCTTTGATGGGGAGCCCCAGCTGAAGGCTGTTGGGCCATTTAGCAGACACATAAAAGAGAACAAAGAGGCCACAGGAGAGGGAGCTGGGAAGGTAAGCAGTTGAGGTGCTGGCTGTTCCAAAGGACAAGTGGGGGAACCAAGTCTACCCCAGCCAATCACTTGAGGATAAAGCCTAGTGGTGAATGTGAGTAGATTGAATAACCTAGACTAATATTGCATCTCTTCTGCCTCCCCACCATATGTCATTTGCTGCTACAAGGACCACTTAAGGAAGAAGAAAAACCTGAGTTACAGTTTTCCCCCATTCCCTTACCCCCACCTTTTAAAGAATAAAGTAGATTTGAGTTGTGCATAACCTGAAATACTGCCTGGTGACTTCTGTACATGACTGTCCGAGTTAGCCCCTCCAGCCTTGGGTGTGTGTGCATGTGTGCACATTGTGTGCACATCAGAGAGATCAGCAAGTATTTTATGCGAGACGCCGTGGGCGGGGTCATTACATCCTACACAACACAGCTATCTGAACACCTCTCCATTCACTGTTAATGAAGTAGAGAATGTGATCAATAATCTACCGAACAACAAAGCAAGTGGATCTGATTTCTGATTTCCATCAAATACATGAAAGCCTCACTTCTCCATCTTAGATGCTCAGCATTGGATGCTCAGCACGCTCAGCATTGGACGAGCTTCAAACTGCAGGGGAAATTAGCACTTCTCCAAGCAGCTGACCATTCAGTATCCCATTCTGTTCTGACAAACCCTTCCATCTCAGAGAATATATTAATCTTTGTGATCAAAGCACGATTACAATGTCTTCCAACTATGTACAACTTGTCAATATGGTAACCTTCAAAACGCGGGCCCTATTGTTTGTTACACCCAAATCAATTAGAAAATGAAACCGTGGCACACATTTTAAATGGGTACCGCAATTATAAAGGACTGTATGTGGCCAGACATGATCTGATCTGATCACTAAGGACTTGAGAAAAGCACATAATGATAGTCAAATGTATCAACATACCACTGTTGAACTGAACTGGTTTCATGGTAACACATTGGACAGTGAATATTTTAAAAACATTCCAAACACTCCTGACATTGTGATTGTAAACAAAGCCTTGAAGTCTGTGTTTGTCATAGAGGTTGGCTGTTGTTTCAAATTGTATTTAGACGTGTTATCTCTCCAAGCTGCTGAAATATCAACCACTGATTGAATCCATCCATCAACTTGATTATCAATTGTTCTAGTGTTCAGGAATTTGGGCCACGTGCACAAGAATGTGATCAGAGGGCTGCAGATGCGGGGTTTGCAAAAAAAGAAAGCAAAAAGTCTTGCGAAATTCTGTTCAGTGTCAGCTACAATAGGTAGCCTGCAAATATGGAAACGGAGATGTCGTGTATCCTTGATTCAAGCGTTATCTGCTGTAAACATAAGA
Source organism: Cirrhinus molitorella (assembly GCA_033026305.1). NCBI lineage: Eukaryota > Metazoa > Chordata > Actinopteri > Cypriniformes > Cyprinidae > Cirrhinus > Cirrhinus molitorella. Next base: position 10,917,677 of record CM065128.1, read on the forward strand.
ATTTGTGATTGTGAGCCTTGTACACCTGTCTTTCGTTGAATGCCTTCACAGAGTATTTGGATTCTAATATGATTTGCTTGTCTGTCGGATCCAAATAAAAGAAAAAAATGTGTGTGTGTGTGTGTGTGTGTGTGTGTGTGTGTTTGTAGACGTACATTTCTTCAGTCCTGCTGTCATCCTGGATTCTCCTCCATGATCCACACTAGAAAACACACACAGAGGCACATTCAGTCAGTTAACAAACTGTTGCTATGCAGTTGCCAAGGTACTTGGATGGCTGCTATGCTGTTGCTAAGGTATTTTGGGTAGTTGCTAGACTGTTGCTATGCAGTTGTCAGGATACTTGAGTGTTTGCAATGGTGTCAATAACATGTTCAAGGTAGTTGCTTTGCAGTTGCAAAGGCACTCAGTGTGGTTGCTAGGGTGTTACTATTTAGCGGCTAGGGCAGAGGTCTTCAACCCTGCTCCTGGGGACCCACTTGCCTGGAAAGTTTATTTGCAACCGGCTTCAGCACACCTGCCTGCAATTTTCAAGCAGTCTTGAGGAGCTTGATTGGACGCTTCAGGTGTGTTTGATTAGGGTTGTAGCTAAATTCTTCAGGATAGTTGGTCCCCAAGAACAGGGTTGAAGACCTCTGGGCTAGGGTGTTTTGGGTGGTTTCTAGTGTGTTGCTATGCAGTTGCTAAAGTTCTTGAGGTGGTTGCTAGGGTACTTGAGGTGGTTGCTAAGCTGTTGCTGTGTAGTTGCTAGGGTACATGTGTTGGTTGCTAAGCTGTTGCTATGTAGTTGCTAAGATACTTGGGGTGGTTGCTAGGCTGTTGCTATGTAGTTGCTAGGGTACACGTGGTGGTTTTAAGCTGTTACTATGCAGTTGTCAGGGTACTTGGGTGGTTGCTATGCAGTTGCTAAGGTATTTCAGGTATTTGCTAGACTGTTGCTATACAGTTGTCAGGGTACTTGGGTGGTTGCTATGCAGTTGCTTAGATATTTTAGGTGGTTGCTAGACTGTTGCTATGAGGTTGCTAGGGTTCATGTAGTGGTTGCTAAGCTGTTATGTAGTTGCTACTTGGGGTGGTTGCTAGGCTGTTGTTAAGTAGTTGCTAGGGCACTTGGGGTGGTTGCTAAGCTGTTGCTATATAGTTGCTAGGGTTCATGTGGCTGTTGCCATGTAGTTGCTAAGATACTTGAGATGGTTGCTAGGCTGTTGCTATGTAGTTGCTAGGGTACATGGGGTGGTTGCTAAGCTGTTGCTATTTGTCAGGCTATCTTGGTGATTGCTGTGCAGTTGCTGAGATATTTTGGGTGGATGCTAAACTGTTGTTATGCTGTTGTCAGGGTACTTGGATGGTTGCTATGCAATTGTTAAGGTATGTCAAGGTACTTGGGTGGTTGCAATGGTATCAATAACATGTTCTGGGTGGTTGTATGCAGCTGCAAAGGCACTCAGTGTGGTTGCTAGGGTGTTACTATTTAGTGGCTAGGCTGTTCTGGGTGGTTTCTAGGATGTTGCTATGCAGTTGCTAAAGTGCTTGGGGAGGTTGCTAGGGTGTTGCTATGCAGCTGCTAAAGTGCTTGGGGAGGTTGCTAGGGTGTTGCTATGCAGCTGCTAAAGTGCTTGAGGAGGTTGCTAGGTTGTTGCTATATTGTTGTTAGGGTACTTGGGGTGGTTGCTAGGCTGTTGCTATGTAGTTGCTAGGGTACATGGGGTGGTTGCTAGTAGGCTGTGTATCTCGATATATCTCATATTCAGTAGGGTGACAAGACGTCCTGGTTTTCGGTGTCCTGTTCCCGACTGGAGCTGTCCCCAGAAATGTCCCCATTTTAGAGCACGTTTAAAAAAAAACCTGCAAATACAGCGACCAGTAACATAGTAACTTTACAGGTTAAAACAAATCAAAGACTTTAATATAGGAAGACTGTTCACTCCTATTATTTATGAATGGGAGAAAGTGTAATGCCCAAGATGGCGAATAAGCCCCGCCTTCTACATGAAAGAACCAATCGTTGATTAGTAAAGTCATCACATCACTACAGCTGCACAAAAACTAACAATGCTTGAAAGCCAATGTTGTTAGTAAAAATTAAAAAAAATAAAAAAAATCAGTCCACAATCACTTTTTATGTTGAAAAGTCATTTTGTGTGTGTGTGTGTGTGTGTGTGTGTGTGTGTGTGTGTTTTCCCCCACATCAATGACATCACTTATGAACTTGGCAATTAAAGAGTAAAAATCTTGGATTTTTTAAAAACATTTAGTAGTTTTGATCAGGACTGAGGTTGATTAACAGATTTATGCAAAAAAAGAAAAAAAAGTTACATTTAGTGGATGTTTTCATCCCAAACATAACAGTATAGTGAATTTGCTCAGAGTGTATCGTTGAGTTTTTGAGAAATTTCAAAGCATTGTCCCAAAATATGTGTCAAAATAAGATTTTTTTTTTTCACCAAAAATCATTCCATTTGGTGAAACGCATACAAAGTTGTGGCCAAATTAAGACGCAACAGCACCCCATAGTGGACAAAAACGTCTCCAACAACACATAATGGTTAAACTTTATAAAACTTTTTTTTTTTGTCATTTCAAAAATGTAAAATTGTATTAGTTTAAAGGTACATCTACAGCATAATAAAGTCTGCAAAAAGTGAAAATGTGGTGTGAATAAAATGACTGTTTAATCACATAGAATTGTATTATTTTTTTTTTTTTCGTCATCACCTGGTCTTTGTGCTAAGCTTCAAGTTTAAATAGGCAAACTAGTACCACATATACCAGACTGACAATTTTCTTTTTGAAATATTTTCTGAAAATACTGCAGTGAGCTGGGGAGAGAAACTGAGAAGTTTATAAACATGTCATGGTGGAAGAAGAGAGCAGGCTCACATCAATGAATTTCTATAAGGTATGCTCCAAATGTTGTTACCACTTACCATTGAGATCACTGAGACCTGACTAACTATGTGTCCCCTCTTTATCTCTCTCTTTCATGTATTCTGTCCCTCTTATAGGATAAACTTGAGGTCCTGAGAGTTCTTAGAGTTTCTATAGTGTTTTTATGCATTTGATGTTTTTTTCAATAATAAATTCAAATAAAATTTTCTTATACAGTATTTATATGGTGTCATTCTTACTTGGGATGGGGCTGAGGTGGTGCATGTGTTTGTGATTTTGTAAAAAAAAAAAAAAAAAAAAGGGAGGAAAACTTTAATGCTTTTTTGTAGTTTTTAACGAACCATTTAATTACATTACACTTACACAGGTAGGCTATATACTTTAGCACACAAGCTAATATTGCTTTTTAAATTTTGTTGTTCTTGAATAAATAAATAGATGTCTGTATTTCATATACATTTTCATTTGGAATCCAGACTCGGCCTACACATGTAGTCTGTGCACACGGATGCATTTCCAGGAAAATTAGTGATGCACTGGTTGACCGGCCATAAATCAATTTATCAACATTAGTATGTTACAATGCAGTATGGCTAATAAAACAATTGATGTCTGATGAAGAGTCTGCATGCTTGAAACATTACTTGCTATGCAAAATTCTTTTAAAAAAATTTCATGATACTATTTTGAGCTTTGGTGTTAGCCGACTTTACATCTATACTATTTTTTAATCAAACTACTGAAACATGGAAGGAACATAGATACATCAGTTTTACACTCCAGGCACTACTTCACAGCATGCATACAAAATATTTCAGAAATATTTAATAAAAATAAAAATAAAGTGCAAAGAAGACATTTTTCATAGAATGGACATTACTTTTGGAAAATACTGTATTAAAAAATCTGTAAATATGTGCATTCCTTATACATCTTTTAAAGGCATCTGTAAATGAATAAATTAATGACATGCATAGCAGAAGAGCTTCAGGATGAGAACAAACAGCTCAGAGAGGAGCTTGAAAACTGCAGAAGACGAATGCACAGCAATCCTTTGAGTCACTTCTTGCAGATATTTACATGTATTAACATAAGAAAGTAATAATCTAACAAATGTTATTAAACAAGCAAGTACAATACACGATGGTAGACACTTTTACATTTCTGAAAATTCTGGTTTACAATGTTGTTGCCTCCATTGTTTACAAGGAAAATACTGTCAAAATCTTGTTACAGAGATTCCTGGTCTTCTTAATGATATAAAAAGACTGAGAGAGTCGCAACTTCGAACTGATGTTATACATAAACTACTACACATTTTGAATTTTTACCTCAGTGTGTTTCTGAGTTTCTTAATGTGTGCTGTTTCTCTCAGTTGTTTTCATGTCTCTCACTAAAAGACAGGCAATGCGATTTTGATAAATACACCATCCATTATCAAGCGCTGTTTATGATTGTAAGCAGTCATTAGGTCTGTCAGACTGAAGATATTTTAGCGCTAATGTGACCAAAATAATTTAAGACCCATCAAATCTGAATTGAAGACTTTTTAAGGACCCCTGTTAAAATTTTGTTCATAAGTACACACTGTTAATTTCTTTTCAAAAACAACAACTTACAATGATGTTTGCAAGGGCTGAATACATACCGCTTTATGAGGCACATTATGCAGAAAACTTTCACACCCTCAATTAGTTTGGACTTTGCTTCAGTTAGCAAATTTTCTAGTTTAAAGAAAACATGCATCTTACATCACACCTGCAATTAAGGAGGGATATAGGTGCTTACCTCAGACAAAGAAATTATAGTTTTTAATTTTGTCACAAATTAAGAGAGGTAAAAAAAAAAAAAAAATTAGCCAATGTATCCTTAAATGTAACCTTTATCCCCTAATGAACGAGACTTACTAGATGCACCAATCACAAAATAAGAGGCCAGAGATATTATAATGTCTTTGAAATCTGGATCAATCACCAGGAAAAAAATGATTTTCAGTAGAATATTACAGAAAAATTTGTTGATGAGTTGGAGTTTTAAAGGAACACTACACTATTTTTCACTAATTAAAATTTTCCAACTCCCCAAAAGACTTTTACAGTTTTTGAATCCATTCAGCTGATCTCCAGGTCTGCTGTTAGCACTTCAGGTAGGTTTCAGTCATGGAAAATGGTGCCGCTGGAGAATTAAGTTTTCCTGGTGGTTTCACACCTAATTCTTCACCTTAATTCTGAAGTCTTTTGCTGTTAACATGCATCTTTTCTTCTCCACCAGTTTTTGTCTGAACCTGTTCACAGTGCTATCCAGTGGTCATGATTTAAATGAGCAATGTCTGTATTGCACTTATCATACCTGCCAACTTTTTTTGCAAAAAACCTTGGAGTGAGATTTTGTCAGGGGTGATCAAAATAATGCCGTGCATGCAGCCACACAAGTTGGTGGCGCAGATATCAGAGAATTTGAATTAATTTGATATTGTACCCTGCATTCTGGTGGTTTGTGGGGAGGCCCGAAGCCGTTGATAGGGGCAGCCTACTGGAGATGGAAATTATTGGTTACATTCTGTGAAGCAGATATAGCTGAAGGTCCACCACCCCCAGAAAATGTTGGATTAAGTAGATGTGATTTCCTGCATTTTAGTGGATTTTTGGGTGGTCTGCTAAAGATGTGTAATACCTGAACTTTTTCTGATTTATGTGCGGCATAATGACTTGTAGGGCCTTCTAGACTTGAGCTGAACATTCAACCAGAAAACTATTGTTGTGCCTAAATGACTGCCTATGTACTGTACCACAATAAAGTCTTATACGTAGACCAGTGTTTAAGATTTGACCTAGGTAGGTTGATTGATATTTTGATTAGAATGGCATTAAACTAATTCTTAACTGAAAACGAGGCTATATTGTGAATAACTGTATTCTTAAGAGCACTGATGATTAATGTTCATCCAAAAATGACAAGATTATTTAGAGAGGGACATTCTTCATTCAAAGCCTTCCACAACATGGTCCATCAGAAACAAATAAAGTGCAACAAATAAAGTGCTTAAACAGTACAACTTTTTCAAGTAATAAACAGATGAATGCATTACAAAAATAACTAAAAATAAGGTATCAGATGCAGATCAAAAGCTGGGTAAAGTCCTTGTCTATGATCTGTGGGCATGGTTATACTGGCCTGTGGCCTTCTTGGAGGCCTTGATGATATCTGAGGGGGGCTCCCATTTAAAGCAGGGCTCCAGATTGATTCTCATCAAGATTCTCGAGGAGGTAGTTTGTAGTGATGTGACGTTTGACACAGAGGCTTCAAAGCTTGTATCAAAAAAACGAAACATCTCACAGTGAAGCACTGTACCGGAGCTTGATTCGTTTTGCCATAATCATGTGTTCTGTGACGTCCGAAGCTTCATTTTCACACACAACCACGTGACTGCTTCGTATTCTGATTCAAATAAGGTGAACCTCCTGCGCATGTTTCAGGTGTCATTCACTTCTTTGTCCAGAATAAATCATAATACGAATAAATATGTACATGTGTAGTTTTGTGCATGTTCACTGTGTAGTAATCCCTGCTTCACAAGCACTTTTAATAATATGACAATTCATAATAAAAATCATTTTAACAATAGGCTATTCTTCATTTATTGTGATCATATATGCCTACATGAACCATGCTTATACTTTCATAAGTTTATTTATTATGAAACGATCCAAAAACCGCTTGGACATCTGGGTCGCAAAAGCACTTTTTTCCACCTTTGACCGCAAGATGTCATTAGTGTGCAACGTGTTGAAAAGCTTCGAGTAATGAACCTTTTTACGATACAATTGAGGGGAAAGCCTCGGTGCTTCGTAAAAGCTTAATTTTCCCATCACTACTAGTTTGTCACATTGTCTTTCGGGGTATCTCCTTCTGTCGCTAACTTCGGGGTGCAGCAGTAGACGCCACCAGCGGCATCTACCGTCGGGGAGTTTAAAAAGGAACGAACGAGTCTCGGTCCAAAATCAGATTTTTTTTGCTTGAGTAATTGGATGTGTGGCGTGAGAGCGTGTGAAAACAGGCAAAACCATGTGTCACACGGCGAAAGAGTGAGAGTTGGAAGCTTTGCTTGTCTGTGACCAGTGCTGATGACGTAATCACGTAATGAGTACTACGACATGAAAGAGGGTGGTCTCATCTTTCCAATGACATGTGATCGAAGTTTCTGGGTGAAACAGAGGCAGAGATTCGCCTCTCTAAAGTTGAGGAGGCGGGTCCAAAAGTAGGAGGATCATGTGAGCCGTTGCTACCTGTAGACTAGTTTGGAGTTTATGAGAGGTAGTTTGGAGCGATCAGATAGCGTGTTTTCTTCAGTTTTTCAATACAAAATATGAAAAATTCTACTCTTTTTTTAAATTTAGAGGGTTTTCTGTAAAATGAGACCATTTTTATTCATTTACTCAAATGTATGTGGGCAGGGCACTCTTTTAAATTCAGGTATTGCAAATTCTTCAGGAATCAAAATCAGAGACCGTAAAAATACATTTGAAAACACTGTTACCTTCTTTCAGTTAAATATCAATAACTTTTTTGAAAAAGATGATAGAAAGAAAATTATTTTTCCCTCTAGTTGCTGCCATCTAGAGGAATAAAAAGAAACTTCCTGCAGAAAAATCGACATTTTATTTGTGTTTATCATAAAATTATGGAAAACTACAATGAAAAATATGAAAAATTCCACCCATGTATTAAAATTTAGAGGGTTTTCTGTAAAATGAGACCATTTTTATTAATTTACTCAAATATTTGTGGGAAGGGCACTCTTTTAAATTCAGGTATGAAAAATTTGGTAAAAAATTCAAAATATGCTGCAGAGCTGAAGGGGTTAAGGTGATTAATGGAATGTTAAGGCAGGCCTGGGCGAAAGGCAGCATTTATATAAATTGGCAATATGACTTTTTTCAATTAGATTAAAACGTGATACAATGCTCGGTAGTTTGCTATTTAAGTGTATCGCAAACATTGCAGTTATTAGGCATCACCAGTCACCAAGTTTACTGCGCAATTAGTCAGGTGATTCTCACAAAATCTTTTCTTAAAAATTCTTGACAACAAATGACATTCTTATTGATTAAAGGTCTGATATGTTTAAATGCATTTAAAAACAATTTTAAACATTTTTTTCAAAAAAGGGCCAAAAAGTCTCATTACCGCAACCATTGAAAACTGTTAAGAACGTATCATGTTTTTTATAAAAAACAAACAAACAAACAAAAAAAAAAAAGCCTTGATGCCTAAACAATGTCCTGGCATACTTTACAATGCAAGTTAGATAATTAGATACTGCATAAAATTTGGTAGTTTTAAAGTGTTGCACATTTTATTGGTGCAAACTGCAGAGATAGGTTAGGTAAACATTTGCAACTGCTTGTTTTTTCATAATTGCATTATTTTGATTTTTGAAGGGTTTTTTTTTTTTTAGATTGCTACATCAGCCTTCATGCATCAGCTAATAGCTTGCTGTTAGGCTAAATGAAATGGTGAATGAACTGACCACATGATAAAGGTGAATGAACTGACCACAGGAGGCAAGACATCAAATCTCGCTAAGCACTTGTTGCTTGCTCATCCTGACCTCTTCAGAGAATTAAAGGGATAGTTCAGCCAAAAATGAAAATTAGACTCACTTTTACTCACTTTGGAAGCATCGTAGGTGTAGGCGACTTTTTTCTTTCAGACGAATCCACTCGGAGTTATATTAAAAATGTTTTTGATCTTCCAAGCATTCGAATGGAGCTCTATGGGTGTCACTCCAAAAGCTGTGAAAAGTCCATCATCCGTCGTTAAACATGACTCCTGGGCGTGAATGAAGACCTTCTGTAGTGATTGTGTGTGTTGCTGTTATAAAAATATCCATATTTAGGAACTTATAATAAAAAATTCTATCACTTCCTCTAACGGAATTCCTTTGAATATTACTTTATTAGAATAAGACTTAAATTTAAAGAAGCATTTTTTATAAAACATTAACAGCATTACAGCGCTTAGTAATGTTGGTCAATAATTATTTATAAATGATATATAAAGGCTACTAATACATGCTTATGTTAACATTAGTCATTCGCAGAGGCATTCCTAGGTTACCTCCCCTAAGTAACGGTTTTTCAAATACATGTTTATGGTAAGTGCGCACGCAAGTCTCTGGGCACTTTTCTAAAATCCACATGAGTGGTAAGTGCACACGCATGTTTTTTTTATTTTTTTTTTTTTTACTCAAGATGGCGGCGCGGTCAGACGCAGCGGCTACTCCGGGTCCTAAAAACGGTGCTTTTATGTGTTTTAATGTCGTCTGTTCGTCTCAGAATAGTGTAAGTCTGCCGCTAATTCATAAAGAAATAACACAAAAATACATATATGATCGCCAAAGCCTTTTGGAAATCGCAAATTCATTCAACCACCAACTCTCACCGGCGACTACGGAGAAGCTCCGAGGCTTTTGTTTACTACTAAAGCCGAACCCCGAGACCACGGACTTGCCCACTGACGCCACCCACACAAAGCGGAGGCGCCGGCGGTGTGAGAGGAGACAGAAGCGCGGCAAGCGCGGAGGTATACGAGCTAGGCTAAGGGCTAACCCCACCAGACCGGCTCTTCCAACACTCATGCTCTCCAATGTTCGCTCGCTGGAAAATAAACTGGATTTAATTCAACTCAGTCGCTCTACACTGCACGAGGAAAGGGATTGTTGTGCGTTTGTTTTTACTGAAACATGGCTAAACAACACCCCGGACTCCGCCATTCAGCTGCACGGACTAACCTGCTACCGAGCGGACAGAGATACAACACTGTCTGGTAAGACTCGCGGGGGAGGCCTGTGTGTTTACATAAACAAGGAATGGTGTAATAATGCTGTGTTAGTGTTAAAACACTGCTCGTCGCTGGTGGAATTTATGTTTGTGAAGTGTCGACCTTTCTATCTGCCGCGGGAGTTCACGGCCATTGTTATTGTCGCGGTTTACATCCCGCCGTGTGCAAACACCAAGGACGCGCTTCGCGAGCTGTACAGCGCCATCAGCGAACAACAAACAAATAACCCCGACGGCTTTTTCATCATAGCCGGTGACTTTAATCACGCGAACTTAAAGACTGTTTTGCCAAAGTTCTACCAACATGTGAACTTTGCAACAAGGGGAAACAACACTCTGGACTTGGTTTACACAACAGAAAAAAACGCTTACAAAGCTGAACCCCGCCCCCACCTCGGATACTCGGACCACATCTCTGTTATGCTAATCCCAGCATACAGACCACTTCTCAAACTTGCCAAACCGGTTCAAAAACAGATCACAGTATGGCCAGATGATGCTACCTCTGCACTACAGGACTGCTTTCAGTGCACAGACTGGAACATGTTCAGAGAGGCGGCCACCTACAACAACCACACAGACCTGCATGAATACACAGAAACAGTGACTGCTTACATCAAAAAGTGCGTTGATGATGTGACAGTCACCAAGACCATCACCACACGTGCAAACCAGAAGCCGTGGATGACAGCTGAGGTTCGTGGGCTGCTCAAGACCAGAGATGATGCATTCAGATCAGGAGACAAAGCAGCCTTCAAAACAGCAAGAGCCAATCTGTCCCATGGCATCAAGAAAGCAAAACGCTTGTATGCACAAAAAATCAATAATCAATTTACTGACAGCAAAGACACGCGGAGTCTGTGGCAAGCCATTCAGACCATCACTGATTACAAGCCCCTGCCACAGGCCTGCGATGAAGACACATCCCTCCCAGACGCACTCAACCACTTTTATTCACGGTTTGAAATGCAGAATGACACACCTGCACAAAAACTACCCACACCTCCCAACGACCAGGTGCTCTGTCTGTCTCCAGCCGATGTAAGGAAAACCCTATCTAGGATTAACCCACGCAAGGCTGCGGGTCCAGACAACATACCTGGCCGTGTACTGAGAGACTGTGCTGCACAGCTGACAGATGTCCTAACTGACATCTTCAACACCTCACTGAGCCAGGCAGTCATCCCCACATGTTTCAAATCCACCTCCATAATCCCAGTACCAAAAAAGTCACTAGTATCCTGTCTGAATGACTACCGTCCCATAGCACTGACCCCAATCATGATGAAGTGCTTTGAGAGGTTAGTCATGCACCACATCAAATCCAGTCTTCCCAACACGCTTGACCCGCTCCAGTTTGCATACCGTCCAAACCGCTCCACGGACGATGCAATTTCCTCCACCCTACACCTGGCTCTTACCCACTTAGAAAACAAAGACTCTTATGTTAGAATGCTGTTTATTGACTTCAGCTCAGCATTCAATACAATAATCCCACAACAGCTCATCAACAAACTAAACGTTCTGGGCCTTAACACCTCCATTTGCAATTGGATTCTGGACTTTTTAACTGGAAGACCTCAGTCAGTCCGTGTCGGCCGCAACACCTCCAGCACTACCACACTGAGCACAGGCGCCCCACAGGGCTGTGTCCTCAGCCCGCTGCTCTTCACGCTGCTGACCCACGACTGCACTGCCAAGTTCAGCTCCAACCACATCATCAAGTTTGCTGATGACACAACTGTGGTAGGTCTCATCAGCAACAACGATGAAACATCTTACAGAAAGGAAGTGGCACAGCTGGTTGATTGGTGTAGGGCAAACAACCTGTCCCTCAATGTCAGTAAGACAAAGGAGGTTGTGATGGACTTCAGGAGGAATTCTGTTTATCACCCCCCACTGACCATCGACAGCTCGACTGTGGAGAGAGTCAGCAGCACTAAATTCCTGGGGGTGCACATAACAGAGGACCTCACCTGGACCACCAACACCACATCAGTCTCCAAGAAAGCGCAACAGCGACTCCACTTTCTGCGCAGACTAAAAAGAGCAAGTCTCCCTCCACCCATCCTCACCACATTCTACAGGGGAACAATTGAGAGTGTGCTGACCAGCTGCATTACTGTCTGGTACGGGAACTGCAGTGCTGCTGACCGCAAGACCCTCCAGCGGACAGTGAACACAGCTGCAAAGATCATCGGTGCCCCTCTCCCCTCCATTCTGGACATTTTCCTCACACGATGCTCCGGTAAAGCCATCAGTATCGTGAAGGACCCCACTCATCCCTCCCATAGTCTCTTCCAGCTTTTGCCATCAAGAAGACGGTACAGGAGCATCAGAGCCCGTTCTGCTAGGCTACTCAACAGCTTTTTCCCCCAGGCTGTGAGAGCCCTCAATTCCAGCCACCTCATCCCTCCTCTTATCCAAATGTAAACTGTTGCAGTTCCACCTGTAGAAACACTCTTCTCTCTACATGCACCAGACACTTTCCTATTAACATTTCATGTTACAAGGACTTATGTTTATTTGCCAATGCACTACAAATCATATTGCACTACTTGGTTCTCAACCTTAAATACCTCTCTTTTGCACAATACCATGCATAATTATTATGTAAAGTACTTATGTAGTCTGTCTTATGTTATGTGTACGTATAGTTGATTATTTATAGTATATGTATAGTTAGATTGCCACTTTCAATAGGTTAGCTATGTATAGGTTTAAAAGTTGTTCCTACGTCTGGTGTTGTATGTACATATTTGTTTATTTATGTAGCACTGTGGTCCTGCGAGACACGACATTTCGTTCCACTGTATGTCCACACATGTAGCGGAATGACAATAAAGCTTGACTTGACTTGATGTCTTTGTGCACTTTTCTAAAATCCTATATGGTATGGGTTACGCACTAGACTTCGCTCCCATTTTTGAGTTGGTTACACCCCTCTTACACCCCACTCCACCTTTGTATCTTTTCAGATACCTCTTAGCACTAGGACTTGTTGAGGCACTCCTAGACTTAGACTGCCCCCTGAACAGGGTGTTGCTACCTGTGTTCTGGAAGTTGGTTCCTGAGAGAACAGACCCTTACAGAACTACTCGTAGCTCCTTCATGACAGGCAGGCCCAGTTTTCCCCGGGCTCTTGCCGTATCCCCTTAAAGGAGTCTGCCTGATTCCAAGCCTTGAGCTCTACCCTCCTGACCCCTTTCAGGTAGTCAGGTAGCAGCTCAGGCCTCTGCCCAAAGTTGATAATGTCACTGACAGCCTTCACTAACGTCTTTGGGGCAATTCTCTTAAAGATAAGTGAATTGGTACTTACTGCTCACCTCATTAGCATGCACTCCCCTCAGCATGGCAGCGTTGGTATAACCATTCCCCTAGCGCCCCCTAGAGGACACAGTTCGATGTTCCCTTGAGAGGGAACGTCTCAGGTTACGTATGTAACCATGGTTCCCTGAGATAGGGAACGAGACACTGCGTCCTCTAGGCTGGTCGCCATGCTTCGGACGTAAGCTTCAGACGAAGAAGCGAATGTTGTGTTCTACGCGTCCTTTTATGCTATGGTCGCACCTGTGGTGACGCGCCGGCGGTGACGAGTCGCAACGAGAGTGACGTCATAGGCTGTGGCCGGCCACCGCTTGTAGTTTTGGATGTATGCTTCAGACACGAGTTACGCTGACGGCGTTCCCCTAGCGCCCCCCTAGAGAACGCAGTGTCTCGTTCCCTATCTCAGGGAACCATGGTTACTTTAGATGGTTCTAAAGTTGTTCCTTTTTTAGAAGAAAACCCTCAGGAGGCTGTTCAACTCTTCTTTGAGCAAATGCAGGAAGGAGGACAAAGGCAGCATCTTTGCCATCACTAGATGCCAGGAACATTGATGATGAACATGACAGGACCCTCATTTCATTCTGCAAACAAGAACATGAAAAGAACCAGTGGGCTGCTCTATTCTGCAGTCTACAGTGAGATCTCTAACACATATATCCACACAGTGGGCATCACTGACATCCACACTAAGGGCTTTTTTTTTTTCCAATGATTTGTTTATTTATTTATTTTTTGCCAGTACTATGTTGTTATGCTTAGATCCTGGTCATCTAACAACAGTTTGAGAAACACAATCTTGGGTCACAGATGACATGAGTGTTTAGTGAATAGAAAGTCCTTCCTATTCATAAAGAGTTTTCATTTTCAATGTCAGCACTAACAAACCAATTCAAGTTGCAGACAAAAAAGACAGTATTAATTATTAGAATTAAGTAACATGATTAGTGTAGCAAGCAAGATTTGGGGATTTCCAGTGACTTGCTCATCCCAACACATGCTCATGCACACATCTTAACAGGTGTGCTTTACCTTCATACAGAACCACAGTAAGTCTTTCTTAAAGTACACACTGTAAGGTCAAAAATTTGATTCAGACCTCTTTCAGAAGCTGTCAGGATGAGTAAACCAGAGTGCAGTCAAAGTTGCAGATGTCCTGGTCAGACCGGCTCACCAGCACAAGACAGCATATTGATTGACAGATCTGCCTCACCATGACTATGATTGGTTAAACTGCATTGCACTGCACGTTATTTTTCTATGAAAAGTGAATAAAAATCCCACTTGTTATTTAAAAGAAATAGCCCAAGTTTTCTCCACCCACCCAATGCATTTTTCTCTGATTCAACCTGATCAAAAGAAGCCTAACTGGACAGAAATCTGCACAATCTGGCAACACTGTTCCTGGTTCTGTTTGAGTGACGTGCAAAACAGGTTTGTCTGGGTAATGAAATGTCCACTAGATGTGAGTGTCAGAAAAACACTCTGAGAAACAAGTTACAAAAGTGGAAACTGCATCCTAATTTATTTCAATAATAAATATCAATGATCATTGCTGTCTCTTTGCTTGTTTGCTTGTTTCAAGTTTGGAGTCTGATTATCATCCATCTCACAGTGTTCTACCTTAAACAAATGTTGTCACTTTGTGAGTGTATGGAGATGCTATTTAACTGTTTAGAAGTGTTGGTTAGAAAACTAATTAATAGATAATTAATTTGAGATTAAATTAATGATAATGATTTTTTTGGGCCACAAACTCGATAAGATTTTTAGTAAAGTCTGTAGTGCAGATTGGATGTGTTATTTTTGATTCACATAAATTGTTAGCCCATAAGTCTGTTCTGCAGTGTTAAAGTTAAAATTGATTAAAAACTATTTTTGAACATCATTGAAAACTAAAAAATGTTAAATAAAATGTTGGAAAGATGTAATGTAATAACAGTAAGAGCAACATATTTGTGAAAATAAGTGATTTATAATCTATCAATAATTATTTGGCTAATGATATGATAATCATTTACTAATGATATGATCATTTCTGGAGATACAAAAACATTTTTGGATGACTTAATACATCACTTATTAATCATCTATAATTGTATATTAATGTTTAAATGATTAGTTAACCATCAGCAAAACACTTTGAAATGACTTATAATTGATCATTATAATGAAGTGTATATATCAATTTTATTATAAAGTGTTACAAAGTCTCTAGTCACTCTAGCAACCAAACAGTGTAAAACCTTTTTTTTCCAGACATATTTGGCAACCTTGCTGAGAAAGTGAAAGCAAATTGTTTTACATACAGTGTTTACACCTGATCACAGGTGATCATTTTGAACAACTAATAATCAAACTGTATTTTTTATTTGATTATATGGGTAATTTACATGTATGTAATGGGAAACTGAGGATATTTTGAGAACTATGTAGTCTGTCTAGTAGCCGAACATTTTGATCAAAGCAAGTCTTCAGGTGTGGAGCAGAAAGGCACTTCCTTATTACTGTAAGTAAACATAAGATACTGACTTAACCATGAATCACTCAAGAAACATGATTAAATATGTAAAATGGCGATATTGATAGACAATATTGTAACATGTTTCATTTAAACACATTTTTACGTTTTTATATCATTCATATAATGATCAGTGTAAATGAAAATGAAAGTAGCAACTGTTGTTACCTCATACAGTTTTAAAGGTTGTGTTTTATGCTGCAAGTAATATGAAATAATAAATGTATTTCAGTCATAGATATTACTCATGCATTGCCTTTTAAATAAATATAAGGAGAATATTTCACCTTTATGTTGTCTCAAAATATTTGCTTTCAGAAACCTTTCAACACATTGTGCATTTCATAAAATAATTACAATAAATAAACCCATGATATTACATTGGATTTCCTGAAGTTAGTGACACTATAAAATTGTTAATTTTCTAACACTGTCTGTGTTGCTAAACCATTAAATAGTGACCATTATTAACTAATAAACTGCAGAAATTGAATCACTGATGTGAGAATTTGGCTTGAGATCCAGTAGAGTGAAGTGATAAGAATGGTATAAAAGTGAATGTAAATGTTTTGTAAATGTAGATGTTTTGCTATTTTAAACAGAATTGATTCTTTACAATACAGAATATATTTACATGTTTAATAGAATGATTTACAAAAAATACAAGGTTTGTTTAATTACAAACCTCTTTTATCTAGATTCAGTGGAGGTCAAACAGTTCAGATCCATCATGGATGAAACTCAAACATCTGGAGATGAAGACTTTTTCACAGGATGCAGGTACTTTGACTAACACATGTCCTCGAGGGTTGTTGTTGTTTTTTCCATAAAAATACTTTTTGAAGTATATTAAAATGATTCTCCTCATAAAGGATTAAATCAGTTCTGTTTTAGTCCAGTTCATCAGAACAGATCGGAAGCAGAGCCCAGCTGTGTGTCTATAAAGAGTGATGCATCTATGGATCCACCAATAAAGTTTAAGAGTGGAGATACATGGCCTGATCTCAGGTATAATATTTGTATAAAAATATGATTAGCCTATAGCATGACATTTTATATTATTGTATGTTATCCATTCATTTCAGTTTTTGTATCAACAACGTAGGAATTTGTAAAGTGCTCTTTGAAGTGATAAATGATATATTAATAGTTAATTTGTTGCATACAGTAATTCAAAGGAATAGCTTTAATCTGTCTCTCACAGTCCAGTTCAGCAAAACACATCAGAACCAGAGTTCAGCTGTGTGACTATGAACAGTGACAAGTCTATGGTTTGTCACAAACAATTCAAGAGTGGAGATACATGGCCTGGCCTCAGGTATAACGATTTTGTAAAATATATGATCTGAAAATATGATTCAGAATATATAAGACATTGTGCTTAATAACTTTTATTTTACAGCAGTGAGGTCCTTACCTTATTTAGATCAAATCTGATGAAGAAGTTTGAGCATCTGTATGAGGGAACAGTGATGCAGGGAAACCCAACACTGCTGAATGAGATCTACACAGAGCTCTACATCACAGAGAGTGAGAGTGGAGAGATCAGTAATGAGCATGAGGTGAGACAGATTGAGACACAATCCAGGAGAGCAGCAACAGAGGACACAGCGATCAAATGTAGTGACATCTTTAGACCTTTACCTGGACAAGACAAACCCATCAGAACTGTGCTGACAAAGGGAGTCGCTGGCATTGGAAAAACAGTCTCTGTGCAGAAGTTCATCCTGGACTGGGCTGAAGGGAAAGAGAATCAGGACATCCAGCTCATATTTCCACTTCCTTTCAGAGAGCTCAACTTGATGAAGGACAAAACACTCAGTCTTTCAGATCTTCTTCATGTCTTTTTCCTTGAAACTAAAAAAATGAAAATATTCAGTGATGAATGTAAAGTGTTGTTCATCTTTGATGGTCTGGATGAGTGTCGTCTGTCTCTGGACATTAAGAGCAAAGTAAAACTGTGTAATATATATGAATCAGCCTCAGTGGATGTGCTGCTGATGAACCTCATTATGAGGAATCTGCTTCCCTCTGCTCTCATCTGGATCACCTCCAGACCAGCAGCAGCTGATCTCATTCCCTCTGAGTGTGTCCATCGAGTGACAGAGGTACGAGGATTCAATGAGCCACAGAAGGAGGAATACTTCAGGAAGAGGATCAGTGATCAGAGTCTGGCCAACAGGATCATCTCACACCTGAAGTCATCAAGGAGCCTCTTCATCATGTGCCACATCCCAGTGTTCTGCTGGATCTCAGCCGCTGTTCTAGAGAAGATGTTGAGTCAAGCAGAGAGTGGAGAGATTCCCAAGACTCTCACTCAAATGTACACACACTTCCTGATCCTTCAGACCAACATCAAACATGAGAAGGACTATGAGAAGAAAGTGAAGGATGAAGACATGATTCTCAAACTGGGGAAACTAGCTTTTCAGCAGCTTGTGAAAGGCAACCTGATCTTCTATGATAAAGACCTGAGAGAGTGTGGCATTGATGTGAGAGAAGCATCAGTGTATTCAGGATTGTGCACTCAGATCTTTAGAGAGGAGTTGGGCTTGTATCAGGGGAAAGTCTTCTGCTTTGTTCATCTGAGCCTTCAGGAACATCTAGCAGCTCTATATGCACACCTCTCCTTTACAATCAACAGCATCAATGTATTTGACCAAACAAAAGAGAGGTTTTTCTCTAAGGACTTGATGTCAATATCTGTGAGATCATTATCTGAGCTGCATCAGAGAGCTGTGAATAAGGCTTTACGGAGTAAAAATGGTCATCTGGATCTTTTCCTGCGTTTTCTTCTGGGTCTCTCAGTGGAGTCCAATCAGACTCTTTTACAAAAACTACTGACACAGACAAGAAGGTGCACCTACAACAAGGTGGAAACAGTTCAGTACATCAAACAAAAGATTGAGGAGAATCACTCTACAGAGATATCCATCAATCTGTTTCAATGTTTGAATGAACTGGGTGATGATTCACTGATGAAGGAGATCCAAGCTTATCTGAAATCTGGAAAAGTAAGAAAAGCTGAACTCTCCTCTTCACAGTGGTCAGCTCTGGTTTTTGTGTTGATGACATCAGAGCAGAAGATGGATGCTTTTGATCTAAAACAGTTCATTGGAGCAAGACATAAAGGAAATGAAGTTTTTCAGTATCTCTTACCTGTGTTCGAAGACTCCAGATCGTTTCGGTAAGTAAAACTCAAAACAATCACATTACTTTCAAAACATGATCACATTCATGATTTTACCATGTGATTTCTTACCAAAGCAACAAAATAGGGAAAAATCTCACAGAGTCTAATTCCTGGCAGTGAGCAGGAGAGGTTTGTGGTCTGTGTGAGAGCTGGATGATTTTAGAGGTTATGAATATGAAGGATTTTTTATTAACTGAAGCTGATATCAGTTCATCATTAATGTTGTTTAATCTATACAGGTTGGGTTTTTGTGTCACAGGTGAAGGTTGTGTTACTGTACAAAGAACAATTGATGACAGGCCTTTGAGTTATTAGAAAATAATGCACACCTGAAGTTTCCAATAATTCTATTAGAATAATTAAAAAGAAAAATAAATCAATTATTCCACTTATACTATGGTTATCACACCTCAAGACATTGTTCACATTTCAAGACATTTGTCAGGTTTTTCTTATGCATCACATATCAAGACTTGGCCAATTCCAAAACATTTTAGAGCTAATAATAAAATGTAATTTTTAGCCTATTGTTTATTAAATGTATTTGCTTGGTCATTGTTATTGTGGGTTTTGGTTCTTTTGTTGTGGTAGGCTGTAAAGACTTTTGAAATTAAATCATTTGGTGAAGCAACATAGACATGTACTGCAGTCAAGACTTTGAGACTGCAGTCTAGACATTGACCATACAAAATTCCCTCATATGCTGCAATGGTCATGATGACATTATGCTCTGCGTCTTTTTAAAAAGTTTAATTCAACACATGACAATTATCAATCTACTGTTGGTCACACAGTGTCACGTGATGCAAATTCGCAGGTCAGAGTTCACCGAGCTTGAACTTTGGAATGCAATGAAATGCAAAACTTTTTGCCCAGGTTTGCATTTCTGGTCTGACACATATACATATGAATTCTAGTCATTGGAATGAAATGTGCAGTGTGACTGCAGCTTTAAGCAGTGCGTTTCCCTGAAAATAACTGCACACCTGACGTTCATTAGCCAATCAGATTTAAGCATCCAACAGCCCTGTAGAGTAAATTGATTTAGATGTTAATGATCTGATTAACACTAGAACCGCCACGGGGTAAATTTTACCCGTACGTGTTTTTCAAATGTACATAACAGATTTTCATTAAAACACTCAAGTCTCCCAGTCATTGACTTTTACTAAAATTGTGTCATTTAAACTTCCCTGGTGTTAAAAAATGTTTAGATAAAACCAGATCGTAAAACAGGGCATTTATACCTAAAAGCGCCAGCGGGTCAAATTTACCCTCTATATAATACATGTATTTTCGCGCTGTCATTATCCTGCCGCTTATGTTGTAACATTGTACATTGCTAGGCAGTGACTTTTACTCACTGAATTAGTGGTTATTAGTTTCAAAAATAAAGACAAAATGAATAAAATGAAGGAGATTTATGGATGCCGAAGAGGTATTAGAAGCACTAAATACCATGATGGAGTCTGGTGCGTCCTGGGTTGGCTCAGCATCTGACGGCTCATCTGACAGCGATCTCATTTTTAGATGTTTTAGCCTAACGTTAGCCCCACTTATATTGTTAAAACTCTGGACTAATTATTGAATTTTTGTTTTGCCATTTCTATTGTTTATTGTTCATGTGTTGCTATTTATTCTAGTCTGCACGTTCCCTGAAAAAATAAAAATAAATAAAATAATCCAATCAATGTAATGAATACAACCTTTTTTTTTTGATTACCCGTAGTTTATTGGCGTTGTTCTCTTATTCAAATTATAAATGATACAACTAAACAAATTAATAATTCATTAGGTGAAGCTGTACGTGCGCTTGAATTTGTCATCGCATCATCCTATGCAGTGTGGTGAATTATTACACATTACTGTCTAGAGGCTATTTTAGTCATTTAAATAAAATGAATTGTCTTAATATATTGATTAATGGCAATGAATAATAATATTACAGCACCCAAATATGTAGTTACTTTCTTTTAATTATCTTCGTAAGTGCGGACTTGTTTAGCTTATATGGACTGTAATGAAAACTGACTGTAGCTTGTATAAAAAGCCTTAAACATAAAATAACAGGACAAAAAATATAGTGGATGACTAGACATTCATTTTTTATGACTCCAGACACTTCTTTATGAAGACAGTGGCATAATACAGTGAAACAAAATGCTCTTTAATCATATAAAACACTATTTATTTGCGTGGGTAAAATTTACCCGCATGGTGCTTTTAGGTATACAGCGACCCCCGGCAGTTCTAGTGTTAAGTGAGAAGATACAGGATATTAAAGTAGCACAGCTATGTAGAAAAACTATTGCCAGAAACAACAATAATAATAAGATTTAACCCTAGATTTAATTTAACAAATGTATGATATTCTAGTACTTATTCCCCCGGATTCACAAACACAGCTTCACTAGTTCCAGACTAAAATGCACATTTTAGCTATCTTATCAGAAAATAAATTGCTCTGACATATCTTAAAATATGTCAGTGCCATTGTTTTGTCTCAAGATGCACACATAATGTTTATTTCTAATGCAGGGGTGCCCAGTCCTGTTCCTGGAGATCTACAGTACCTACCTGCAGACTTCAGTTCCAGCCCTGCTCCAACACAGCTGTCTGTAATTATCAAGTGCTACCTAAGAGATTAATTAGCTGGTTCAGGTGTGTTTGATCAGTGTTGAGCTGAACTTTGATCTCTAGGAACAGGATTGGCACCCGTGTTCTAAGGCATTAGTACTTTATGTCTTCCATATTTTAATCACTTAATAAGATTACTGCATTGACCTTTCTTGGCACTAATTGTACAATTCATGACAAATTGTCATCTGTCCTGTTTAACTCGTAGATGATGACCTCCTTAAAATGTCTTAAATTCCTGAAACCTTCTTAATGCTACATTGTTCTTAAGTTATACCTTAAACTGTACCTTATCGTTGCTGCGCATTTCCTGAAACATTCTTGGTTAAGTATAATAATAGTGATAAACAAAGGTCGACTAAGAAAGGTGGACTAAGTAAGGTGGAGAATAGGGAAGAAGTAGATTGCAAAGGGTGCCAAACCATGCAAAGCTTTAAATGTAAGCAGGGGAATTTAAACCTTGATGCGATATGCCACTGGGTCTGTGAGAATTGGGGTGATATGGGCTGAATGCTTAGTGCATAGTGAGAATACGAGCAGATGAGAGTTTCAGCATTTTTAACACTAATGAAAGAATGGTGCTGGACAATTAATGGTAAATGGAAAAAATGCTGATTTAATGAGAGTGCTGATATGAGACTGAAAAGAAAGAGAGGAGTCAAACAGAACACCAAGATTTTTGGCTGCATTCAAATGCAGTATGTGAGCACAGAGAGGCAAGACAATATGATGCACTGATGTTGTGAATATTCTAATTAGCGTATGACATCTTGTAACGATATTAGTGACTTTTCAAGTGCTGTTTGGCTACTCTCCATTGAAAGAAGTTGGCAACGCTGAAAGGCTTAAAGGGATACTCCACCCCAAAATGAATTTTTCATCTAAAATATCTTAAATTGTGTTCCGAGGACCAAGAAAGCTTTTAGGGATTTGGAACGACATGGGGGTAAGTGTTTACTCAACAAATTTCCATTTTGGGGTGGAGTATCCCTTTAAGAGTTTATTTAAAGGGAATAATTTTGGTGGGGAGTTTGGTCAAACTATGGCAGTGATACAGCAAATAGCTGTGCTAAATATAGACAAAGCCGCCCACAGAACCATTTATTTTATTTCATCTGCAAAAACTTTTTCATCCTATACTCCTTTCCTTTCCTCCTCTACTCTTAAAGCCTGAAACACACTACATGATTTTCGGCTGTCCCAGACAAAAGATTGGCATGGATTGTCATGGTTTCTGTGATCGTGGCTCCTAATCTGTGGTCCTATGTCGTACAGTGAGAGAGGTTCAAAGCTGGCCGTTGTCACAGTCTTGCGACCAAAGATAGCCTACGAAATAGTGCACATAAACTAAATGGCTCTGTGGGCGGCTTTGTCTATGATCATTTTCTGACAGTGTAAATAATTCAGCCAGATCGTCGCACAGTGTGTTTGCTGCCACTAGTCACGTTTACTGACCAGCCAACAAAAACGCGACATGGAATCAACATGACATGGCACTAAAACGTACAACTTTTTACCTTAAGCTCTTATTCCTTTCTCTTTCACAAAGACATTAACTTTTCCTTACATTTTTAAATTATTTTAAAGGAAAATAAAAAAAGAGAATAAAAAGGAGAAAGTTCCAGAAGATAATAAGACAAAAGATTTAATAATCAATCATCTCACTTGAGTGACTTCTCCTGGAGCCAATAGTAGCAGCATATTCATAAGCCCCACCCACATGTCGTGCCGGCTGGTGCTTTCAGCATGAGCAGAGAGAGAGAAGGACCAGATTAGATGGTTTTCAGAAACCCTCCATATTCAGATTGTCAGCTCACAGAGAAATGTGAATGAATGGTACAAAAGTTGAATTATAGTGCTGATCGATTGGAGCTAGACGGAGAATTGACCTATCGGTAAGCCCCGCCCATAGAACGCAGGTGAGCCAATGGCAGTTGAGTATCAGCTGAACGGAGATGGAACTCTGACATCTGTAGGTTGCAGCGCCAAAGAGAAACATTGGTAGATCCAAAGCTCTCATCGTTTTAATGGTATTTATGCTACAAAAATAATAAAATTATGTGCCTGAGGTATCTGTAACATTGATTCCAGGCATCCTGAGAGGATTGGCAATGGAATTTGGAATTTATTTTATTAGTTAATGTATATTTTTTTGGTTGTCATACTTGCATTAAGTGGCCTTTTTCATCTGCTCAAGCAGGTAATATCTGTAAATATCGTTAATTTATCTGGCTAAAACTAGCTAACATTAAAGTTAGTGAGTCCATGCTAACATACAAACTTCAGCTAGCTATTCAGACGTCATGTACAGTGTAAGTCAAAAACACGTAAACAAAGGTCTACATTTCAGTGCCTCTCCATATTAAACTGACTAAATGTAAAATAATTAATCTTACACTGCGGTACATGAACAGTGTTGATACTGGATGTTGTCATGAGATTTCTTCTGTTTGCATTGCAATCTGTAAACCATTGATTTTAAATTAATCATGTTACACACCGTATTTATTTTTTAAATCATTTATATATCTCTCCATGGCATATTAAAGCACTACTTGAATGCTCCTCGACTAGAGGTGGTCCTTCTATGTTCACAATTTATCAAAAACATCTTCGGACAAGGTTTCACACTGACAGCTGTCATTGTAAGATAGTGGGGAAATGTTTGTTTGTCTGAGGCAGCAACAGTAACTAAGGGGGGCGGGGCTTAGCGATAGGTCAATTGCAAGGAAACGATTGTGTTGCAGATTCATGGAACATCGTGAATGAATTCTCCCCCTTTTCTCCCCTCCCCCATGATATTAAGCAGCACCTGAATATATTCCCCAGCTATTGTTATATATAAACAATATAACAAGAAAAAAAAAAATATATATATAAAAGAATGTCTGTGTACTGATTATATTTTGTGTAAAAAGTGTATAGGGTTGCAAGAGACCGTGTAGAGACAGTGTAAGTTTATTCTTTGTGCGCAAAAATATGTAAATATCTGATGACTAAATACATGCAATTCATCTTTATTCCTCGAGGAGGCACTGTTTAATTGACGATAATGACGTGAAGTTTCATGTTTCACTGTTGTAGGCATAAAGTAAAAGAATATCATCGGCATAAAACAAAAGAATATTCTCAGCAAAAATGTAACTGATTTGAATGGCTTTACTGCAGAACAATTACTGTATGCAATGAAACATGAATGTCACCCTTATTTGATGGTGGATGTGGTGAATAAGCTGCCAGTAATCAAAATACTGATTTTAAAGTCATTGAAAACAAAAGCTTTGAGCATATGGTTGAGATAGCGAATAAAAGCCAGATGCTGAATGTACTGTGCAAGCGCATTCTGACTGCGATCATAAAATCATCTGCTCAAAATGAATCTTACTAAGTTTCAAAAGGTAACGAAATATGCATTATTTTATGCTTCTGTAATTGTTCTTAAAATATTAAGAGAGTTTTTTGCTATTGCAGAAGTTAAAGGTCCATCCATGCTGGAAATATGTAATAATGACTGGCGAAACATTCATGCATTTAAGGGTTCATGTAAACTTCTCAAAAGTATAGCTAAATTAAATAAAACAATAAATAAAAAACATGCACATTTTCACAAAAATAAGATATTTTAAACATTTTGTCCAAACAAACAGGGAAATTTATGCAGAATGTAACATACTCTCTATAAACTCTTTAAAAAAAAAATTGGATATAAAATTGTCGTTCAAACCAATAAATCTTTTTTTTCTTTTGTTAGCTTAAAATCTGCAAATCTCGGAAAGCATGTGATCTCAAGTCCACACTTATTTTTTAATATAATCGCAATATTTACGCATCATGTAATTGCACAGGCTGATATCGCGATTGTGATACGATTAATCGTGCAGCACTAGTGTTTTGTTAGCACTATGATTGCTGTCAACGTTTTCCTGACCTGTACCAGAGACGATCGTCTGAGAGGGATCATCTTTGCACTAGACGCTGTTAAAAGTGTACCAAAACGGCGAGCCATCCACGGATTCTATCTGCTTCTTGAACTGATTTTCCTGTGAATCGGTAGGAGTGTTTCAATTGTTTTGGACAAATAGATTTTGAACCTGTGAAGATCTACGCATTTTCTTTCGGATGAATATAAATCAACAATTCTTGGAACTGATTTATTTGATTCATGAACCTAATTGTTTAAATAAATTCTGTGAATGATTCACGGTTCATTTAGAACTTAACTGTGTGAAAAGAGCCATTGAACCTGAAGCTGAAAATTTCACAAATTTACATTGCATCTGAACTAAGGGTGTGCTCACGTTTCCATCCAACTAGTCAAAGAACAAAATCAGCACTTCCTGATAAAGTGGCATTATATATCACTAATAAAGTAGGTGAAGCCACTGAATATAATATTTTTTATATGTAATAAATTACTTGCACCTTGGAGTGAGCAGATGAAACACAGTAAATGCGGCTGTTGCTTTTGGAGGTGGATGCCTGCTGCTTGGAAATGCAGTCATGTAAGAAATTTTCTGGAGGCAATTATTTTATTCTCGGGCATTTCATAATGACCATACCAACATTTCAGATGCTGTTGAACGAGATCGGTCTGCAGGTTAGTCAGGTTTTGCCATTCCATAGCACAACGTCACATGATTTTTTTTTTATGCGTACGGAGGAATTTATTTGGCAAATGCTTTTTCATCTCCCATTATTATTTCTCATTATCAATGTTATGTCAATGTTTTATCACAAAACAGTTTTGCTGCTTAATATTTTTGTGGAAACAGTGATAGCTACCACTCAAACATTTGTATAAGTTTTAAAAAAGAGAGAGAAATTAATTTAAAAAAATCATCATGCATTAAAAAAATATTAAAAAGTGAGTGAAGAAATTTAATTTCAGATGTAGTATTTGATAAATACATGATTTTCTCAGCTTTTTTAACTACATTCAAGTGCTGATTAAAAAAAGAATGCTTAAAGCTATAATAAAACAGTTGTGTAAAAGTAGATGCTCTGGGCCTATAGTCTTACAGCTTCTCAATTAGATTAAAATATTCTCACTAGGAATCTTGGCTTAAGAGTGATTCAGGACCAATCAGGAGAGCAACTCTAACTGAGGAAAGGACAAACACTTTCATCTTGGCCTTCCTTTGGCTCACACCCTCCCTCCGAGACCATTTCTACAGCAAGCACCTTAAGTGCTAGCCTTTAACATATAAAAGATGTTAACACCTGACAGCCATTAGTCCTCACTACCAGCAGTGTTTCAGCTGTATGTCAGTGTATGCTAAGTATCTGGGTATTTCTGGAAATGTACTGTCCTATGTAACTTGGCTCAGGTAATTTCCACATACATTGGCACACCTGAAATTACATGGCAGTTTACCATGGCCAGAACATTACCAGATTTTACTTTTTTCATGCATTGTAAACAATTAAATGTCAGAATGTGAAAATATGTGAAATATTTTCTTGTCATTGCAGAAATGCTGAATATCAGAAAATAAGCTGGCTAAACATTCTGTTTTGGCAGATTTGATGGCTGTGGTCTTGATGAAACATGCTGTAAAACTGTGTCTTCTGTTCTCCAATCAAACTCCCATCTGACTGAGCTGGACCTGAGTAACAATCACCTGCAGGATTCAGGAGTGACGCTGATTTATGATGGACTGAAAAATTCACACTGTCAACTGAAAATACTGAGGTTTGACATTCACTGAATGACTATGTTCAAATATGTGGATAAATGGGTGTTTCATAACTATAGCTTGCAGATATTTCTCCTGTCTATATTATAGTATGATTGTATCACTGGTATTTTCTCCAGGAACACAAGGCAGGCAATGCCTACTCAAAAATCTGACTAAAAAAACAATTAGTGTTCCCAACCATCTTGGGAAACCTAGAATTTTGTAATACAGTTCTACAGTTATGAGAATTCAATTCAAGTTTATTTTTATAGAGCTTTTCATGATGTAAATGGTTTACAACTTTCTACAATATATTTAGTAGTAGCTTATTAGTGGTTACTATGTCAAGTTGATGTACATATGGCAGAGATGTATGGTAAAATCAATTAATGACAATCAAACAGACGAACACTATTAACAGTAATCATTGTTAGGGATGCAACGATACCATTTTTTCAGAACCGATCCGATCTGATACAAAAAGTTCAGAGTATCTGCCAATACCGATCCAATCTGATATCAGCATAGCTTTTTTTTTAAATCAATGTTGAATTTCTATACTTCTTTGTGTTGACCTGATCGTTACTCTTTTGTGTGTTAAACACAATCTATCACATGTAGACAACGTCATTTTAATGAAAAATTACAAATGAAAAAATATATAATCATAATATATGACAAAATTAAAAATTTATTATAAACTAGGTTAATGGATAATTTAGCATCAAAAGAGACTTACAAATAAAAGTAAATAAGTGTACGACTAAATCTGGTAAACTGTTAAATTACTGTTTGTATTGTTGTAAACCACATTCATGAAAAAACAAGTAAATACATTTATATATAAGTATATGCTATAAAATTAAAAGACATTTGTTTTAAATGTCTAGCACAGTAATGAAGGCATCAACATATGATAGATAGGACAGAACAAGGATTATTAATAATCTTTCATTGCGCAGAAAAGTATTATAATACTGAAGGCTCCAATACAGAGCGGCACAAAGCGTTTGTGCGCATCCCATGCACAGAATGATGCGCTTAAAGCAATACAGTGCGCATTACATACGCAGACTGGTGCGCTTGAAGCAACATGGTGCGCAGGCTGCGCAGTCCTCCGAGTCCACATTAGAAAAGTTCAAAGATACAAAGGGAAGCGATATTGTGATGGGAAATGGAGTAGTGATAAAGTTCCTGTAATGTCCAGAGGGGCGATGGCTTCCTCAAGTGGTGAGAAGAGGGAGCCACGGTAGTACAGTTCATGACAGAGCTCTTAAAGGGAGTTTCATTGTTTTGATTGTAGTAACGGAACACAACATGTAGTTTGATTGCTGAATGGAGGACAGACAGCTGCAGCGGAGAGAAGAGTTTACGTGAACTTGAATTTAATGACTTAATATTCATTTGTACCTCACATTAAACTATGGAACAGCTGCAGAACACTTGAAATATAGTGCACAAGAACTTTGTGGTGCTTTATAATGTTTTTTGTGCCTTTCATAGGGCTCAACAATAACGGAATAGTATACGCACAATATCGAATTTGGATCGGTCTTGTCTGACCAATCCCCGATCCGGCGAAAATTGCCAGGATCGGAGCCGATTCCGATACTGAGTATTGGATCGATGCATCCCTAATCATTATATGTTGCAATCAACTTATAGTGGTAGTGCTGTATGTTTTGGGGTGGCATCATCAGAGGTCATCTGAGGGGTTGGCATCATCTCTTCTTGGGTATTCTGAATCCAGACTGAAGCTTGTGTAATTTCCAGAGAAACAAATTAAATGATAAAATTAAATTAAAGCTGCAAGCAGCGATGAAAGGGCCCTCACACCCTTGCTCACCGCCGACCGGTGGCTTTAAGAAAACAGCAAACGCTGGTCATTTATATGTGCCAAATTTCCTGCTGCCAGCTGGTGGCGCTATGCCTATAACTGAATATTGGCATGTAGATCTGTTCAGGCCAGCACTGTCATCAGACATATGAAGTTTGGTGCAGATTGAACATTGCATGCTTGAGTTAGTGTAAGACATGTCATATCCGGCTGGCAACAGGTGGCGCTATGATTATATCTGAATATTGGCTTTTAGGTGTCTTTAGGCCAGGACTCTTACCAAATATGTGAAGTTTGGGGCATATCAGACATTGCATGTTTAAGTTAGTGTAAAAAAAGCCATTTCCTGTTGCCAGTAGGTGGCGCTATGATTGTAAAAGAGTATTGGCCTTTAGATGTGTTCAGGTCAGGACTCTTATCGAACAAGTGAAGTTTGGGGCAGATCAGACATTGCATGTTTAAGTTAGTGTAAAAAAAGCCATTTCCTGTTGCCAGTAGATGGCGCTATGATTGTAACAGATTACTGGCCTTTAGATGTGTTCAAGTCAGGGCTCTTATCGAACAAGTGAAGTTTGGGGCAGATTGGATATTGCTTGCATGAATTACAACAGCTTCCTGTTTCATGACTTTAACAACATGCTTTAGCACTTAGTAAGTTTTGCTATCATGTTTGAGCCTGTTTCTAGCATGTTTAGTACAAATTGAAATATTTTGCTGTGCTTTTAATAGTTCAACACAGTGTTCAACATGTCACTTCCTGTTGCCAGCAGGTGGCACTATGACTATTACCAAATATGTGCATGTAAAGGTCTTCATGTCAGGACTCTTATCAAACATGTGAGATTTGGGGCAGACTTGACATTGTTTGCATGAATTACAACAACTTCCTGTTTTATGGCTTTAAAACATGCTTTACCATCACCGTTTGAGTATGTTTCCAGCATGTTTAGCACTCAATGGCTTATTTAATGTGTTGCTAATAGTGCATCACAGTGTTAAACATATCACTTCCTGTTGACAGTAGGTGGCGCTATGACTATACCAGAATATTGGCACATAGAAGTGTTTAGGCCAGGACTGTTATCAAACATGTGAAGTTGGATGTTGCGCCAAGAGACTTTTTTGTAGATATTGGTGTGTTATATGTACGTAACGAGTTTTGTACACGTACGTGAAACGTAGCTCGAGGCGCACTCCGTTAAAAATGTATAGGTGGCGCTATAGAGCCATTTTGCCACACCCACTTCTGGAACCCATATCAGATGTAAATTTTCGCCAGTTCTGACATGTGTGCAAAGTTTCATGAGTTTCCAAGCATGTTTAGGCCCTCAACAATACAATTCACTTTTGAGGAGAAGAAGAAGAAGAAGAAGAAGAAGAAGCAGTGGAATAATAATAATAATAATAACAAACGGAGCAATTGCAATAGGGTCCTCACACCATTGGTGCTCGGGTCCTAATAATTAGCATAGCTGCTGTTCCAACCAAGGAAAAATATTACATTTCCCTCAATAAATTCTTAATTAGCTGTTTATTAAGGTAGTTGATAAGTTTAGGTATTGGGTAGGATTAGGGATGTAGAATAAGGCATTAACCCTTAAATGCATACCTCGGGTCTTTAGCGACCCAGGACATCATTCACTACCCTCATTCCCCTTCATTTTTTCAAGTTTGACATCAACTTTCTTAGTATTCCTCAATCTATGCATTATAAACAATATAAATAGAAAAAAATTACAAAATATAAAACAATGTCTGTTTTCTCATTATTTTTTGACAAAAGTGTATAGGGACGCTAGAGTCCCGAGGTGTAAAATAGTGTACGTTTATTTTTCATGTGAAAAAATATGTAAATATCTGATGACTAAATATGTGCAATTCACCTTTATTCCTCGAGGAGGCGCTAGACAATAATGATGTGAAGTTTCAAGTTTTACTATTACAGGCATAAAACAAAAGAATCTCATCAGCAAAAATGTTTTTTGAAACTGATTTGAATGGCTTTACTGCAAAGCAATTACTGTATGCAATAAAACATGAATGTCACTATTATTTGATGGTGGATGTGGTGAATAAGCTGCCAGCCATCAAAATACTGACTTTGAAGTCACTGAAAACAATAGCTTTGAGAATATGGTTGAGATCGTGAATATGAGCCAGATGCTGAATATAATGTGAAAGTGCTTTTTTGAGGATGATGGCGATAGTAAAATCATCTGCTCAAATTGAATCCTTCTCAAAAGGTAACAAAATATGCTTTATTTTATTCTTCTGTGATTGTTATTAACATATTAAGAGAGTTTTTTTGCAATTGCAGAAGTTAGAGGTCCATCCATGCTGGAAAAATAGGTTGGGGTCGCTAAAACTCCAATATGTAATAATGATTGGCGAAACCATCATGCCTTTAAGGGTTAATATGTGCATAATTACTACTAATAAATGACTAATATTCTAGTAAAATACATGCTAATAAAGAACTAGTTAAAAGACTGTAAAATAAAGTTAGAAATAGGTAGCCAGTGTAGAGACTGTAAAATTGGGTTAATATAATCATATTTTTCTGACCTGGTAAGGACTCTAGCAGCTGCATTTTGGACTACCTGTAGCTTGTTTACTGAAGATACATGACAACCACCTAGCAGTGCATTACAACAGTCCAGTCTAGAGGTCATGAATGCATGAACTAAATTTTCTGCATCAGAATAAAGTAATTGAGAATAAAATAATACCTAAACTTATACACATACTTATTAGATCATGTTGTTAAAATACATCAGTTGCGATTAGGGGTAGGCTTAGAGTTAGGCTTAAAAATAACTATTTCTATATATTGTCCCTATAAAACATGAAAACCCAATGTGTGTATGTGTGCTTAATGTATTTGTAAACATTTTAAAGAACACTTAATATTAATGCAATTAATGTCCAATAAAGGCTGGTTTAAAGCACTTCATTTATGACATTTTTCGGATTTTTTGTGACCTAATCTAAAATGAGAACAATCTGTATTTAATAAATTCTCAACAAAGCATTATATAACTCTTTACATATGAGTAATTAAACACATTAATTACAGTCTTTTAATGCATTAACTACAGTTTATAAACTACTAATGAACTATAATAGTTTTGAAATTATTTAAAAGTGCTTTGTTATTGCATTCTTATTATAAATTGTTATTTAGTACTAACATGCACTGCAGATTATAAACTATATAACTATATAACCTAAACTATATATAATCTGATAAATTCACATTAATATGGCTGTTTGTTTTGTTCTCTTCACAGGCTGTATGGGTGTCATCTCACTGCTCAGTCCTGTGAAAGTTTGTCTTCAGCTCTACAGTCCTCAAACACGGTCCTGAGAGAGCTGGACCTGAGTAACAATGACCTGCAGGATTCTGGAGTGAAGCTTCTTTCTGATGGACTGAAGAGTCCAAACTCTCAGATGGAGATACTGAGGTAACTGGTTTTCCATAAAATAATTAACCAAATGCTACTCATACGGTAATCCGGGTGTAAACCAAATTTGGTCTAAATGAGGTATATTAAAATGTACCTGGGCCAGTTTTGGCAAAGATATCGCACAGTAAACACTAGCTATGTGGCTGTGAGCCTAAAGTGGCCCACATATAAAATAATTAATAACGATTTGGACCACCTTTGGCAAATATATAGCACAGTCAGCCTTGGCTAATCAGTGTGTAAGCCTAACTTGTCCCACATTTGACATGGCAAATATGCCCCATATATCATAAAACAGATGAGGGCCACTTCTGGTTTGGATGTAGCACTGGAAACTTGCTAATTGAAATGTAACTTTGAAATTGTAAATATGGCCTAAATATTTTAATAGAATTTGGCTACTTTTAGCAGGGATGTGCACAGACATTTTGAGGGGCAAGTGGAAAAAGGGCACTTCTCATATTTATTTTTCTTTCTAAACAAAATGTTAAAATTATTAACTCTGACTTACATATCAATTTATTTTAATTCCCTCACACTCACCCAATTGTTTCACGTTGTTTCATTTTTGAGTATCTACCGATACCGAGTCCCGATCCGATACTTCTATAATACATAAAAAAAGAATAAAGAAGAGCGAAGTAACAGATCCAGGATATTCCTTATTTATTACCTTATTTTAACATTCAACTACTCTGTTAACAAACAGAGCACTTCTGTGAGGTGGCTTGAACAATCAAATAATAAATAACATAAATTCTTCACTTTTGGACATTAGTGCAACAGTAAATATAAAAAAGTCTAATATAAAAACAAATAGCACCTCAACTTAAAATACCCAGCAGGCATGTAAACAAATAAAAAAATAAAAGTGCCACAGTGTTTGCAAAGCCAGTAATGCTTTTAGGAACTGCACTCCTAACTCTTAAGGCCCTTTCACACTGGATGCGGCAGTCGCGAGTGTCTAGTTCATTTTCAATGGGAGATACGCGGAAAGCGGCGAACCGCGGGTGGTTTTGCTGGCTGCAGCTTCGTGGCTGTCACGAACTGTGCTGTCATAGCTCCCTCTTTCCTCCTCTAGAGGGAGCCTTCATCTCATCATGGACAATTCACTTACTACATTTCCCATAACCCCCTCTCATGAACTTCCTGTCTCCTCTCACCTCTCACCCCTGTCGGCCATCTTGCCACACACCTGACAGTCATTACACCTCATCTCCCACAGTATAAAAGCCATTCACATGCACTGCCGTTCGTGAAGTCTTGTTTAGTTTTACTGGCAGTTCCGAGCGTTCTTTCCCGTGTTTACTTTCCTGCTGCCTACTCTGTTTGTTTCCTCGTTCCCGATTGTTTTCTGCCTGCCTTTGTAACCTTGGATTGTTTGTTGGATTATTCTGTTGCTCGCTGCCAGCCCCGACCCTTGCATGGACACTGACCTCGCATTCTGGATTGTCTATACTGCTACTGTTTGTTGTTGATCGACCCTGCCTGTTTTCCTACTACGAGTTCTAAAATAAAGCTTTCAAATGGATCCCCTTGCCTCTGCCTCGCTCATGACAGCGGCAGGCGCCGCCAAAGATAAAAATATTTTATCTTTTTGTGAGGGGCAGCGGCAGCCACGTCGGCTTTAAACAATCAGTGAAATGATTATTAACAACCAATCATAAAACATATAGGCTACTTATAATGGACAGTTAACGTGGAGAAGATTGTTTTAAGTGTGATGGATTTCCCAGAATTTTATGACCAATCTAAAATCATATACAGAGACATAAATAAAAAATCCAGAGCGTGGGAGCTTGTGAGCGCACAAGTTGGTTCGCCAAGTAAAAATACAAATATGCTGTTCTCATTTAAGGAGTAGTTCATGTAGTTTTTGTAGTAGTCTTCCTGCAGTTTTTGCATTTCCAGCAAAGCCCTGCGCCTTGGATGCATTGTTTAGGCTCAGTTAATCTAACTGAGATGCTCTTAAGGCAATTCTTCAAAGACAACTCCACTTGTGTCAAACGGAAAAATAATAATAGGATCATAACATGATGGGATGATACAAACACAAAATTTTGTTGTTTTATTTAGTTTTTAATAAGTAAAAATGTGACCTTGACAGTTGTAACTATGGCAACGTCCGCCCCAAGACTGCGTCGCGAACACCACCTCAACTGCATAAAATCGCTTCTCTCTGTGCCACCGCATAACTATAGATGTGTTAAAAAATAATGAGAATATATATACATATATATCATTTATAGATGTGGATTTTATTGAGACAAGGCAAAGTTTATTTATATAGCACATTTGACACACAATGGTAATTCAAAGTGCTTCATATATAAAAATAATTAAAATAATGATAAACAATCACAACAATAAAAACAAGGAATTTAAAAATTGTAAAAGTATTTAAAATTTGATTTAAAACAGTTAAGAATAAACATGATTATACATAAAATAGTGCAATCAGTTTGGATGTAGCACATTGCTCATTCAGTAAATGCAGAGCTAAACAGATGTGTTTTGAGTCTAGATTTAAATCTGATCTCTTGATCCTTGTGGGACTCTGCATGTCATGGACGTCTATTAATTTAACTGATATCTCTACCGTACGGTTGAGCTAACTTTGATAGGGTATAAATCTATCAAAGAAGAGATGAGAGAGCAATCTTTTCACAGATGTACTGCTCCATCTCTGTGTCTGCTGTTTCCATGGAGGGATGGAAATTTCCAGTTTTCAAGTGACAGCAGCACTTTACAAACTTCAGTCAGTCATACAGAAGAGAGATTGGTGCTGGTCAGTCATCAAATAATAGAGCGAAACAAGCAATCAAGAAAGTAAGGATGAAACCATAAAGTTGTTGGGAATAGGGTAAGAGAGTAATGAACAAAAATATAGCAAAATATGTCATGGAGGAGTCATAGGCATGTGGATCCATACGCAAACTTTATTTTCAGAAACAATGGTAACAGACAGGCGGGGGTCAAACAGGGGCAATCGGGGACAACGAGGAAAATCCAAAGAAGTGGTAAGATCCAGGCGAGAAGGTTGAGGCGGGCGGAAAGCAACAAACGTGGTCAAATAAAGCAAGGGGTAGATGGGCCGGCGGAGATCAATCTGGAACCAAGGGACAGACAGGGACGACAACGGGAAAACAAACCAGGAAAACACTCGGAATTGGCTAGGGAAACTAGATCAAAACTTCGCAAACAAGATCACAAAATGGAGGTCTATTTATAGTGAGAGGGTAACAAGGAAGATGGCCGACAGGGGTGAGAGGTGAGAGGTGACAGGAAATGCACGAGAATGGGGTTATGGGAAATGTAGTGAGTTATTAGTCCATAGAGAAGTGAAGGCTCCCTCTAGGGGTGAAAGGAGGGAGCCACAGCGGGACAGTTCATGACAAAATATATGAGAAATGCAGAAATGTTTATTTATAATAATTATCCATATCATGCGTGATTGCACGGTTGATATGTCAGTAAAAGACATGGAATAGCATATATATCACCATACGGCTATAGCTATTACACAGACACTTAAAAATATTTTTTTTACTTTGTGGACCCTGAGTGTTAAGAGATGTATTGAAGATACTAATAAAGTTAATAGAA
The DNA here is from genome assembly GCA_033026305.1 of Cirrhinus molitorella. Classification (NCBI taxonomy): domain Eukaryota; kingdom Metazoa; phylum Chordata; class Actinopteri; order Cypriniformes; family Cyprinidae; genus Cirrhinus; species Cirrhinus molitorella. The sequence goes on from CM065128.1 coordinate 10,953,671, forward strand.
TGCTTATTATTGCAAAATAACTAATGAAATAGTTCTCTGAAGTTAAATCAAGATTTACCATGGACTGACATCTCAACCGTATGGTAGAGTTTTATAAAAAACATATATTGAAAAAAAAAATTGAAGCTATTTATTAGATGTCTACTAATAAGAATTTAATGTTTAATTTTTTGTAAATATAACATTATGTATCATTTATATGCAGATGACACCCAGTTATACATATGTTTGACTTAAGTGTTTAGGTGAGATAAGAGACTGGTTGGCAAGCACTTTTCTTCACCTTAATATTTATAATTTCCTTGGAAGCAGATGAGGGTCCAAAGACGACACACTCTGTCTTATAAGTATGGTGGCCTCTATGAAGTTAAGTGTTTCAGATTATGTCAAGAATTTGGGTGTTATAATGAATTCACCTTTAGTTATAGATAAACAGGTTACTATTGTTGTCAAGCCTGCATTTTATCAACTCAACTTATCAAAAAATTATGTCTAAACTGAAATCAATCCTCTCTTTCAAGGACCTGGAAATTATCTTCCAGATGTAAATGAAAGGCAGGATCAATTCACTGTAATTCATGTACGATAGCAAACAAATGAACACACACACACACACACACACACACACATATATATGTATGTATATATCAGAGGTTGCGTTAAACTAAAAATCATTTTAATTTTCATATTTTAATTCTGATAACACATTTAATTGCTTTTATTTTTGTTCACATTTTTAATCATTAACCTACTGTATAGGCTTATGCATCTATTTATGAAGAGAACAGATGAACAGAGACTGCGTCACTTTTCATGTTCAACATGAAAGTGACAGCGGAGGACACTAAAAACAAACAAAACATGCTAGGGCTGGGTAAAAAAATAATTCTCTGTTTTAATAGATTCTCATTTTTATGAACCAATATCTATTCTTAAATCCCAATTGATCTTTTGGTCTATGCTATTTGCAGTTGATAAATAAAAAGTACATAGTATGCCTCCTGTATAATAATAAATCGAAATAGGTTAAGCTCTGTTTTTTGTCACAAACCTTTTGCTATGCATTTGATTACACACAGAGGAGAACCCATATTAAAAGTAATATGAAAGGGAACAACAAACAAAGTAATGTGATATGGACTGTTATTGTATGTTTTTGTAGGTTGTCTGGCTGTATGGTGACAGAGAAAGGCTGTCATCACGTGTCTTCAGCTCTGACTTCAAACCCCTCACACCTGAAAGAGCTGGATCTGAGCTACAATCACCCAGGAGATTCAGGAGTCAAGCTGCTTTCTGAAAAACTGAGCGATCCAAAATGTTCACTGAACAAACTCAAGTATGTCAAGCAGGAGGAGTAAACCAAAAAGGCTTTACTGTTTAAACTTTTCAGTGTCTCTGTATATCTATATACAGAGTGTAGGAGTTTCTAGAGGATGCAACAATATGAAGGATTTAAAGAGCACTAGTCTGAGGAGTAAAATCTTAACTAAACTGATTAATAACTAAAGTAAACTAATTAACTGCAAAATAGATTTGACTGAAAATGCCAACAAAAGATTATTCAAAGGTATCACAATTACAAACTGTAGCTTTAGAAAGTAATATTTTCTAAATATTTTCTAGTAATATTGATTCAAAATAAAATTTATTACACATGAATATTTAGGTTGCAACAGCTTAATGTAAACTAAGTAACATAAAAGAAGGTAATTTGAGAAACATCTTTGTATTTTTTGTTAATGAAAGTTATGGTGACCAAAACAGCTTTGTTAACTTTGTTGTGTTCCACAAAAGAAAGGTTTGGAACAAGATGAGGGTGAGAAAATAATGACAGATATATATTTTATTTTTATTTTTTGGGGGGTGAACTGTCCCTTTGATGTTTTTATTTTTTATTATTACTATTATTTATTTATCTATTTATTTATTTATTTATTTTAATGAAATTATACTCTAAATAAGAAATCTGCCAGCAGGTGTCAGTAAATGCCAGTCATTCACTCATTCGATTTGTTCAAAGGGCTGATTCATTCAGGAATTAAGTAAATGTCTATCTTTATGGATGGTTTTTTAAATCACTGTAGTGAGCTTTCCCAACTAAGAACAGCGTGCAGCATTTAAGCTACGTCTGACTCCTAGGAGGAGATGGTGGCGAGTTGCAACATGCGACAGAGCCGTAGATCACACTGACGGATGATGTATGTCACAATGCGGGTTTCTGACAGCAGGTCCAATGCCTGACATGGGCCTCACCCTCAAAAGAGTACTGACACGCCTGACCCTCGAGTCGAGGAATCAAGACATGAGGGTACACAGCCTTCGGGTCAATGGCTGCCAACTGGTCCTTGATCTCCGTTGAGAAGACCAGCCATGGCCCACCATCCTAAGGGGCACGATGAAGTCAGGATAGTAAGAACCCTGACCTCATCTCGGCTGGAGGGACGGCCTGATTGTGTCCTTCACCAGGAGAACGCAATTTTTGCACACAGAATAGAGGCACCACCCTTTTAGTGGTGCAACTAAACCTGAACGGGGCAGAGAGGAGTGAATCGCAAGCCGAGACGTACCGCCTGAATCAACCACGAGATAGGCTGGGAGATGTTTTAACAGTCACCCACCAACGTGCAAGTGCGATCGACGGTACGAGGAGGTGACGCGTTGCTCAGGAGCAGGCTCGGGTGAGGAGACCAGGACAAGGGAAAAAACACTCTCTATGTGTGTAGGTGGGAACCACTAACTTGTAGTGGAAGTGAAGACACACAAACCCCCGGCCCTCCCCCGGGGGTGGGGCGATGTTGACGACCCCCAAGAGCGATCTCTGCCATCCTGGTTTGCCCGCGTCAGGGAGCTTTGCAGCTCAGCGACAGAATGTCACGTTACGCAGGAGAACAGATGCTGACAGGCAAGCTGTGTGTGCACCGCCAAGAACTGCTGGGCGAAGTTCTCTGCAATGTCGCCGAAAAGGCCGGCCTGGGAGATGGGAGCGTCGAGCCATCTGTGTCAAACTCAGCAAGAGATGGTGCTCCTGGACTACCATGGTGGCCATCACCTGACCAAGGGACTGCATCGCGAGCATCACTGTCCAGAGAGCAGTGTAGTTCGGAGCATGCAGCACCTGCAACACACCTTGGTCAGAACTACCCTTGTGCAGTTCTTTCAGTGCCTTAGCTTGGTAGGCTTGCAGGATATCCATGGCATGCAGGGCGGTGGCGGCTGAGCCCACAGCAGTATAGTCTGCCCCGAACGGGAGAGGCGGACTATTCCACCAGGCATAGGTGCACCATGAGCGCACACTCCACCCGGGGAAGATCCACGTACCCTCTGGCCGTCTCGCCATCGAAGGTAGTGAGGGGTGAGAAGCTTGGAAGAAGGCGGGCAGTAAAGGGGTTCTGCCACGTTCTTACGAGCTCCTCATGCAACTCCGGGAAGAAAGGCACCGGGGGGACGCAGGTGTGTCAGGGCACCCACCACCAGTACCCAACTGCTCTGCTGTGGGACATCTGTGCCTGTGACACCCCAGCCCGAACCCCACCTCTGACAGAACGGGAGTCCACCCATCAGAAGCATCCACCTTAGCCAAAACCTCCCCCTCTGATGTTGTGATAGACATCTGGACATTGTCAGAACCACTAAAGGAGACATCCAGCCCACCGTGAGATGGGCGAACATCATCCAGAGGCAGCTCTACGGAACCACGGGGTGGAACGGAAGTCCGTGGGGGCTTGCCTGGCAACACATTCCAACTCGAAACCCGCAGGTCACCCAAGCCTCACAGAGCCAGCCGAAGAACCTTTACAGTCCCTCGAGCTGGCTGGGGTAGAGGACGAAGGCTCCAGAAGATCCAGAAGCACACGGCTGGAGAGACATCCCAGTTTTGGAAATATCTCTCAACAACTGTGTTAGAAATTGCTCTTTTAGGACCTGGTATGCTCAGGGAGAGCTGAGGCACTCTTCACTCTGCAAATTAATCCGGCGGTCGGTGGCGGCAAGACGAACTCTCTCTTCTCTGTCTTCTTCATGTGTAGAAGACAAACAGAAACAGCAGGCGAGGCTCTGAAGCAGAAATCTGAATGAGTGTATGCGCGCCACCATCTTATATACCCATATGTGCGGGGGTGTGGCGAGTCCACTCGCCAATGTTCATTGGCCTTTTCTCTGTAGCTCAGAGGTGATTGGTCACAGTGCTCCCATAGTAACGTCGTAGTGGAACGACTGAAGGGGAACCAGTATTGACGCGGTGACTTTACTAAATAATGATTGATTCTTTCATGTAGAAGGCAGGGCTTATTCGCCATCTTGGGAGTTACACTTTCTCCCATTCATAAATGATAGGAGTAAACAGTTTTTCTAAATATAAAGTCTTTGCTTTGTTTTAACCTGTAAAGTTAGTATGTTACTGGTCGCTGTATTTGCAGGTTGCTTTAAACGTGTTGTAAAACGGGGACAGGACACCAAAAACCGGGACATCTGGTCACCCTACTAAATATGAGATATATCAAGATACACAGCCCTACTAGCAGCCACCCCATGTACCCTAGCAACTACATAGCAACAGCCTAGCAACCACCCATGTACCCTAACAACCATATATCAACACCCTAGCAACCTCCCCAAGCACTTCAGCAACTGCATAGCAACACCCTAGAAACCACCCAGAACACCCTAGCAACCACGCTGAGTGCCTTTGCAACTGCATAGCAACCACCCAGAACATGTTATCGACACCAGTGCAACCACCCAAGTATCCTGACAAAATACCTTAGCATCTGCGTAGCAACCACCCAAGTACCCTGAAAATTAAGTAGCAACTCCCTAGCAACCACTCTGAGTACATTGGCAACTGCAACAGTTTGTTGACTGACTGAATGTGTCTTTTGTGTTTTTTCTAGTGTGGATCATGGAGGAGAATCCAGGATTACAGCAGGACTTAAGAAATGTACGTCTACAAAACACACACACACACACACACACACACACACACAGCTGTGGTGATTGTTGTTGTGTTATAAATGTCTCTGTTCTTGTGTTCAGATGCCTGTTTTCTCACACTGGATCCAAACACAGCAAACACTAAACTCAGTCTGTCTGAGGAGAACAGAAAGGTGACACGTGTGATAGAGAAGCAGTCATATCCTGATCATCCAGACAGATTTGATGTGTATCAGGTGTTGTGTAGAGAGAGTGTGTATGGACGCTGTTACTGGGAGATTGAGTGGAGTGGGATTGTATGTATATCAGTGTCATATAAGAGCTTCAGCAGGAAGGGAGGTGATGAGTGTTTGTTTGGATCTAATGATCAGTCCTGGAGTTTGATCTGCTTTCCCTCCAGTTACTCATTCAGACACAATAACATAAAGACTGTTCTCCATGTGAAGCCCATCATCAGTAGAAGAGGAGTGTCTGATGATATCTATAGAGTAGGAGTGTATGTGGATTTCAGTGCAGGAACTCTGTCCTTCTGCAGCGTCTCTGACACAATGAGCCTCATCCACAGAGTCCACACCACATTCACTCAGCCGCTCTATCCTGGGTTTAATGTTTTTATTGGATCATCCGTGAAACTGTTAATGAATCAGAATACTGATTGAGATTGTACCCATAATGCTTTGAGCTGCTGATAAATCAGTAACAGTGAGATGTTAGAGTCTCTTCATGACATTAATACTGCAGCTCAACTTCTGTCACTCAAATAACAGAATAAATGTGTGATAAATCCTCATATAGACAGTAAGATCAGTGTCTATATTTGTGTTTTTACTGTTGTGTTTCATCAATCATGTTTTATTACTCCCAAAATATAAAAAAAGTCACAATCATGATTTATTAAGAACATGTCATTCATTTCTCTCTTGTTTTGTGTACAGAAATAATAAAACACAATGACAAATCAAGTTGAGATCAGATTTTAATTGATGTTTGTATCATGAATATAATTGATTCCTCAGAAGACTGAAATGAGCTTCTGACATTATAAAAAATGACATTAATCACAGCATTTAATCAAATATATTATTGTAACTACAGTAAAGCTGTATTCAATTATATTATTATTGCTATAAACCGTCAGAATACATTTGAAAATATTTTTCATGTTTTAGTTTCATGTTTTAATCAAAGTATATTTATAGACAAAAATCCTATATTTTATTTACTGTTTTTATTTACTTATGTGTATATTGAATTGATATGAACAAGTGTTATACTATAGATATAATGCAAACATTACTTCAGCTGACATCTGTATCAACACTTTTAAATAATTGAAATTAATAATATAAATAAATAATAATAGCAATTAAAACGAATTGCTTAAAACTAATTAAAATAGATAAAAAAACAATAATCATATTGCACTTAAAAAAAATACAAAATAAAAAGTCAGTAATTTAATAATAAAATCATTATTTAGCCAATTATTATAATGTAAATTATAACAAATATAAGAAATAAAAAAATGATTGCAATAATGATAAAAACAAAATATCAATAATATATTAATTATATTTTATTAGTGATTGGGACACTTTTTGTCATTGAAATGCCTTTGAAAAAGTGTCCCAAACAACCTGAATTCACCTATTTAAATTACAAAAACAAAACTGTTATTAATGCACTAATATTATTGCAGTATTTATTCAACAAAATCAATAGATATCTTCATTTTTTATTCTGCAAAAAACTAAACATGAATTATAATTATATGATGATCAAATAAAGCTGTTGTAATTGCAATAATATTGTAATTGTAATATTATTGTTTATATTGTTTATAAATATTGTTTTATTATTATTATTATTGATTTATTGTCATTGTTAGAATATATATATATATATATATATATTTTATTATTGTTATTATTTATTTATCATTTTACAATATAACAACAGTCAAAACGATTTAAAAAAATATATATATAAAAAAGAAGAAAAAAAAAAACAGAAAATATACAACATTAAGTAGCATCAGAGTATACAAACATGAAAACATGTACATCATCAAATCCAATTTGTGTTACTAAATTAAAACTAAAAACAAATGACAACACATGAATGGTCAGTGTGATAACATGGGTATTATATAGGCACAAGTCAAAGGCTTCACAAAGGGTCCAAAAAAAATTCCAGGTCTCTAAGAAGATGTGTTTTGTTTTTTTTGTATGTTAAGTATTCCACATGCAGTGTGTCGTTTATGATATTTTTAAATAATTCAAATGTTGGAGGGTGTTCCTGTTTCCAGTTTAATAAAATACATTTCTTAGATACATAGGAAATCAGACCTACCTTTTTGATAAATAAAGGGCCTGATACCTCATTTAAGTCTTGTGATATTTCTTCCCCAGAACCCTCACAGAGACCTCATGTACAGTATCCCAAAACTCATTTAGTTTTTCACAGTTCCAAAAAATATGCATAACGGTGCCCTTATATTTCTTTCATCTCTTACATAAAGGAGATGTACCAGGATATATCTTACTGAGGCGGACTGGGGTCAAGTATATCCTTTGTATGAATTTGTAATTTTGTTCAATTATGTTGTTACTAGAAAATGAGAAAAATACACATTTGTATCAGAGCATGTGAGCGGAGAGGAGCGGGGAGCGGAGCGTGTGAAATATAGTCGGAGCGCGTTTTTATTCAAAGGCCAGAGCGATCGCTCTGTGTCGCTCTGGTTCCGCTCCAATACCGCTCACACCACAAGTCTAGGGCATGCACATCTCCACCCGGAATTCACCGGTGCATTTAACATTTAACAACACTGTCGGCCTACACAGTACACACTAGACAAAACATTTTCGTTGTGAAGGAGAGATGGAGTTTGTGCAATATTTTCAAAAGCAAACTGACAGGTCATACAAGTGCACATTTCCTGTCAAAAAACTAGATTCTAATGATGTTGAACATGAACAGGAATGTGGTGATACTATTTCAGTAAGTAAGGAATCGTATTTTAATCTAAAAAGACACATCATGCGGAAACATGACAGCGTGCTGCGCGTACATGGGGAGGCCAGAGCAAAACGTGAGAATTTTGAATATGGCTGTAATAGGAAATATTGGCTAATAATCAATTAAATAAGTTTTGTCAAACAAACTATTAATGTACTATTAATTAAATAAGTTTTGTCAGCTTACTTAACCGTGTCCATGATTTTATTTTTCATAGAGAAAGAGTTAGAGCGGAAGCAGCAACAGAAACAAACTGAAGAACTTAGAAGTTTCTTTACTACAGTCAGAGCCCCAACCATAACTGGTTTGAGAAAGAGATAACTAGATACAGCCTTCTTTAAAATGATCTATATGGACTATGAACCACTGAGTGCAGGAGAACGAGAAGGGATGAGACACTTCGCCGGCGCAGCCCAGCCAAGCTACACACCCCCATGCTATAACACTGTGCGAGACACGTTCATGCCTCATGCTCTGGAGGAGATGGAAAAAAGGCTCTGAGACCTGTTGAAAAAGGGGGATGAGTCTGTTCTGTCAGCAGACATTTGGACAAGTAGAAGAGGGCACAGCTTTCTTGCCATCGTGGCCAGCTTCATCGATAGGACATTCCGGGGTCACACAGTTTTGTTGACCTGTGTCCACATACAGGGGCACCATACCGCAGACCGCATTTACCAGCTGTTCGAAAGTGTTCTAAAATACTGGAATGTGGAACGACGTGTGATAAGGGTTGTCACTGACAGTGCCAGCAACATGGTCAAGGCATTTAACCTCTTCCCTGTGACTGAAGAGGAGGATGAACTCATTGATGAGGGGGCCGCGGGTGCCAGCAGCAGTGCTACTGAACATGAGGAGGAGGACGGACCACCTGAGCTGTCACAGATCGAGGTGAAAGAGGCAGCGGCCAATGTCGAAAACATGATCAATCAGTACATTTACATTTACATTTAGGCATTTGGCAGACGCTTTTGTCCAAAGCTTTTGTCCAGTACTTTACAAGGTGCTAATGCACCTTGTCCGTGTGCTTACAACACTGGCAGACCTCACGCACAATTTACAAAGGGAGTTGGGGAACCTGGGGATGATTCTCCCTGCTGTCAGTGAAATAAAATCCCTACTCACTAATGATGCTGCCCTGCCCATGACGATTGCTGCCTTTGGTGAAACATAGGCCAACAACGTCTCATCTCGTTACGACAGATATTATACAGATAAGCATGTACTTTTAGCATTGGTATTGGATCCACGTTTCAAAACTGAATGGGTAATTCGTGACGAGTCTGTGTGCAACAGGCTTGGGGAGATCCGCGACCTCCTTGTGGAGGAAACTGAGAGACTAAGACCTCCCCATGGGACACCGGACACCGACACCTCATCTGGCTGAGTCTGAACCAAAAAAGGTTCGATTGTTTGGTTCATACTTCAGCGAGCAGTTGCACACACCTGGAGATGCCAAAGGTGAGGTTGAGAAGTTCCTTTCATCCCCGAGGCAGAACCCGGATGCAGATGTCATACAGTTTTGGAACGAAAACTCCAAATCATTTCCCAGTCTGGCCAAAGTAGCTCGCTCCATCTTCAGCGTTCTTAGTGGCTCTGCAAGTGCTGAGAAGGTGTTTTCCGCTGCCAGCCTAGTGTCCAGAAATCACCGCACTAGTCTGAAGCCTCAAACATTGTCCAAACTAGTTTTTTTGAAGGTGAACTCAAAAGAACTCTAGATAAGGAAAGTATACCTAAGCCTATTGTTTTATTATAGGCTAATGTAAGGTACGACCACCATTTAAGTTTTATTTATCATTACTAATCATAGGCTATATAATTAGGCTATAATCCTAAGTTTGGAGTGTGTGGAAGGCACAAATTTCTTATAGGTCCTGTAGGTATGGTTGGCTAGTTCGAGGTTACATCGATTGTTTATGTTCAACATGGATGTTTAGTGTAGTTTTTTAGTTTGTTTGAAGCCTTACACTGACATCACTCCAAAGTTTAATTCAAAATTTGTTAAAACTGTTTTTGTTTGAAGTAAATATATGTTCTATTTTGACTGATGTTGCTGTTGCTGTGAATTCTTTATGGGATATAGGCTGCGTTGCGGATGTGTTTTCGAGCGGGTTTTCTGCAGGTTGATTTTTCTTTCCACGTGTGAAGCCATGTCTGTGGAATACATGCGTATCAGGTGTGGTCCAACCCGCAACCACGGCCCCGCGACAGAATATACAAGAAGCGGATTATTTTCCGCAGCAGTGACACAACAAACCCGCTCCACGGGTGCCATGCAGGCCGTGTGTCCCAGCCGTAAAGCTTTGGTTAAACACGGCACATGTTTTAGGAATTTTAAATTTGAGCGAGAGTGGAGCGATTTCACAGGATAGCGGAACGGTCTGGTGCAACTTTGAGCGGTAGAGCGGGGGGAGCGAAGACCGACGTGAGCGAGGAGTTAAAGATGAGTCAGCTTTATGTCTATATGTCTCGGATATCTTTCCCTTCAACCCTGATGTGTTCTCTAGAATATTTTCTAATTTAGATAATTCAAGTGAGATATGACCCTTTGCAAGAAACTCGTCTATCAGATGTCCAAGTTGTAAGTACTTGTAAAAATCTTTATTGTCAATATCAAATTCACTTTTTAATTCAGAAAAAAAGATTTTAGTGTGCCCTTATTAAGAACTTGCTTAAAAGAGACAATGCCTTGATCCTTCCACTTAATGAACTTAATGTCCTTCCTATAGAGGATGGCAAATCTGGATTATAGGACAAAGGTCTTTCTTGGGTACAGTGAAGTAGGGGCTGTAAAACCCTTTCCTCATGTCGGCCGAGGGGACTGGCTCTATTTCCGCCCGAAGAACAGCGGCACTCTCATCCCGAACCGCGGTAGAGAGGACACCATTGAACTTGGGCGGGGTTCCGTGCGAATTGGATAGCATAGCCGAGTCTGATGGTTCTGAGAAGCCAGCGAGAGAGGTTGGGTAACTCAAGCCAAGCTGTAAGATTCTCTGCTAACGGTCTCAGGGGGACCACCGACGTATCTCGGGTGGGTACGGTGTGACTGAGTTGTGAGGAAAGCCCTTTGTTCAGGGGAGCGCTGTCCCGGAGGACGAAAGGTGCTTTGATCGCCATAACCGACATACAAGGATCCATCAGAGGATCGCCTGAGCTCGTGGGACCGACTGAAGGATGCACTTGATATGTCAAAGCATGCAGAAGCACAGGAGTTGCGGTCGAGCATGCTTTGATGTGTTTTAGTGGCTGGGTACCCCGGAGGGACCCAGTCACGGTGGAAGTACCGAACGGTGGGAGTACCGTATGCTTTTCCCGAAACAGTTACGCACGATTCACACGGGGCGTCAGTGTCAACGCCTCCCATTGACTTTGAATGGGTGACGTCAAGCATTGCCGAACTGAATTGTGGATCCGTCGGCGGCGTTTCACTGGTGTTGCTCGCGGCAGAAGTTGGGAATTTCTCAACTTTGCAAGCGCCGACGGAAGCGTCAGCTAATCAGAACGATTTTATGCAAATACACTAGCCAGGCGGCAGCCAATTGCGTTCATCCTGTTCAACAGCAGCAAACTGAGGATAAATTTTAAAATGTGTCAAATAAAACCACTTTAATTACAACATTCATATGAGGTTATTTAAACATACCACTCCTTTCTGTAATGCTGGACATTTTAATAATCATCAAATGGGTGACCCATATGAAAAAAACCTGCATGATTCATATACAGCAACCATATATCTTTCTTACTTAAACGGGTCAGAATTACCTTCTGTGTTTCATGTAAGGCCAATACATGTCCTATATAAAATCAGACCATTTATGGCCACTTTCATACTAAAAAGCACACATTAAACTTGTAGGGGATTTCTGGGTCATATATGAATACTGTATAAAGTCTTATATGAGTTTTACATGACAACAGTATGTAAATGTGTATGGTATTAGTAAAAAATAAAGGAAATTACTGATATTCATATACAAATAATTTTAAGTTCTTGTATTGAGTTGTATGTTATTCTAATTAAAGTCATATAGGATTATTTACATTTTGTTTCTATTTATTTCATACAGATGTAATATAGTTTTAATAGGGAAATGGTGAGCCTGCTCTTTAAGTTTTATATATTTCCACCAATTCCTTATATAGGCAATTATATTACTACAACTCCACATATAATTATCTTACATGATTTCAGTCAATATTAAGATATGTCTGCATGCACCTATCATATGATTTCAGACAATGACTTACACAAATTTGCAATGGAACACTTATTTCAAATCAATTAAAGTGACATACATACAAATCAAATTTGAGTATTTTAGAATTTCAACTTGATAGCAAACAGAACTTTGACCAGGAAGAACAAAACACACAAAAAAGCAACAACAAAATACCTTGAACACACTGTCAATGGCCATCAATCATCAAAGAGCATTAAGGTTTCTGGATGTTTTTCTGTTTTCTTCTTTCCTCTAATTTCAGTGAGTTTTGCATTGATGGCTGCACCAATGCTGGAGGGCACCACATGAGGCCACTTCTGCAACGCTGCTCCTGTAAGACAAATAAATAAAAATTAAAACCAACACGTTCTCACTCCCAAGTCGTCACATATTGAAGCTAGGTCAGGACCCCCTTGGCATCACATTTTTACACACAGGGTACCCCTTCTGCGTCATTTTTCAATGTGCAGGGTCCTCCACTGCTTTATATAAAAAACTTTGGTGTCAATAAGCTGATGCAAAAGGCATTGGGAATTGTATCGTCGGGATTAAATTATATATTGGGTTATAATACTGCCATTATTGCATATATACAGTCTTATGAAAATGTTTAGGCACCCCTTGATAAATAACAGATTTTGGTGATTTTTTTTAATTGAAAAGATGTTAACACAGTCTCAATTGGAAATGGAAAAAATGCACAATATTTTCAGCAAACGGTAATGCATAGTTATTTCTTATTCCATAAATTGAACAAAAATAAAAACATTATTATGACACTGTGCAAAACTTTGGGCACCCTACATAATCAGTACTTAGTAAAACCTCCTCTGGCAGATATCACAGCTTGCAAACGCTTTTTACAGCCAGCTAAAATTTGTGTGGAGTGAGATTTGGAGAACAGTTTTATTTATATTACACTATTTACACATTTATGAACACATAACCCAACCCCTGTCCCTAAACCTAACCATTTGTTATATCTGTGCTTTATTAACAGGCAGATACAACTATATATGTATTTATAGTATATGAATAATAGTATTCATATACTATAAATGTATACAAAATTATTTATATCTTTTACAAATGCATGCAAACCATTAAATTAAGACATCAGCTGAAAACAATGGAGGACCCTGTGTGGCCAAAAACAGCGCTAAAGCGTCAAAATGTTATAAGGGAACCTGACCAAGTGTCAATATGTTACGACTTGGGAGTGAGAATGTGTCGTTAAAATATTGCTCTTGTTAGGAAGCAAGCTCGCCCACAGTTAATTACTATCAAGTTAGACAGCTCAACAGCAGCCTGGGGGAAGACGGTGGTCTAGTGTTTAGGGAACTAGGCTCCCAATTGGAACCCCAGAAAGTTGTGAGGTTGAAAGTGATTGCCACTATTGTGGCCCTGAACAAGACACTTAGCATAAACTTACTCCCAGTGGATCACTTTGGATCTGCATAATTACATAATTAAAACTGATTTCAAACTTACTGTAGATAGCATCCATTTTTTTTTGTCAAGAGCCTGACGTTGTGGACCAGAATCCCTGGATGTTCCTCGAAGATTGCTCACAAGAAGCACATCAACTGGGAACACTGCTGTGAGTTTTCTCACAAAACAGAAGGCAGAGTTTGCATTCTGAGCCACAGCCCAAGCCAGTCTGTCAATGAATACATTCGATCCAGGAGAAATTTCCACCTATTTTTAGGAACAGTATGAAAACAATTAATTATGCAGTGTTGCCAAGGACTGCAATGGTTTCATATAGATGCTGATTACCAAATGGTTCATACATATTTATCTATAGCTAATACACTACCTGTTCTGTGGACACTGCTTTCAGTGGGGGGAAGGCTGTGGGAGAGGGCTGTGGAATGCTCTGTGGCAAACCCAGTCCACTTTCCCAGTCAGAGCTGACTGATGATGTTGATGAGCACTGAGACTTCATGCAATTCCAGACAGACTGGATGATGATGAGATCAGATCTCTGTGTGAAGCACTGTCTGTTGTCAGAATCCTTGTGCAAACAAAAATCTCACTGGATTATTACAATTAATGAATGCAAAATGAATGTTTGGAAATGTAAACTGATATTTCATACTGACACACTACAGAAAAAATAGAAATAGCTGAATTAAAATCATTTTTGGTTGGTGAAAATACTAGTGGCCTATAACTTTTGCACAGTACTGTATATATATATATATATATATATATATATATACAGGGTTCCCACTGTAAGCCAAATGTCAAATTCACTGACTTTTCCCTGACTTTTAATGACTAAAAAGCTGAATTTCCATGACCTATAATGAACGGATCAACCACTTGCAGGCTTTATTTACTTGTTTACAGACGTTTTTAGTACAAAACTATAGAAGCCCATTTCTGCCACTAAATAAAAAAAGATAAAGATAAAACTCACAATTCTGACTTTTTTTTCTTGCAATTGCAAGTTTGTATCTTGCAATTTTGACTTTTTTTTTCTCAGAATTGTAACATATAAATTCATTTCTGAGGAGAAAAAATACTGATATGTTCACATAATTGCGAGTTCATATCACACAATTCTGCCTTAACTCTCAATTGCGAGTTTATATCATGCAATTCAGACTTTATAACTCGCAATTGCAACTTCTCACAATTCTGCCTTTTTTTTTTTGCGAGAATTGCGAGTTTGTATCACGCTATTGTGAGAAAATAAGTCAGAATTGTGAGATAAGTCGCAATAACCTTCTTTTTATTTTTTATTTAGTGCCGGAAACAGGCTTTTTCTGTAATATTTCTACAGAGATTAATTTATGTTTATAACAATCTGAAGGATTTTTGTAAGGGTTTGGGGTTTGTAAGGATTTGTAATCAAGTTCATCATTTAGGTTTTTTTTATTTCTGCACATTTAGTTTTTGCTTTTCTATGATCTACTTTTCATACCCAGTCTTTGAAGTGGTCATTTTGTAGCCAAAGCTCTTGAAATTTTTTTTTTTTTTTCTGGCATGTTTGCCTTAGTTTTCTAAGCTGGTGACTGCATTTGACTTCAGTGATTGCCAGTTGACGTGCGGGAAGAGAATAAAATGGCACTGAAAAATAGCCTAACCATAAAAATAGTCAAATAAATAAATAAATAAATAAAAACGGTACAGAAAAGTTCAGTTTGATAAACAGAAACTAAAATTTAAATCAACAAACAAAAATCCCTGATATTCCATGACTTGGACCAAAAAAATATAAAATTCCCTGACTTTCAATGACTGGAATAGACCTTTTAAAATTCCATGATATTCCAGAAATTCCATGACCCGTGAGAACCCTGTATATATAATGAAAGTGTGCCGTCAAGATGACATTAGCAAATTAATGCTTACTTTTACAACTAGGCTAAAAATGTTCTTAAAAGTTTTTGACCCTGGAGAGGATATGGAGAAGATGATATGTATTTGTCTTCTTACCTCTATAAATGTAAACATATTGACATAAAATGACTGTGCAGCATAGGATGTTAAGTGAGAGAATCTAAAGGGGTGGGAGGTAGATCACAAAGGAGATCTTAATGCCATCCACATTTTACTTTGATGTCTTGCCTTGTATGCTTCCTTTGCATAGACTTTTTGTCACTGACGGTTTTACTTACAATAGGACCAAGGTTTAAAAATACCAAATATCTTTTTTTTTCCAATGTAAGAGCTGCAAACACCACAGTAATGATGGTATTCTGATTTCTGATACAAAATCTTTAAATGTCTTCTCTAGCAAGTCTGCAAACATTTCAGTTCATTATTTAAGTACATGGTGTGTGATTATATGCATGAAATTCATTCAGTGACAGTGGAACACAAACAGTCTTACCGGTGTATTCTCAACATCAGTTTCATCTGAATCTGTACATCTCGATGGTGGGACTCAGGCCCGTTTCTTAGGCAGTGGCTTGTTCCTTTCAGCAGACTCCAACCCCAGAAATTCCTTAATTTTAGCAGTAGTATGAAATTGATTGTCTGACAAGAAGTACAAAGTCGGACGAGACATCATATTAAGGCACTTTACATTAAATAAAACAATATTTTAAATGTACTGCATTGAATTATTGATGTGCCTATCATTGTGAATATTATTGCCATAACAACTGCACACATTACAGCAGCTTAACATAAAAATAAACATAGCATAAGATAACAGTAGAAACAAAATGCATTAATTATGTGTACTTACTGCTCACAAACTTGATCAAGGCCATGTACACCGCCCAGCCATGTTTAGGCTTTTTCCCTTTCTGCCACTCCACAGCAGCTGAAGAGTCAGTTTGTGGGTATCCATCGTCATCCATCTTGGTGTCATCATATTTTCGTATGGCTTCGGTTTTCACTTCACTATACATCCCAGCATCCTCCCCACTGACCCACTGGACCACTGCAAACTTTCTCATGTCACCTTGGAAATTAAAAGAGAGTTGCTAGTCATTTAAATGACGGCATTTAAGGCGGTTTCATTAATCACATGGTGTCTTGCGAGTTTGACTGATTGACATAAGGGCAGACATAATGCTAGGTCAACTAAATATGTCACTGTTACATGAAATTTGGCTGCAGTGCTTGTAGAATATAAAAATATAGAATATAGAGATATAGAATATAATAGATTAGAATAGAATATAGAATATAATACAATAGATATCATTTTCAAAATAACAGTATCGTGAATTTATCGGTATAATATCAACACAACATAAACAAAAAATAATTAATCCAGCTAACCTTAGCTAAATACACGATGCAAGGGCTAATTATGTCAAAGTTGTTGCAGAGATTTCCTAAATAAGCCCAGACAGCATCTGACTCTGTGCCAGATTCGTTTTCAACCAGCAAATCCACGTTACAGTCACATCCGTTTCAGTGCTGTATCACAGTCCTAGACGGATCCGGCCCGTGTCTGGTTTCAGTGGGCACGGTCTACTATCGCAGAGCGGATCCGGGCCGAGTCTGGTACGGAGCTGGCCCAGATGAGCGGAAAACCAGATGCGTGCCGGTATTGGCCCGTTGTGCCAAAAGACACTGGCCCAAGTCCGTTTTGCGGATTTGCAGGAGTGTGGGCCAGAATCAGGCCGGATGAAATTTGCTGTCAGGGAGGCTCCAGTTGCTAAAGGTTAGCTGGTAGCAAACCAACTCTTGTAACTTGTCTGATAGGTTAACATTACTCAATTAAAAAAAAAACCCACTTACTTTACTTACAAACTGATAAATGCATAAAGCTGAATCAACACTGTTGCCTGAGTAATTATTACAAGAAGTCAAAATTCTTCCCACCTTAGGCTCCCGATGACGCTACCGAAGAAATCAAAATCCAAAGCTTTTCAACGTCCCATTTTACCGCTCTCTGGGCGCTTCTTCAAATGAGCCACTGATCTGGCTTTTCATTGGATCCCGCAAAGAAGTTCAAACAGCAACCAATCGGCGTATTTTATACTCTCTTTTTTTACACTGACTTGCTTAACGATAGGCATGTAAAAGACTACTTTTAAATTATACAGAACACATGCTGAAGAAATACCAAAACAAAAAGCGTACTGCTTTTACAGTTGCCAAGAAGAAGAAAGAAAAATTCCTCATCGTACACGGACCAGGTGAAAGAAAAGGTCATATATATGTGCAATTTAGCAATCGTCCATATTCTGGCTTGGTGAAAATAATATTTTATCTTAAGGGAACTTTCAGTCTTGTGTCTGACGTTTAATTACACTTTTTAAATAGCAAATTCTGGTAATCAGAGCACATACAGAACGTGTAAATGATGGTCATACAATTACGTGTATGCGACCTTGCAGTTACGTTGGCAGTAAGTCATGAAATTACCAGTATATTACCAATAGAGTATATCTGGGACGTCCTTGGTAATATTACAACATTAGTAGGACGTACTGAGGATGTTGTCAGCTGGTAAGTCATGAAATAACGCTCTGCAGAGGCCGTGGACACTTGCATTGTTAGGAGGACTTTCAGTACACAATGTATATTTGGGAAAAAATACGTAAAAATATATAATAAAAACATCCTTAATTAGCGCCCTCTCATGGTACGCACAGTACGTACTGACGTACGGCTGCAGGCGCCACTGACTAATCAGACACATTTCTCAAGCTTATGCGCACTATATGACCTGAATTGCCTCATCATGAACAACCAAACAAAAATGTTTTGTGTTCTATTAAATTGACATTAATAATCACTTTTACAAAACGAGCAATAACCGACAAAAAGGATTTTTATATATTTTTGCAAAACTAATGGTTGTCTTTTTTTTTTAAATGTACAATTTATGTTGGAAATGCCTGATACTCTGCATAAAATAAACGCTTATTCATACTAGAATACAATTACTTCGGATGTTAAAATATTTCCTCAGAGCTGTTTACTGTTTGTTTTGGGCAGGTTATGAAAGCAGTCGCAGTATATTTCAGCTATGATTGCGCAACTCGGGGCGGCGGTAGCCGGAAAACGTTCCCCACCGAACACTTAA
This sequence comes from Cirrhinus molitorella, assembly GCA_033026305.1. Lineage (NCBI taxonomy): Eukaryota > Metazoa > Chordata > Actinopteri > Cypriniformes > Cyprinidae > Cirrhinus > Cirrhinus molitorella. The sequence continues at coordinate 10,972,343 of CM065128.1, forward strand.
GCTCGCGTGCACAGAGCCAGCACCGTTACGGTGGAAACGGAATAACAGAGACTGTTTGAATTCACGTGAATTACTTCTGCCGCCTGGGTGGTGGTGGTGATGGGGCACCCCGCTCTCGGCTGCGGCGGCCGCAAAGACCGCCGAGACCACCGCGGCGGCGGAGCCCATCTCCTCGCCATGATTGCAGTTCCCCACCGAACACGACTCCTGCTCCGGCACGAGAGCCAGCGCCATAACGGTGTAAACGGAGTAACAGAGACCGGTCGATTACACGTGAATTATTTCTGTTTAATGTTTAATTTGTACTTTTAATGTTTGTTAAATGAGTATAAATAGGCAATATGTGTACATTAAAACGATAAACTATGCTGTAAATGATAAAGGAAGTTATCATGCAAACCAGTGGTTGTGTGGAGTATTTTACAAAAGTTTATACGATTTAAATTAATCTGTAAGCATAATTTATTATGTATAAAGTAAAAAGCATAAAGTATTTCATATGTATAAATTAAGAATAAGCTATATTTGAATAAAAATTAATCAACCTATAGATGAGTTAAATCAACCCATCATGATGGGTTAAATAAACAACCCAATTTGCTGGGTAAAATTAACCCCAAATGGGTTCTGTCCTATATTTACCCAGCCCTTGGGTTAAAAACAAACCAAATTGGGTTGTTTTTAACCCAATTTTTTTTATAGTGTTCCTTCCAGGTTTTTATAAGTGTCCAATCCATGGAAAGCTAACTCTTTCCCTAATTCAAGGGCACACCAAGATGTTTCCGTAACTTTGTATGCATGGAGATGACTGTCAAATGTTAATGGAGTGAGAACTTTTCCAAACATGTACCATAAACCACCGTGTCCATATATTGCTTTCATCTTGAGAAATAATGGAATCTCTTCTGTGTACAGTCAATGACTTTGCATTCTCCAGTTTTGTAAGCTGTGTTGTAACTGTGATGGAATTTGTTTTTATAAGATTTCATTTAACAGAGGTCCAGAGGTCTTCCAACTTGTGATCTTAAAGTGGCCAGCACTAAAGACGGAAGGGTGTTTGACGGGACATCACAAGTTCCTGTGGCATGGCATACTTCATATCCAATGCTTTTCTTCTAAGCTTGCTCCCAGCACTGTCTCAGCTGATGACTTCTAGCAAGTGATTTGGTGATGTTCTTGCAGTTACAAACAACAGTAGACACTTTCTTGAAATACTGATGCTTTCCTTCAAAGTGAATACAAGACAAATGAAGTAATGGCCCGTAAAAAATGCATTTTTGGAATGACACCATCAGGGAAGATTTCAGGAAATGATGTCAAAAACTCTGTAGTCTTCTCCTCAAGATAAAGTATCCATGATCGTCTAACCACATCCACCACCTCTCGTAGTAAAATGTAGCAATTCCAATACATGTTTGGAGGTATATAAGATCCGACCATTAGTGGTAGCAGTCAAAGCAATATCCAGGTTTCAGACGCTTTACCAGAGAGTTGACCTCTGCTTCGCAACAATCTCTCCATCAGGTTTGTGGTTCTTAGATGTCTTAGATGTCTTGTCATTTATAGAATATGGAAAATTCTTGATTTCAAAGTTCAGCTGAGCTAGAGTGAAGTGATTATCTGGATCAACTGATGAAGAATCAACCTCAGAACTTTCGGGTGGAAACAAGTGAGTTATCGCTCGAGGAGCATAGTTAAGAGATGAGAAACAGCACTCTCTCTGCACACCATAAACAGACCCATAATCAGGATTTTCATGGACAGCCTGCAGGTGGTATCTGTAGTTAGTACTGTTTCGTAAAGTAAAGTGCTCTTCTTTGAATTTGGTAGTGATGTCTTCTTTTGTGGCCATGCAAAAATGACATATTCTTCCATTTGAAAAATTTCTTTTCAACCCAATCAAAGAATGAGCTGAAAGATTGTCTGCTGATATGTGGCAACTGTGCCATAGAATCTTCTGCTTTCCCCATTACATGACAGTGTCATTCCCTCTGTCTCTAGACATGTTACTTCTTCGATCAAAGATTGAAAAAGATTATAGTTGGTAAGATCTTTTTCAATATACCGATGCCTGATTAGAGATGAAAGGTAGATATTCTCAAGTTTGGAAGTATATTTCTTATCAATGTTTCCAAGTTTGAAATACAGTGAGTACGGAAAGTACCCCCTTAAATTTTTCACTCTTTGTTATATTGCAGCCATTTGCTAAAATCATTTAAGTTCATTTTTTTCCTCATTAATGTACACACAGCACCCCATATTGACAGAACACAGAATTGTTGACATTTTTGCAGATTTATTAAAAAAGAAAAACTGAAATATCACATGTCCTAAGTGTTCAGGGCCTGGTTGCATGAAAGCCCTTAAGGTAAGAAATCCCTTAGTTATAAGGTCAATCCTGCATCTCACCAAAACACTCGAGCCTGACCTTGAGCACCAAACCAGATGAAGTCGTGCACTTCCAGCACTGCTTCAAGTTTTGATTGCTGTGAGGTTTTTTGCTTACGGTACTTTTCCGTCTGTCATTGGCGACATCTTCAGAGTACACAAATCCACTGTCTGCAGAGCTGTCCATCGAGTGTCCTTAGCCCTGTGACGCCAAATTGACACATACGTGAAATGTCCTTCCAGAGATGAGCGGGACGTATTAGTGGAGCCTTTTTTTTTTGCAGTTGCTGGTTTCCCACTCGTTTGCAGAGTAATAGATGGAACACGTGCAAATTCAAGCCCCCACCAATATGAAGATCAATTCAAAATCGTCAGTCAATCTCAAAAACTTCCATTCTATAAATGTACAGCTGATATGTGACCCAGTCAGCAATATAACAAATGTTACTGCTGAGTGGCCCGGCAGTACCCATGACGCACACATGCTGCCTGAAAGTAATATTTATCTCAGTTTTGAGGATGGAACACACACAGGCTTACTTTTGGGCTATCCTTGCTGTTCATGGCTGATGACACCTTTTAGAAATCCAGTAGGAAATGCACAGGTAAAATTTATTTAAATAATCTAATTGTAGGAGCCATTTGTTCACCTTATTTAAATGTTTATATAGTTAATCCTTTTTTTTTTTTTGCATCTGTCTGTGATTTTGGAGATGTGCCCCCTCTGCAGGAGAATGGAAGCTTAAAGGTCTGGGTGTGGCCTACTGGAGCATGGCCTGCTGGGAGCACATGGTCTTTAGACCTTACCTTTTGTTTGTTAGCAGCAAAACCTTGATGGAAATAAGTTTCTGTAACACCTTTGGCCAATTGTACTTTTATTTTTTTATTTTTAACAATACAATAAACAACAAGAAATGCATATTCAACTTGGTGTGGTGCTGACCCTGATGAAGCAATGCAGCCGAATCAAGATGCGGAGGATACAACAACAGAGGGACATGCTATCCGAAACTTGCTTGTGGAAACATTTTTTCCCTAAAGTTGGCTGAATATGTTCTACAACAAACTGTAGATGCTGTATAAATGAATTATAAAACTAAGTAAATGTAAAAAGACTTCAAAACATTTTTATTTATAAAAAAAAAACACTGAAACATTTACAATAAAAAAAGAAAACTGGATTATATAGATTACACTGGATTATCATTTAGAGAAAATGAATATTTATGTAGATCTATGTATTTTACAAATGTTTATTATGTATATTACAAACCATTCAAATAAAAAATGCACTTAAGATTGAACTGACTGAATAATAATAAAAACACTTTGCTTATTGGCTGCAACGTGATTAATTCCTCTTGCGCAAGTTTGTTGATTTTGTGTTGCAGTATTATGTTCTGCATATTTAAATGTTCTTTTTACATTTCTAGTTTAGACATCTCCAATTCTGCTTTCCTCTTCTGCAGCAAAAGAACTTCTCGTTAAAGTTCGGCAAGGCCTGATTGCCCATCCTTCCTCCCCAGTCCTTTCTCCTCAGATGAATGCCTGAAAACAGAAAAAACTAGTATCATTGAATTGTGAAACATTTTTTTTATTATTCTTTTAATTGTTATCGACTGCAACACAGATCGCTTATATTCAGATGTCGCTAACCTCGTGGGTGGATGACTGGGAGTGGGGCTTGTCGCTTCAGGAACATTTTCCCAGTTTGTGGTGTTTAGGCTGGAAAAAATTATATATATATATATATATATATATATATATATATATATATATTATTGTAGCATCTGTCCAGCTCTGTATCTACATGATACTACTAAAAAAGACATTTAATAAAAATGCATTAGCATTATCTGTGTTATTTTACCTGCTTCCCGAGCTGCTTTGAGGAGCGCCTGCAATGCTGACTAGAGTAGGCGAATCCTTCCCTAGTATGTCCTGGACCAGCTTCGCTGTCTCAGAGAGGTCCTGTGGCGGCAGCCCTCCTCCTTTATACAATTACATTTGTTGACAGCTCTATTAAACCAACCACACTACTTTTTTGAGACAATATATCCAGTTACGTATCAATTTAACATGAATGTAACGTTAACTCGTAACTAACCTTTTTAACCAGATTCTTTTTTATAGTTATTTCTTTTTTTTGAGCTCACAACCACATTTTCATACTTTTTCATGACTTATTCTACTGCGCGCTTGACAGCAAGATTTCTTGAGTTGATTTTGTCCATTATCTCCTGCCAGGCTTTCGTCTTGTGCAAATGAGTGATGGACAGGTTATATCGACTTTGCAGGGTGTTTTTTCTTTTAACGTATTCTTCTAAAAGAACGGCCTTTTTGTCCTCAGTCCAGTTGGGTTTATGTTTTTTGTTTTCTGTAATGTTATTATTCTCCATGGCTACAAAAATATTTTATAGCTGTGATTGTAAGGTACATTTTGCGGTCCGTTATGTTTATAGTGTGAGATGGAAGAGTAACTATAGCAATCGCAGCTCCGATTGCCGTGCGCTGCCAGAAACTACTGTGAAATGCTTAGTATTAACACTTAGGTAAGGGTGACGGTTAGGATGTTTGTTGCACCACTCTTATAGAAATCCCTTGCCTTAGGGATTTCTTCCCCTTCAGGGATACCCTTACTTAAGAGCTTTCAAGCAACCGGGCCCTGGAGTATCTGAATTTGGGGTACATTCTGAGGCATTTAAAACTCTGACCACAAAAGAACAAAAAGCCATATGCATGCCTTTCCATTTGCATCTGAAATTTTATTTTATTTAATTTTTGGTACGTTAATCACAATTAAACCAGCTTCATCCGATCAAGAACAATCAAGTATAACAGAGGACAGCAGTAGACATTGTGTAGGTAAACCTCACTGCATATGAAAAGGAAAATGTAGTGATGTACTTCTTTTCATACTTGTAATTTATGTCCAGAATGAGTTTGGAACTGACATTTTTTTAAATGTCTATGATATGTGAACTCCTTTCACACAGAAAACACTTAAACACTCTCTCCAGTGTGAATCCTCATGTGGACTTTCAAGTTTTTTATTTGATTGAACCTTATTCCACACTGTTGGCAGGAAAATGGGTTTTCTCCAGTGTGGATTTTCATGTGGTTATTAAAGTGCCCTTTTTGACTGAAATCCTTTTCACAATGATGGCAAGTAAACAGCTTCTCTCCAGTGTGAACTCTCATGTGGACTTTCAAGTTTTCTTTTCGACTGAAACTTTTTCCGCACTGTTGGCAGGTGAATGGTTTTTCTCCTGTGTGAATTTTCATATGGATTTTCATGTTTACTTTTCGACTGAAACTTTTTCCACACTGTTGGCAGGTGAATGGGTTTTCTCCAGTGTGAATCCTCATGTGGTTAATAAAGTGTCTGTTTTGACTGAAATTCTTTCCACACTGCTGGCAAGTAAACAGCTTCTCTCCAGTGTGAACTCTCATGTGGACTTTAAGGCTACTTTTAGTAGTATAACTCTTTCCACACTGTTGGCAAGTATTTAGAGTCTGTGAGCATGTTTTCTCATGGTCATTTTCTTTCAATTCTTGATTCTCCTCCATCAGTTGCTTTGGCTCTAAATAAAAAAAAAGACATAAGCCTAGTTTAAAATGACACAAAACAAACATTCAACATGTGAAGCATCAATTTTCACACAAAGACGGCAATAGACAAATCTACTTGAATGTGCTGATAATGGTATATAACAATCTAAAATTATTCCCTTGATATTTCTATTGTGGCCTGTATAATGAAAAACATGAGAAGAAGTGTATTTCGCATTAAACAGGTTGTTTTTGAAAACGTGCATTAAATGGGCATAAAGCTGTTCTCAATTTTCACTGATGACTGTAGTTTTAATAACTTAAAATTGCATATAATGCATTGTATAAATGAATAGACCAGTTTTAAAGAACCCCCTGGTCCACGAGAATATTTACAAACCCTAACCAGTCAGTGGTGCACAAAAATTTGGAGACCCCTGCATTAGATTATGAATTGAATAGTCACCTCTACTGCTGTAGGTTATGTTTTAGTTATCAGAAAATAATTAATGAGGAATTATAAGGTGTATTACACATACATTTCTAACATGTAAATGATTAAAGCCAAATACTTACATTTCCCCTAGCTGTTTAGCTGTAGAACAGTATTCATAGGTGCAATCATGAAACATACAGTGCCCCCACCTTTAATTCTCTCTTTATATTATCATTATTGTATATGGGTGCACAGAGGAAGAAGAAAGAAGTGCAGTCTGGGAGGACTACACTCAACCAACACAGGAAAAAGCAGTTTGTTTTTTGTTTTTTTGTCAAAACCCCTGGTTATTTTTAATTTTTGTACATTCATTTCCATTTAAATTCCAAGCATATACAGTATATTGGTTATCGGTTTACTTGATCTGTAATCATTGGTACTTGCCCAGAAAAACGCATACCAGTCGACTCCTAGTGAGAAGAGCAGCAAAACGACAACTTTAATTCCAGATTCACACTGCATGATTTTTAGAGATATAAACATTACATCTCTATTTGCCAGTTATTCTCAGTTTTATATTTCATACACAACCTGAACTAACTCCAGATGTCTACATGTCAGGGGAGTGCATTAATGTCATCGAAGATTTTATTTTTAATGTATGTAATGTCGAATAGCCTACTTTTTTGTATACTATTTGTCAGTGTATTCAAACACACTGCACAAACTGACAGAGATTAAGCTCATTTTGTCTCCAGACTAGGGCTGTGCAATTAATCACAATCGCAAAAAAAATGCGATTTAAGCACATGCGATTTCTAAACCACATAAGGCTGCGATTTTATCTATTAATTTATTTATATTTTTATTCAGAATACGTTCTTGTGCGCATGTTTTTAAGATGTTGACCAATCAGAGCTCACGCAGCGCACAACGAAGCGGAGTGGGAGGAAAGAACACAAAATATGGATGCAGGTCAAAATAAAAATGATTTGGTGCCAAAGAGAAATTCAACATCAGTCGTTTGGGAGTATTTTGGATTCAGGAGAGAGGATGTGTCACAGAGCAAGGTAATTTGCAAGACTTGTGAAATTATTATTCCAAAGAAACGGAGCAACACTACAAATCTGTTCCAATACTTAAAACAGCACCATAAAAAAAACCTGCATGATCAATGCGTGTCGACAAAGTCCATTGAAACAAACAAAAGCACACATCAAAGCCAGCCCGAACAGACTGAACAAGTATCCATTTTTCAAGCATTTGCAAGCACCATGCCTTTTGAGAAAGGATCACAACGGCACAAAGAAATTACCGACGCAGTCACCTATTATATATGCAAAGATATGATGCCTGCGCACATCGTCAGTAAAGATGGCTTCCGAAGACTAATGGTGAAATACTACACCAGGGTTTCCTTAAATCTTATCCTGGAGGGCCAATGCACTTAGGAGTTTAGCTCCAACCCTAATCAAACTCACCTACCTGTGATTTTCTAATGATCCTGAAGACACTGATTAGCATGCTCAGGTGTGTTTGTTTAGGGTTAGATCTAAACTTTTCAAGAAAGTGTGGGCCAGATTTGAGGATCCCTGTACTACACCATGACCACATATATGTGGTCCAGCAGAACGATGGAGCCGTGTGTGCTCCATACACAAAGAAACATTTGGACTGATGGTTGAACAAAATAGCTTGATTTTGTAAATGTTATCTGCATTAATCTCGCAGGCTAAAATGTAAATGCTTATGTTTATAAATTGAGCCTACAATAGCAGAAATAAGCATTTTAATGAAAGTATAGGCCATGACTACATTTATGTTCACACTGCCAAAAAAATCTGATCTTTTCATTAAATGTGACCCATGTGTGTTTTTTGCATGATAGTGTGAACATGCACAAACCACATGGAATCTGATATTTTACAATCAGATCTGAGTCACTTCAACATGTGCTTCTAAATCAGATACAGGTCGGATGTTTCCCAATGCAACCTCAGTCTGAACAGTCAGATCAGGATTCATGCAACATTTACATCATTCGAGATGTGACCGACTCGTGTCACCATTGTGCACTAGAGCGTACCACCGCAGGTGTGTTTACTCACCGGAACATGGACAAGAGCAGTGAAGTCAATTTTCCGCCTTCTGCTACACATTGTGTTATTGATGTAAGCCCACAGTATGTACACTGACTACACACATGGCCCTTACATTTACTTCTTACAACAGCGCGTCACGTCTTATGTTACTGGTATGAAGGTATTTTTGGGGCAAAACAACTGAGCGCATGTGACAGTGGATTTTGTAGTTGTAGAGAATAGTCATAGCCTGGATGTAGCCATCCGTAAGCTTCCGCTCAATTGTCATTTCCCTGCAGGGTACGTCTGGGTACGATCTCGTTGGACCCGATTCCTCCGGTAGAATTCCTACCGGGCCAATCAGCGAACAGGAGGAGGGGTGTTAACGATGACGTCAAGCAAAATGCGCTGCATTTGCATTGTAGTCTCTAAGTTAGCTGGTTGTAGTTTCGCAATGGCGGCGCAGACGCAACTAAAGGAAGCCATTCAATCTGTTTTGTCTAGGCACCCAAATATCCCAAATTAAAGTCGGAGCAAGAGGAGTGTTTGGAACATTTTATTTCCGGAAAAGATGTCGTGGCTTTACTTCCAAATGGCTTTGGAAAAAGCCTAATTTTTCAGTTAGCCCTAGCCATCCGTAAGCTTCCGCTCAATTGTCATTTCCCTAGTTTCCTGTTCCTGCTTGCTTCACGAACAATTTGGCGCATTACATACGTCACGACCAAACATTAGCGATTGGGTAAAATCAGATCCAATCGTTTCGAAATTCAGCAGAGTTCACGCCTCCCGCCTGGAATCGGTTCTCAATTATGCATGTCCAGACCCTCTGTACGAAATATGTACAAGGGTATGGTAAGACCAGGCTAGAATAGTCACACATGTGTAGCAATAAATTTGAAGTCACAGATGAATGTTGCAAACTTGTAGATTTTTTTTCTTTCCCACAAACACAACTCAACAGTTACACCTTCTCGAATCTTTCAATGCAGGTGAACAAATCCTGCTCTACGAATCACAAATTAAGAAAACTCACATGTTCTGCTCCGTTTGCTGCAGCGGATATGGTGCAAAACAATGAAAGTTGCACACTTGTAGAATTTCTCTTATGTGTGTATGTGTATTTATTGATTTTTTTCTAGCACAAACACAAATACATAACTGCAACAGCTTGAATCTGCTGCTATGAGTCTCAAATGCTGTTTTTCACATCCAAATGACATGCTTCGTGCACTCTCAGATTTGCACCACATATCTGTGTGAAACATGGAGCAAAAGTGATTTATAATATTAACTGGCACTTGAGATAATAAAGAACATATTTTCCACTGCGCTCGAAATCAAGGTTGTGATTTGACGCATGTGCGCCAAAGGGGAAAAGGGAACTGAATTCACCGGAACAGCGGCGTTCCCTCTACAGATGCACAAATCACTTTTGCTCCATGTTTCACACAGATACGTGGTGCAAAAGGGAGAGTGCGCAAAGCACGTCATTTGCATGTGAAAAACAGCATTTGAGACTCGTAGCAGCAGATTCAAGCCGTTACAGTTATGTATTTGTGCTAGAAAAAAATCAATAAATACAAATACACACATAAAAAAAAAATTCTACAAGTGTGCAACTTTCATTACAAGAATTCACATAGTGATTTGCGGATGTACAAAATCTGTGATTTCACATTTTTTAATGCTGGAGCAAAACATGTGAGTGAATGGGTTTCTTAATTTGAGAAGGATAGAGAGCAGGATTTGTGCACCTGCATTGAAAGATTCGAGAAGGTGTAACTGTTGAGTTGTGTTTGTGGGAAAGAAAAAAAAAACCTACAAGTTTGCAACTTTGTCTGTGATTTCAAATTTACTGATACACATGTGTGGCTATTCTCTACAACTACAAATTCCACTGTCACATGCACTCAGTTGTTTTGTCCCAAAAACTACCTTCATACCTGGCATTGAGCGCATGCGTTTCAGTTCAGGCCAATAACAAGTTCCTCTTGTAGGTCTGAGTGTTCTGGAGACTGCTGACTTTTGCTAACGTTATGCAGCTGCAACAGAATGCTTTGTAAAAAATACATAAAAAATATGTTTAACATCTACATGTTTGACTTCATTTTTTAACCTTATTAGAATCTAAATTAGGAATCAATAAGAATTGGAATCGATAAGCAGTATAGAAATCTGATCCGGAATCGGTAATATAAGAAAACCCAATCCTACATGTTATAAAAACAAATGTCCAAATAAAACCATTTCAATTAAGACATTTTTCAAAAATATAATTTATTTCTGTAGTGCTGAGTTATAGTAAGGATCAAATGAGTGAGCTGAGAATGAAAACCAACCAGTTTGTTCCTCTGTTTCTTCTTTTACTCTGAATGTTTCTTCAATCTTCAAGTCTTCACGCTCCTCTTTAATAAAATCCATATTTGTTTGTTCTTCAGTATCTTCATGTTTGACTCTGAATGCTTCTTCAGTCTTCATGTCTTTACACTCTTCTTTAATAAAATCCATATTTGTTTGTTCCTCAGTATCTTCTTGTTTGATTCTGAATGCTTCTTCAATCTTCATATCTTCACTCTCCTCTTTAATAAATGCCATCTTTATAATATTGTATCTTATTTGCTTCACGGGGAGTTTTTCAGTGTGTGGACACTTTATCCTGTTTAAGATGAGAATAAATAACAGAAAAGAAAAAATCATAGATTAATTTATGTGCGTGTGGCTCATAGTCAGTGCACTAATAAAGGAGTCAGTCAGAGTGAGAGTTAATTGCCTTAAATGACCTGACAAGACAAAAACAACCATAACTAGCATTCTAAAATTATATATGAAGATTTTTTTATTAAGATTGTAGATCACATTTAACAAATTACACTTTCATTTAAGCATTTGCAGTTGTTTTGTAAAAGTTCTAGTTACATTTACAAAGTTTTCTTCAGTTTTCTTGCATTTACACAGTTTTCTTACACCTTCATTACTTCAGTTTTTTTCGATTAAATTCACTGAATGATTTTGCGATGCAATTGATTCAAATGAATCGAAAAAGCTCTGTATTTCCACTACTAATTGCTAGTGACTGAATTCATGTTCATTATAAACAGGTTCATGATACAGAGAGCGAAATGAGACGCACTTTTTCTGTTACTCGTGTGGAGGAGCTTTACTCACACAGAATAAATAACCTTCATTAATATCGCTAGATAAAACATATAAACTAGATAAAGTGCAGTGTTACACTCGCAATAATTCATTTCAGCATAACATAAAATAATCGTAGTGATTTAAACACTTAAAATGATTAAAAGCACGCACCTTTCTTCAGCAGAAAAAAAACTCCAAACAAACAGGAGCACGACACCGCCTTATGACGTCATCACAACGCCAGAGCAAAATAAAAGTCATGTCCACAGATTCAATCACAGAATATTACATTAGAAAAAAATGTCAGATATGGGATGAATTTAATGGTGAATTGCATAGCTATCAAAACCCAAAAACTATTAATACCTTTGAGCTTTGTTTCAAAAGCTTTCTGCCTTATATTACTGTGAAAAGCTTTCTATTCATTAAACTACAGAGAATCTGTGATGTTATCCCAAAGATAAATTCTCTTTGTCTTCATATTACAAAGGACTAGAAAAATACTTCTGAATATTTCAAACTCAGTAAATGGTAGATACAAAGGAAATATCTGGTTACAGAGAGATCTTTTTTTTAGCTTTTTAAATTAAAATTTAAACCGAAACTGAATCCTTATGACAATATAACAATGTAATCTTATTTAATTTCAGTTTCTCTCTAGAATATTAGGGAAACAAGTCAGATTTCAGATTTTTAATTTTGTGTGTATTTGTCCAGTGTGGTAATATGCAAAAGAGTAATATGGCTCCCATATTAATATGCATCAAAGTGTAAACACTGTAAACAATACTTAAAACTATTGTGGCAGATCATCAGATGTGAAGAGTGGAGAGTACGGAGAATGGGAATCTCTTGCATTCTGTGCAACTGTAACCATATTTTATGACAAACTCAGGATCAGACAGTGTAAGCAAACACAAAATGTCACAGAAAAAGACTGCTGTGCATCCTAAATGCTGCAAATATTCATTATAAAATATTCTGTCTCGTTCACTAACAGTGATCACAAAATAACAGCTACAAACAGAAATGGCTGGGTATCAATGAGCTGCTGCAAATAATATAAGATCTGGCTCACATAAATCCTTCCCTGAACCTGTCAAGAAAAACACAACATGTAAAAGTCAACAGAGCATTTCAAACACATTGCACTGAGATGCAGAAACAAATGTATACAAATTTGGGTTGTGTGTTTATTTTATTTTTTTCTTAAATGCACATTTTTGCATGTAATTTTGTTTTAAAACATTTAAAAAGCAAGTATTTCCATCAAATCTAATTAGTGCCATGCAGGGGTAAATGCAACACTTGTCCATTAACCTTGTTAAATTCACAAAATCATGGTCTTGTTTGTTTGTGCTCCGTTTGTGCTGGTTTGTGCTGTAAAAATTTTAGTTTGTGCTGCTTTGGCTTTTTAGATATTAAAATAATATTTATTCGAGGTCACTCAGCCACCTCAAACATGCTCCAAATTCACCCCAAATACACGCATTTGTTTGTACTTTGTTTGTGCGGTTAAAGTTTCGATTGTGCTGCCTCGGTTTTTAAAATATTAGACATTACATTATATGCGATGACGTCACCAGCCCCTATACACTCTCCAAACTGACCTAAAATATGCTCAGTCATTTGTGCTGCTATTTATTTTGCTTTTATTCACCATTTTATTTTGGGTTCCTCATTTATTCATTTTCTTACCAAATTGTTGGATTGTAGTGATGTTTAAATAGAACAACTCCTCTTATCAATGTTTTGTGTTGTCGTTGTGATGTTTATTAAAAGCATCTCAATATTATCCTTTTCTGTCACTTTCTCTCACTTAAAATGGTTTTGTGCGCGAGTGGCATCAAGTCGTAATGTACTTTCAGCGCTTTTGTTCTCACCTGATTGACCTTATTTACCATCTGATACACTTCACTCCCACCATGAGGTGACACTTCCGTTCAAGATGCTCTTGTAAAAATTGAGTTGGTAGAGGAAAAGTTGATACCATTTCAAATGTCTGTTCAAACTAGTTTCAAATTTCTGACCAATGGAAGTATGATGTTTTAACAGTGTCAGTTCACATTTACTATTATTACATATTATTAGTTACCATTACAAAACATAACCATGGTTACTACAGTTTAACCATGGTAACCATAAATTAACCATATGGCAATAACCATAGGTTAAGCATGGTATTTGTAGTAAAACTTTTACAGAAATGGTAATGAATATGCCAAATAATAATAAAAAAAAAATAAAAATAATTATAAGAAAATCTTGGTTACAAAGGTACAGAGTTCTGGTGAGCTATGATTGTCAATGTTTATTGAACAGAAAACTCATTGCTAATACTTATATCACTTGTATCATTACCAATTAAATGGTAATTTAATTGGTGTGGCACATATGGCCCATGTTAGTTTTTAAAATATGTTGTGCATTTGGTGATTAACATTACCGTGTTGTTAGTAATATAAGATATAACTTCCATAGATTTATACTAAACATTACATTTTTGGAGTCAGGATTAAGTGAGTAATTATATTCTGCTTATGCCAGATGCTCAAGAAACCAGCAGTCAACAGGGATTCCATTTTCATAGTTCTGTGTTCATCAAAAGAGGCCATAGTCAATATTGGCAACATAGCTACTCCTAATCAGAGCATCTGGACAGAGCTTAGTAAGCAGCTAGAGAACAAGTTCACTGCAAAGGCTCTATACACTTTTGTTAAATCTAACAGACACAACATCTGGACTGCTTTATGGTTTGTTCATGATGAAAGTGATAATGAAACAAGTGGCACTAGTGATGCCACTGATTTTGAGCGAGGGTCTCTTTGCCCCAGACCAAAAGATTGCTGGACATTTGATCCTGAAGTTCCATTTCAGAAATGGATTGAATTTATGCCTGAAACAGTTCAATACAAAAACAAGTTCTCTAAAACACAAAAAAGGGAATACACAATTTTGAAGCCTGGACACGTGATAAATCATCACATTTGGCAAGAAGTGAAAAGCCCCTGCACATTTGCCTTTAAAAGAGCCAAGGTCTATCCATCAGCCACAGAGAAGTACATAGAAATCAGAGGCAAGCTTGTGTAAGGAGTGTCATGGCCACATTCACAAAAAATGTGACAGAGAGCATGAAATTAACAACCCAATGGTGCTAAAGTGTTTCGTTATAAACACAGATGACTCCCTGCACACTGGCTATTCCAAGCATCCAATGTCTGGAAACTTATATCTGAGCCAAGTCATCTGCCTAATTTGGCCACCCTGCGCAAGGCAAAGCAAGAGTGAAATGCCTTAGAACTAGGTGACAAGGATCCTGTTTTGTCACTCCAGATGTTAAAACACAGCACACCTCACAGTGGTAGCATTAAAGCCATTGGATTGGACACGTTTTTCTGTCACTATTGGAGTCAAACACAAATGTATATGTACAAGTTATTGTCAAAGACATCTACTAACCCCACTGTGAGTTTTGATGCAACTGGCTCAGTAGTTAGGAAACTACAGAGACCAAACGGCATTTCTGGCCATGTCTTCTTATATCAGGGATTTCTGGCAGGTGATAAGAGCTCAACTGTCCCAGTCATGCAAATGCTGTCAGAGAGACATGATGTTAATGCAATAACACATTGGCTGACAGAATGGATACGTGCAGGTGCACCAACTCCAAAAGAGTCGGTTCAGTGTGTTCGAGCTCATTTTTTTTGCCCAGACGCTCGCAGACACAGCCGACAAGAGGCGACAACACAGTCGGCTTTCGTCGGTGCTAGTTGTTTGGCATCGGGTTGGTGTGTCCCGGGCTTAACTATTGTGGATATATCTTCCTTAACTGCGTGTTTGTACTCTAAAGGAAAAGTATGGTGACCCATACTCAGAATTTGTGCTCTGCATTTCACCCATCTAAGTGCACACACACAGTAGTGATCACACACACACCCGGAGCAGTGGGCAGCCATATTGCTATTGCGAGCAGTTGGGGGTTCGGTGCCTTGCTCAAGGGTTTCACCTCAGTCGAACAATCACCCTCCCCACCAACAATCCCTGCCGGACCTGGGACTCAAACTCGCAACCTTTTGGTTACAAGCCCGACTCTCTAACCACCTTTTTATAGGGTTTTGAACATGTAATTTTTCCACATGTAACATGTTCAATGTTATAGCACTAGATCTATGTCAGCGTCGGCGCTGCCACACACATGCGTCATGGTACTCATGAACACACATCCACAAATGATGCAGTAGAGATGAAAATGTAGAATAAAGTCTTTATTTTTGTTTTGTTTTTTCTTCTTTGCTCAAAAAAGTACTCCCATAGCTTCATAAAATGACAGTTGAACGACATGGTGAGTAATTAATAACAAATTTTCATTTTTGGGTGAACTAACTCTTTAAGGCTTCTCTCCAGTGTGAATTCTCATGTGGTTTTTAAGCTCTCCTCTTCGATTAAAACTATTTGCACACAGCTGGCAGGTGTAAGGCTTCTCTCCAGTGTGAATTCTCATGTGTCTGTTAAGAGATGATTTATGAAATTTATGAAAACTTAGTCCACATTGAGGGCATATGTAAGGTTTCTCTCCAGTGTGAATTCTTAAATGGATTTTAAGGTTTTCTTTTTTAGTGAAACTATTTCTACACTGTTGGCAGACAAAGTTACTTCTAGCTCTTGACTTTTGAGCTCTTTTTGTGAGAGTTTGTGAGCAACTAAACAAATTTTCTCCAGTGAAATCATGTTTCTTATACTGATCTTTGTCTTCCATTTCATTCAGTTCTTCACTTTCTTCTTTTAGCAGCATCAGTTCTAAAGCAGAAGAGACCAATACAAGTTAATCCTATTTTAGTAGCACCAGTAATATCAAAGAGTATAGAATCCCAAGAGGCGAAACTCTGATGCTTTTCTGGTAACCGCCACTAGATGGCGCTTCGGTAGCGCAGCCGCCATTCTGGGGTGAAAATTCCAACCGAACAACACAGAAGCAGACCGAATGACAACGAAAGAGAAGTCAAAGAGCAAATAAAATAATGCAATCACTGCACGGAAGTAGTGTATGAGACGAAAAACTGCAAAAAGTCATTCATATGGTTTTCTATTTTTTTTTACAAATCCATCACATTTTACTCACCAAAATTGGCGAATCTCAGCCAAATCATAAGTGCAATGGAAAAATTCTCAAATTAAGTCATCAGTACATTTTTTGACTACTACATATTTGTATTGTATTATTATATATGTTTACGTTATCAATTGTGGAATCCAACCATTAATTATTTGAGTCAGTTTGGCCTGCTTTATTGAGTATTTTCATTTTACTTTACACATTTACTATTATCATTATTGGTTACTATTATAGGTCTGAAATTAATATTGTATTTCTACATTATATAGTATGTTTTAACCCCTGGAGCAGGCCCGGATTGGCTAATCGGGAGGACCAGGAGAATTCCCGGTGGGCCAGTTCGGTTTTTGGCCGCGAGGGCTGGTGTCCCTAGCTGCCTGCACTAGACAGCAGTCACACTTTTTATTTATTTATTTTACCATAGCCTCACTCTTTTTATTCATTATTTTACCGCAGCTCCACTCTTTTTATTTATTTTCTCACAACCCCATGAGCAGAATGCAGCCTGCAGGTTAATGATGACGCAATTATCATTAGACTCCCCCGACAGTGGCACCTTGCTCAACAGCAAAATCAGTTGTTAAGAGATATGCGAGAGATGAAAAATCGATAATAAAAAGCGCAAAGGTGGCGCTGAAAAGGCCAGATTTTAAAAAAAGAAAGCTCTAGAAACTGACGTGGCCGAATGTACTAAGCTGAGTACATTTTTCGTTAAAACCAGCGGCAGCGAGAGTACAACAACACATGAAGACGATGAAACGGCCGGTAAATTAACGTTAAGCTAGTTAGGAGCAGAGCAAAACAACGATGTCTGCAAAACACGTTCATGTTTATGTAGCCTATCAAACTTTTTCTTGTGCTGTAGCTCTTCAGCAGCAGCAGCCTCTAGTCCAGTTTGCTGCTAACAGTGAAGAGCCAGTCCCCGTAACATTACCAAGCACCAGTCATGAGCCCAGCACAGTAGAATGGTCAGGTAGGATTGTCATTGAGTGAATATAAGAATTCAAATAATTAATATTAATATTAATGAATATTACACCTGCTCAATGAAAAATGCCCTGAGATAATTAATGACATCAGATGATTCTGATATTGCAGAAAAGGACATTGTGATGTTTTAAAGAATAGTGTTGGAGATTTACCCTTTAATGTTCTCATATTTATGAAAAATATTTGAAGTTATAAAGCAGCTGTTTCTTTGAAAAAGACATGATAGTGTCATTAGAAAGTGCAATACATTTTATTTTAATCTTTATTTTCATACATATAGCTTAATATATATTTGTATTTATTTGATAATTTTTCATTTCAATGTTTGGATATTTATGAGCACTAATTCTTACAGAAAATAGATTCTGATACTGTTAAACATTACATTGTGTTAACTGTTCAAATAAATCTTCACTGTGAAGCAACACTTAGGCTACTGTATTTGCACTGAATTGGAAATGACGTTATTTTAATATAGTCAGTCGTGAACTAAAGTGGGCCGGTCTAAGGCTTGAAACTCCAGGGCTGAAAAGGAGTCCCACTCCGGCCCTGGTCTCACCTTTGGTTGTGGACACTGCAATGAAGGTGCTTCTTCCTGTTCCTCAAACAGAGAACATCATACGGGCCACTTGTACATTTTCAACCCCTTGGTCTCCCCTGACCCTAAAAAAAATTATGTACATAGAACATTTTAAATGTGGCTATTTTACTACAAATGTTAATTTACACTGGTACAAATACCAAATTACTTAAAATATAAAGAATGTGATTGCAGTACACTCTCGCATAGAAATGTCAAAAAAATGTTAGTCAACAGACTAGTTTATTCTCCACTGGTAAAACAAAGTTGAACCAGTTTATGTATGTGTTGTTCTGGATAATATATTAGCATGTGCTTTGGTACCCTGCTCTAACACAAAAAAAATATTAATTACAGGCAATACTTACCGAAGTGGAAAACCAAATCTTTGAACAGAACACTTGAAAAAGTAGAGGGTGGTTGAAGCCAGATTATTAGTTGCAACATCTAGGTACATGATCTGTGAAACACAAAAAATAGGCAGTTTTAGTCTAGAGTGTTTGATTCTGATATCAATACAATAATCAAATGTGAAACCCAGCTAGTTTTTTTTGGCAATTTCATATTTTCTACATACAATTATTCAGAGTACATTCTGTAACAATGTAATTTTGATCTTCTGTAATCATCTGTAACACTGACACAGCCAGTGTCCAGTATTGTCTGTGCAAATTAATAAAATATTATGTCAATATATTTATATATTTTTTGTAAATTTGTCAATTTTATATTGAAATATATCATATAATCTTTAATTTACAGCTATAAACACAAATTACCTACATTGTCATTGTTTGGCTATGACTACTTTATTTGCTCTCATAATTAGACAGGGTTACATGTAAAGACATGTTACATACCTTTCTAGAAAAACCATCGATACCCCCGAAGATCACAATGTTGTATCTATTCTTGAGAGAAATATAAAACAATGATAAGTTAAAACTATGAAAATCAAAGATTAGATAATACCATTTCTGTTACTATTTCAAAATAAGCATATGCATACCTTATGAGCTTGTGGTTGGTATCAATGTGCATTAATGCTCCTGGGCTGGGCACAGAATATGTCCTACGAACAACACACCCTAACTGTGTCAGCCTAGAAATAATGCCTGCACTATCGACTCTGTGCATGGATGCCCGGATTCTTTCCCGCTGCACTCTATGCCCCATAGACTGCAGCAAACCTTTCACCATTCTATAGCCAGCATAAGGGTGTCTGGATTTCACTGTTAACGCTAATGCATCCAGCTCCTCATCCAAAACACTACTGTATGTGTCCCTCACTGCCAACCCTATTTCTGACATTCTCCTTTGTATGGTCCTTGTGCTCACTCCTAGCAATTTTTAAATGCAGGGCACTGGTAGAGACATGCTAATTAGATCCCTTAGCCGTTCTTCTGGTAACAGTACTCTTGGCCGACCAACCTTTCCAGATTCAAAGTTCACAGTGTTGTGAGTACACTGTTGGCTGTGGTTAATCTCACCAATAATCTGAATAACCTCTCTGAGTCCCTCCATGACAGAATGTGGAAAAGTTTCCTGACTTGAGAGTGCATTTAAAAAAACTAACTCCTGGGTACAGGTAAACTCCAAAAAGTCAATTGGTGGTCGATTAAGCAGATAGGACAGCCGAGAGTGGAGCCTATCCAATATAGCATCCAACAACACTTCCTTAAAAGACAACAATAATCACAATGTTAATTCTCAGATAAACCTATATTAACTGTTTCAATTACTTAGGGTCACTCAGCCCAGTAATGAGATATTCAAATTATACTCAAAGTTTACTCAATTTAATGGCCCAATGCAAAACAAAAACAAGGACATATTCAGCACTTTTTTAAAAAACAGCCTGGGAAAATGTTTTCTAAATAAAATCGTCCTACACAGTAGCCTAGAGAAGAGTCAATAAAACATGTCACGGATACGCTGTTTTCGTTCGAATCATAGCACAAATATGAGTAGAAAGCATATCCTTGTGTTGTGGCTGAAACAGAACAGCGTACGTAGTTTACGTCCAGTGGATACTTTCTAAAATGGCGCTACGGTGACACAGAGGAGACAAATTGTTGACTAAAGTCGTTATTTTTGTTTTCTTTGCATACAAAAAGTATTCTCATAGCTTCGTAAAATTATGGTTGATTGACTGATGGCAGATGGACTATTTTCACAACGTCTTTCATACGTTTCTGGACCTTGACAGTGTTATTTATCTGGGTGTCAATGGGACAGTCAAAAAGCTACCGGATTTCATCCAAAATATCATAAATTGTGTTCTGAAGACTATATATGTAAAGTAAGTGTCAAAATAAAAACATGACAAAAAGCAACAATGCTACACTAGCAAAAATAATGATAATGGAGAATTTAGATCTCTCTCAAAAATGCTGACGTTCCACATCCATAAGACCTTTGTTAATTTTCTAAACATAAATTAATATTTAAAGTCTGAGAGGTTTCTGTCTCTCCATAGAGATCCAACGCAACTACCACTCCAAAGTCCAGAAAGGTAGGAAAATTTTAATTTTTGGGCGAACAAACCCTTGTAAGGAAAGAATAAATTGGGAGACATTTTGAGCCTGAAAAGGCAGCAGGCTTTTTTATATCCAGCAGCATGGTACAATGATGTATGTCAAAAAAGGCTTTACTGTCCATAACTGTAGTTTATTGTTCTTTCTAAACACTATTTTAACTCTAAATTTAAAGGATTAGTTCATCCCAAAATAAAAATTCTGTCACACTCGCCCTCATGCTATTCTAAACCCACTTCTTTATCCTTAGAACACAAATGAAGATTTTTTTTTCTGTCAGATTTACTTCCATAAACTGCCTTTGCAACTACCACTTAAGATGCTTCAAAAACTTCAATAAGAGATTGGAAAATGAATCGATATGAAAAGCGGTTTAGCCAAAATTCTGAAAATAACTGATTGCTTGTTATGATAACAACATTTAATTTAGGCTTTTACATGCATACAAACATTGATCAGCGAATACAAGCAGAAGAACCTCTTCTGGAACATCAAACGCACTGTGTAACCAAAGAGGTTCATTCTTATGTGTTACACAACATGTTTGAGCTTCCAGAAGAGGTCTGTTCTTCAGATTTGGTTAAGCTTCTGTTTATGTTTCCTGATCAATTTTTACATCTGAGTTAAAGCCTAAATTAAATGTTATTATAACAAACAATCGATTCTCTTCAGAAAATTTAGACTAAACAGCTCAATTTTATATATATTAGTTTTCCAATCACTTTATGAAGTTTTTGAAGCATCAAAGTAGTAGTTGCAAAGGCAGTCTAAGGAAGGAAATTTGACAGCATTCTGTCATCTCCATTTGTTTTCCAAAGACAAACGAAGGTCTAGCGGGTTTGGAAAGGCATGAGAGTGAGTAATTAATGACAATTTTTAGAATGCACAATTTCATATAGCCATTGTGGGATATGAACAGCATTCATAATTTATGGGAATGACACAGCAAATATGCAAAATAAAAAAAAACTTGAGCAGTGTGAAAAATTAAATAAGATAACCCAGTATGCTGGTTGTGGGGTTTAGAAAAGAATCAGGGTTAAATGGTTTGTTCACCCAAAAATGAAAACTGTCATTAATTACGCAACTTATTGTTACAACATTTTAGTTTATCTTCAGAAAACAAATGAAGATCTTTTAATAAATTTAAAGAACTTTGTCACTCCATTGACAACCTACTCAACTAGGACTTTCAAGCCCCAGAAATGTAATAAAAGACATCATTAAGCAAAAAACGCCATTCACGCATATGTCATGGTGCTTATGGTGCAGGTGTTCATTTTTTTTTTCCTACACACACAAGGCACTTGCATTTCTTCATCAAACTGAAGTTAAAAGATAAAGACCTTAAAGGATTAGTTCACTTTCAGAACAAAAATGTACAGATAATGTACTCACCTCTTGTCATCCAAGATGTTCATGTCTCCCTTTCTTCAGTTGCAAAGAAAATGTTTTTGGAGGAAAACATTTCAGCATTTTTCCATATAATGGACTTCTATTGTGCCCCCAAGTTTGAACTTCAAAATGCAGTTTAAATCCAGCTTCAAAGGGCTCTAAACAATCCCAGCTGAGGAAGAAGGGTCTTTTCTCACTATACAAATTATTATTTTGAAATAAATTTTACACAATTTCTATACGATTTAGTATGTCTGGGTTGGTACTTCTGCAGCGTTGTAGGATGATTTTGATGTTGGGGAAGAAAACGAGATGGGTATTTTTCAACATACCCTTACTGTATTCACCCAGATCACACAGAATACGCATGTCCATCATAGAGATGAGACAAGGAGAGATAAAGAAGTATATAAATTGTCAATTTGTTTTAGAGCCCTTTGAAGCTGGATTTAAACTTTTTTAAAACAATTTTGAAGTTCAAACTTGGGGCACAATAGAAGTCCATTATATAGAAATAAATAATGAAATGTTGAAAAAAAATTCTTTACAACTTTAGAAAAAAAAAAACATGAACATCTTGGATGACAAGGGGGTGAGTACATTATCTGTAATTTTTGCTCTGAACTGAACTAATCCTTTAAAGGGATGTTTATCTGCTTACCCCCAGTGCATCCAAGATGTAGGTGACTTTGTTTCTTCAGTAGAACACAAACAAAGATTTTTAACTTAAACCATTGCAGTCTGTCAGTCATATAATGGCAATCAATGGGTCCTATGGCTTTGAGAGTCAAAAAAAAAAAAAAAATTAAACTGACAATTAAACCATGCCACTCATGACCATAAACTGAGGTCTTTAAGACGCAAAATGATCAATCTGTGCAAGAAACTGAACAGTATTTAAGTCATTTTTACCTCTGATACACTGCAACGTCCAACTGTCCTCAGCACATTCACAACATATGGTGCATGATGAGTGTACGTGCTCTGGCATAGTAAATGCATGAGCGGAAGTGATTGGTCACACTTATACGCAACTCGTTGAAACAGTGCAGAGAGATTGCGGATGTGTTCACTGGCACTGCAAAGATCTAAAGATATGTAGAAGTACAGGTCATCACAATGGAAGTCTATTTTGATGCATCTATGATATAACTTCCAAAGCTCTGGTGCCCATTGACTGCTATTATATGACTGACAGACTGCAAAGGTTTAAGTTAAAAATCTTTGTTTGGGTTCTACTGAAGAAAGTCACCTATATCTTGGATGCCCTGGGGATAATCAGATAAACATCAAATTTTCTTTTTTGGGTGAACTATGCCTTTTAAAGTAGTAGTTGTGTAGGCAGTGTAGACAAAGATTTAATTAAAAAAAGATTAATTTCTGTAGATGAACAAGTCTTACGGGTTTGGTGCTTTACAATGCACTCTTTAGTAATGCATTGTAAAGCACATCTAAAATTAAAATGAAATGAACTTTCAGTGCTTTACAGAGCAGGTACAAAAATAGGTGTGTATGTGCAAATTAACTTACCTAGATGAAATCCCATTCAAAATCCACAAGATTTTTCAGTAGAGAGGCAACCTTTGGGTTAACTGTTGCAGACTTTTTATTCACCACCTTTCCCGTCTTCTTCGGTACCACCTTGCCTCTGCAGGTCTTTGAGCCTCTTTCTGGGTTTATTCCAGCAAAGCGTCTAAAAACAGTTATATAAATTACCTTAGTATGCAAGAATAATGTGTCAAAACTCTTATGAAGATGATTCTGTGTGTCACACCTTTGAAGAAACTCTAATGTGCAACAAGCCTCCTCTTGGTACTGCAGGTTGAAGACATAGTACACAGCAAACAGCGTTGCAAGTGCAGTCAAAAATGATGACTGGACACACTCACAAATAACACGGCCCTCTAGGCTTATCATCCATCGCACAGCATTTGTCTCCTCTGCCATACCTAGCATAAAAACAGCAAAAAACAAACAAACAAACAAATAAATAAATAAATAAAATAAACCAAAAATATACAATAACAAAAACATTGGTAAAACTCATGTCAGGATTTGCCTTTGAGAAGACTTTACTGTAAAGGTTTAGTTCACCCAAAAATGAAATAATCATAATTTAATGCTGAACGTAAAGGAATATATATGGAAGAATGTTTGTAACCCAACAGTTGCAGTGCACCATTGACTTCCATGCTAAGAAAAAAAATACAACAATGTGGAGCATTCAGCAGCGCAAATAAATTTATACAGGTTTGGAACAATATAAGGGTATGTAAATGATGACAAAATTTTCATTTTTGTGCAAACTATTCTTTAACAACTGTATACAATAGAAATGCTTATTTTTTTATTGCATCTTCCCCATTTGTCAATGTTTCTTCTTAAAGAACGTGTTTACTTTCAAATGCCATCCTAGGTATATATAACCTTCTTTCTGATGAACACAAACCGAGATATGTTAATAAATATTCTTGACGCATCCAAGCTTTATAATGGCAGTGGATAGAGTTCACGAGTATGAGCTAATGAAAGTGCTTCCATCCACACACATCCATCATGTATTCCACACGGCTCCGGGGGCTAATAAAGACCTGAAGCAAAGCATTGCATTTGAGTAAAAAAAAAAAAATCTATATTTAACAAGTTATGAATGTATTCATAAAATGTATTCACAAAGGCATTTATCACGAGCTAATTTACAGTAAGAAACTATAATTTTAGAAAACGGTTCAGTACTGTAACTTTTTGCTGTAAATTTACAGCATTTTTTTACAGTGTAACTTTTCATTACAGTTTGAATATGTCTGTTACAATATTTTTCATCATACATATGTTGACATTTCAGCCCAAAATTTCAGGTTAGCATAGACCTTAAATGCAATAAAGACCTTAGATGCAGTAAAGGCCTTATAAGCTCGAACCCTGATAATTGCTGCTTGCAGCTATATTTAACCATTGTGATTAAGGCTGCATGATAAATCGCATGCAATTGTCATGTGTATCTCATGAGTAAAGCTGGTTCCGTAGCAGTAAATCTCCATCACATGCATTCAGATAAGCAGCATTTAATACACAGAGCCGTACATCGCTGACAAGCTATACGTGAAATCACGTTCATAATCAAATGCGATTCGTCTGCATTTATGAATGCAATATTGTGTAGCTTATCAGCGATTTACAGCTCTGTGTATTAAATGCTGGAATGTGTACCTAAATAACAGGATTGTGAATGTCAAAATTGTTTTTGTTAACAGAAGCAATCGAACCAGGTCAACAAAGACTTAAGTGATCTTGATGAGAGCAGTGGCTCAGTTTTTGTTCCTTCAGAGGAGGAGTCTACTGATGATGAGCTTGATTCAGAATAGTCCGAGGTTGAAAAGACCATTTGAAAGACCGTAAAAGACACAATATTTCATTCATCTCAAGTCAAGAAGGCAAAGCAAAAAAGGTGTCATTCCAATTAAATCGAAGTGGCAAAAGCCTTGAGTTTCCCAAAACGCTCAAAGAAATGATTTTTTTTTCTAGAACAGCTTAGAAACCAAGGTAATTATTACCATAACATAAAAGTCTTGCAAACTGGACATGGCGTCAATCAACTGCGGATGCAGACATTTCAGATTTTCTTCCCTGCCCAGATTGTCTGACCTTCTTTACGAAAAAAAGACCTCTGGAATTCCAAGAGATATAGGGAACAGCAGGATGCGAAAAACACTAAAGGTGAGCGAATCAGATCAGCTGCAGCCTTGTCATTAACCCCGGTAAAGTGCTCTGAACTCTCTTGCAAAGTAGGAGACAAGATAAAATCACAGAAACGATAATGCAGGACAGTTTGATTTGTTTGTATGGTGAATCACTTTATACAAAGCGTGGTCATGATAAGTCCCAGCATCAATTTATAATTCAAAAAATGAGGAAGCTTGGCAGATTCATAATTGAAGTAAAGTCACAATCCAAAAAACGTGAAGAACGTCTCAGGTTACGTATGTAACCATGGTTCCCTGAGAAGGGAACGAGACACTGCGTCCTCTAGAGGTCGCTTTGGGGAACGACTCCTTCGTGACCCGTGTCTGAAGCTTTTATGCAAAAACTACAACAGTACCGGCCGGCGGCAGCCTATGACGTCACTGCCGGCGCGACCCGCCGCGGCTGTCGCGGCCGGCGCGTCATACTAGCGCGACCTCACAGTATAAGAGGGCGCCGGTCAAACACAACATCCACTTCTTCTTCTGAAGCATATGTCTGAAGCATGGCAATAAGTCTAGAGGACGCAGTGTCTCGTTCCCTTCTCAGGGAACCATGGTTACATACGTAACCTGAGACGTTCCCTTCCGAGGGAACTTCGAACTGCGTCCTCTAGAGGTCGCTTTGGGGAACGGTTATACCCACGCTGCCATGCTGAGGGGAGTGCAAGCTACATAATAAAGGCAAGCACTAAGTACCAGCTCTACACTCAAAGAGTGAGCTGCCCCAATGACGTCTGCGGCTGTCAGTGACTTCATCCCTCCGGCCAAGGCCTGAGCTGCTTAACACGAGAACTTACCTGTAAGGGCAGGGCTTACAGAAGCCTAACCCTGGCGCAGAGCTCAGGTCTGGAATCAGAGAAGGGGGACTCCTTCAGGGATATAACCACCTGTCTAGAACAGAGTCTAGAAGCTAGTACGTCACCAAGGGGTTATCAAGCCCTGTGTGACCTTGCTCAAGAGCTGGCAAGGCAGGTATTGGTACCTCAATCAGCAGCCCAAGAAACCGGGGCTCAACATCTCGAGAAGGGGTACGGAGCTGAGCGCGTAATCCCCACCATATAGGTTTTTAGAAAGAACACAGAAACTAGTGTGCATTCTTACCACTTTGTGGATTTTTAGAATGTGCCTGGAAGACCAGGTCACCAAATACCGTTCATGGAAGGAGGCTCTGGGAACGGAGAACTCGGGTTATCAAGCCCTGTGAGACCTTGCTCAAGAGCTGGCAAGGCAGGTATTGGTACCTCGATCAGAAGTACAAAAAGCTGAGTGTAGCCCAAGAAACTGGGGCTCAACATCTCGAGAAGGGGTACGGAGCTGAGCGCGTAATCCCCACCATATAGGGTTTTAGAAAGAACACAGAAACTAGTGTGCATTCTTACCACTTTGTGGTTTTTTAGAATGTGCCTGGAAGACCAGGTCACCAAATACCGTTCATGGAAGGAGGCTCTGGGAACGGAGAACTCGGGTTATCAAGCCCTGTGAGACCTTGCTCAAGAGCTGGCAAGGCAGGTATTGGTACCTCGATCAGAAGTACAAAAAGCTGAGTGTAGCCCAAGAAACCGGGGCTCAACATCTCGAGAAAGGGGTACGGAGCTGAGCGCGTAATCCCCACCATATAGGTTTTTAGAAAGAACACAGAAACTAGTGTGCATTCTTACCACTTTGTGGATTTTTAGAATGTGCCTGGAAGACCAGGTCACCAAATACCGTTCATGGAAGGAGGCTCTGGGAACGGAGAACTCAAACCCAATCAGAGGGAGGTTCTATATCTCAGGGAGCAGAATCGCCAATTAATAAAGGGAGCACTGGAAGCTCAAACTGGCAATTCTTGGTGGAATACCCTGGAGCAGAGGGGTTCCATCTCCATATAGGAGGAAGTTGCTCAACAGGGGACAGCATGCTCACAGAGGACCCTCACTCATGAGGGGAGCGAAATAAGCTGATTAGCACACTCCACCAGGGCTACGACCTGGAATATCCAGAGCCATACAGAGCAGGGGCTCCATTCTAAAACCAGCAGGCTCCGCACAAACTAATGTAGCGGGAGACAAAACACATTGGGTGGCAGCAAGCGGCCAATTATCCAATGAGGTTGTGATAAGCTCTGTACAGAATGGCGAGCATTCAGCAGCCATGGGGTGGATACCTGACCATCAACAAAGGGGAGGAAATATCCACTCTGCCCAGGCAGATATGCTCAAATGACCCTGTTTCAATAGGGGAGCATGAGGGGGTTGATACCAAATCCCAGCATAATAGCCGGGGCAGGTACGTAGCAGCCACGGGGTGGGTATCTGATCATTCAAGAGAGGATGATCTTGCCTTTCACCCAGAGATAGCGTGCTCATAGCAGCCCTGTCTCAGCGAGGGGAGCACTGCCAAGCCTCTCCATGGCCAGATAGACACAGCAGAGGCATAAGGGTCTAGGCCGCCATACCAAAAGGGCTTGTAAGGCCCCTTAAAAAACCTCAGAAGAGGGTAGTGTGACCCCTGCCCATGATTTTAGCATGGCGGGGAGGAAGCACATCGGGTGGCAGCAAGCGGCCAGCTTATCCAATGCGGCTGGTATGGGTATCCCATGGCCATAGTGCTGGTACCAAACCTTCAATGGGGAGGAGGATCTACTCAGTGCTGTAATCAGACGGCGTGCTTCAGCTACCTCACCTCCGTGAAGGGAGCACTGCCTTGCTCACCCCGAGTCAGGGGAGATGTACAGCGAAGGCCTAGAAAGGCCTGGGCAGCTGTACCCAGGGGACCACCAGGACCCTAGGTATGCTGCCATTAAAGAGTAGGAACTTAACCTCCAATGGGAAGGAGGGCCTCCATAGCCTTGTAAAAGACGGTGTGCTACAACTTCCTCATTTTCGTGAGGGGAGCACTACCATGTTCGTCTGATTGTAAGAGGAACATCCGATGAACCAGGCTGTCAGTCTGAAGACTCCAGAAGGCCAAAGGCCTTAATATCCACAATAAAGCAACTCATCAAATGACAGCAAGCGGTCGATCTCTGATGAGGTTATGTGGAGAAAATAGGAGTCACAGGGCAGGTGCTCGACTCTCCGCAGAGAGGAGGACAAACCTTAACTGACCAGCGCTAGATAACACCAGCAGGGGACATCAGGGCGAGACCCAGCTTCGAGGGGGATCCAAACGCCCACATAGTCAAACACCTGAAGTGGTATGGACATGCATTAATTCCCTCAGCTAGAGTTGAGGGGGCTCCCAAGGTAACCAATGATGGTCAACACCCAAGATAGATTCTCAGACTTCTGTAGAGACCAGAAGGAGCACCTGGTTTATCAGGGGGAGGGGCTAGCTCTTTTAAATACCCTCCGCAAAGGGGAGCTGCGCCGCGCCCTGAGGTATCTACCAAAAATAAACCCAAAGACCCGTGTTTCTTCTTTGAAAGAAGCACAGGCCTTATTCTAACCAGATCCACAGATCCTGGAAGAGTATAAGGCTCAATCACGACTGGAGAGCTATTGCTCCTCGGAGTCAATGCTCAGAAAGGGTTTCCGCAGAAACACCTAAATCCAGTATCCAGTGGCGAGGGTGAAATCAAGCTCAGTCCGCAGAAGAGCGATTCACTAGACCACTAGTGTGAGAGGCTGGGTTGTATAGCCAGGTATCTACCAGGGATGTCCAGGGGCATCCAGTGAAGTGAAAAAACCCCAGCGGGCCTCACCTGGAGAAGGGACTAAAGGAGTCCAAAAGACCTGGAGAGAAACAGGTTACCTGCAAAAGGGGACCAACGGGCCCTGGGACTGCAGTGATGTACGGGAAGCCCAACGTAGGAGATACTCCTGTAGTTGCAGTGATGCTGCAGTGCCATTTGACCTGGTTGCAAAGACTGGCGACCGAATCCACGAGCGGTAACCATCCAGCAGCAACTGGGGGCCCGGCACAAAAAGAGGGTCCCGCCTGAAACAGAGCAAGAACACACAACAAACCCGTACACACTGCAACCAGCCGATGGCTGGGTTAACTATAGCATATCCATATATAAAATAAAGGATCGTACTCACCCAGAGCCTTCATGTCAGATGAACCATATCCCACAGATAGCAGTAGCAGTCTTGGTAGTAAATAGAATTAATGCCGGACCATCAGTTGGGTTGTTCTAGAGAAACGGAACATAACCCATGCATCATAGGTCCAGAAGAGAGACTGCGAGTGAGAAGGCGCAGGGGAATTAGGGAGGAAAGGTGGGGGTAGATGTAAAAAACCCCCCAGAGGGAGGCGAGTAGATGTTAATTATTACTCTGGCCCGGACGAGAGCGTTGAGAACGCCTCGTCTGGATCACCTCCCTCAGATCTTGACATCCTCTTTTGGGCCCGCGCCGCTTCCCGGAACCACCCGCAGGTGGGGGAGGGGCACGGGACGTGACACTAGCCTTCTGTGCCTGTCTTCGATCCTCAGACCGGGACAGGCCAGGACCCCTTTGTTGTTCGGGCTGAGACCTGGTCCTTCGTGGAATGAAGGTTTTGAAGGCAGCAGAACGCGCCTTCACCTCCTTAAACTTCTCGATAACCGTCTCAACGGAAGTACCGAAAAGCTCAGAAGGCGAAATCGGCGCATCGAGGAGAAAGCCCTTCTCTTTCTTCCCGATATCCGCCAGATTCACCCAGAGATGGCGCTCCGTAACCACCATGGCCGCCATAGACCTGCCCATAGCAGTGGCGGCCTGCTTGGTAGCACGGAGAGCCAAATCCGTGGTCCGGCGGAGTTCTGCCATGTCATCAGGGGAAAGCCCCTGGCCTTTATCCAGGTCCTTCAGCAGATCAGCCTGATAGGCCTGAAGTACTGCCATAGTGTGCAGTGAAGCCACAGCCTGACCTGCTGCTGCGTATGCCCTGCCATTAAAGCTAGATGTTTTTTGAAGGGGCTCAGATGGCAGGGAGGGAGCCTTAAGAGATGATGTCTCACCAATAGAGAGATAGCTCGCCAGCGTCTCCTCTATTGGAGGCATCATCTCGTAGCCATTTTCACGCATTCGTTCAATATTAGAATAACTAGTTTGTGAAAACCTGTGAATGCGTGCAGAAAATGGCTTGTTCCATGTCTTCACGACTTCCGTGTGGAGATCGGGAAGAAATGGAAGGCTCACTTGAGCTGGGGGGCTATGGTCAGAAAGGTAACGCTCATCGAGACGACCCCGTGGCGTCACCTTCCTAGTTCGCATCCATGGGAGATCCAACCTCACTGTGGCGCGATCCATAACCTCCAAGAGCTCTTCATACGCAGGACAGGAGGAATGAGATGATTCAGTATGCAAAGGTTCTTCATCATCTAACATCTCCTGTTCTTGCTGGGGGGAACCCAGCAGAGCACTGGCTGCTGGATCAGATGATGTGAGAGAAATCGCATCATCCTCCAGCAGCACACTCTCATTCTCAACTGACGAATGAGAAAGGGAAAGACCCTTATCTAATTTATCAGCGAGCTCCATCTGCGATCCCCATGAGCTCATTTTCCTCCGTGCCTCAGCAGCGGCGGGTCCTGAGCCACGGGGGGCAGATGGCTGTCCATCTTTCCTCGAAAAGATAGACAAACGAGAGCGGAGCTGCCTCATAGGAAGAAGCTCACAATGCACACAGACCGCCCCCTCGAGGACATCGCGTGCGTGCTCTTCGCCCAAACAAATGACGCAAAGATCGTGTGTGTCACCAGGTGCCAGAAAACGAGGGCACGGGTCCACACACTTCTTAAACGTCTTGCTAGTGCCAGCCATGATGAGACAAGAAACAAACAGCTTACCGTTGTAGATTGCACTTTTAACTTCAAACAAAGCAGTCGCTGAAGAAGAAGAAGAGGATGTTGTGTTTGACCGGCGCCCTCTTATACTGTGAGGTCGCGCTAGTATGACGCGCCGGCCGCGACAGCCGCGGCGGGTCGCGCCGGCAGTGACGTCATAGGCTGCCGCCGGCCGGTACTGTTGTAGTTTTTGCATAAAAGCTTCAGACACGGGTCACGAAGGAGTCGTTCCCCAAAGCGACCTCTAGAGGACGCAGTTCGAAGTTCCCTCGGAAGGGAACCTTACAGAGCTCTGTAACCCCGAGAACTTTATTTTAGCCATCACTGCTTGTTAAGCAGTGAGCAACTATCAACCAGACTTAAATACATTTAAGACCCTATCTCTTGCCTAAAAATTAGCTACTCGCTGAAGAAAACCTGTCAGCTTAGTTTGGGCCAAAGTTTAATGGCAGGGGACAGAGACACTGAGAAGAAATTGAAAAACTTCATCAAGCTGATTGACAGTCATTGGCGTACCAACATTTTGAGTCAGGCCCTCAACACCTTGCAGCAGAGCAAGTGGAACAAGGGTGACACCATTCCTCTTACGGAAGATGTTGTGGCTTTACAAAAACATCTCAAAAGTGTGGAGCAGGTCTCAAAAGAAAAGCTCAAAGAGAACGTGAATGGCGCTGACTGGAAAATCTTAGCTGAGACTTTGCTCTGTCAAATCATTCTTTGTAATCAGAGATGTGAAGGTGAGGCATCCAAATTGCTCCTTGCATCATATGTGAGTCGAAACATGAAGTCTCCTAAGATGTGAAGATGTGGTAAAATCTCTGACTAAATTAGAACAGGAGTTGTGTAATGAGCTGACTCAATTGGAGATTTGAGGGAAGAGAGGCAAGAAAGTACCTGTCCTGCTCACAAAGGATATGGTTGAGGCCATGGACATGCTGAAAAAAAGCAGGAGCAAAGTTGACATCAACAAAGCAAATCCTTATGTTTTTTGCAAGGGTGGGGCTTTAACGCACATCCATGGATCAGACTGTCTGAGGAAGCTTTCAAAAATTTGTGGTGTGGTTACATTGACCAAATTAAGGAAATAAATAGCAACTCTGAGTCAGATCATGAATTTAAAAAATAATGAATTTGACCAATTGGCCAAATTCCTGGCGCACGACATTAGAGTGCACCGCAAGTACTACAGACTGTCCAAAAATACAATTCAACTTGCAAAAGTTAGCAAGTTGCTTTTGACCCTAGATAAAGGATCCAATTATTAAAAAGAAGAGTCTTTGGAGATTTTTTACCTTTAGTACAGAGTGTGAGTAAAATGAATGTGGATTTTTACACTACAGTGCTTATGTTTAATGTATCTGTTTTTTATGTTAATTTTCTAGACAGACAACCAACGCTCATTAATCATTAACTGCCAAATTAGAACCTTAAATTGGATTTAAATTACATTAGAACTTAGTACATGCACAAATAGCAGCACGAACATCAGGGCCTGTATTCACAAAACATCTTAAGGCAAAAAGTAGCTCAAAAATGAACTGAACCACATGCCCTGTGTGCCCACTAACAATACCAACAGATATACAGTGGGGCAAATAAGTATTTGATACACTGCCGATGTTTTAAGTTTTCCCACTTACAAAGAATGGAGATATCTGTCATTTCAGGTACAACTCAACTGTGAAAGACAGAGTCTAAAAAAAAAAAAAAAAAAAATAATAATAATAATAATAATACAAAATTACAGAAAATCACAATGAATGATTTTTAAATAATTAATTTCCATTTTATTCCATGAAATAAGTATTTGATACAATAGAAAATAGAAACCTTTGTTTACAATTACAGAGGTCAGACGTTTACTGTAGTTCTTGACCAGGTTTGCACACTGCCAGGTTTTGCCCACTCCTCCATACAGATCTTCTCCAGATCTTTCAGGTTTTGGGGCTGTCGCTGGGAAACACAGAGTGTCAGCTCCCTCCATAGAATTTCTATTGGGTTCAGGTCTGGAGACTGGCTAGGCCACTCCAGGACCTTGAAATGCTTCTTAAAGAGCCACTCCTTAGTTGCCCTATCTGTGTGTTTGGGGTCATTGTCATGCTGGAAGACCCATCTTCAATGGTCTTCCTGAGGGAAGGAGGTTGTTGCCCAAAATCTCATGATACATGGCCCCATCCATCCTCCCTTCAATACGGTGCAGTCATCCTGTCCCCTTTGCAGAAAAGCACCCAAAGCATGATGTTTCCATGCTTCACAGTTGG
This sequence comes from Cirrhinus molitorella, assembly GCA_033026305.1. Classification (NCBI taxonomy): domain Eukaryota; kingdom Metazoa; phylum Chordata; class Actinopteri; order Cypriniformes; family Cyprinidae; genus Cirrhinus; species Cirrhinus molitorella. The sequence continues at coordinate 11,006,312 of CM065128.1, forward strand.
GATGGTGTTTATGGGATTGTACTCATCCTTCTGTTTCTTCCAAACACGGCGAGTGGAGTTTATACCAAAAAAGTTCTATTTTGGTCTCATCTGACCACATGACTTTCTCCCATGCCTCCTCTGGATCATCCAGACGATCTTTGGCAAACTTCAGACGGGCCTGGACATGTGCTGGTTTGAGCAGTGCAGGGTTCCCGTGGGTCTTTAAAAAGTCTTAAGTTAAATTGAACAAATTTAAGGTCTTAACGGTAATTAGACGATATTTTGCTGTGTGTTATTGTGCTTAAGGACTACAGTGACTAAAGTGTTTGATATTCTTCTTATTCTGTGTGGTCAGTTCACAGCCGTGATAAAAAATTATTCTTTTCCTAAAAGTTTAAAATGATTTTTACCTTTAATGGACATTTTTATCTTTATAAAGCCATTTTTTCATCATCGTTTTGAGTCTAATTCTTACATTTAACAAATCAGTTATAATAATAGTACATTTAGGCTGTTACTAAACAAAAAATAATGAGTATCAACAAAATTAATCTTTGCAGAAGTTGCATTTAGATACATTTACACATGATATCATCTTAATCATTTAAAACGTGAAAAGATATTTTTAATGTGAAATGAAACCCGCCAGTAGGTGTCAGTGAGTCGAGTCATTGCGATTGAACCAAATTATTTCTATGGTTGATTCATTCAGAAACGAAGCACCTTCATGTTGCTCAGAGACGCAGAACAGTGCTGTGGCTGTGTTTGAAATGATTTTTGTTGGCAAAATTAAGCAAAAACAGGAAGTATGCTGTCTAAAACATAAGTCTTTTAATGTTCACTTCTTGTTTATTGAACTGTTGTATAAAGTCAATATCACATTTGTAGTCATGATGATTTTTGTTTAATGTTTAAACCCAGTTTCCTTTGTTGGAATAGAATTGCTGGATGGCACTGTCCCAAAAAATAGGGTCCTATGACTGTGGTCCTGGAACTGCAGCCTCCAGTATTGCAGGAACATAGTATTGGGGTTGTTTTTGTTCAGACCAAAGCAAAAAGTGACTTATGTTTTTACTGCAAACATGCAGAGCTGTAAATGTGAAATGGTGGATTGTTAAGAAGATAATTTATTATACAAATCTAAAAAGTAAAATGTGTTTGTATGTTTTTTAATATAATAATTCATTGATAATAATGGTTTAAATTAATATAAGTAATACTTTTGAATGGGTGCTTTAAAGGCTGAAATGTTGTTTTTGTGAAAATTTGTATCTGAAGTGTAAATCAGTTTTTACAGTAGTTTACAGTCATTTTACATTTTAATATTTAACCATAGACATTTCCCTATCCTGCTCATATTGTATAAATTTTTTGTGCAGGTCTTAAAAAGTCTTAAATTTGAACTTAAAAATCATGCAGCAACCCTGCAGTGGCACCTTGCATGTGCTGCAGGATTTTAATCCGTGACGGTGTAGTGTGTTACTAATGGTAACCATTGAGACTGTGGTCCCAGCTCTCTTCAGGTCATTGCCCAGGTCCTCCCGTGTAATTTTAGGCTGATCCCTCACCTTTCTCAGGATCATTGATACTCCACGAGGCATAAAGCCCCAGTCTGAGGGAGATTTACAGTCATCTTGAATTTCTTCAATTTTCTAATAATTGTGCCAACAGTCTTTGTATTCTCACCAAGCTGTGTGCCTATTGTCCTGTGGCCCATCAAAGCCTTGTGCAGGTCTAAAATTTTGTCCCTAGTGTCCTTAGACAGCTCTTTGGTCTTGCTCCTAGTGGAGAGGTTGGAGTCTGATTGATTGAGTGTGTGGACAGTTGTCTTTTATACAGGTAACAACTAACTTCAAACTGGTGCAATTAATACAGGTAATGAGTGGAGGGTAGAAAGGCTGCTGACAGACAAACTTATAGGTCTGTGAGAGCCAGAATTCTTGCTGGTTGGTAGATGATCAAATACTTATTTCATGCAATAAAATGGAAATTAATTATTTAAAAATCATACATCTGATTTTCTGGAATTTTTTATTCTGTCTCTCACAGTTGAGGTGTACCAATGATGAAAATTACAGATCTCTCCATTTCTTGTAAGTGGGAAAACTTGAAAAAACGGCAGTGTATAAAAATACTTATTTGCCCCACTGTATATAGCTGATCAGCATACAAAGAAAAAATCATTAAGTATTTTAAATGAAGATAAATTACATTATGAATAAATTCTGGGTTAAACACGGACATATTAACAACCTGTCTTCATAGTAGAGCCAGTCACTTACATTGTAGCAAAGTGTCAATTCTTCAGTGTTCACATGAAAAGATACAATAAAATAATTAGAAAAATTTGAGGCATCTACTCACTTCTGTGAGATACTGTATGATATATCATACAACCCTAATGTAAACCTTTTTTTTAATTAAATCCCTCAAATGCCTCACCTTTTTCAGGATCATTGATACTCCACGAGGCATAAAGCCCCAGTCTGAGGGAGATTTACAGTCATCTTGAATTTCTTCAATTTTCTAATAATTGTGCAAACAGTCTTTGTATTCTCACCAAGCTGTTTGCCTATTGTCCTGTGGCCCATCCCAGCCTTGTGCAGGTCTACAATTTTGTCCCTAGTGTCCTTAGACAGCTCTTTGGTCTTGCCCCTAGTGGAGAGGTTGGAGTCTGATTGAGTGTGTGGACAGGTGTCTTTTATACAGGTAACAACTTCAAACTGGTGCAATTAATACAGGTAATGAGTGGAGGATAGGAAGGCTGCTTACAGACAAACTTACAGGTCTGTGAGAGCCAGAATTCTTGCTGGTTGGTAAATGATCAAATACTTATTTCATGCAATAAAATGGAAATTAATTATTTAAAAATCATACAATGTGATTTTCTGGATTTTTCTTTATTTTTTTTAGGTAGGTGTGCCAACGATGAAAATGACAGATCTCTTCATTCCTTGTAAGTGGGAAAACTTGAAAAAACGGCAGTGTATAAAAATACTTATTTGCCCCACTGTATAAAGCTGATCAACATACAAAGAAAACTAGGTAAGAATCATTAAGTATTTTAAATGAAGATAAATTACATTATGAATAAATTCTGGTTTAAACACAGACATATTAATAACCTTCATAGTACAACCAGTCACTTACATTGTAGCAAAGTTTCATTTCTTCAGTGCTCACATGAAAAGATACAATAAAATAATTACAAAAATTTGAGGCGTGTACTGTATGATATATCATACAACCCTAATGTAAAAATTTTTTTTAAGTAAATCCGTCAAATGTGTTGTACAGAATGCTGGGAATGTCAATTTATGGTTTTTCACTTTCATTTCAAGAAGACTTGATCCATTTCACTTCCAAAAACTGTACATTTAACAGAATATTTCACATGAAATGTCTCATTAGATTTATTAGTTTTTTTTTTTATAAGAATTAGCTATATATTATTAATTTAATCCCATTTTCATCATGTTTTCCATCAGAAAACACTGTTTGTTCTTTATTATCTACACTCTGAAGCTAAAATGTAGACTTCAGATGTAATTTTTTGTTTTAAGAAGTAGCCTAAGACAAATCTTTAATCTCGGTTGCACACATTTTCAGATGCACTTTCAAGCCCAGTGTGTTATTCTGTCCTCGACTCTTTGTGGGGGTTGTTTATGTCCTCATCAGGAGGTCTCTGCTTGTTTTTGACACTTTTAAATATTTCGAGGAAGTGTCTGATTGCATACAAAGAATATTATAAAAGCCAGTGGGGATTTACTTCATTTGCTTTGGTTTTAATGTAAAATGTGTTCAGTGTAATGAAAAACATGACTAATTAAGCAATTCAGTCATTAACTAGTGACGTTTTGAATATTTATTTGATCAGATTGAGGATAAAACTTTGTTTCGGTCGGCAAACAAATCATAAAAAGAAAGTTGCATCTTCCAGTCTCTGTTTAACCATAACAAGAGTGTGTCCATCAATAATGAAGCACAGTGGAAAACTTTTCTTCACTAAATATTTATTGTATCAGATACATTTACATGATTTCAAATTAGCGCAAGTTAAAGCTTGTTTAAAAATGTGTGAAAAATAATGCAGTATTGTTTTGTGAATTAATATTTAACCTTAATTCCAAAAACGTAAAAAAAAAAAAAAAAAAAAAAAAAAAAAAAAATTACAGCAATCTGAACTACAACCAAAAGTTTCCACCTTTGTCTTCCTGTAAGTGCGAGCCCACTGCCATTTGTAAATTTCATGGTTCTGGTTTCTGGTCTCATCTGCATCCAGCTATTTCTAGCTGTACAAAACGTTCTGCAGCTTGATATTGTAAATTGTGTGTCTTATCATATTATTTTAATGTATTATTTTACTTATAAGGACACTGGTTTGTAGTGCCAACAGTTTTACCATTGCATATTGTTGTTCACGTTATTTTTAGTGGATAATGACCCGGAAGTCTCACCCATAGCCTTACTTCCACGTTGAAGAAAAAGGTGGATACATTCTGGAAATGTTTAGCTTCTTAAAAGGTTGTGCTGTTGAATTGCTTTTTCAGTATGGTATTGATCCAGTGGATATGGTTTTGGGAGAGAAAAGTGTACACAGCTGGTTTTTTGGGATTACCGCATTCATCCGACCCTGAAACCACTCCAACTATGTTTTTCTTACATTCCAGAGGTCCACCGGAGTCTCCCTGAAAAAAACAACACAATTACTTCTTCCTTTAGACAGGTAAACGAATGATTTCAAAGAGTCTTCAACCAGCCAAAAATGAAAGACCACAATATGACATACCCAACAGATGCCTCTGTTTTGTTGCTTGCTTCCTGCACACAGCATGTCTTTGGTGATCACAGGATTGCTGTTGTAGTAGCGGTTGCACAGGTCCCTGTCCACCACTGTCACCTCTAACATTTGCAGTTTATCAGAAAGTTTTAGGACTTTAGAATGAGTAGATCCCCAACCTGTCACAACACATTTTGTTCCAGGTGGTATGTTTTGTTCCTTTTTAGGGATTTTTTTAGGTTTTGCTTTCACTTTTTTGCTTAGCTGCAGAAGAAAATACAATGGTCAAATGCATACTGTGAAAAAAATCATACACTCACCATGTCTAAACAATGGCATTCAATTCATCCTTACCTTAATGAGCATGATGTCGTGTTCTTTAGTCTTTACATTGAATGTTTTAGGATACTCATAACTGAGGATGCCAACACGCTGAGTGCCTTTACTCAGAGACAGAGATCCTATGAGAACTGTGACAGATCTAATGGGATTTCTGAAAAAGAAAACGTATTGGTGCTTAGGTGCAGATATTAAGTCAAGCCTCTACATACATTTCTGCAACACCGTAATTGCATACCTTATTGCATGCTTCAAGTATAGGTTTGGGGCATTTTTAGACCTGATTGGCTGATGTCAAAGTGATGGTAGATTTAGGGGTGGGGTCAGATAAGGGGGATCATATTCATTGCATGATTTAGAAACACCCAGCAGTTTGAAAACACCCACAAAGTCAGAAATGCCCACTTTTGCTCTACAGAGACCCCAATCTTGCATGTTTCAAATGACCATTATGGGGTTTCATTTGTACCAGAAATGAGTCGACTGTTTTGTACTCTACACTCAACACTGGATGACAGATTAAGATGACATCAACAGACAACATACTCATCAACATATACTGATTTACCTGAACAAGTAGGCAATGACTAAAGACAAAGACAAATGTATAGTACAAGTCATAAAGGAGTTGACTCATTTTTGGCAACCCCATAATCATGGCAATGCTTTATCTTGTTGTATATATCCCCTACACCAAACCCAACCCTAAACATACCCAATAGTGTTAACAAATGGAAAAGTAATATAAAAAATGCATTTGTTGATGCAGCCATGCTATTTTAAAGGAATAGTTCACCAAAAAATGAAAATTTCCCCATAATTTACTTACCCTCAAGCCATCCTGGGTGTATATGACTTTCTCCTTCCAGATGAACACAGTCAGAGTTGTTTTAAAATTTATCATGGCTCTTCCAAGCTTTATAATGGTGGTGGATAGTAGCTGATATTTTGAAGCTCCAAAAAGCGCATATGTCCATCGTAAAGCTGACCCATACACCTCAGGGGGTTAACACATGTCTTCTGAAATGAATCCATGGGTTTTTACAACAAAAATATTTATATTTTTTAAATTATACACTCAAATCACTGACTTCTGGCAAGGACTGTATGCGCGTTCATGAGTCGAGTTCCTGGTTGGTGTTACTCCAGTTCAAACAAATAAGGCTATGCAGAAAAACTTAAGCTCTTCTTTTATAGTGAAATCCGCTGTCATTTTTTTAACTTCTCTTTTCCAACTTTTAATTTGTTATCAGTGTTTAGTATTGCTCTGTACTTGTTTGTTTACTCTCACCAGAATGTGGCTTACATCATACATCGAGTCAGAGGTCAACAAAGAAGCTGGATCTCGACTAACGCGAACATGCATACGGTCGTTGTCGGAAGTCAGTGATTTGAGTTTATAATTTTAAAAATAAAAATATTTTTGTTATAAGACCTCATGGATCCGCTTCAGAAGACATGTGTTAACCCCCTGGAGGCATATGGGTTAGTTTTACTACGGATATATGTGCTTTTTGGATCTTCAAAATAGCTAATAACCACAACCATTATAAAGCTTGGAAGGATAAATTTTAAAACAACTCAGTCTGTGTCTGGAAGGAGAAAGGCATATACACCTAGGATGGCTTGAGGGTAAGTAAATTATGGGGAAATTTTCATTTTTGGGTGAACTATTCCTTTAACTTCCTTATGTGGATTTGAGCTGTTTTATTGAACCTGTTCATATGGAGCTCTTCATTACTCAGGTGCAACTGAATTAGAAAACTGCATATGAAGCTGTATATGTGACGACAATGTTCAAAAGTATTCATTTTCAAATTACACAGGATGTTAAATTTGTTTAGAAGTCATAACATGACAATCTGCAAGTAATTGTGTAACAATTAGGATTTAATAATCAAAACTCTGTACCTGTAAATTATACTTTCTGTGAAAAGGAATAAAAGTTGTCTGAGTTGTACTGCCTCTAGTGTTCATTTCAGCTGGAAACTGCAGTGATTTGTACATCAGTTTTTTTCAGTTTTGCAGAAATGTATATAAAGGCACATATTTCCAGTGAGCCTACAGTATGTTGTAGATTTTACAAGTTCATTTGTATGCTCAAAGTGGTTGCCTTACTGATGGCAGTGTGCTGCAGTTAAAACCCACTGGTCTTGAATGAGGATTCCTCCACATACATAGCTCTGGTCCTTCTGAATGGACACCATCCAGGGTTGACGTTTTTTGACTTCTTTACCTCCAATAATAGACACCTCAGAGCACACTGAAATAGAGATTTCAAAGGCGGTTACAGATTTAACAACAAACTGATGAATATGTAGTGTGAACTTTTTAATCAAACTCTTTGACAAGTAAATAACAATTACCTGACACTTTAAAAAAGGTGAACGCCAGGAAATAATACACAATCAAATATCTGCAAACATCCATCTTGCTGCCTGTTCTCTCAGCCAAAAGTCAATGTGTTGCCTCAGACATCCAACAATGTCAAATGTAAGAGCACTGAGGAAATAACTGGTTTTCAGTGCACGCTTTGGTTAATTTGTGGTCAGAGCAACATCAAAAGGTGTGCACTTGTGGGAGTGCTTGCTTGCAATGTGATACATTTGTTTTTGCACTTTGTTTTTTTTTAACAAAAGTTCCATTTCTCTGTTTAAAGAATACAAAACCAACAGAGAAATGAAATTATTTTTCAATAATTACCTTATAATCTTTTTTTTTTTAATGTTGTTCATATGAGAGCAGAACTTTAAACATAAAGGTGCTTTAAAGCTGATGGTGAGTAGCAAAAGATCTACTGACTGTATCTGTGGCATTCTGTCAATTAATAATGAAAATCAATTTAACTCAGTTTACACTGAGAGAAAGCCACTTACAAATTTCTATGTGACCATCAATGGACAGCAGCTGTTATCCCTAAAGACTTCATTAGTAAGGGCTTGTATTTTACAAACTATGGGACAAGCTTTTGTTTTCTGCAGTAATCAACACTATTGACGCCGTAGATCGTAACGTATTTAGAGTAAACAGGACACTGCAGTATTAGATTTGTTTCTCTATTAAAATGAGTCTAAGAAGGGATCTTTGTGACATATGTTCAGTCATGTGTCTTGAAAGGAGACGTCTCATTGGGGGACATGTAGCCCTCACCGCAAGATTGATGTGAAGCAGTTTTTCACACCTTCGCCTGCACAGCTGCAATCTTCTGCTGCGCCAACCTTACAAATGTGTGACTCTCAACTAGAGGTTCAAGATGTTTTATTGACCTTCATGTTAAGACAGAAGAAAAAAGAGATTTATAGAGGGAAAAATCAAAAAGTTATATATATATATATAAAGTGTTACTATACTTGCAAATGAGAATATTTTACTTTCTTTGACATTTGTAAATATGAGCTTTTGGGAAAACTATGCTGTAAAGAATTTCAGGGCGAATGGTTAATTATTGTTGATGTTTACATTACCATATGACAATATCATGAAGCAATAACTTACAAATAAAGTTTCTTTATTGACATCGATGGTTCCATGAAGAAACTTGAACATCCATGGAATCTTTCAAATGCAGAAAGGTTCCTTATAGTTGAAACAGGTTCTTGAGATTCTTTAAAATGTTCTTCAAATGGTAAACTGTTCACTGAATGGTTCTTTGGGGAAACCAAAAATGGTTCCTCTATTGCATCACTGCAAAAACACCCTTTTGGAACCTTTATTTTTAAGAGTGTGTAAGAAGTGGTAATTCTGTTGAAGTCAAAAAATGAGTGGAACTTTGGGAACTGAACCTTTCTTCCAGCACAGGAAACTACCCAGGTAGCCAGTGCAGTTGGGCCAATTGTGGCTGAGTGTCGGCTCACTCAGCTGTGTTCTGGAAGCGGCTTAACAGAAGTGAGCCAGCTGTGGCCCAGTAATGGTTGTCAGATTTGGCTAGGCTTTGGATGTGCGGATTTGGCCTGATTTGCACTGAGACACGGCACATTTAGGGCTGGTCTGATTGCGGGTGAAATACAGCCATACAGACCCGGGACAGTTTAGGTTGAGTGCTGGGGGTAGGTCTCCTTTTATAATGTGGTAATTTGTGTGTAACAGTGAGCCTTACACTTAAATGTAAATCCTTTGTTTGTCAATGTTATGTTATTTGTTAATGTGTTTTTTATTTTAAATATTTGTATATTTTTCCTATTTTTCCACCTCAACATTCTCTGTTTTCCTAACTAACTAAATTTGGAAAATAATGATTTAATTCATATAATAAATCAAGCTTAAAGTGGTTAAAGCAGGGGTTACAAAACTCAGTCCTGGAGGGCCGGTGTCCTGCAGAGTTTAACTCTAACCCCAGTTGGACACACCTGAACCAGCTCTTACTGGCATACAAGGAACTTTCCATGAGGTGTGTTGAGTCAAGTTGTAGCTGTGGGTTTTTGTGCTGCTTATTAACATTTTGCAGAAGAACTTCTTGGTACTGTGGTGTGTAAATATTTCATAATCAAGTATAATATCACTTAAAAATACTGTTTTACACATAATATCAAATGATGATAATTTATAATGAAGCTAAAATTGTGAGTTGGCTGACATAGCATTAGGTATACTCTTGAGAGTTAAGGTAGCCATAACAAATTTACAGCCTGTCCATTTTTTTTTTTTTACAGTAAAATAATTTCTCAACTGACTACATAGCCTTCTAAAAGTGCAATTTTTCCCCCATCTTTTCATATCATGCCATGCTAATAAGCTTCATATTTGCACAGTCAAACTTTTGACATATTCATTTTTTTTACGTATCAGTCAGACAAAAATGCAGGTACTGCCAGTACATCAGATGGAGAGAAAAAAAATAGATGTTCTGGGGTAGGCATGAGGTGATTCAGTGTGTATTAGATGGGGATGCTATGAATGTAAAAAAACAGGGTGTAAGGGCCAAACCCTTAATCTATATAAAGTTGACATGCATAAGTACATAGGCTTAAAAATGCATGACATTTAAATGTAATGTCATTCGTTTTTGGAAAAAAATAAATTATTCAGAGCTGTTTTTATAAATAAAATTGATTAAATACACAGATTTTACATGTTGTACTGAACACACACAAAAAAGTATTAATTTATTAATTAATTTAAAAGGACTATAAGTATATATTTTTTAATTCAGCAAACAAGACTCAGACCAGTAGACTCAAATGATTTTGAAGTTGGGGAAGAAAATGAGATGGGAGTTTTTCGACATACCCTAACTGTATTGTTTTGTCACAGAGACAAAACAAGATGAATATTTGCAGTTAAAAAGTATAAAAATTGTCAAGTTGTTTTGAAAATAACTGATTGTTTCAGTAGATAAGACCCTTCTTCATTGGCTGGGATCAATTAAATCCCTTTGAATCTGGATTTAAACTACATTTTGAAAGTTCAAACTTTGGGGCACAATTCAATATCCATTACTGTATATAGAGAAATAGCCTGAAATGTTTTCCTCAAAAAACATAATTTCTTTACGACTTAAGAAAGAAAGACATGAACCTTGGATGACAAGGGGGTGAATACATTATCTGTACATTTTTGTTCTGAGAGTAAACTAATCCTTTAGCAAAGCATTTTATTTTCTTCAACAAAAAACACAAACTTGCTTTTCAGTGTAGTGGCAAATAACATTTTATTACACTGACTAGTTTGAATTGTCTTCCAAAATGAATTTGCAGATGATTGTAGAAATTACTCCGTTTTCTAAACCTTGTCACTCTAAGGACAATGTCAGTTTCTTCCTAGAATGAGTTTTCAAATGAGTTGTCATGCTTCTTTGACATTTGAAACTCTTCTGACACTGGAGACACTTGTAAGGCTCCTTTTTAGTGTGAATCCTCATGTGACTATTAATATTTCCTTTAAACCTGAAACTCTTTCCACACTGTTCACAGGTGAAGGGTTTCTCTTTAGTGTGAATCCTCGTGTGCTTCTTGAGGTTTCCTCTATCTGTGAAACTCTTCCCACACTCTTCACAGGTGAAAGGTTTCTCTCCAGTGTGAACTCTCAGGTGAACCTTGAGTTTTCCTTCTCCTAACAAACTCTTTCCACAGTGAAGGCACATGAAAGGCTTTTCTCCAGTGTGAAATTTAACATGATCCTTGAGATGTTTCCTGTCTGGGAAACTCCTTTTGCACTGATGACATTTAAAACTGGTATCTCTTGAGTGAATTTCCATGTGCCTTTCATGGTGGTCTTTCTTTCTGAAACTTGTTCCACACTGAGAGCAGATGAAAGGCCTCTCTCCAGTATGAATTCTCATGTGAACATCAAGATAATATTTTCTTGCAAAACACTTTCCACATTGAGGGCATATCAATCTCATGTGGGCATTAAGGGTTTTTCTCTGTGTAAAACATTTTCCACACTGAGGGCATATATTTTTTTGGAGCTTTTTTTGTGAGGACGTCATTTCAGTCTGTGAGCAACTGTTTGATATTTCTTCAGTTTTGAAATGATGCGGTTTCTCATTTTGATCTTTCTCTTCAGTTTCATTCAGCTCTGGATTCTCCTCTTTTAGTGTCACCTGGTCTGATGTGAAAAGAGACAAATACAATTTAACAACAGAATGGCATAAAGAAGCAGACATCATAAGATTTAGACATAAAAAGCATCAAATCCAGACATATTCTGGATCTAATAACTATTAAACTGAAGAGGTGTAAGTAGTTATCTCAGAACCTCTTGTAAATATTGTTAATTATTTGCTTTCCCATCTAAATCTTAATGGAGTAATGTACCATTATATTGTTATCCACAATTAAGCACTAAGTAGTCACACTCACCACTAGCTGCATTTTCATTACCCTTCAAATTGCACATATTTAAATTGTGAATTGAAAATACACCCAATGGAAACGTAATTTTTGCAAAAACACACGGTGCAGGTGCACTTAGGGTCATGTCTGCATCCACTTTTGCTAGTTTAAGGATGGGGAAAATGGTCGGCGCACCCGGTGCATGGTCTAAAAGGGTTGTCCCTATTCTCTTAAAGGGAGTACAGTATTGTTTTGTGTATTCAGAGTTGTTTACAATGTTAAAGAGTTAACACTGTACATAATAATAATAATAATAATAATAATAATAAATAAAATAAAAATGGATTTATTGGTTTTGCAAATTAACTCTTCATTTTTTTTAATAACATTATACAAATGTTTTGTGACGATCTTCTTAAGAGTTTATAAATAATGTTGTTTTATTTAGAATATTATTTTACCTAAACATTATCAAAATGATGAAATAACATGTTGTAGCTGTTAAAACATCACATTCAGATTTATAAAAATATACCGTTCTTCGTGTGTTTTCACAATTTTTTACTTAAATGCAGTCAGTCATGCAGTAAAATGAACATAAAAAGTAATCGAATGCTTGTCATTATATTAGATGTGTGCATTTAGTCTTAAAATGACAGCAGTCTAATAAACCTGATGCTGTCTCTGCAATTTTATTTAAATCAAACCAAAAAAAATGAGAGAATTATTCACATCTCTACACAGAATATCTTTAGTATTTTTAATCAATGTATATTTAATTCATGCAGTGTATTTTTTCACAATACTTTTGAATGCCTTGGACAGATGTGTTTTTAAATGACCCGTTTTAAATGTTTTTAAATGAACCAACCTGTTTGTTCCTCAGTATCTTCATGTTTGACTCTGAATGTTCCTTCAATATTCATGTCTTCACTCTCCTCTTTAATAAACACCATCTTTGTTTGCATCTTAGGATCTTCATGATTGACTCTGAATGTTTCTTCAATCTTCATGTCTTCACTCTCCCCTTTAATAAACACCATCTTTATGACAGTATGTCACGTTCAGCAGGAGTTTCTGTTTGTTTGGATACTGTCCTGTTTAAGATTAGAATAATTAACAGAAAAAACTAAACACAAATAAACCGAGCAGTTCCAACAGGGTCCTCGCACTGCAGTGCTCTGGCCCTAACTAAATATCTAGTTGCATCTCAGTGCACTATATGTAAGTAAGAGTAAGAGTCAATGGCTTTAAATCACCCGATTAGCTAAAAACACTCAAAACTTAAACCATAAATAATGATAATAACAAATGAATAAAATAACAAAACATAAACAAACACTTTGTATTATTAATATTAGGTATTTAATGATAGTATATTAAAAGTGTGTAAAAGTTGTCAATAAACATATTCCATTTGACGAAACATCTCGCTGCATTTACACTGTTATGAGCAGCAGGAGTTGGTGATTCGAGCGATTCAAAACAGCGAATCATTTTGCGAAGCATTTGATTCAATTGACTCGGAGTTTCGAAAATCTCCGTTTCTGCATCAGAACGTGCCAGTGACTGATGAACTGATTCACGATATAGAGAGCGAAATAAGACGCACTCGTTCTATTATTAATGTGTGGAAGGGGTTTATTTACACAAAATAGCATTCATTAGTGTTAGATAGCGTATTACAATGCCATCAAATAACAATTTGTTAACTTTACAATGCTTGTAAAACCTATAAAGTATGCTGAAAATGTTGCACCGATTTAAACACTTTAGAAAAACTAAAAACACAAACCTTTCTTCAGCTGAAACAGACGCAGGAGCGCTTCGCAGCCTTGTGACGTCACCTCACCAGATCAAAATAAAAGCCCTGTCCAGGTGCTGCTGCATCTACAGTCACAAAAGTGCAAAAGATAAAGAAAACACATAAAAATAATAAAATATATGTCAGAGGTATTTCAGAGTTTTATTCTTGGTGAAATACACATTTAAAATATGCTGCCTTCAGTGCTGAAGAAAGTAATACCAACAAAAGAGCCGTAGCATTTAATATGTGAGACTAAAGGCAAAACAGACATGTTTGATATTGAATTTTAAACAAATAAAGAGTCAAACAAACAAATGAGTATTCATATTTTTATTTTCCTATTTATGAAACATATATTTGATATGCATTAATTAATTTATACATTAATCTATTTCCATGTCCCAGCAGGCACACAATGTCATAAGACATTGATATTTGGTTACATTTGGGTTGTGACATCTGGCAATAAAATAATTTTTATAAAATAATCAGACCATATAATAAGACTATTCCTATCAAAATCCTATAGGAATGGTTCCAAAATATGATAGAAATTCCAATAGGAATCCTATAAAAGTTTCTTATTAGAGCCCTTTAGGACTTTTTGACAATACTGCAAAAACAGTTTACTGTAAATATATTTTTATTGTCTAACATTTCCAATTTTCTGATACTTGTGCTTAATTTAATTTTATATGTTGGTGTTAATTCAGCGCTAATTCAGTGCTAATACTTGAACTTAAAATAGGAATTTCAAACATAACTTACATGGTTTATAAAGAGGAAAGATTTTGTGAAAAATAAATGTAAGAAAGTTTGTTTTTGATAATCACTAATCTAGTGGTTGTACGTTGTTCTGTGTTCTGATCATTTTATCTTGTTGCAGTAATAACAAACAATGATTATAGTATGTACAAAACATACAAAAATCCTTTCAATAATATTAAAAATGTTGTCACCATTCAGGTTGCGTATTTTAGCATTAATGTACTTTTTTTTTTTAACAAAGCAGCTGGTATTTGCCATAGCGACTGCTGAGTCGCTTTCACTCCAAAATGGCAGAAGCGGAGGGCTGCTGCTGGGTGCCGCAGTTGCAATGGAATGTTCTATTGGCTTTCACTTCTTGTCAATACTTCAAGGACAGGGTTGAAAACCAATGCCTTATTGTCTTACAGATTAAAATAAATAATGTAAATCTTTAGAGTAACTAACAATTTTTTTCACAAAACCTGAATGACATCAACCCTGATTGAACAATTAATTACTCAGTCAATATGAGTAATAATAATTAGTAGCAGCAGTAGTAGTATATAAATGTTTTGAAAATGTTAGAAAATAATGTGATTGTAAAAAAGCATAACTATGTTGCCAGATGTAGTGCGTGCAATGATTTTGCTACATTTAGTGTGAAATAAAAAATATCGAATTCAAATATTCTAAAGGTCTATTTTTAACCATTATTTTATTTATTTAGCAAGACATTATGTGCATAAAATATCAGACTCTAAGAGGAACAATAGACTAATAACGAATTATTGTGTAGGATAGGGCTATCTCTCCTGCTCATCAGAACACACAAATGCTGAAAGACAGAACCAATCAATCACAGATAGCGTTTGCTCACAGTGCTTTTTCAGATAGGTCAACAGAAGCAGCACAACTTAAACCTGTTTAAGTTTATTAAACCTATTATGACAGTTTTATTATTATTATTTTAATTCATTTTTAATTTCATTTTTTAATTCATTTTAATTAATCTCTTTCAGAAACAGAAAATACAGAGATACAGAGAACACAAACAAAAGTGGGGGATACATATATAACAAACATAGAACAGTTTTATTTTACTTTTACCTTACTTTAGTTCATTTGCCCAT
The DNA here is from genome assembly GCA_033026305.1 of Cirrhinus molitorella. NCBI lineage: Eukaryota > Metazoa > Chordata > Actinopteri > Cypriniformes > Cyprinidae > Cirrhinus > Cirrhinus molitorella. The sequence goes on from CM065128.1 coordinate 11,021,870, forward strand.
CACCATCCCTCTGAATAGGATTAATATTAATTCTGCTTTATAAACTCGCACACTCTTTTTTAAACATGTTTGTATTACTATTAACATTACTTGTAAAAACAGAAGTTAATTTCTATGCATTTTTGTGATTATAGATAGTAGCCTGTACGCAGGACTTTTATTTTGGCGTGGAGATGTGACGACATAGCCTGCAACACGCACATGCCTCTGTTTTGATTCGGCTGAAGGTTTGTGTTTTGAGAATTGAAGCTGCTTAAAACGATAAAAAAAAAAAAACAAACAAAAAAAAACCATTCTGTTTTTTAAAGTAAAGTCACAGAAAAACTCCAGGTGAAGCAACTGAGATCCACATGACACACTATTATAAAGATGGCGATTATTAAAGAGGAGAGTGAAGATACTGAGACGCAAACAGGTTGGTTTTCACACAGATATATGTATCTATAGGTTTTCATTTTCAAAGCGGAACTCCCTCATTTGATCCTTATTAAAACCTCCAGCTCTACAGAAATAAAGAATAGAAGTATACAGAAGTATAATCATACAGGGAATGGTACAAGTAGCCCCTTAACCCTAAAGTTACTCGTGTTAGGGGTGTAAACTCAAAACGACCCCCAATAATAAAATGTGTTTTTGTAACAGTTTTTTTTTTCTTTTTATAAATGTAACTTTACACACTTTATATATTAGGGACGCACCAATGTATCAACCCATTTTTGATTAATTTAAAGCCATTGGCATATGGGGAATAGCATATAAGGGCAGATCCCAGTGATTTATTAATTAACTGCATGGAGACAATGAGTTGCATGTCTGTTGCGTAATCCAACATTTGTCTTTGGGCAAAATAATTAAATACTTGCTAAAACTAAACAAAATCTGTACAAAATATAGTATAGCCTATGCAAATGTGACTTTGGAGGTTATAATAAATAAAATAAAAAAAAATAAGCACCTGATTCGACTTTTGTACATTATTGTTTGGAGCCAATTAGACTTTTTTAGATCAGCTTTACATTCTCAGAATCATTCAAATGGATATTAATAAATTTTCTCTAATAGTTTACTGATGCCTTTACTGATGTTGAATTGGTTTTATAAAATGCTTTTCTTGGTAGCAAAATGCCTTGCAGGTCAATGAATAATTTTGATTGCAGCTGTATTTGTGAGCAAATAAAGCAAGCAAAGTGTTAAAATACTGACAAGATGTTCTGAGATTAGAAGTTACACCTCTTTCAGTCGTTTAGTATGTATAGGATCTTTTATACATGTGTTTGGTTTTGAAGCATTTCATGTCTAAATCAGGGCAGTCAGAAGAAAAAAAAAAAAATCCAGTTTAATGTGTGCAATATTTGATGCACTTAACACAGCACCATTTTTTCCTGGCATCCTTTTGTTACTGTAGACTGTATGAGCATACTATCAAGCATGTTAAGTCACAAAAGAGACATTAATTCAGTCCTGGCAACACTGTCTGTGAAGCAGCTTCTGTGAACATAGGCATCCAACACACACAGAAAGCAGCTTCAGACAGTGCGCCAATAGTGACCTCATAAACAGTCTTAAATGAGTTAAAAAGTCCTAAATGATAGTAAAATGTTGGGAGAAAACCAGACGTGTGTCAGGTCCATGTCATGTGATCAGGTTTTAAAGAGAAGGCACTGCTTTTAAAATGAAACCTGCTGCAGTCTGTGACATTGATGTAAATCAAAGAGCAAAAGAAAAAGATCACTCACTGCTCTTTAGTTGAATAAAGATTAATTTATGTTCAATTCATAGTTTATTCCTGTACAATCTAAAGTTTATGTGAATTTGTCTATTTATAGTTTACTATTTTTCAAAGCCTATTAAATGTTACAAATAATGTTTTTTGATTATACAGTAATGACTTATATTTAATGGCAGTGTTTTTTAGGAAAATGCATTTAATAGGTATAGATCAGATCAGACTGGTCTTCATTAATAATAGACTACTTGGTAAAATATGTCATTAAAATATATGTCATCATTATTATAAACATACAATCCACATTTAATGTTTATTTTCACATGGCTATTTTTTTATTAACAGCACTAGGCTAAATGTTTTGATGTCTGTTGCTTTATGCCATTGAACTGTTGTTAACTTGTATTTTTCTTGTTTCACCTCAGACCTGATGGAGCTGAAAGAGGAGAGTCAAGAACTGAATGAAAAGAAAAAGAAAGATCAAAATGAGAACCAGGATGATTTCGAAACTGACGAACAATCAACAAGTTGCACACAGAATAAAAATCCACCTTCACCAAAAAAACCTCGAAAATCAAACCGTAATTTCAACTTAAGAAGTCATACTAGAGAGAGAGCTTACACCTGCAAACAGTGTGGAGAAATGTTCAATCAAAAAGAAAGCCTTAAATTCCACATGAAAATTCACATTGAATAGAAAGAGTTAATTTGCTCTCAGTGTGGAAAGTGTTTTACACGACAATATATCCTTACTGGCCACATGAGAACTCACACTGGAGAGAAACCTTACAAATGTAATCAGTGTGGAAAGAGTTTTGCACAGACTAGTCACCTTAATGTCCACTTGAAAATCCACACTGGAGAGAAGCCTTTCACCTGCGAACAGTGTGGGAAGAGTTTCACACGAAATAAACATATTCAGAATCACATGACAGTTCACATGGAAAAAAAATCCATTCGTATGTCCACAGTGTGGAAAGTGTTTTACACAGAAAAGAACCCTTGATGCCCACATGATGAATCACACCGGACAGAGTCCTTTCACCTGCCCTCACTGTGGAAAGGGTTTCACGAATGAAGCAAACCTAAAGACTCACATTAGATCTCACACCGGAGAGAAACCCTTCACCTGTGAACAATGTGGATTAAGTCTCACAAGAAAAGGAAGCCTCAAGATTCATATGAGAATTCACACGGGAGAGAAACCTTTCACCTGTGAACAGTGTGGAAAGAGTTTCAAGGTTAAAGGAAACCTTAAAATTCACACTGGAGAGGGACGTTCACGTCAACACAGCATGAAATGTCATTCGCAAACTCATTCTGGAAGATAATTCAGTTATATAGTAATGAAAAATTGAATGTTATTGAAAGATCATAAATAAATAATATTTGTATAAATTAATAGAATTAGCTTGATAAAGCAGAATTCATATTACAATCAATTGACCAGTTGATTTATTAATGCAAAGAAATATTAATTCCCCTGGTAAGGGAAATACCCTTTTAAGTACATTACTACTCAGTGCAGATAAAAACAACATAAATCCATAAATTGACTTTGTTGCAATCAGAGAACCAGAACCAAATACTCGTATGTATTGTGCACAAGGTTTTATTAACTAAATCACAAACACAAATCACACATACAAGGAACATGGGAAAGATAAGTGGACGGATAGAACTAGAAAGAAGAAGCTTTATTAAATGCAGGGCTTAAAGTTCCCCATCGCTACAACACATTTCCATCAGTTGGAAAAAATGAGGGGAAAAGAAACATGTAGCATGTCATTTTTGTGTGAAGTGTGCGTGTGCACAGCGCCTCGCATTTGGGCTGTGTTTCCTGATAAAGACTGATAAGAGCATTGTCTACGAGCAACTTTATGAACGTTTGTCAGTCTTTCACGTTTGTTTCTCAAAAATGCACTTAAACACGATCACACAGCAACAAATTTGGAAGACATCTGTGTCTTAATGAAGTAAATATAAGCTTGTTCTGGACTGTGCAAAATTAATGTAATATGAACGGCGCCTAATATTAAAGGGTTAGTTCACCCAAAAATGAGAATTCTGTCATTAATTGCTCACTTCATGCCGTTCCAAACACGTAAGACCTCCATTCATCTTCAGAACACAAATTAAGACATTTTGGATGTAATCCGAGAGCTTTCTGATCCTTCCATAGACAGCAAAACACGCTTCACGTTCAAAAGCCCAGAAAGGTACCAAAAACTTCAAGTAAGTCTATGTGACATTCTTTGCTCAATTGTAATTATATTAATCTATGAGAATACTTTTTGTGTGCAGTTATTTTTGTTTTCTTTGCGCACAAAAAGTATTCTTGTAGCTTCATATAATTACAGTTGAACCACTTATATAAACTACAATTTACAAAAAGTTTGAGAATTGTATTATATGCTTTATAATTTACATTAAAGCTTACATATCTACATTAAACTAAACATTATCTTTTGGGCCAGATGCTCATAAAGCCTTTTAAATGTTTATTAAAGCGTTTTAAACACTTTAAGATTACTGATGCGCTAAGTATTTATGTTAGTCATTTTTATTAAAGTAATTTCAAAACTTTAAAACTGCATTTAAATGCAAAATGTTTCCTTGATTTCAGTTATTGCATTCACTACATTATCTCAATACAATAGTAATTTTTTTAATTTTCAAATAATGTGTAATAATTATTCTTACAGCTCTAATTTTCATTAGCAACTTATTTACCTTTATTATGCATGCTTGAGAAAAGTAAAACAAGAGGGCCATACTAAATGTCCTGCAACTGTGTGCCTGAGTCATTCAGCTTGTGCTTATTTCTGACTGTTAAATATTAAGACCTGCTCCAGTCATAACAAACCATAAGTATGTTGTGTTCATGTTTCATAGTCGCTAGGTGTGTCCTCAGGTTTAGTGTGTTGAGTCCAGTCTGAAAGTAAGCTATCACAGATAGTCATTGAATCAAATCTTTTTTGTATAAGAACTGATTTTATTATTTCAAAAAAGACATTACTACAAGTGATATTTTTGCTTGCAAACTCAATGAACAAATGGAATTTTGTTTGTGAAAACATTTGAATTTCATAAAAGTGTAAATAATAGAAATGCAGTTCAAAATACTCATACTCCTAACTACAAGAAAAAGGTGCTCTTAAGCTGAGTGTGTGACAGGTATGGGTATGGATTGGGGTTTGCCTGAGGAAAAAATTTCAGTCAAAATTTATTTTTTTTTTTTTTGCTTTAACACCTGCATTCATGATATTAATAAAGTAAGCTGCCCTGTTGAAATGTGTTCGATGAATGGTTTATTTAAACTGCTAAGGTAAAACATAAATAAAAAATAAAACAATTATGACAGATGTAAAGGGGTATGTAAATTTATACATGTATAAGGTTTTTAGACTAGAAACACTTCCACATATGATACATATAAGTTTTACACATACGTTTTTTTTCACCTCCTTGCAATTAGAGAATAAAGATGTCCTTCAAGATGGTAACGTTGATTGGTTTATGGGTCATGGGCTCAAGGACAGAGGAGTGAGGAAATGAGGAAGCATCATTTTGAGTTTTGAGAAGCACCCAAAGAATAAAGTATAAAATGAAAACAAAAATGCCAGGTTTACTATGGAAAAAAAAAAAGATAATTTGACATTTTTTCGACCAGAAAGCAATTAAACTCAAAAGCAGTTTTACAGATACTTAATACTAGAATAAAAGGGTGAATCAGGGAAACCTGGACATTTCAGACTTATTTATTAGTTTACTGTGATTGTCACCTCAACACTTCAGATCAACAAATGAGACTCATGATAACAGCTAGAGTAAGATCATAGTAATACAGAGTTGTTTGTGATGGAGCAAAACATGAACACAACAGAGGTTTGGTGTGCCGCATTGTACTTTAATCTTACAATTCATTATACCACCACAATAAGATTGATAAAATAACAATCTTCAAATCTTCACAATAGCATAATGCCAAAATTTATAAGTAAAAGTGTGCTTGATCTGATGATTGTTTTCCTTTCAGATTAATATCAGTTTGATTTTTTTTTTTTTTTTTGATATCATAAAACAAAAATTATATCATGAAAGAAGTTTTTATAAAATGAAATGATTGAAAAGGCAGGAATTCACATTTTACAATAGGAATGATTCCATGACACAATATAAGTACAGCCAAAACAAGATGGGATGAACATTATTTCTCACAAATCCCTTTTCTTTCATCTGAACATGGAAGATCATTCCAGTTCAGAATGGGATTTGAAGTCATAATTTCAATACAGTCTTCATTTCCATGTTCATCATTCGGCTCATCTTTGTACCAAAACCTAAATAAAATGTGTTGGATTTTCAATTATTCAGAATGCCAAAATATTAAAAACTTACTTTAACACTGTAAGTACAACACTGACATCTCAAGTGTAATCTAAAGTAGTACATTAGATGGAGCAGTGATGGTGCAGAAAGTAAAAGAGAGGAAGATGCTTGATGGTCACAAAGTGACCTAACTAAACTAAACTGAAAATAAATAAAACCAGCATCTGGCTCCCTTCTTGGACTTTCAAGGACACCTTTGCTGATCAGGGCTTCAGGATGGTGGGAAGTAAGTTCCCAGTAAGGTAGCATCCATTTAAGATTTTAATAAATATGATCATATACACTGAATATGTTGTTATAATCGCATTGCAATGTACTACACAGAAGTGCAAATAGCATCTTACTCTATTTGCACTTGTCACAAATAGCTTCTGCCAACAAATAAATCCACAGTTTTTTTGTGACTGTTATAGCACTTACCCCTTTATCAGCGGTGAATCATCCACCCATACCATGTTGCCCTCATTCTCTGTGTCAGACAAACCAATCCAAGCTCTGTCAACATCTTTGAAATAAGAAGATATGAACCTCTGTGTGTGAACAAAAGGAATAAATGTTATTCCACTCATTCATGGACAGACACACAAACAAAGTCAGTCAAGTGAACTCACCTGCTTTTCTTCACTGTTTATAATGACCAGATCAGCTCCATGATCCCTGCAGTACTGCCTGCTGTCAGACCAGCTCTTCTTCTCATTGGATATGAAAAAACTAACTGAAACACACAGATTTTCACACATACAGTAACACTGAAGTATAAAACAACACAACAGATTTGTACTGACCTTTTTTAAATTCTTTCTTCAGTTGATCACTGTCTAATTCCAGTTTCTTCTGATTTAAAGAGTTGAACTTGGTCTGTAACTGGTCTTTCTCAGCAGTGAGTTCATTGACTCTGGTCTCCAGCTCGAGGTTCTTCTGACTCAAAGAATTGAAGTTTCCCTGCAGTTGGTCTTTTTCATTTATTAGATCAGTGTAATTGTCCTGTAAGCTGTTGATGGTTTGATTGAACTCTTCAGCAGTGTTCTTGTAACTCTTTATCAGGTCTCTCTCTGCTGTGACGGTGATGTGCTGCATTATGATGAAGACCAGCAGAAGAACACAAATGAGCCCAAAACTCACTGTGATCAACACCAAATATCTACTTCCTCCTGACAAACAGGAAGAAAACACACTTATTTGTTGATACACTGCATATTATTAGGAATTAAGTCTCAGATTAACATTTAAGGCAATCTATTTTCATCTTCAGATAATGACGTAGAGCTTTTGTATTCTTTTGTAAGACAAAGAAGAAGTAATGTTGCTATGCAGTAAAATATACAAAAAAGATCATGTGGATGAAAGTAAATAAAAAATAATCTACGTTAATACATCTTGTATAAATGTAGAATCATTGACATTGTTCTTAGAATAAATATTTTAAATGTATGTAACCATTCTAATTTCCTCAAACATTACTGACACTAATAACATCATCCGCACCATTTCTGCTTTAAAGTATTTTTTTCTTACTGCGCTTTTGATCTCTTCCTTCATCCTGGCTGTGACTCTGAGTTTGAGGACCAGTTATGCTCTTAATTTCTCTGCCTTCAACATTTTCATAAATGGCGTCTAATTCCATTATTCACTATGTCTTACAGTACGTCTTTACAGATGAGCTGTGATCTTTAGAATATCACTAGTGTTTTTCAAGTGTGCTAAGTCTACACAGTAAGTGGTTTCATTTCACACTGGCCATTGACATAAATAAAGTCTTTCAGTCTCACTTAAAAACTCTCTGCAGAGCACTACTACTATATTTGTGTTTTGTGCATTCAACCACATGTCACATTTATCACGCTCTCAAACCACACATCCATTTTCTCACACAGTCAAAAGCACTTCTAGTTAAAACTGTAATAATAGGATATTGGACTTCCGGGTATGGCGAGGTGCTAAGAGGTTGCAACTTTTAGCTCTGCTGCTAGTTAATTAAATTCTGCTGTAATTAAATACAATTCTGAATGGTATCGTAGGATTAAAATCAAGCAACACAAATAAAAGAGTACAGAGCAGTAAAATGTCATGCAAAGGTGTCAGAAAAGACAAGAAAAAGGCAAAATAAAAAAGGGTTAAGAAATCAGCAACGCAATGCCAGCTGGAAACAGCCTTGATGAAGACGATGACAAAGTAGTAACTTCGGGTGGAAATAACAACCAGGATATTATGAAAGCTATAATGTCTTTGAAAAGTGGTCTTTATAAGAATATTGACGGAGTACAGGAATGCACAGGGCGTATAGTACAAGTGGAGCAACTTATTTCTGATGCCGACGATAATGTTAACGGGCTATTATCCAGAGTGAGCATGTTGGAAAATACAGTTAAAACTCTTTCAAACAAAGTGGAAGATTTTGAATGCAGAAGTTGATGGAACAACATAAGACTGGTGGGCCTACTGGAGAAAGCAGAACATGGTAACATTTCTGGAGAAGTGGATACCAGAGGCTCTAGGAATGTATTTGTGGGAGACTTTGGTAATCGAGCAGGCTCACAGAATCGGCACTATAACAAACTCTGACTTGCGAACAACATGCCTGAGTACAATGATTATGAAGTTCCTGAACTTCGGAGACAAGGAGCGAGTACTAAGAGCAGCCAGAATCAAAGTGAATGTTCTTTACAATAATGAACAAGTCCGTTTTCATCCAGACCTCTCCATAAGAGGTATTCACAAGATGCAGCGCGAGTATGATGACGTGCAGAAAAATCTGCAAGACAAGGGGATTCATAAGCACAGAATTATCTTTCCAGCACAGCACCTGCTGACACAAGGGGAAAGATCCTACACCTTCCAAACTCTGGCTGAAGTTGACAAATTTGTCCAGTCACTATGAAGGATCAAGACGCACCAGATGTTACAGACTACACCATCAGGAAAATTCAATGGCAATATTGGTTAATTAATTTCATATAATTTTCACACAAGTGAATGTGACAATTCTTTTTGTGGAACGTTTTTTTTTTTTTTATGGCCAAATGTTTATTTTCATGAAAACAAAAAATTAAAATGGACATGGGGTGGAAGGGGAAAAAACAGCCATGATTCACATTTAAATATTAGACTGTTTGATTGACACTCACAAGGGATGTTCACAAACCATAATGCACTTTACATGGTCAATAGTTATATTGTTTGATTTTTTTTTTTTTGTCAACCCTTCAGCTCAGCCCCCAGGTAAGTCATTATTTGTTATGTGCCTGAATGTTCCAATATATTAATCCTTTAACAGTTATATTTACAAATGTTGCATAGTTCTATACAACAAATTAAAATGTATTGGTAAGGTAGTACTCGGTAATAGCAGAGTGAGCTAAAGAGAAGGAAATAATCAAAAGCGAGAGACAGATGGCTCTTTGTACTGCATGGACTCCATATCGGTCATAAGCAGTTGGTGTGCATTTTTTTTGTCTCATTTTTTCTTCTCCTCCTTTTTATTGTCTTGTTGTATATGGGTGGGTTTCCATCAAAGTATTCTATATAAAAACAAATCTTTTTGTTCAAAGTGAAACTCACCAATAACCTATACACTGACAGTTACCCAGACACACTTACTAAAACCCTACACACCCACTCAAAAACTCACTAATTCCCCCACACTGACCCAGTTTCTAACCAGCCACCCAGGCACACTCGTAGTGTATAGGTTATTGGTGAGTTTCACATTGCTGGTGGATGTGGGAGAAGTGGTTTGGGTGAGAGGTAGTTGATGTGAGGTTTGACAACGAGGCTTCGAAGTTGTATCAAATAAATGAAACGTCTCACAGTGAAGCACTGTACCGGAGCTTGATTCGTTTTGCCATAACCACATGATCTGTGACATCCGAAGCTTCATTTTAGCACACAGCCATGTGACTGCTTCATATTCTGATTCAAATACCTCGAACTCCTTGCACAGGTTTCAAGTGTTATTCACTTCTTTGTTAAGAATAAATAATAATACGAATAAATAAGTACACGTGTTGTTTTGTGCATGTTTATTTTGTAGTAATTCACAAGCACTACTAATTAACAATAATATAAATCAATTTAACAATATTCTTCATTTACTTTGATAAGTAAGCCTTCATGAAGAATGCTTATACTTTCATAAGTTTATTCACAGGTTAATTAATTCATACCTTGTGTAAGTAAAATTACATATTTTTTTCTTTACATGGTTTTCGTAGCACAAATTGGTTTATTATATGAAACTGTCCAAAAACTGTCTGGACATCTGTGACACAAAAGCACCTTTTTCCACCTTTGACCACAAGATGTCATTAGTGTGCAACATGTTAAAAAGCTTCCAGTAGTGAACCTTTTTACCATACAATTAAGGGGAAAGCCTCCGTGCTTCAAAAAGCTTAATTTTCCCATCACTATTGTGTAGGGGTGTGGATGGGTGTAGAGGGTATAGGACAGTGTACAGGTGTTGGTTGGGTGAGGAAAGTGTGGTGGCATGAGTGGGTTTGTGGGATGTTTTGGGCTGTCGGAGGTTTGGGTGGGGGGGGGGGGGGTGTCGATGAGGAAGAGAGGGTGTGTGTAGCCATCTAGGGTGGGGAGGGGGATTGCAGATGTAGGTGTGTCACAGTGCAGCTCTTTTCATGTAGTGCTGCTGTGTTTCTCTCTGACTGTCAGTCTATTCTCTCACCCCCACCCCAACACACAAAACCTACAAGTTCTACACTGCTTTAATCCCTCTCATACGAGTTTGGAAAGTCACAAATAAAGATATTATCTGAAGAATAGATGTTAAAACATTTGTGTTTTGATGCTGTTTATTGGGACCAATTGCAGAGGGGAGTGACTGTCCGTAACGAGTTTAATATGTGTCACAAAACCAAGATTTTGCGGAAGCGCGAAGAAGGGTTGCAAATCAAATCTCTTGAAGAGACACAATGTTCTGTATTTCACCATGGCTTTCCATTTGTTAACTGAATGCAGCTCTCCCTTCTTCTCTTAGCATGACAGTAGGTCTTGCTGGTGTATATCAGACCTTTATGAACCATCCTATTGTGCATCAGTACAGTTTCTGGCACTTGTCTCTCTGCTGAGATGAAGGCATTTATCTCCTCATCTCTTAACAGTTTAGTTATGCCACTGTCTAAAACTAAAACTGGTTTCCTGCCAACAGAGACATTTGTGCACTCTTGGATATTCACTGAATTCTCTGCAGAAGTTTAAAACCAGTTCACTGATCACATGTTTTGTTGCAAAGCATGCCAAGGCTTTATGCAGCAGAACCTTGTTGACAATCTGAACAGCAACACATTTGGTTCCATGGACCAACTTCAACAGACTGCCATTTGCACTTTCAAAGACAAAAGCAGAGTGTGCCCACAGTGGACCCCACAGTTTCACTGACTTTGCAAGGTGAGAAGATGTACATTGAAAGTCATGGCTGTCTCTCCATAAAGTAACTGAAATTTAACAACAAATTCAAGAAGCATGACGTCTGTTTTGTTGACTTCCTCATAGGTAATAGACTCCTGTAAAAGGAGGAAGACAGCAGAAACTAGTAGACTGAGATGTTTCAAGTACAGAGAATCAAGAACACATTCACGACATGGTAAACAATAAAAAAGCAACCAAGCTCTCCATTCTGATGCCTTCCAGTATCTGAACTCCTCAAGTATTTCTGATATTCTGGATATTTCTGATGCGATTTTCTATTAGCCGTAACGTGTCTGGTCTACCAATGTAATAGGGTTGGTTACAGCTCTGAAGTAAAAGCTCTGTGATCTGTCTGGTTACACCAAGGACAGCATGCATATAATCAGGTACGAAGACCCATACAATGTCAAAGTTTGGCATGTTTATAAGTTGTGATGGACCTTTGACACCTCTGACAGGCCTACCTTCAACTAAGGCTACCTCCATATCTCATATCATAGACTTTGAGTCTCTGTCATCATGTCCTGATGCTGACACAGTGTCCTTAACCTGTCTTTCAACTAAAGCAGCAGGATGAAGACAGAAGCCACACCCGTAATAACCATTAAATTGAGTGGTGTTCTGCATTGCAGGTCTTGCTTTGGAGTCTACACAGCAGCAGATGCCAACAATTTTGCTATTTATTTGAACACAATTTTTCTCCACATGACACCTTTAGAACTAAGTGACTTTGCTTGTTCTGTAAATGGCTTCAGGTAGACCTGCATAGATGGCTCATGAGTTCCAAACCACAGACCAGCAAACATGCTTAAATCTCATTTTTGGGGGAAGTTCATTCAAGTGTAACTGTATAGGCCAGATAGAGAATTTTGAAGATTTATAAACAGGGGACCCATCAGAATTGAAACTGTATGAAAAATTGTTAGGACTTGAAAGAATCCCACCAGGCTGTGACAACTTTTCATACATAACTCCATCAGAGATGTCTGAGATAACATTCTCATCACTGTGTTGTCTGTCAAATCAATAGCTGAGGTGCTTGTGAATTTCTGTATTTTCCATAAGGTTCTGAATTTGTGGTCCAACTGGCACATTGATAAAGAAGCTACCATTACTTAAAGAAGTGATCTCAACTGTTTCATTACAGGATGAACATTGTGTGATGTTCTGGTCAGTAACTAGTTGTTGTGTTCCAATGTGACATTTGCAGGCTCAACAGTAAATGGGTAATTCTTAGACTATGGGCACTTTCATGTTCTTTGATCACAATTTTAAAAATACATATAATTTTGGACAAATTCCTTTTTCTTTGTCAAACTAACAATAAAACCAACTTTAAAAAAAAAATTAAAAATACTACCTTTCTATTATGATTTTTTCATACTTTTTAATCTCCTTATAGGTGTCAAAATCACAGTTTTCTCCTTGTCGCACACCCAGACTTTTAAACTTCAACAATGAAAATATGGTTTAAAAATATGACTCATCTGGTAACTTTTAATGTACCTGAATTAAGCACTAGTAAAAGGATTAAAATACATTTTAGTATTTAATGTGAGACCACTATCAATATTACTTTTTATATAAAATATAGCTGTCACGCAGTATTGGTGTCATTTCCACCACAACACTGAAATGTCCCTTTAAAAAGTTTGTGTGAAAGATTGTTTAGGTGGTTTCTGTGGAAATGTTTAGTGTCATCACAGCACATGTTGAACATGGAGGGAATTTAAATTTACATCAACAACAAATATAGAAATATCAAGGTAAATATCACTCGATCAGTTAATAAATTTATTCTACATCATTTCCAAATATGCTGTACCTTCAAGGGTGTTTTTAAAAAGTTAAAATTTTTAAGTTAAATAAGAGTTTGAATACATGAAATGCTAAGTATTAATTAAAAGCTAATCAGTGAGGCTTTTTTTAAACAAAAAACTACAGAAATGCCCTCTGTGGTGGAAATGACATGTATGGTTACGAAGTACATTGAAATTTTAATATTTCACCCTCATTTCCTGTAATAAATATATTTTACACTAAGTACAAAAAAAAAAAAACGTTTCTCTCAGCACATTTTTGACAAAAATGTCCACATTGAAACCCATTAAAACTGTGATTTTTATAGGGCCATATAACTATCAAATGATACAATATTTGTTAATAGGCTTTTATTCTGTTGACAAGGCTTCAAAATTTAATTTTGACTACTTTTTACATTTTAGTTTGGCATATAAAGAAAACTACTTGCTTTATTCATGTTTTCTGCAAAACAAAATCTTACTATAAGCTCATTTTTTGAGATATCAACCTCAAATTTGGAACACAACATGTTTAGATTTATGGCTTTGATTTTCTTTCAGTTTCTGAGTTGTTTCATTCAAAAAATTTTATATAATATATATTTTATTTTTAAAAAATGCTCATAAATCATTTTCATAAATGTTTTTGATTTAGAATTTTTACAGCTTTTTAACTTCAACAATAAACTGCCAAGGGTCTTCTTCAAAATGAGACCACAATTTTGTACTCCCAATATTCAATTTTTTATGACATGTTTTGTTATGACAAGTTTTTTTTACATGTATATTTTTGCTCCCGCTTCTCATGTGATTTTAGCACAATATTTAGCAACTTTCAGACACTTTTGGTGGATTTTTCCCATAACAGGTACATACTGACAAACCTAGCAACTTTTTTTGTACAAACTAGCTATCGTTTAGTCTGCTGCATAAAGCGGCTTTGACATCGAATGCGCCAAGTGCTGCGCTGCACTATGAAACCCATTCATTTCAATTGGTTGCTGCATCAACCAAAGCGCACACGCAGCGGAGCGCACCACTGGCACACAAACCGTACACGCGGCTGTGCTGAACCCTGCGGCCAGTGCAGTGCTTTCCGCGTCCGGCATGAAAGCCGCTTTACGCGAGACTCGTCAATAAATCATATACAAAACAGCGTTTCAAGCACCTGTCACTTATTACTGTTTAGACTTTTAAATATGAATATAATTTGTCTGTTAATATGCTTATAGATTGTTTTTCAGATGCAGACGAAACAAAACGTTAATCTAGCCAAAACCACTGCATATAGTGGCTTTTTAGTGTAAGTTAGATGTATATTGATTTTATAAGATGATGTCGCGATTATAAATCAGGTTTTAAGGAGTAGTGTAAGTGATTCCTGGTTGATATTTATTATTAATGGGTCGTGTTTACTATTTGTACTTGTTTTATGTGTGACAACAGAAAACCATGCTTTGACAGCTTTACTGGGCATTCAGTTTTTATTAGAACAGATCTGAAGTATTAGAACAGTTTATTAGAACAGTTTTTATTTAGTAGAACAGATCTGAAGTGCCCAAACTCGTCTGAACGCAAACTTGACACGATGACGTCATACATATGCAAATTAATGTGACATCACCTGCCGCCACAAGTATCACAAAATCCTGTGGGAGAAACTGGTATAAAAATAAGTCCTACCGTAGTAATACCTGTTACACCTCCTTGGCTGTATCAGACTCCATTAGTAGATCTTCAGTTGCACGGTAAAATCAATGATAATAGATATTTGCCTAAAGACATAATAGTGGGTCATTATTTGAATCAAAAATATTTTAACAGTATTCAAATATATACGGACGGCTCAAAGAATCCAGACAATGGATACACAGCAGCAGACATATATATTGCATATTTTAAGTATAGTGCTGTAAAGAGGCTAACTAATCATATATTAGTATTTACAACAGAAATTATGGCAATTTAATGGCAATTCAGTGGGTGGAGGAAATTATTTCAGCCTTTAAGTGTGGTAGTATGTTCAGACCTGCTTCTAGGCAGGATATTCTGTATGAAATTTTGCAACACATATATAGATTCAATCAAACAGGACTAAATGCAGATTTATTTATTTTTTTTTCACTCTTTATTTCTATTCCAAAGACAAGTTCTATTATTTGTACAAAAGATACATTTTTTACATTCTTAAACCCTCCCCACCCAACCCAGAACATACTGCCTAAAATTGATAAGAATGACTGCAATTTCAATAACAGTACTAAAATTAGAATACAATAAAAATAAATGATACGATAGTTAAATAATGATGAGGGGAAAATAAATAAAAATATATAAATAAATAAAATAAAATAAAATAAAAATTGGATACCACAATCAGGAATATTTTACAATATCAGTTTTCTGTAATGAACAGCGTAGACACCACTTAGAGGGAGAGAGGAAGAGAAAAATAAATAAATAAATAACAAATGTATAATGTAAATCACATTAGTACCCAGGAAGTACATTTATAGCAGAGAAATATGATAATAAGGGTTGCCAGATATAAGAGAATTTATGGGAGCCTCTGACTGAATATTTAATCTTTTCTAAATGTAGACATAACATCAGATCTTGAAGCCAGTGTGATGCTTTAGGTGGATTTTTAGATTTCCAATGTAGTAAAATTTGTTTACTAGCCAATAAGGATGCAAAAGCAATAATGTTTAGTTGTCTTTGAGTCAGATTTGATCCATCACCTGGAACACCAAATATTGCAGATTCTGCACATGGTTCTGGTGGTGTTTCACACACTTTGGAAAGTGTATCAAAAATGGTCAACCAGTAATCTGTAAGTGTGGGGCACGCCCAAAACATGTGAGTCAGGTCTGCTTCATCTGTATGACACCTAATACAGGTCTTGTCAAAAGTAGGATTAAAGGAGGCAATCCGTGTTCTGCTTAAGTGCATACGGTGCAATACTTTAAACTATATTAAACTCAATCGAGCGCAAGAGGTACTACTGTTCACTCTGCGGAGGGCATTGCCCCAAAATTCCTCCGAAAAAGAAATGCGTTCTCCCATCTGTTTCTAATCTTGTCTGTTCTTACATTTTTTAAAGACATGAGAATTGTATATAATCTTGAAACAAGGCCTTGTAGATGGAGGGGTACTTCAAACAGAGAGTCCGCAGGAGATTTTGAGGGGATGTCTGGAAATTATGAGCTTTGGGTATTTACAAAATGACGTATCTGAAAATAACGGAAAAGATCAGCTGAGTTAAGAGTGAATTTGTAATGCAGATCATTGAAACTTGCAAAAAAACATTAATATAAAGATCACCAAATTGAGCAATGCCCTTATCTTGCCACATTTTAAACGCGGAATCTAGTTTAGCAGGGAGGAATGCATGATTATTGCATATTGGGCTCTGAAGTAAGAATGCTTGTCTTAACTTCAAATGCTAACGTAGTTGAGTCCATATTTTAAGAGTGAAATGAACTGCTGGATTTGTTGTATATTTTGCTATTTTAATTGGTAAGATAGATGTTACTAGGGCTTGTAAAGAGGTTACTGTACAGGATTTAGATTCTGTTTCATACCAATCAGTTCCTGCTGAGGAGCGCATCCAGTAAACTATCTTTTGGACATTAGCCGCCCAATAATAGTATAAAAAGTTAGGAAGAGCTAAACCTCTGTCACTTTTATTTTTCTGGAGAAATTCTTTACTAATTCTTGGAATTTTCCCATCCCAGATAAAACTGGAAATAAGTTTATCCAATGTTTTGAAAAAGGCTTTGGATAGGAAATTAGGGAGGCACTGAAACAGATATAAGAATCTTGGAAGAACTGTCATTTTAACACAATTCACTCTGCCAACCAAATACAAATGGAGAGGTCTCCATTTACGAAAATCAGATTTAAGTTTAGTCAAAAGAGAAGTGAAATTATTTTCATGTAATCCTTTAAAGTTTTGAGTGATATTAATACCTAGATATTTAAACTTAGATCTTGCCATACAAAAGGGAAGCATGGAATCAGGCATATGTCTGGCAAGTGAGTTAACGGGCATGCATTCACTTTTAGAGATATTCAGCTTATAACCAGAGAAGGTCCCAAAACTGTGCAAAACTTTGATAATGTCATTGATGCTTGATAAAGGATCTGAAATGTAAAGAAGCAGGTCATCAGCATATAATAAGAGCTTATGATCAACACCCCACCTAGCTATGCCACGGAAAGAGGATAAAGATTTTAATGCTAAAGACAATGGCTCAACTGCAATTGTAAACACAAGGGGACTTAAAGGGCATCCCTGCCGAGTGCCTCTTGACAAATGAAATTTTTTTGATTTCAGTTTATTAGTAACCACTGAAGCAACTGGAGAAGTATAAAGCAGACGAATCCACTTTAGAAATTTGGGGCCGAATCCGAACCTATCCATAGCAAAAAAGAGATAGTCCCACTCCACCCGATCAAATGCTTTTTCAGCGTCTAATGATGCTACAATTTCAGGAGTGTCTTGAGATGAGGGAGTGTAAAGAACATTTAGGAGGCGACGAATGTTAGAAAAAATGTGCCGACCTTTTATAAAACCAGTCTGGTCAACTGAGATGATATTAACTAAGGGAGACTCTAATCGGATAGCCAATAATTTGCAAGAATTTTTACATTTAGATTTTACAATCTACATTTAGCAGAGAAATTGGTCGATATGAGCTGCATAATGTTGGATCTTTCTGGGACTTCAATAAAATTGTAATCAATGCTTCATTAAGTGATTTTGGCAGAGACCCTTGAGAATGTTCAAACATACTAAGAAGGAGTGGGGATAGTTTAGCTGAAAATTTCTTATAGAATTCAATCGGAAAGCCGTTGGGCCCCGGGGCCTTGCCGCTCTGCAGTGCTGATATGGCCTCAGATATTTCTTGTAACTGAAGAGGATGATCTAAGTCTTTTTTGTGTTCTGAAGAAATTGTGGGAACATTTATTCTATCAAAAAACTCTACCAATTTAGATTGATCCTTAGATGTTTCCGAAGTATAAAGATTAGAATAAAAGTTCATGAAAATATTGTTAATTGTAAGGGGATCAATTATTAAATCGCCTGCATCATTTGCAATTTCATAAATATGTTGTGCTGATGACCTGGATTTCAGCTGATGGGCTAAGAATCGGCTAGCCTTATCACCGTAAAACAAACCTTGTGACCGAAGAATAAGCTGTTCAGTGTGATTTGATGAAATTAAATTATATTGGGACTGAAGATCAATCGTTTCCTTATAAAGTTCTGGTGTAGGGAAGATAGAGTATTGACTATCGATTTTGTATATATCATCAATTAGATGCTGCCTTTTTCTTTCCCTCTCTTTATTAATAAAAGCAGTATATGATATAATTTCTCCCCTAAGCACCACTTTTAGAGTCTCCCAAAGGAGAGAGGGGGAGACATGCTCCGTTAAATTAAATTCTAAAAAACTGTCAATTGAGGAAGATACATGTTGACAAAATGATTCATCGGATAACAGCAATGACTTTAACTGCCATGAGTAACTTGTGAAATTAGATGGAAAGGAGAGATCTAGCATTAAGGGAGCATGGTCAGATTCTACAATAGCAGAACATTCCACTCCCTTTACTGAGGAAAGGAGACTTTTGTCTATAAAAAAATAATCTATTCTAGAATAACAATGATGTACATGTGAAAAATGAGAAAAGGCCTTACTATGAGGGTTGAAAACCAGTCTGGCTCAAAAAAGCTGAGATTTCTAATGCCATTTTGGAAGGGGCCTGTGGTTTTGGATTTGAGCAATCCAAATCTGGATCCATTACACAGTTAAGGTCGCCACCTAAAATCAAATAATATTAATTAAAGCTAGGTAAAGACTCAATCAGTTTATTTATAAATTTTTTATCATCCCAATTGGGGCCATAAATGTTTGAAACAGTCTCCCTGACACCATAACATAACGACCCTGAGGATCAGCAATAACATTAGAAGCGGAAAATTGAATTTTTTTTATGTATTATTATTGCTGTTCCTCTAGCCTTAGCATTAAATTTAGAGTGGTAAATGTGCCCAACCCATGATTTCTTCAACCTAAAATGATCTGAATTGAGTAAATGTGTCTCTTGAAGGAAGATTATATCAGATTTAAGACGTTTAAGATGGGAGAAGATTTTGGATCTTTTTATAGGACTATTAAGACCTTTAACATTCCATGATGTAAACCTAATGAATGACTTTTCTGCCATTCCACTGCTTATTGTGTCAGACATAAGGCAACAAAAAAGAATGAACACTGCACCTGTGGCATAAATGAAGCTGGTATAAGGCTAAGTCCCTCAATATCTCTGGCAACAACCAAAAACAGCACAAAAAGAACTTGAGTATTCAAAAAAAAAACAACAACACCACCACATTATTAAGAACAGAAAAACAGTCGCTGACGCAGTAAATCAACCCATGAACATTATTAACACCCTTTCCTATGTTTACCTCCCCAAATGAGGTAAGCTGCAGGACTCCACAAACCCCGTTACACTCCCAGAAACTCATTAATTAACTACTCAACTGCTGAACCTCCGACAACCTCTCTCTTGTAAATCACAACCATTCGTAACTACTAATTGCATTCACAAAGATGATCAGAAAAACAGAGGAGGACAAAAAAATAAATAAATAAAATAAACTAGCAAAAATCAGTTCTGGAGGGTCAATTGTCAAATCTTCCAAAGTTTTGTTACATTACTTTTCCAAGCTAGGACGCAAACATTCATGATTAGTCCAACCACTTTACAGTATCTTCCCAAACTGAAGTTTGAAACGCAACGTTAGGAGATGAAAAAAGACATTTAGAAACAGAGGTTACCGGGAATTACTCCCCAGCAGCAGCAGCCGTTGTTTAAAAAAGGCTTCGGCTTTGGGTGCTGACTCAAAGGTGAAGGTCTCCCCATCGTGCGTAAGTCGCAAACGGGCAGGATAGAGAAATCTGAACCGGATTCCTTTCTGATAGAGCATCGTTTTGATGTTCTTGAAGGCAGAGCGTTTCTTGGAGAGTGCCGCACTTAGGCCAGGATAAAATCTGAGAGTCTTCCCTTGATACTGCAGTTCGTGTTGCCTGGCCCAGAGCAGAGCTTGTTCCTTCTCCTGGTATCGATGAAAACAAACGATAATGGGCCTTGGAGGCAGACCATCCCTGGGTTTAGGCGCCAAAGCACGATGCGCTCTTTCCAGTTCAGGCGGTTTCTCAAACACCTGGTCCCCCTGGTCTTTCAGCAGATCCGAAGTAAACTTGACCATGTCTGTTCCAATTTCGCTATCTTCGGGAACATTTATGATCCAAAGGTTCGCCCTCTGTGAGGAGTCTTCCAGGTCATCCAAGCGATCTAACAGTGCTTCGTTGGTAGCTTTTAATGCAGCAATGTCTGCCTCCGCTTTACCGACAGCCTCGAAGTTTTCCCCAGCCGTTGTTTCCAGTAGCCCCTCACTGCAGAACACAAGATCCAGAGGGTGGGGTTGGATCCACATCTAGAAGGTGGAGATGGTAGGATTAGGGGTGGAGATGGGTAGGTTTAGGGGCGGAGATGGGTAGGTTTAGGTATATGTAAAGTGGGAGGAGTTGGATCTGGATCCAACCCCACCCCTTGGATCTTGTTCTGCAGTGAGGGGCTTCTCATTGTTTCCATGGTTGTGAGACGTTTGCCAAAAGCATCCAGTCTCTTGAAATTATTTTATGGAAAGCTGGATTGGTGCAAGGGAAGACTTAATTAGCGCACTCATGTCCTCTTTGATATATTTACGTTGTTTTTCCAGCTCCGTAGTCAGCGTGCTCAAAGAGAATTCCTGGTTAGCCTCAGAAGCAGCCGTCGGCATTTTAGCTAGCTTGCTGTTTATCGAAGTTCTCTTTGGATCTTGATCAGTTTCGTTTTATATTTCGTTAGGCATTCTGTCGCCACAACTGTATTACCGTCCCTTACTGTTTGACCGATCAATTATGAATGACAGTTACTATTATTTAAGTTAAAGTTGCCGGGAGACTCACACAAACGCGTCTGTTATCTACATTGCTCAAACCGGAAGCCCCAAATGTAGAATTTTTATGGATCCCTGCCCACGTAGGGGTAGAAGGGAATGAGGTGGTGGGTAAGTTGCCAAAACAGCACTAAGAAGAGAGGAGGTCGACATAGAAATTCCATAATGCAAAACAGAAGTAAAAAGTATTATTAAAGCAGCAGTTGTAAGTCTATGGCAAGAGGACTGGAATAAAGAGTCAAAAGGAAGACATCTATTTAACATTCAGCCAAAAGTGGGGAGAGAAAGAAAGATATATGGAAACAGAAGAGAAGATACAGTTATAAATAGGTTGCGTATAGGGCACTCCAATCTGAATTATTCCATGTATGTTATAAATAAATGTGAGTCTGAGTGCTGCAGTTACTGCAGAAGAACAGACACTGTTGAGCATGTATTAATGCATTGTGAAGCATACAGAAGAGAGAGGAATCGGCTTGTTGGAAAGCTAAGAGATATGGAAGTTAGTGACTTTTTTTCTTTTAAAAATATATTTCAAAATTATTATTATTATTTTCAATAATAAATATGCTATAATTATATAGTATACTATAATTAATTTTTTCTTTTGCTCTGCTCATTGAGGCTTCACACTTCAATCCAGTAGGTGGCGGTATTGTACCTTAAGCTGGTTTGCCACCCGCCATTAAAATCTAAAGAAGATGATGAAGAAGAGTCATCAGTCTCATCAGTGGTGTAAAACGAACCTGTCTCACGACAGACTAAACTCAACTCACGTTCCTGTATGCACAGTCACTGGTATTTAAAACAGTAAACACATTTATTTACACATATTTACCCATATCTGTACACCTAACCACTCACAAGATGTATTAAAATAACGACTGTTATGTGAATGTTTCCTGTGAGGCTGTCACTAATTTTTATGTGAGCTATAGTTAACTTTAAAGTGCACTATATAACGTTCTACATTTGTTTTATGGATTTTTAGACTGTGACTATAAAGTCAATAGACTTAATATTATTTTTAAAAATACCCTGTCCCTTATAAAACAATAAGCTTGAGTTTAAACTTTAAAAAGACAACACATTTGAAGCATTACAACCGCTACGCTCTGTTCCTCAAGGGCCTAGGAAAACTCATTCATTTGAAGGACTGCAACCCCAGACCAGATCTTCTGGGTGGACTGGATCAGTACGGAGATGACGGTGATTTCACCTACTGCTGGCATGATGACATCATGCAAGGTGTGGTCTACTGCTTTCACTGCTGTACAGTTTTAAATGAGGATGTGGGAGATGATGAAGGAAGCATGTGTTAGCCATACAGACCTATGGACCTTTCCTTCTCATCCAGCCAGTCCAGGTCCAGGCCCTCTCCTCGAAAAGACAGTCTCCTCATACTGTAATCAAACTTCAGTGTATCCTGTCATGCAGTGCCCTGAAGAGGACGACATCCCTGTCCTCTCCACCCACCTTTAGGCCTTTTGGAAGAACTGAACATTACTTGCGGGCAAACTTTTCAGTCATTTGATCGTAGCTTTTGCTGCAGCTAAAAGTTGCTAAAATTGTATTTTCTGCCCATACAACATGAAAAAAGAAAAATGTATTAACCTACACCTTGCTGGGGGCCAAAGTTCTTAATAGCAAGGCCTGGCCAGATCTGCTGAGAGATGTTATTGATGATTATGTCAGCAGTCTCAATTGCACTCCTGGAAGCGGGTTTCCACAGCCGCTCAATGTCCTCAGACTTTGGATGGTTGCCCTTCCACCCCTCTTGGACAATCAGCCTCGCCACCTTTGCGGCCAAAGGTTTACAGTGTGTGAATTGTGCAAAAAGAAAGGATGACATAACATTATGAGTCATACATCGCACAAAATGAATGGCCTAGTTTGAATAGTGTATTGATTGTCAGTGCTGTATTTACAGATTGGGGTACTTACTGGACATTTTGCCACCTGTCATAGAACACGCGGTCTGCAGGAAACCCTTCATCAACCCACTTTTTTTACTGGGTGGTTGGCTGTCCAGTGAGATGGGAAATCTGTGGACAAATGCAGAGAAGTCTTTTTGGCTGGTTCGGGGAGTGTCCGGTTCGTCGTCTGAAGTAAAGCTGCAAAAGGATGGAAAATAATGTTTAAAAATTAAATCACAATACTAGGACAACATAATCATGTGTACAAGTCATTTGTGACGGCCCCACTGTATGAAATGACCTACCCTGCCAAGGAATCCAGCAGCACAGCTGTTTCAACAACAAACTGCGGCTGTTGCATCCTCTCTCGTTGCACCCCACCAGTGCTATGAGCCAGATACTCTTTTACAGCCTTCTGACGATCTGCTGGCAGCGTCTGTGCAGCGGCCTCAACAGATTTCCACACATCAACACTCCTGAATGTGGGCAGCTTATACCTGCATTAAGAAATGAAATGTTATTTATGAAAATCACTGTGACTGATAAGATATAGGAAATCTGTGTGGATCTATGTGGGCACTTACATTTCGTGTAGACAGTTCAGGTCCATGGACAAATTACAAACACCCTCGCCAGTCGCTGCCAGGAAAAACTGGTTGTTTTTTCAGGCCGAATGTTTTCAGGCCTTATATCAGTGAAATACAGTTGAAACCACTGTGGAAATAGGACAGATTGTTATAAACTGTGAAAGTTTAAGATTTTATTTATTTATTTTTTTTATAATACTGGATACAAAAAACACTCTTCATGCATTACATTAAAACAGCACATGCATTGTTTCATACTGTAGTCAGAGAATCAGTCTAATAAGATATGTAAGGCCTTACAGCTTCCTCTGCAGTTGTCAAGGCAAATGTGGCAGTCTGCTTCCTCCCTGCTGATGCCACCATGCCGCATCCGGTCCACCCACTCAGAATCCTGGAAAACACTGAAATATTTTAATTGACCGATGTATTCATCTCAAACTATTTAAACATATGATGGGTCAACTTGCTAAAATAGATGAACTTACCATCAAGCCATCCACAGCTCCTGGGCACTGATGGTGTCAGAAGACCAAGATCGCCTCGCAGTAACAGCGGTACAGCATCTTCTCCGCACTGGTGACCTCACTGCCCTTCAGCAGGTTTCCATAAATCTGAAGGAAGTCTGCCTTTACAGCTTTCAAAATGGCTTGGCAGTCTGCAGTGCTGAGAGCAGTGGTGGGGTTGTGGTGGTGGCACAGGCAGGGTCAGACACCAATTCAGGGACATCTGGCTGGTTCTGGATGAAGAATCCTCACTGGAGAAGTTCCTTCACCACGTTGACCCGAGAGTCTCTGTCAGGCAGGATCTCACAAAGCTGTTCATAATCCCAGGGCCTGCTGATGCGGATCCACTCCCTATTGGATGCCTTTGCCTTCTGCAGCTCCTCAGCTCTTTCATCTGGCGTGGAGGTTTTCATACAAACCCTTGCCAGGTGAACTGCGAGGTTGTCCTGTGGCTTGCAGCACCGCAAACAGTACACATAGTTGTGTTCAGCAGACCTTCAAGAAATAGACAAAACATTTAGTAAATACTTTTCTGAGAAACACACACACACACACACACACACACTTTAATGGCTCAGTGCTGGCTTTGTTTCAATGGCTTTGTTTTCACACAGTTAGGTGTGATATGGAGTTTGGGGA